>JAHLSL010000044.1:7333423-7425379 GCA_025920805.1 Petroica traversi
GCACCGCGGGTACCTGAGCGGAGCCTCGGGGGTGGGAGCGCCCCGCAGGCCCACGGGCTGAAGTGAAGCGGCGGGCCCGCGTCCCAGATGCATTAATTACCCCGTACTGCGGCTCACCTGCTCTCTCTCGTTCTGATCCCTGCCTAAACACAGCAGACGCGCTCGATGTTCAGCCTGCTGCTAGGGGAGGATATTTATTTCAAGGGAAAGGCTCTCTGTGTGAGGAGACGGTGGCCAAGAGGAAATATGGACAGGGCTGTGGCACTGAATGGATGGAGAGAAATAAAATCCAGCGTTTGTTAACAAAGACCAGTTTCTTACCATAAAATGATAATCGGGACAATTTAAGATAGGTTCTACTTCCTCTCTAAAATGTCACTTCCACACTAACATTAAAGGACAGATATTTTCTAATCACAGAAAGAGGCCTTTTAGATCATTGAGTCCAACCATCAACCCAGAACCACCACTGTAACCACTACAGGGCCAGATCCAGATGCCTCTTAAACACCTCCAGGGATGGTGACTCCACAACCTCCCTGGGCAACCTTCCAATGCCTGTCTGCCCTAACAATGAAATTTTTTTGTAATATCTAGTCTGAGTCTCCCCTGTCTCAGCTGAAGGCCATTTTCTCTGGTCCTCTCACTGCAGCCACAGTGGAACAGACCAACCCGCACCTCAGTACATTCTCATTTAAGGAGGTTGTAGAGAGGGATGAGGTTCAGCCTGAGCCTCCTCCAGGCTAAACAACCCCCGCTCCCTCAGCCCTTCCTCATTGGACATGTTTTTGTCACAAGCCTTGTTGCCCTTCTCTGGACACACTCCAGCCCCTGAATATTCTTTTTTAAGTGATGGGCAAAAACCTGAACACAGTACCTGAGGTGTGGCCTCCCTAGTGCTGAGTACAGGGGGATGTCCCAGGGAGCCTGACTGTTCTCAGGCAAGTTTTCCACAGGCATTAGTGGGGTCACTTGTAGGCCCAGGATTTCTTACTTTAAAATTCTAATGAGATCTTGTCTCTATTCTGGAGTAATGCCTTTAGGATTGTCTCTGCTTGGGTTGGATTGTTGGCGCTTAAACTAGGGAGAGAGCTGGATCATCCAGCAGGGCACTTTTTTGGGCAGGGATGGCTGAACGAGGGCGTGCTGCCCATGATGCCTCCATGTGAAAAATGTGAGGGCTGGTATAAATACCGACACGGCTGAAGGATGATGTTGTAACTGGTATCCATGACTTTCTCTCCTGGCACTAAAATAGCCTGCAAGGCTTCAATCTTTGCTACCAAACAGAAAAGAGTACAGTTAATGTGTCATTGTGTGTGTGTGTGTGTTTGTGAGAGAGTGTATGGACATATGAAAGGGGGACACAATCTAAATATCAAAACCAATTTTTTAAAATGCCAGATTCAGTTCCTCAACCTACAGATGTCTCGTTTATAAAACAGAAGATGTCATTGTTCAAATGTTAAGTACTAAATGCATATAAATTAGTTTTCTACCATATGAATAAAATTATTGCTTACATCTCAGAACTTTGTAAAAGTCAGTAGAGTTTTGGGTTCCAAATGACTGGGTGAGAATAGGTGCAACTGTGTTACAGAGAATTTCTAATTCCTTTGAATCCTCTGTTTTTACTGAACCTGAGAGTAATGGGCATATGTCATTAGAAACTGTAAAGTAGAAACCATTTGGCTCCTAAAAAGACTTAGAGACTCTTCTATAAAAAAAAAAAAAAAAAAAAAAAAGGAAAGTGTTCCATGGAGTGGGCAGAAACATTTTTTTTTCTGTGTCAGTATACACAAGCTTTTAGATGTTGCTTCCAAATGCCTGTTAGCCACAGTTCCTCCAGTCCACCATGCTTTGGACCTGATTTACATTTGTTACCTCATGCAGCTAAGCAAAGTGCTTTGAAATGAATTGTTAAGCCATCAGACAAGGACTATGCTAGTCAAGATCCAAAATGTTCCATCTCGGTTCAAGGTTAATAGTATTCTGCAGATATGCATTTATTGACATATTACATGGGGTTTTTTCCTTTGTTTTTTGGCAGGTGATATTGGTGACAGAAGAAGGACAAGAATGATTGCATATCCATAACTCCCAGCAGTATGTCAGGTAATCATATTCCATAAGAATGTCTATGCAATATTTCTTGCCTTTCTGGGGTGATTATTGCTAAGTAATTATTGAAAAACGCTTCTTTAGCAATTTGAACTCATTGATGCTGGGAATGGAAATATTTCCTCTATGCAGAGCATAGAGGTGT
Organism: Petroica traversi; assembly: GCA_025920805.1. Classification (NCBI taxonomy): domain Eukaryota; kingdom Metazoa; phylum Chordata; class Aves; order Passeriformes; family Petroicidae; genus Petroica; species Petroica traversi. The sequence goes on from JAHLSL010000044.1 coordinate 7,335,690, forward strand.
GGGACACACAGTAATCTTCCCCCACATTTTTGAAACTTTCATCTTCCTTGGTTTGCCTTCAGGAACCTAGTTGTGTTTTGTTTTAAATTCTCATTTCAACTTCAGCATTCCTGCTGAAGTTGCCAGCACAGGAACAGTTTCTGCTGAGTATCCTGGCATAAGTTATTTTGTAACATGGATATATCCCCTGAGCTTCAAAGTAAGACAGTCTAACTTATTTTACATAGATTGCCAAGGACACTTCAGAGAATTATTGACTAGGTCTGCAGGTGGGCTGAAGATCCAGAGTTGACATGACCATTAACCATTTTAAGCCTGCTTAACCATCTTATCCCTGCCAGTGGCAAAGCATCTGAAGGCTACACATAAATTAGCTGTGTCAAACCCCTGTGTAATAATCCCAGAACAGGGTGTCTAGAAAGACGTGTTTATTATGTGGAGATCATATAGATGGCCAGAGAATTTCAGACTTCCAGAATTTGTTTTAGTATTCATCAGTTTGCTTAAGAAAATGTTCTACTGATACTCTTTGTCAATGTGTACTTCAAGAACCAAACACATAAATGGGACCTTTTAAAAACCTGCAAAATGCAGCATGTGCTACTTAGGAAAAATCGTCATTAACAAGACTGTAACCCTGGTGTTCTGTCCAAGGGACAGTTTATTTTTACTTGACTGTGCAGATCAAATAGCCTTCCCTTTTCCCTAGAAGGCTCCCATCCATTTGACCAGCAAGGGATAACAGCTGCATTCACCAACAAAGATGGCCTTCTGACTTTAGGTCTCTAGATAAGAGGTGGAGGGTAAAATTCATGGGAGGAAACAGAGTATTATTTAAATACATGCTTTCATAATAAAATGTCATTCTAATAATTTGAAAAGGTGTGTCTTTTTATGGTTTCTTTGCTGCCCATTGAGGCAGAGACAAATATAAGAAGGAAGCAGAGGCATTTTGTGGAATGGAGTACTGACCCTTGGTGTGTCAGGCTCTGACTTAGGATCACTGTCACATGAGGATCAGGAAGGAGAGTGTTCTTAGGCTACACTGGAAGGCCCATTTAGAGTGGTTTGCATTGTCCTGCAGGCATTCTGGGCACTGTGATTTCATGTGGCAAATACCTGTTTTGGAAGCACTGGCATGTAACTTGGTCTCTTCCAGCTCTCTGTTCTGCTCTCCCCTGTCTCATGTTGAACTGTGTTTTATGGCATTTTACTACAGGGCTTGACGTTGCTGTGGTTTTGGAGGGAGCAGTTAATGGCTTCTGCTGTGTGGTGGCAAGAGATGAGGAAGGAAATGCTGTGCACCCACTTTATACTCACCTTATCTACTGGGTCTGTGGCTTCCTGTGGAGGGCAGGTTTATGGAGCTTTTCCACTAGGACTCTAACCAGTCCTTTCTCCCTGGACTTGCCCCTGGCAGGGCAGCTCTGCAAAACTCAGAGAAACACAAAGCCTAATTGGAAGGAGTTGTGTTTTCTGCATTGTTTTTGACAGAAGTCAGCAAAAAAAATACGTGCAAAGAAAAAGATCATCAAGAAAAAAAAAATAAGGTTGAGATGGAGATGACTGTAGAGCTGTAGATGTCCAGAACTTTTCATTATGACCAGTTCATATTTTCTTTTTCTGATTATAGAATGACATTCCCTACATGAGTGTAAATGTGAAAAAAAGAGCTTGGATGAAATAAAAGTATTTCAAACTCTATAAAAACTTAATAAATGCCACAATCCAGAGCCAAACAAGAGTCCTTTTCTAATGAATGATAATGGAAGTTTAGAGTCTATTACTGAGTCACTGGATTATGGGAGCAGAGTCTAATACAAAACCAAAGCTGGCTAAAATAACAGGCTGTATTATTCTGTATTTTTGATAGATAATTTCTTTCCCCATATGTTATGTTTCTACTTTTCCACTTGTAGGCATTGCCTGAAAGCCTGTGCAATCTAGAGAAGCATTTCTGGCAGGAGATCGTAGAATTTCACCTTGACAGTAAAGCTAGGCTTTAGAACATTTGCTATTCTAAGATATTTTGAATGTTTTGACATCTCATCTTTAAAAACACATACTGGTGTGATTATTTTACATGCTTATAGCTTTTAATAGAGTTTTAATTGAGAGAGTTCTAGTTCGCCAAAATAATTTTGGGAATTCCAAAGTTGTGGGTATTGTAGAAGGATTTCAGAAATATAGAACCCTTACTTAAAAGTGAATAAAATTAGCAGTAAAAAAACAGAGTGAATGTACAAGATAAAATATTTGCATGCAAAAAGCTAAACTGAAACACAGATATTTGAATTAGTGAAGTTGAAGCTACTCTTCCTTTTCCTTAGAATGCAGTCAGAGTTCACTCAGCAATACAGATGGAGTTAATGAACAACCTGATATTGGGTACTTGATGTCATAAGAAGCAGACAAGTGAAAAGCTGGACCTACAGGTTTTGTAGACACCGTGTTTGTCAGTTTGCTTTTGCAACTCTGCCAGTTCTAGGTGTCAAGACTTGCCTGACCAGTTTGTTTTACACCTAGCACAGATGAGGACCAAACACTGAGATAAAGGGATGCTTCAGGAGAAAATGCAAGTTTAGTTTTTCTGTTTTGAAACACTGTTTTGATGAAACATGGGTTGTCTTTTACAGAATCACTGAATGGCTTTGTTCGGAAAGGACCTTTAATAGTCATCTTATCCAACCCCCCTGCAATGAGCAGGACATCTTCAATTAGATCAGGTTTCTCAGATGCCCATCCAACCTGATGTTACCAAGGGTGAGGTGACCCCTCCCCTAGGCAGCTTGTTGCAATGTTTTAACACCCTCATTGTAAAAACCTTCTTCCTTACATCTAATCTAAATTGACTCTCCTTCAGTTTGAAACAATTACCCCTTGTCCTGTTGCAACGGGCTAAAAGGTTTGTCCCCATCTTTCTTATAAGCCCCCTTCAGGTACTAAAAAGCCACAATAAAGTCTCCCCAGAGCTTTCCCTTCTCAAGGCTGAACAGTTTCAACTTTTACAAGCTTTTCTCATGGGAGAGGTGTTTAATTCCTGTGATCGCCTTGGTGGCCCTCCTCTGGACTTGAAGGTCCTTGTCCTTCCTGTTCTGAGGATCCCAGAGCTGGATACAGTGCTCCAGGTGGGGGTCTCATGAGAAGGGAATAGAGGGGCAGAATCTCCTTCCTTGCCCTGGTGGCGACTGCTCTGGATGCAGCTCGTGGTGTGACTGGTTTTCTGGGCTGCAACAACAGTGTTCATCAGCAGTTTTACAGTTGGCATCAACAATTGCTGCCCACAGAGTATTGTCTGAGAAAAAAAAACTTAATCAGCATTATAAAATTAGTACTTAGCAATAAGAGCAAGTTCTTTCATGGGCATACATTTGCACAATAGAATAGTAAAAAAGTATTGTTTTATCATTGAGTACTTTCAAATAAAGAGGTATACAAAATTTTTTAAGTTTTTTCTATTTTAACACTGTAATGAAGCTTCTGGTTTGCCATGACTATTAACAGGCAATAGCTATCACTGAAGGCTCCCTTTTGTACATTTTCTCCCAAAATGCAGGACAAACCTTGGGACATATTTTCATCTTGCTTTATTTACTGGCGAGAGATCTGAAGAAGAAATTCAAGAATGGGTTCTACAACCTAGAAAACAGTATTTGTAGAATACAGTAAATCTCATAATTTTTGCCTTCATGGCAGATGAAGAGAGAATGTGAAGAGTGTAATAGTGGTTCCAGTAAAACTTCAGCAGTTCTTTCACTAATTTCAGTAAGGCCAGGGTTTTACTCTGCTTTTACTTGGGAGCTTCAAAATCAACTCAGTAATTGTGCTTCTGCTCAAACATCTACACTGTTCTATTTGGTAATGGCTGTAAAGTTAGATCAAGATAGGAATTATAATAAAATTAAGTGCTTACGTTGGGGAATATAATTTAAATGTCATAAATGCATATTTTCAGTAAGTAGAATTTAATATGCAACGTTTCTTGAAACAGGTCCCTCATTTGGAGAAGAAAATTAATCAGCTTTCGTGCAACAAATCCATTTGAAAACCAATGTCTCCAAGGGTGTTGCACGTAGTTTCCAAGAACTAGGAAAAGTAATAGAATAGGAAAGGTACCACATTTTCTTCATGAGTCTTTTCACTGTAATGCTCATTACCCTGTAAATTTGACATTAATTCAGGCGGAGAACAGTTTATTGTTTAACATCAGCTGAGACATTATGTCTCCCAATTTTCTATAGTAATTTTCCTGGGATAATTTATTTTGACATACATCACTGTCTGACACTTCTTTGCCTGCCAGACCATGATAAAATCCGACTAATTCAAGTGTATTATTTCTTTTAAGTAATGGACTTTTTAGGAGGATGGTAAATACTTTAATATAAGGTTTTGTTACACCAGGGTTCAGCAGCTTTTGTAATGAGCTTTTGGGGATTTTCAAAAGGTTAACAAGATTTATATTGTGGGATGTTTTTGCATGAAGCTATGAATCACTCCATGATGGGTCTTATTACTTAGAAGCATATTTCTGAATATGCAGTTAAAAATATCACACTTGCTAAGTTCTAGGTTACAGACACTCTGGGTTAATTTGACCTTTTTTTTGGTTGTTGTTTAAAATTTAATATTTTTAAAGTGGTTTGGAAAAGGGCTATATAATTGCAAAAGCCAAGTAGTCTGGGAAACATTTTATAATGTTTCAAATTTTATGCAATTCTTTATTATGTTTTGTTTTATTTCCAACTGACGAATACCTGCTGGTTTTTTAACAAAAGATCACTTGTTTTCAAAAAAAAGGGGAGGGAGATCTGTTTACATTTCATTAAGAACAGAGAGAACAAATTTTTTTTTTGGTAGGTTTTTTTTGTTTGTTTATTTTGTAGCATTTGCTAGTAATTTTAAGTATATTTTATTATGCTAATGCTGATATGTTCTTTCTATTTTGTTTTTGATGATCAGTATATTTAGTCCCTTTCTATAGTAGTTAAGCCAGAGCTGTTTCTTTTGTTAACTCACTTTTCTGAAATTTATTTCTAATGGGAGCAGACCTATTGAAATTCTGAGTATAATTCTTAGACTGTGTAGCTGTGTTTCACTGCTAGCATCTGGTTAGGAGGACTGCAAAGTGTTGTCAGTATGAAATGTACTTGTTCATTTTGCAGGCAAGAAGCTTTTAGAGTAGTTATTTAAAAGGAGTAAAATGTCCTTCAGTTTTTTCTAAGTCTTCTGCACTAGCCTAGGAAATAAAACACTTTGCTGTGCTTGCCGCAGGAGCTGCAGCCTGCCATTTTATGATCTTCAAAAGCTTGACCACAGCTGCTGTTTAGATCTTCTCATAATTGTATATCAGAACTTACAACCCTTGTCCTTGGTATTGATTCCTATATGTAGAGAGGACTGTAATTTTTTTTTGTGCCAGTTGTAAAGCTCTTGGTAAACTGTAGGATCAGTCCAGCTGGGCATTTTCCAGTTGTTTCTATATAAAAATACCTTTTACATTCACTAAATGCGCTTCTCATTATGTTCTTTAAAAGTGTCAGATTTGCTACTGTGCTTATAGTAAAAGAAGACAGATGTTTAAGGAAATGTGTAAATGTTGCCATACACAAAGACCAGACTTTCCCTATTGCTTTGTTGTGTTTCTGGAAATGGTTTAGACCTGTACCAAGCTTAAGTTTATTTCAAGTTAAAAGAATTCTCTTCTCACATTCAAATTTGAAGAAGCTTTGACTGCATTGTTTGGGCAAACTTAATTTGTTTATTTAGCTTTTTTTTGTCTTTAACAAATTATGTATTTGTCAAGACTGCTCATTTTAGTACCTTTGTTTATTTTACCTGGCCATTACTCAAAACCTCAGTCCTTCAATGGGAGGTATTATTTCAAGATACTGGCTATCTCTTTAAGCAGTTTTAGAACCAAAATAACTTGAACTGTTTCACCACCTAGAAAAAAGAAAGAGCTTCCATTTTGTACGTGTATCCCCAGGATTTTGTTAGCAAGCAGCAGCCAAATACACTGTCTGTTCTCCAGTGGGAAGAAGTGGAAGGTCTAATGAGAAATCTCTCATGGAAAGACCATGTGAATTGGTTTGAAAGCTCATGAGGAAAGTAGTAGTCAGAATCAGGATTTTAGAAAAAGGTGGCAGTGATCTGAAGTGATTTAAGAAGTGTTTTCAGTGATTTCCTAAATGGTTTTACTGTAACTTACTTATTTTTAAAGATCCGTTTTATGTATTTGGAGCCATATTCTGAAAATAGTGTTTTGTCCTCTCACTTTTATTTTAGTAGGTTCCCAGGCATTACAAGAATTACCTAACACAACATGAAGAGAGTAAACATCCATTAAGATTCCCGTATTCACACAAACAGTAGTCTGTAAAATGAGCCCTAGAGAGATGGATTGCTGTCTTTGGGGAATAAAATCAATCTTGCTCTAAAACAAACAGAGGGAGACAAACACACGAAGAGACAAACACTGAGATTCCTTGCCAGAGGGGGTTGTGAATACAAGAAATGTACACAAGAGTAGACTGGGCTGTACTTCAAAGAGAGATTCATTGAGTATTGCTACATTTTAGAGAGGCCACAAGGGCTGAGGTAGTCTCTTGGGCTGATGAGTAGTTGGGGATTGGGAGACTCTTGGTGGGAATGCTCATATGTGCCTGCTTTGTGGATATCCACTTAGGACTCTCATTGCAGAACAGCAGCCAGGTGAGCCCTGTGGTCCAGGTGTAGCTTCTTCTCAGAAAAACTGTTGTACAGAACAGTGAGAGGGAAGAAGGCATTTAGCATCTCTGTGGCTGTATTGGTTAGCACCACTGTTCTAGTCCCATTGTGTGTCCTGGTATTTTACTGCTTTTATATAGGTTTGGTCATCCATTTCTTTTGGTAAGTTTGTTTTATTTGTAGCTGCTACAAGATTTCATATTGGACTACACAATTCCTGTTCGTTTCTCAAAGGACAGGTTTTCTGAGAGCTCTTTACATACTAAAAACCTGAACCCTGAACCATTTGCTTCTCTGTGATCAGAACTTGCCTCTGGTTAACTTACAAGTGAATTGTCATGTTCTTCTGGATATTGTTTTTCTCTGATTAATTTTTCTCATGTTTAGAAATTTGAGCATAATGTCAACCCCAGCTCTAGATGAGATAAGTATATGTGTGGTATTACTTTAAAACTTAATAGAAATTCGGTGTGTTTTTAAAAAGTGATTGTACTGATTCACAGAGGAGCTCATTAAGATACATCAAGAACAAGGATAAAGCTATTACACTGTTTATTACAAGTATCCTAATATTGCCTTTTCTTTCACATGAGAAAATGTTTATAAAGTTTATTGTAATTATCCCTGCACTCTTCTTTCGTGGTGATTTGATACTTGTCCAAAAGATTGGAAATACTGAAATTTAATCTTGAAATCCATATTCTAAAATGAAGTGTTTAAATATTTTATAATATTGCCACTGCTAAAGCAAGTAGCAGGACAACAGTCCTGGATTAAATAACCCTGGCTGTTTACTTCCACAGGCATACACATACACACATATTTCTGAAATATTGAAAACCACTTAATGGTTTCAGTAGACATCGCTAGTTCTACCTGCTACAGTTCCTTTCACTCTACAATTTTTTTCTGTAATTTTAGTATTTTAAAAATTTATGAAAGAAATCACAGGTTCTCAAAGTTTTTATTTAGCACATTTACAAGGGCAGAATTTGCATATTTAAGAAGAAGAGTGGCTAGTCTGTGTGAGCTGGTTCCATCCTTCTGCTTATTCAATGATCATATGAGCCTAGTTTAAAAGTTGTGAAACACAATTGTGAAGTGTTCCCTCTTTTATAACAAAGCATAAGGAGAAAATGCTATGCTGTTTTTTGGGAGAAAACTGAAAGATGGGAGGGAAAAGAGGAAGAGGAGAGAAGAAGCAAAATAAATGAGAGAAAATAAAATGCTGTGAACTGACAGCAAGATTAATGAGAAAAAATGAAATCGTATTGTTGTCTGGCACAGATGATTTTGTCTTTCCCAGCACAAACATGCATGAAAACTTTACGTGCTTTTACTTATAGTTCCTTTGTGTGGTTTAAAATGCTGAAAAAAAGTATGAATCAGGCGCTAACTTTACTTGGGACGTCCTTTAATTGTAGTTTGGTTGCTTTTTTCTTTTTTTTCTCTCAAGTCATCAAGTCAAAATCCTCTAGTGTTATTGGACTGGGTCCATACAGAACTAGGCTACTTCATCAACCTACTGTGCACCCCTCAGTCCTAATCCTGATTACATTTGCCTTAGTTGATCTCTCTGAAGCCAACCCACTTCAGTGTCCTTATATGCTTGCATTCTTCAATGGGAAAACAAAAAAACCAAACCAGTGAATTGCTGTTGTCTTTGCTTCTCTGTTTTCAGTAAACTTCCAATATCTGAAAAGGCAAAACTTTATTATGTAAGTCTTGCAGTCAAGTAAGTTAATGACAATTCAGAGATCTCTAAATTGTCAATTCAGAGATCTCCTACTTGCTACTATTTTGGTCAGCTGCAAATTGAAATACTGTATAAGAGAACTTTTTGTAGAAATTCTGCTGTAAGTAGTTTTGGAATGTAAAATAATACTTTGTTTTAGAGTAAGCGTCTTTGTAACTGAGAAAACAGCAATCCTCTAACATCCCAGAACTGTTGATTTACCTTTTGCCTAAGTGACAGCCTGTTGCTGAGGATGAAAAATAAATGTTTTCACTCCCCCAAAAAGTGTGAGCAATGTAGTCAGTCTCTGAGGAGCAGGGACTGATTGCCTGTGTGGTCACAGCAGCTTTCATCACCAATGGATCAAGCTGTTAAGTGGAGCGACTGTGATATAAAGCAGCAATAGTAATAATGGTAATGCAAATTCAGCCTTGATTGCAACAGGGCAGAACCCAAGCAAGGAAAATGAGTGTAGCTCTCATGGCACAGCAGGGGGAATTTAATGCTGTGCCTCTAAGGTTGTTGTGAACATGGGGAGCAGGCGCTCTTTCAGTGTGGTTTTTGGTCCTATTTTTTGCACTCTCAGTTTTTTGTCAGGATCAAAGTTCAGTGTTGGTATAAACTCATTTGAGCAGGAAACACTGTCCTCCTGGCTGGCTTGTTACCACCTCCCATCTTTCTGTAAGAAACAACATAATGACTCTCTTCACTTGAGTTGTACTAAATGAGAGTATTTTGTGTATTGCATCTCTGACTGCTGTTGGTAGATACTAGTAGAGAATTGGGAAAAAAACCCACATAACTGAGATGAAAACAAATTAATCATTCCATATTTTTCTGTAGTCCTTTATATACTGACATTCAGATGACACTGCATGTGTGAGAACAGGCCAGCCTTTGCAATCACCCATTAAGGAGTCTTTACTTCGGTCTGTAATAAAAGAATTCTGAGGGATTCCCCTTAACTATCTTAGTTAAGCTTAATGGACAGTTCATCTGCTAAAACCTCTCTCCTTCTATAAAAAAAAAAAAAACTTCACTTTAAAAACATTCTGATGGGAATTTGAAGAAGTCTTTTGTCCTGTTGACTGCTGAGATGCCAGTTATTGCTACTATGTGCATTTTGAAAATGCTTGATGATTCCTTGATGAGAGGAGCTCTGGCCCTGCTTTTTTTAGTCCCTCTTAACTGTGAAATAGGGCCTGTGGTCTTAGTCCTGGTTCATCCCAGTTGGCCGTACTGCATCCTGCCTTGATTATAGCCATTTTACCAGTAGCTAAAGGGAGAGAGAGATGCTTCTCTTACAAATAAGGAACGCAGAAAAAAATTGCATTATCATCCTTTCTTTATCAAAGATTTTGGGTTTACAAGACCAAGAGCAGATGCAGGAGATTTCAACTGTATTTTTTATTAAAATAATAAAAGAAAAAAAAAGTAAAAAGTCTTTGAGAAATTCAGGCAGGATATGTTAAAACCAATGGAGTAGAATAAACACTGTAGTCCTCTCATGAATCAAATTTAACATCATAATAAGATGAGTGATAATTTAAGACAAAAACATCTGCTATACCACAGTATATGAAGTACAAGAAAATGAGACAAAACGTAAAACCCCGCAGTGGTAGTTCCTTACAACTTAATCTGTGTCTTGCAAAACTTGAATGTGAAATGTCCCTGGTGAACTGAGGAGAATTTGTGAAATAAAGTGGAAAGTTGTAAAACTAAATGAAGTGTAGCTAACATGGCAGACAAAATACTGAGAAATTTCAGAGGGAACTAAATTGGAAAGAGAGGGTATAGCTTCTTGATGTTTGGCTAGCCTTGGTAAACTCTGCCTGGGTAGAAACTATAAAAGAATCAATTTCTCATCATAGTTTAAATGTGCCTATAATCACATTTCAAAGTCCTACAGATGCTTTGCAAACACAGAAATTGGAAACTACGTTTTGATTTTATTTTTTAAATTATGAGGGTTTTAGAATTCCTTGTTAAATTTAAAAATCTATAAGCCTTGCGTGACACCCTTTCTGAATCCTTGGGCAAGAGATTTTTTTACCATAGTCATGAATGTGTGGGTTTTGATTGAAATCAAAAGTAACACAAGTCCTCATAGGCTAAAAGACCATAAATATGGCCTTTAATATCAAAGAAAAACTTTGGGAAAATATATAGAAATTTTTGCCTAATGAGATTGAACAGCCTGGGTTATGAATCAATTATCTTGAGGACTAATAGCAAGACCTGAGTAACTGAGGATGTAACTTACTTTTCTAAAGAAAGTCAAGAATTGTGTTGCATCACTAGACTGCTCAAGGAGTTGACAAAGCAAGGATCTATTTATGAGTGTATTACATTTTGTTAAGATGCAATATCGTCCATGCAGGGAGATAACTGGGGTGAGAAGAAACTCAAGGGAGAGCAGCCTTGTACTGAACCAAGTACACTGCTAGAGGTTATGCAAAGTCTAGAGGAAGGGTGCATTGTAGTGCACAGTTCCTTTGTGTGCCACAAAAAACTGAAGAGCCTAAGATCAAATCTTAGAGGGAAGCTCAGCTTTTAGAGGGTCTTATCAGAGAAATACTATCTCTCCCTCTGAGCTCAAATTTATGAAGTCAAGAGAATATCAAAGTGTTCAAAAAGTTTTATATTCTGTTCTTTTATATTTGATTTTAAATTGCTGAATATTTTCTGGGTTACTTTCACTATTCTATTTTAAACTTATTATCCTCCTACAAGTGATATTCTCTTGCCGTATTACCTGCATTTAGAATTAGTTTTTAATTTTACTGAGCAAATCTAGTATGAACTAAGATCAGATCTAAAAAGTCAGAAGTAGTAGGTAAGGGCAAATTATGTAGGTAACTTACCTGCCCTTTGTATTAAGTCCGTGATGCCAGGTACTTTCTCAAATTCATGTTGTTGATGTCCAGCTGAGATACAGTGAGTAGAAGAAATGGACTTGTAGCTGCAAATGACAGGTGAGCTTGTATTCCTAGCAGAAAAAAGGTGTTTACATCTAAAATTAAATAGCATATTGAGGAAAGCTGTACATACATACAGGAATTAACATAGGATAACCGTATTTAAAATTAACCATGATTAAGTTTTCTGGATTTCTCCTGTCCTAACAATATTCCACTTAAGAGAAGTGCTAAGAAAAAGGATTCAGAAACAGCAATATTACAATAGATATGGTAATTGAAATCCCAATTTACCTTGAATATTTTTTTTCCTGGAAATTAGTGACTTAGCATGCACTTACTTACAAACATGTTACGTTATGGGGTGAAATGTATGTAAAATTATCTCTTAGGTTGAGTAGAGCAGCAAAATCTTACTATGATTAAAACCACTGTGGGTATCAGTCGTCAAATGTCTGGAATTTGCTATTTCCTTTATGCAAGTTAAACAGCTATTTTGTACTTGAATTTTGTTACATATAATATAAAATAAAATAATTTCTTTAAATACAGAATCTAATATGATCTTTTATGGGTCATTTCTACAGAATTTAGGGGGGGGAGGGGTTGCTGCCCAGAAGTAGAAATTGGTTTATATTTAATTTCACTAATTTGTCAGCTAGTGATATCTCAGTTTCTTCTATACCAAAGAATAAGTAGTGACTAATTAGATAAAATCATGCAGCTTTGGTATTGTTCATTATCCACAGTGGAGCAGAGTGTCCGTGCTCCTGTGATAAAATTAGCGTCTCTGATACTCCACTGTGACCACAGGCGGAGAAAGGCAGTAGGTAGCAAAAGCGGAACTGCTAAGCATGCCCACATCCCACATAAGAATGTCACACTTAGGTAACAGAGTGTCCCTCAGGTCAGCCTACGATAAGAGCAAAGTCAAACAAGGCTGAATCCTTGATGTTTTGTGTTTTAAGTATCTGAAAATTGTTCACGACCAGCCTCGACCTACAAGACCTCAAATGATCATATGAGCAAGGCAATAAATCTGTGGTAACTTGCCCTGGGGCCCATGTTCTAGTTGTGATGTTGTGAAAGTTACATCTAGTGTTAGCCTGTCCACATAGATCTGCCTGCTTTTTCAGGATTCTCAGACAGGAAAATTTTATATTTACTTATACCGAAGGGGAACTATGGTGGCTGAATGGGCATGGCTGAAAGGTTCTGCATCGTATCAGTGCAGTCCAGTGGAGATGCACAGGAATACCACAGCATCAGGAGAGCTGGGGAACCACTTGCTTTCCAAAACTCCACACCTGAGCAAGATTTTGGCAAAGCCAACAGTTGGTAGCCCTGCAGTATTTGCTAAACATCCAGGACGTGGCCTCCTGTTGTGGGACAGACTGATTCACCTTCCTGACAGAAATCAGAAATGGAATGTAGTGGGCATAACAGAAAATCGCTTCTGTAGGAAAAGACACTTCAAAAATTATGATAACCAGAGGAATGGACAGCAGCTTTCACAATGCCTACATGCTTCAACCTGGACCAGTACAATTTTACAGCCAGGCCATACAAAAGCAAACTTTCAAATTATGTCAAGTGCCCAGGAATACCAAAAAGAAGAAAAAAAGTGTAAAGGTAACTAACATTATCATGCAGAGCACAGTAAATGCTATGTTTAGAAAAAAACAAAACAAAGCAAAACCAGAATATGTCTCTGTTTAATGTCACGGGTTTGGCCAGTGGTAAAAGCATTATTATGTGGGGATGTTTTCTTTGCTATCAACCTTTTTCTCATTTTGTTTTTTTCCTCAGTGGTAATTGTGGTTTTTAGTTTTATATTTTATTTAATTTAATGGCTTTGTGAAGAACCCTTATGAAAATGTGATAACTTGCTGGAGTTTTCTGTGTGATAGCTAATGCAAAATAGTATCTCTTATTTTTACTTCTCCTGCATTTGTCTCTCTCTTTATGATCTTTATAAGCTGATTAGAAATCTTTTCTGAACCTGGCCTTTTTTAGTAAAGCATATCTTTGATACATTGAAAATGAAAAGACAAAAGAAAGCATTCTTTTCTACTTTCAGGGCATTCAGCTTTCACCTGTGACTGTGTTGTTTACCTTCTTTATTATTCTTAACCATACCCAAAGCCTCAGTAAGTGCATGTATAGAGCTCAAGTGGGACTTTTTGTTAGGAATATTCTCTGCCTCACTAGTCAAGAGAATAAACCATTTTCTCTCAGGTATGTTGTTTTGTTCACATCAGCATGGCATTGAAGGAATTCCTTTTAAGAATCACAGCTGCTAAGGCATTAGCACAAATGTAGTACTTAAGTTATTCCTCTTTTAACTTGGATAAATAGTTCTTCATTACTCTTTGCCTAAAAAATAATTACTGTATATTGGGAGGGGGGGGATTACAAGTTGTTTTCTTTTACTTAAGTCTTGCGTCACTCCAGGAAGAAAGATTACAGTGTCAGGCAGGATATCACCTCATGAAAAAGTTAAACTGGTCTAAGTACCTGATTTCTTTAGATTTAGTTGTGCTTTACCTCAGAATGCCTCTTTGCTAACAGATGTCAGGTGTTGATCGCTTTAACGTCTTACTAAGGGCTGTCAGGAGGCTACCAAACCCAGACAGTCCCATCCAGGAGCCTGTTAATTATGTTATGTCAAGCTAAATTAGCCTGTTTTCTGCTTAGTTTTATTTTTGAACAAATGAAACTTCTTACCTTGATGTTTTCATGTGAAGTTGAGGCAGGGAATGACACAAAAAAGGTACATGTTTTAACTATTGGCCATTACTTTCTCAGGAGATAAGCTCTGTAATTAACTGATGTCTGCTAACATCAGTCTTCCAATTATGATATGTGTGGAGGCTTAACAAACTGGGTTGTCTGGGTCACAGGTCTATAATTACTCTTCGTAATATTTGTTCAGAGACCACCTTAAAAGTTGTCAAACACTATTCAAGAATTTTGTTAGCCCGTTTGTTGACCGGTTTCTCAAGGAGCAAGTGCTTTCTGGCAAGGCCGTGTGCTACGTACCCATGTTGCGAATAGTGCAAGAAAAAGCAAGCACAAACCCTGAAGGAGTTTGATCAGGAAAGAGCAAGCTCCATTATCTTTTTACCAAATTTATTCAAGGTGTCGAAAATATTTTGAGGGATAACTGGAATTGTAGTGAATCTGAACATTTAAATATAAACTGTGACATTCTTTGTTACTCAAGTAGACTAATGAGTCTGAAGTATTTCAATAAAAGGCACATCACACTGGCATTTTATGAGTCATAGACAAATTTAGTGTCAACCAAGGTACAGTGGGTTTTGTGAGAGGAGCAGTTTGAGAGAAATAACTAGCTTGGTACACGTGGAGAAAAGAGGTGTGCTGTTGTCTAAGTAAGATTTTCCTCTGCTTTGTACCACAGGGCTATGTTTGAATCTTATTGCATCTGTGGCAAACCCAAGGAAATTATTTTATGTCAGAAAGATTTTGCTTTTTTCCTGCAACTTCTATTATAAATGTAGCATAGACAAATTGATTATTTTTTATGTCTTATCTTCCACTGAGACATACCCCAGGAACTGTCAAATGCTGTTGAGACTTTTCAGCACTAGAATTCCATAATCCAACCTACCGTATGATTTAGTCACAAGTAAAGTTTTCAAAATAAGACAAACACCACGAAGAGCTAATTTTCTGTTCTTGTAAATGCTTCTTGTTATTTCGGATTCTGATGTTTAAGGTTTTCTTAGCTTAATCTCCAGCAGTAAGTTTGCATACTTTTACTTCTGAGGGACCATTTTGAGTCTTTGATCCTAGTGCATGAAGTGAATAAAAAAAGGTGGTGCAAATACTTTAAAGAGAAATGGTAACTCATTGTGTGAGCCCTGAGATAGTTGCATTTGACAACTTATGTGTGTTGTAAAAGCCACATTAGTAGTTTTGCTCAAAAGCTGTGACAGTTTTCAGTATATTTTCCTTATGATGTGAGAAGGTCTGTCTGTGATGTGGCCCATGTTATAAAAGTGCAGAATTGTGTTTGCTCAGAAAAGCAGTGATCTAATTTCTTTTTTTTCTCCAAACCCGTGAGAGGTGGCTTAGGCAATTCAGGCAACAATAAAATCTATAAATAGCAAATACAACAGTTATTTTATAATGTGTAAATATTTGTATTACAAAACTAGGAGTTGATAACACAGGCATATAAAACAGTGAGGAGTTCAGAACGGTGTGTTTATTCCTTGAAACTACTTGTTTAAATGTGCAATATTTTTTATCAAATTATTGTATTTTTATTCATCTTTATGCATGAAGTCTTAACAGCAACCAACACAAAATCCTTCCGTTTGGTCCTTTAGAAGTGGCACTCTGCCCTGACTGATTTGAATGCTCTGCAATACCGCCCATGTAGCGGCACTGCCGAATCTTACAGAATGGTGTGCAGGGTCCCCATCTGCAGCATCGCAATACCCAGGACTCTAGACCTGGGGTGCACAGTTTGGGAAAAGTCAGGAGAATAGGACTCATGTAGGTAATGTGCCACAGAAGATTAGATAGCACTGCATGGTACTTCTTTTTTTCTGTGTCAGGAACCTCTCTTGCTTGGGCTATAGTGTCCTGAGGATCATCTGCAGGATTTTTGTCTTTCCTTAACAATTCTGTGGGTTCATTTTGCTGTGTTTTGTAACCAAGCTAAGTCACAAGAGAAATGCATCTTAATGGGGGTACTTCATTGTTTGTAATTAAAAGTCTTAGTCATAATTTTTAAAACAGGAGTCAGTGAAGAGCTGAATGGTGTAGTGTAAGGTGGTCTCTTCTGCAGACTCCCCCTTTCAGGCATTCTCAGCCTGATTTCTTGCCTACCCAGTTAGTATCACTGAGTGCACTACACTTACTTCTGATTTACACCTGGGTGAGTATATAAAAACCTTTGGGGCATTCCAGGCCCTTGTTCAACAAGTACTTTCTGCCTTTTTTAGAACAATGGACTAACACCTCAGACTGTGAGAGGTTTGAGCTTTGGATCCTCGGCCGTTACAGTATCAAAATTTCTGTTTTATCACTGGCCTGTTTGCTTGAATTCTAGTTTATTCTGATGGTGATTAACTTCCATGTGTTCACATAATCAGACACTTGTGAACTAATAAAATTCCAAGTGTGATATTACATTGCTGGAGGCAACGAAAACTCATCATGACATGATGTAAAGACATGCATATTCAAATCGGAATAAAAAACAAAGAGAAACTGTTTAATATTATTCTACTCCACTTTCAGACTTTTGATAAAGATACTGTCTGACTGTCTTGTATCAGACAATTTAATTCAAAGGTGTACATGAAATGAACCTACAGGATTGGACCCTAAGAAAATAAAATTAAAATATTTTAGGAATATTTCAAATTTTAAAATCTTTACAGTGTTCTTTGAACTGATTTGTTTCCAAGGGAACAACAATCTGCAGTGCTATAAATCTCTTTAATATTAGCATATCACAGGTAAGAAACCCACATTCCCTGGCAGTGTTCATCTTTTTTTGTTTGTTTTTTGGAAAAGTCTTCCATTCATTTTTTGTTTTTCCCTCCTCCCTCTCAGTTTCGTGTAATTTAATTTCCTTGCAGTATTAAAGTAACTCTTGACAAAAAAAATACATGTGACATATTTCAAGCATTATTGATATAGCAATAGAAAATAAGAAATGTTTGAGGGATTTATTTTGGAACAGAAAGGAAGTCACAGGCTGTGCCATGTTGAAATACCATTTCCTCAGGTGCCCTCCTGGCTGTAATAGCTCTGTCCACAAAAGTTTTCAATTCTGTTTAGTTTTTCAGTAACAAACCTAAATCCAATCAGAGGGGGTAAAAAAAAAAAGAGAGAAGAAAATATTAGCGGGAATTTTTACTTTGGTGGCAAAGCAAATCCACATGGGAAAAATTCCCACTAAGAATTTAAAGCCCAGTTCTCCCTAGCTTTTCTGGGTGGTGTAAAGGTATCTATGTTTTGTGCTCTGCTAACCTGTAAAATACAGCCTCACCTCTGTGGAAGCTCAACATAAATTCTTGTTGGCGGTACAGGGGATCTTTTTGTGGAAAATGAACAACCCAAGTATTATACTTGGGAATGTTTTATTGGGAGTGTGGAGAAGTAAGCTCAGCAAGCTGTTTGTGTTACATATAGTACAGTGTTACCAACCCATCATCTCAGTGAGAATGGTTTGGGGGTTTTTGGTATATACAACTATTGTAGAATTTCTTGAATGAGACACAGGCATTTTGTGCTGAAGATCCATTATTGAAAGATCAGATCCTGCCAGAGACCTGCTTTTTATCACAGACAAATTCACTATTTGTAAAATCTAAATGATGCGCCTGAACAAAAATGAAAAATAACTTTTATTATGTACCTTTTTACACTGTATTTTACAATGGTATTTGTTGAGTTAGATAGTGATAAATGAGTGAGGGTTCATTAGGGTTTTAGGTGTTGGATTTCAGTAACAGTTAGTGCTGTTAGTGTTAATGAAATAAAATGTTAGAGTTTTAGCAGAATAAGTTCATTTTGGAGGCAACTTCATTGACTTCAGTAGCATTGATCTTGATAGAGTTCAGTTTGACTTACCAAATGTATTATTATTTTATGAGCAAGTTAATAAGAAATGCATATTAAAGACATTTCTTTTATAGTTAGAGGGGGAAGAAGAACTCTAAGTATAAATTTTAAGTTCTCTGTTTCTTGGATGGACTTGTCCTGAATTTGGTACTAATTATCCATTTACTGGCAATGCTGCTTATTTGGATATGTTAGTTATGGTTGTATGTTGGAAGGGAAAATGCTTCTCTGTTGGCTCTTTTATTAGTCTGAAATATTAAGCGGTATCGGGTAGGGAATATATATATTTGTGTCATGCCCCATCCTTACCTATTGAACTGAACTTTTGAGGACTATTTAAGAGTATGTTCATCAAGATGTATGATTAAGATCCTAGGAGAAAAATGGCCAATCCTTTGATTTAAAATAAGTGAAATAATAATGCTCTCATTATCAAATCAGTAATAATTCAACTCCCTAATAATAAGAACAGATATTAGAAAAAGATATAATTTTGTTACTGACTTCTCAAGTTTCACCGAATCTTAGCTGCGCTGTAAAGAAAAAACACATTTTTCATGGTAAAAAACAAATAGCAGCTATTATGAGTTAATTTCTTTTTAGATCAAAAAAGCTTGGCTGATTAAAAAAGATATTTTTTAATCATACTGTAGTTTGAGGTGCATTAAGCAATTGAATTATTGTTGTAGTGGCACTGCCATCCTCACAGTTCATAGGTGAGCCAAAATGAACAAAAAACCTTCCTTTCTTTCCTCATTCTGTTATCAGAAAAAAAGCTCTTCTAAAAACTTCATTACTGAAACAGAAAAGATAACAAAGCAGAATAGCAAAGCAATTAGCTTATTGATAATATTTAAGCAGTGCTCTTTTTGCTGATTATATTATTTTGAAGTTTCCCACCTGTTGAACTCAATAGAAATTACTTCTTGAAATCACTGAAGTTTAGAAAAGCCGCTTTCCCGTAAATGCATTACCAGGCAGTGGAGAAGATTGTGTATGTGTGGAAGGCTGGGGAGATTCATGCATGTAATTCTGTAAAACAAAATCAATAAAGCTGATGACAGATTAAGTTGCTAAATTTTGTAAAACTAGACTACTGCCTGGGTCATCAGCACAGCACTATTGGATTTTCTATGGTTTAATGCTGAAAAACAGGATTATTGATTTTAGGATTTTCAGTGTATCCCCTCTGGGAGTTCTTAAGCAGTCTTTATAATTCTTCACACTTAAGTTGACAACTACAGTGACATAACTGTGTCCTCGCCTTAGTAATCGTTTTCTAATCATATTGGAAAAGGCTGGAAATGGTTTATAAAATCATTATTCCAGACAAACAAGGGAACAGGAGGGTTGTCAGGATGTCGCTCCTTTGTCTGGTGGTCATTGCTACCTGACTGCCATCTTCCCTTGGAATTAACTTACAGTCACAGATTAAGACCTTTGACTGTCATAAATCTGCTTCCCAATATGTTTGACTGGCAGGGGAGTTCACAAGCTGTCCCAATATAAATAGGATTTTAGCACATCAGGTGCTGCTCCGAAGTAAAACGGGCTGTTTTGCAGTCGACTTTGTTGGTGTATATTCATCGCTCCTCTCCCGATCCATGTGTATGCATGCCTGCGTGTGTATGCATGTGTGTGTGTACGTAAAGTAGAAGCTGAGATAGGCTAACAAAATGAACTACTGTATGCAAGAAATATATGAAGTGCACCCAGCTGCTGGTAGCAATTGCTACATGCAGTCCACTGATTATTGCACATATATCGAAGATAATCAGGGTTACAGCAGTTGTGATGCTCAGGTCCTGCACAGTAACAACATATATATGGAACAGGCCTGGGCGGTGAATCAGCCTTATACCTGTAGTTACCCTGGAAACGTGTTTAAAAGCGAGTACTCTGACATGGACATGGCCCTGAATCAGTACAACCAACCTGAATTTTTCACAGAAGAAAAACCTACTTTTTCTCAAGTGCAGTCGCCATCGTACTCTCAGAAGAAAGGTAGGGGCATTTTATTTAAATAACAAAAAAAATAATATCTGTTTTTGTTTTCGTTTTGCTTTAAACTTACAGTTGCATCAGTTGGTTCAGATGCATCTTTGAATGTGAAGGCTGCCTGTTCAAAATTGAAAGCAGCAGTAACATAGGTTGCTAGGTGATTGTAAGGTTTTCTGTGAGCGATGAGGATTTCCAAGCACTTTTTCTTAATCTATAAGAAACATTTGCAAGTATGTTGCTTTTTTTTCTGCTTTCCTGGGCTGTTAAGTTCCTTTGCTATTCACCAGTGAGCTCGATCAGAAAGTTTCTCTCCTGAAATGTTGTCATTATATATTCTGCATCTTAAAGCTATGGTTCTGGTTCCATACAAACTGTGTAAGTCCGTGTTTTCAGTAAATGTGAACTCTGTTTGCTCAGCAACTCAGGCAAAAGATTTTGAAAATATGACTGTAAATATGTATGGGGAAATGATTGTTTTGAGTTAAATGAATGTTTGAGTTACTGTCTTCTAAGTGAAAACCACAAGTTGCTGCTTATGCAGAGCAAAAAAGACTGAAAATTCAAGAATATATCTATGCAAGAAAGGTGACTTTGTATCCAAAAGGTTGATCTAATCGATATCTTTGTGAGACATGCAGTGTCTGCTCCCTAGGGGTTAAATCATTGCTTGTTTTTAGAATTTATTTTTTTGCTTTCAAGTAAGCAAAGGAGATTTTAAAAGAGCCCAAAATACCAACAAACACTTGGAAATGTTTTCAGTGTTGCTTGTTCTGAACTCGGTAACCAAACTGATGCATACAAAGTATGCATTTTCTGTGTTTCTTTAAAATCACATTATTAAAGAAGAAAAATCATGTCCTTTTCTGATCATACCAGATTTTCTATATGCAGTTTTCCAAAATCCAGATGAATCTGCTGTAACTAGAGAGATAAAGAAAACACCATTTACTACTTTTGAAGTATCTTTGTAGTGAAAAGTAGACTCTTTAATTTTATTAACTACATGGAAAACTGAAATATTTTCCTTTGGGCAGAAAATATTCCTTAACCCTTGATGCAATAAATCTCAAAGATTGATAGAAAAATGTCTTAATTTTATACTTTGAACAACATCTTATTCCATTATAAAGAAAATTATTTTTGAAATCCTTCTTGGAAGCTGTAACAACATGATCAAATTGTAGGCTAAATGGAGATGTGGATAATAAAAACTCTTGTGCTGTGCAACATTTTGAATGCTTTTTAAGGCTATTTATCTATTGTTGGGTTTAAATTAATGAATTCATAGCCTTTGTGGACTTCTCTCATGACTTATTTTTGGTTCAAGAAAAATTTTATTTCAGAATTAACTTAGAAAAATAGACTTGCTGTTGCAAAGTCACTGAAGGAATACATTTTTCATAATGTTAAAGGTTATAAATAATACTTGATACACTAGATCAGAGCTTTAAGTTATTTCAGAAGTCAGACACCTGACATCTGCCCTGTAAAGTTTTTGAACTTGTTTGTGTGAAAGAATACAGAGTTGTTTTTAAAAACTACTTGTATGCCCTTATTTTCTACCACCTCAGTTTCGGTAAGAAATGGCGGTGAATTTCTGTGGAAGCCGACTCAGGCAGGCTTTTAATTGATCATTCACAGAGACTGAGCAACGTGTTTTGGGATTCTTTAGAGCCTTATTACTGTGATAATCAATAAAAAGTGGCCTCCCTTCTGTCAAACCTTCGCAAATGTTGAGTTTGTTAAGCAGAAGAGATCTAAACTGCGTGGAACATGTGCATCTTCTCTTTTCTTTTTTTTTTTTTTAATTTCCATCTTTTATGCAAGCTATCGTAAAACTAACGAATCTTTTAATCCTGTCCTAAGAACAGAAGGCTTTTCACAGGGCATGTGTGTCTGTATTGATCCAGAATTGATTGGAGGAGCCGAGTGAGTTTGTTAGAGAAGCCTTGGTAATAGCCCATTAAAGCAAAATTAAGTCCCTAAACAGGTGTTCATGAGGAGTCTTGATTGCTGCAGTTGGTATTTTTGTTAGTCCCCTGAAATTTGTCATAATCTCAATAATATGCTGTTCAAATCAGATTGTACTTTACAGTAGCACATGGACTCTTTTCCTATCTTATGCTAGTTACTAAATGGTTAAAGTCTTGTTTTCTCTCTGGGAAGAAAAGAAAAATCAACATTTTATATGCTGAAAAGCTTATAATTTTTGAAGGGATATTTAATTACTTCTCTATTTTTATGTCACTTTGAAAGAATTCAGAAAATAACTTGGAAAAACAAGAACCAAAGACCCCAACAATTTGTCTCTAAGGGAAAAAAAACAAGCATTTATAAAACATAGTCAGCTATTATAAATATAAGAAAGCTGCTTCAGCTATTACAGTACATTAAAAACTATTATTCTGTGACTATCTGTCAGAAATTCTGATGAAAGAATTAACTTTTAAAGAAAAGAAAATAATTGTAGTCCAGAGAATCAAGAGGTGGAGATGTCGGTTTAGCTTTGCATCTACTTGTTGCTCCGTTACCTTTTGTGCTCTGTTGTGTGCTGTTAAAAGGTGACAGCACATCACCTTTGTGCACGAGCTTACTGTTTTATTAAGGAAGCCCTTTTGGACCTGATCCTGCCTGAGGAAACAGCCAGATACACTTTGTTTTCTGCATAATGCTGTGAAATCTGATAAGCAGAACAGGGCTCATCGTTGTGAGAACTAGGTGCTATTCTCAATTTTGGCCCAGAGAGCTTAAGCTGGAATGTTTTTCCCCAGCCATGGTGAGCTTGCAACACTGCCTGCTGGATGGGTGATGCTCAGGAGAAGCCTGTGCCCCCCTGTGCAGAGGCACAGGCTTTGCAGAGGCAAAAATGTCCCTGCTCACATCACCTATGCTGTGAGAAAGCGTACCCAGTGACAGGGAGGAAGGCACAAAAGAAATATGTACAGGAGTCCAGAAACTTCGGTCTCCCCACACTTGGAGTCTGTACAGTGTTTTGGGCATTTGGACAACACGGCGTAAACATCTGCAAAGTTAAAACTGGGATGAGAGTTGCCTTTCACTTTCCTTTGCACAGTAATTTCGTGGACAATGTTAATGAAAGATGTCCGCAGGTGTCTGTGAGGTTTGGCTTTAACTTCAGATTCTGTGGGGCACAGAGCAGTAAGCAGAGGCTGCCCCCCAAACCAAGGGTTGCAGGGGGAAATTCTTGAGTTTAGGGTGTAGCAGAGCCAGCTCCTCACCCCTGCAGCTCGCCTTACTTCCTAGATACCACTGAGATACCAGTGAGGTTAATGCCGTGTTTTGAAGGGCTCTTGGTATGGAGGGAGAATGGGGCTTTGAACATTGTTATTATTGTTGTTATTTTTATAATTGTATGTGCCATAATTATTTCTCTTTGTATTTTCTCAGGCAATTAACATGCAGCTGAGAATATATACTGTGTGAGTGCTAGAGTATGCAACTGAATTAGCCCAAACTGAGTTCTCAGCAGTGTGAGAACATTAGGGCACTTTCTAAATAGCTAAGAAAAAGTAACATGAAGCTTATGCCAAAACATCATTTCATCAATGCAGGGAGTGTGTGTGGTTATAATCAATTTACAGAAACACTGAGAATTTGTCATCCTGGCCTCTTCAGCAGAGCAGCTCCCAGTATGTTAACGATTATTCAAGGCTTAAAAATATTAATTTTGCTCTTGACCACCCATCTAAGAAAACAGCGCTAAGGAAAATTGCATAATCCATTGCATAAATCATTATGCATTTGGAGTTATGTTTCTTTCATGACAAAAGTCAATGGAAATAATGTGTTTTCATCTCCTTTACTGTAACCTTTCCATAACCAGAGGAAGGATGAGGAAGTGAAGTAAGCTATACTTTGCTGTGTTCAGTGAGGCTCAGATTTCTAAACAAAAAACTTTCTTGCAGTACAAAGATATTGTATCTAAAAACATTTAAATAATTTGAGGGGTGGGGAAGTGGCATGATCGGACCCCTAAAGTGGTGTATTTTGTAGCTGTAGTTGATAATGGCTGCAGCTACAGTACCGGTTGCAGAAGTTTAAGCGACAGCACAGTTTGGGCTAAAATGTTTTCAGCACATTCTCTGCAAAAGCACTGTTGTTGATAAGGTTTCTGACTCAGCCTAAGGAACAGAGCTAATACACTGAAAAGTCATTGTGAGAAAAGGGACTATAAAATATTTCAGATTCGATGTCTGCAGAATCTTTTGCCAAATTTTAGTAATTTCATAAATCAAATAATGTCAACAAAGATCAAAATTGAGAACCTGCATGCTAGTTAGCTAACAAGTGTGAATCTGTTCAGAATCATTCGCAGTGCTTCCAAGCTTGAAGGAGAAATAAGCTGTTTTTCTCAGTGGGAGTAATTTAAAGGAAGTGGGAAACAAGGATCGGTGTATCTGCCCAGCCTTTCAAATCAATGTTGATAATAGCACAAGTAAGAATGGAGTATGCTTTTTCTCTCTTCGGCTCTATGCTTTCATTAACAAACACTCCATTTAAGCTTTTTCTGCACAAGTATGTCAAGGATGATGTATGGCTGGTCCTTGTAATTTTTTATAATTTGGAAAGAGTTCGAGGTGACTATGAATGCAGAAGAACAGCAGTACAAATTTACATATCAGTTTTAATACAGTTGGGGATTCTCAAGGTAGTAATTAATTTCATCTTTTTCATTTCACTTACTGCAGTGTCTAGTAAGTGAATACCAGCTTACTGGTAAGTCATAACTCCTCATTTTAGTGAGTGATCTCTAGTCATGCAAACCATACCAGATGGGGGAGAGAAAGATTTTAGAGCATATATTAATACATGACTCTGCCAGTGTACAGTGAAAATTAAAATACAGAGTAATGGTCTTGAAATGTAATTGTCCTTCTGCAATAGCAAAAAATGGCATTTTCTGCCTGCAAGCTATAGATCTATGGTGGATTAGGACCAAGCTAATAATGAACATCTGGTAGACAGGCATAATTTGTTTGCATCTGTGTTACTTGTATCCGTGTTTGGTAGTCAAATACCATTTGGTTCTACAATTTTTTTAAGGTGTGGATTAATTCCCTAGGCAAATATCACATAATCTGTACAGACCTGGAGATATAAAGTATGTGCAGTGATACTTTAACAAAACTGAAATCAGTTCTTTACTTTTCTCAAAATATGCTTGTTGTTATTGTGGTTGTTGTTGTTGTTAATGTGTACCAGGTATAGAGGAAAAAGAAACACGATAATTTTTCAGAGTTAGTTATAATTGAAATAGTTTTTCTTTGTCTTGTTGCATGGAGGAGTAGCCACTGAGTGTCTCATTTGTGTCTCTCCAGCCTGTAACATGGTGCAGGGTCATACATTCTGCTTTAAGGCATCATTCCTGCAAATGGTAATTCAAGAGTGCATGCATTCAGTATTAATGGAGGAGTACCTCAGATGACTGCATAGGTTAGCAGATCTCCTTCTGTCCTTATGGCTGCTCGGGGCAGACTCATGTGCATTTTCCTTGTGAAGGGAGTTATTTCCTGCCATACCTCTATAAAATTACAGTTGTGATTTAAATCACTCTCAAGATTATAATGGATTATATGACATATTCTTCTAGAGGGGGGCAACTGGTCCTGCTGAGTGCTTAGCCTTGCCAAGACAGTAAGATTAGGCAGATTGGCAGGTGGGAGTCTGGGGACCAAAGGTGTTACTTTAGGCTACGGGGAAACACCAGACATGGCAGATCAAGATCATTAATTATTATTCTCCACTCAAAACAAGGATCCAAGGTGGGCATTTGGATAAACAATGTCAGTTCATACTTGACAGATAATTAACTTGGAGAATCATACAGGATGAAACAAATGACAGTCTATGAGGATGCTGAATACCGCAGACAGAGACTTGAAATAACAAGGAACAATATTGGGTGGTTTTATACAATTCAGTGAGGCTGGTGTTGCTCTTGAACGGTTCTTCTTATTTACCTAAAAGCTTTTGACTGAGAAATAAAAGCTAAATTATAACCAGCTGAAATAGGAACCTACCTGATGTTCCCATGAGATTTATCAGACATTCTTCTTCAGAAAGAGAGCACTTGGGTTACTCTGTCCAGAAAGCATCTACTTTTCCACATAGGCATTTTTATCTTTACTTCAGTGTTATTACACACACATGAAGCTGAAGTACTAGTTGATATGAGAGACAAATTACTAATACTGGTGCAAAGAGTGAGACAAGTCTGTTGCTCCTCCCCTTCCTCAAAACATCTAACAGACAGCTCTGCTGCCATCCATGGCTTCCCCAAGAATCTCCACTGCACTATTCATTTCTTCCATGCTGGTACCATGTTTAGAAAAACAGTGTTGAATTTCTTCCTGCTAATGCTGTCTCTAACTCTGAGAAGCAGACAAAATGTACTGAGTCTGTTTATCTGCACGTCTTTCAAATGAAATTGTATTGAATTTATACTGAGGTCATATAGGATGTTTGCAACTACTAGAAATTACTTAGAATGGTCATTAGTGTTTGTAAAAACTGAATGTAAATCCACTTACTCCTTTTGCAGTGATGTCTGACTGAATTGTATCTTTTAAAAATACTACTGAAGGTCCAGTCTTCCTACTGGAGCTGTTTCTGACTCCATCAGCTGTTGGAAGAAGTGTTACAAATATAGAAAACTGTAATAGTAGGAAAAGATATGTGTAATGCACACTTTTGTTGCTAATGATACCTTGGAATAAGATTTTTAATTCATGTTTTCTGTTGAATCCCTAGAAGAGTTCCAAGTGGTTGCTTCCCTTGTGACATGGGCTCAATCCTGCAGAAATACTGAACATAATATTTAGATAGCTTAAGTAGGTGTCACTTAATGCTTCTGATGCAAGAAAATTTGGAACGTGGTTACATGTAAGGACGCCATTTTTAATTTCTGACTAGGAGTGCCTGTAGGAGGTTGTGTATTCTGCCAGGTTGGAAACTGTTTCTTAGATTGGATAAAGTCATGAAACTCCAGGAAGGAGATGGACAGCATGAGTGACCTACTGTATATATTTAAGGAAGTGGTTTAGACAAGTGCTCTCCTGCTCCTCCAGTAGCGCAAGTTGCCATTACATAAGCAGCACTAACCAGCTTGTATAATTAATGAAATATCAAGGCATTTCATTCATAAGCAGTTCTTGAGGAAGCTAACTAGGAATACTGAATTTTAGAGGACCTAATTTATGCTGTACAAAGTCTGTATTTCATGAATAGCAGTAACCAGCAATAACAAGAAGCCATTGATCTTCACGAGAAATTTAGGGGAAAATTCTATATCTCTTTGCTGCATCTTCTGCCCACTCTATCAGCTTTATGTTGTGTATGTGTTGCATGTGCAGAGGCAGGTGTGAGCAGAGTGGGGGCAGGATGAAGATAATAGCCTCTGCTAATCTCCCACTGGCATAGTGTCTATTAGGAGTCTGTGATGTAATTAGAGTTGAAACCCTGCTGTCTCTCGTCCCTCAATGTCACATGGCCACCAGTCTATCCAAGTATAACTTGTTCATCATGGAGAAATGTAGCCTGAATATAAATCTGGTCTTTTGCTGTCTTTTAGACTGGCTTGATACAACATTAAGTTCTCAGCTCATTCTCCTTCTCCCCTTTCAGATGTCAGTAGGGATATTGGCAGACCTGAGACGCTCATATCCAGGCATGGCTTCTGAATATTTCCCTTCCTTTTAGAGAAGAGGGATATATGTTCCTTTATAATTTGGAATTCTCGTAATTACACTCAGACTAGGCCATACAAATACTTTTTGCCTTCTTTACTTTTTCATGATTTAATCACCAGCCTCCATAAAGTTTAAACATTTTAAGCTCAGTTAGATTTTCAGTGTTTTCTCTCCAGTGTTGACTTTCCTTTCTGGAGAATCTCTGGAAGCATAGCCTTAGGAAGGCACTTGAATTTACACTGTTACTTAGTTGACCCTCTGGCAGGAAGATGATGGCCACCTTTCTTGAAGTATCCTCCAACAGCCTTGAGTCTTGCTCCTGGTTGCCCTCCAAGTGACTGGTGTCCTCAGTCCCCAAGCTGTACCAACCTATTCAGCTGCGAGGGCTGCATAAAGACAGCAAGCTTCGTGGCTGGCCTTATGTGTGGATTTATGATGGATTCAGCAAGCCAGTGGAAAGGGATAGTGTTACAGGCAGCCACACCCAAGGGCTTTCCTTCACTGCACTCATAAACTCCACTCAGACAGCTGGCAGCTGACGCAAAACTAGGAGGAGTGGAACACCTCTGCACACTGGGTGTGCTACCATTCAGAGCAACCTAGGAGGGTTAGAAAAACGGAGGAATCTCTTGAAATCCATCAAAGGGAAAGGCCAAATTCTGTGCTAGGGGAGGAATAATAAACACAGCAGGACAGACCCAACTGGCAGGAAAGTGCTTTGCACTGAAGTACTTGGGGGTTCCTGGTTGGCAGCAAGTTGCAAATGTGCCAGCTGTGTGTCTTTGAAACAAGGGAGGTAAAGGGCATAGTCTGCTTTAGAAAAATCATCACGAGAAGCTTGAGGGATGTGATTCTTCCCTTCTGTTCAGCTTTAGTGAAACACATTTGCAGTATTCGGTCCAGTTCTGAGCTCCCAATAGAAGAAAGACACAGACATCCTGGAGCAAGCCCAGCAAAGGGCCACAGAGATGATGAACTGGAGCATCTCTTCTGTGAGGAGTAACTGATAAAGCTGGGACTCTTCAGCCTGGAGCAGAGAAGGCTCAAGAGGGCGGATCAGTGTGTGTGAATACCTGATCCCCCATACTGTAGAAGACAGGGCCAGACTCCTCTCAGTTCCCGGTAACAGAAAAAGAGGCAAGGAGCACAAATAGAAGTGCAGGGAATTCCTTCTGAGAATAATAAAATAGTATTTTCTTTTCACGATGAAGGTGACAGAGCACTTGAACAGGTTGTCCAGAAAGGTTCTAGAGTCTCTATCCCTGGCTCTAGGTGGCTCTGTGTTGAGCAGGGGTGTTGGAGCACTTGACCTCCAGAAGTGGCTTCCAACCTCAGCCGTTGTGGGATTCTGTGAAATGTTTACTACACTCCACTAATCTTACACAGTTTATACATACAGGTGGACTTTCCTCTCTCCCCTCAAAGGGAATCTATGTTATATCTTCACAGTGAGATTTTTCAGAAGGTAAAGTTCCGAACTTACAGTTATGAGTCATGGAAACATTGACTTTGAAAGGTTTATATTTTACCCTGTTTAAAAGTTGTCTGTGGTTGCAATTACTTTTTGCTTGCCGTCAGAATTGTTTGGGTTTTTTGCTCAAATTGAAAATATGTTTGTGTTTTCAAAACAAATGTCATTGTGGGAAAAGAACCAAGCATTGCCATTTTTTTTCACAGCAGGAATATTTTCACTGGCTGGATTTAGTAAACCACTTCGGAAGAGAAAATTTCATTCTAACACATACATGTACACACACACACAGACACACATATTTGAATGTCCATGTATTTTGCTTTCAATTCAGGCTATGTTAAGTATTCCTGTGGAACATGTTCAGGTAGGCATGATCAATTACAACTTTGGCTACATGTTTCTAGTACCTCTCTGCTTTGAAACAAGCCATCTGTCAGTAAATATTTCTTACTACCAAGTCCCTCAGTCACACTGAAACCTGGGGTCTCATCTGCAGTGTACAAGTTTACTGAGTTTTTTTCTGATATATGGAACAGAAATATATTATATATCTGAACTGCTATTTTATTATTTCACATCAAATCTTTTAAAGTAATGAATATTTTCTGAGGTAGTATTTCACTCAGGAGAGAGAAATCATGCTCCAGCTTTTCTGTCTTGACCAGTAGGCACTGAATCAGTCTGAAGAGCAGATCTTATAGACTGTGTTTAATTAAATCTGTAACATAGTATGAACTTTTATTCAGGAAATTCAGTGAGTTCAGAAGTATGGCACTGGTAGACAAGATCTGTGGTGGATTTTAATGCAATATTTTTCTATCAAATGCATCACATAATTTCATATGGAGTTTACATGCCACATCCTCTTTTTCTTTGCAGGGTATATACCCAGTTACTTAGACAAGGATGAGCTATGTGTAGTATGTGGGGACAAAGCCACCGGATATCATTATCGCTGCATCACTTGCGAAGGTTGCAAGGTAAATGGCATGGTGGGAAAGTGGGAATCAGAAACAGCTCTCCAGCTCCTCCATTATACAGACTTCCTGAACTGTGCTGTCAAATCAAATAAAGACAGATTAGAAGCTAATAAGAACATCCAGTACTGATGATAAGCCGTATCTGGCCATGCTGCTGCACTTCATATGCATAAGGAATATAGTTGATTTTTGCCGTGTTTGCTTATGTAAAGAAAACAAGAAATTTAGATGGTTGTTGTTGCTGTTTAGCAGTTAGCTTTTGAATTTCCATTTTTTAATGTTTCTTTAGCCATGTTCTCAGCCAGAGTACATCAGCACGTTCCCAGCAACTCCACTGAAGCTGTTTATGCAATAGCTGAGGTTCTGCTTATGGCCATGAAGAGTCTGTGGCGATTAGCAGTGTTCCAGTGCCTCTCATCATCCCTGTGAAAAAGCAAAAATCAAAATCCCTTTCACATGCTGATACTACAGTAACATCCATCAATTTGGGAAGCATTGACACCCAATTAAAATAGTTTCAAAACTATTTTGACTTCTTTAACTTAAGTATATTGAAATGTGCTTTCAGCCCTAAAATACATCTCCAAGACTACATGGAAAACTAAATTTAAAAAGAGATTGCTTTAGGCAAGTAAATAAAAAATTGACTAACAGAATCAGGCACATCTTACATGATTTCACTGCCATGAATTTGCCTGAATAGCTTGAGATTCTGTAAGAAAGCTATTCTTTCCTGCAGAAAATAAAAAAATACTGTTTTTCTAAACAAATGGGACCACACATGTCTTGGACTAGTGTCATGAGACTAAGCCACGAAAGTCTCATTCTGTTAATCCACAAAGTCTGGAACATTTGGATCTGAGATTTTGGGTTTGGATTGGCTTTAGAGCCCCTCATCACAGTAAATCTTGGGTTGAAGTAGTTCCTTTGGTTGTACATCATTGCCCTAAGTTACATTTATGAAATGCGCAGAGACCTAAATACCCTAT
The DNA here is from genome assembly GCA_025920805.1 of Petroica traversi. NCBI lineage: Eukaryota > Metazoa > Chordata > Aves > Passeriformes > Petroicidae > Petroica > Petroica traversi. Next base: position 7,366,837 of record JAHLSL010000044.1, read on the forward strand.
GTATAGCAGATTCATGGTAATTTCTTAATGGTTTTATACACGTAGTTACTTAGGATGTATGAAGAAAGTACTTATATCTTTAAAAAGAACTGTGGAGCTGCACAAGTGATTCTTACACAATTGCATCCTGAATACTAAATGATAACAATATATAACATGTATGGATGAAACTTTATTCAGAGATAATGGGAAGTAAGCAGCACTGTGGCTGCTTTATGCAATATACTTAGCTCACAGCTGAACAGCTGTATCTCTTGCCAGCTTTCCTGCTAAGGTTTTTGTTGCTTCAATTCAAGCAGTTCTTTTTATGCCTACCAGCTATTTTAGAGACATAGCATACAAATCTGCTTTCATCTTCAGATACAGTTCTTCTCTCTGATGTACAATTTAAAATAATGCTTTTGTGCACAAGGAACTGAGATAACAATTTGCAAAAAGTAATTAATTTCTTGAAGGAGCTGCATACACATTTCAAGTTGTATGATTTATCAGCAAAGTTATGCTTTATCAATGCACAATATATATAATCAATTTTCAATTAATTTGATGTTTACTAGTTGCTTCTACTCAAAGCCACTTTATTTTTGTAACAAGAATAATCAGGGCTGACAGCCAGATTTTGCCTTGGCAAGTGCTTTAATGAACAAAGCGTCCTCACACATGATTTCTGAAGAGTAAATTGTGAGGAATTTAAACACAAATAAAGGAAAAATGAGTTCTGACATCACTGAAATGTTTTTCCAGACTTTACCTATTCATCTACTGCTATATAGGTGCATGGTAAAGAAGTTTAGGAAGAGTTACCGCCTACAATACCATGTGCTTTCTTTTATTGATGAAAATAACACTTCTGTGGTGAAGTGTTTGGACAGATATAGAGAGCAGCTTTCTTAACACATTGTTACTAGAGATGGACAAAGAAGGTTTTTTGCAAAAAGTTTCTGAGAAATGCAAAGAAATGAGAAGGGGAAATGGGCTGTCCCAACACAGGTGATGGAGAGCCTTGCCATCGTAAAGCTACAGCAACATTAAATCCTGTGCAAGGTTTGGAAAATAGCAGCTCACTCACTGAGATTCATTAGAGATTTTTCCATCTCTTGCTGTAACTATTGATAACCCTGTGACCCTGGTTGTCCACAGCCACCTTAGGTCTTCAGGAGGCAGAGGGGCAGATCCTGTCAAGGAATTCATCACAGGGTTGAAAACAGAACCAAAACTGGGTGTTCAGTAGATGAGAGTTTGAGATTTATTCCAAATCACACATTTTGCTTGTGATTTCCTGGTTTTTATCTCAACAGGACTAGTCCCAGTCTTGGAAAGGCTCACACACAAGCTTTATGCTATTCAGTTTAATTAACATTTCAGATCTTAACGTAATTAAGGAAGAAAGAGTTGTACTCTTAGCTCAAGCTGAACCTTGTAAGATAAAACTCTAATGAGGACAAGGCTCTTTATTGTCTTCACAGGAGTTAGGAGTACAAGCTGAAATACAGATTTATCTATACGTGTTAATTCAACATTCTGGGTTAAAAGAAATTGCGCACTGCTGTAAGATTTTACTGAGTGTTATTTAACATGATTGAAAAACAGACCTTTTGCCTACTGAAGTGAAGAGACTATTCATTAGATAAAATCCCAGCTGAAGAGACTTCATAAGGTAAAATCTCACTTGAATTTTGCCATTGTTTTGATTGAAACAAAAGTCCTTCTCAGCAATCTCAGTCAAACAGGACCAGGATGTCAGTGCATTCTCTGTGTCAAGGTGATCCCGAGCTGCATTGCTGACTGTAGTCAGTCTCGAATAATGGTGAAACTTGAAATTAAAGTGAAGTCTGAATTTCCTATTTTACAGCGTATCTTGTTCATATCTTGCAGTCTTGGGGAGTTTATGCAACCCTTGCAAGTCAGTGAGAAAAATCATATTGAAATTAATACCAGGATTATGTCCATAATGTTCAGAGATAAATTTTGCCTGATTTCTTTACCTACAGTGAAGCTTTATGGAATATATAAATGAGTGAATTCAGTGGGATTGCATTAGTTCATATGGTCTCAGGATCTGTTTAAATTTGCAATATAGATCTGTATTATGATAAATTAGATAGATAGACAGACAGATAGATGGATGGATGTATCTTTGGAGGTGATGGAGCTTTTGAAATTCTGTGGTAAATACAAATTAAATCTGCTTCTCTGAAATACAAATAGTTTATAATTTGGGGATACACTGTTTAAAACCAAACTCAAAGATTGTGTAGACTCTATTTAGAAAATCTTTGCCTTGCCCAGATTTGGTTGGTTCATTGGTTGGTAATTTGGCTTCTATGGAAAGAAAGGAGTAGAACTGTTTGTCCTCAATCCTTTAATAACACAAAGACATCACTCTTCTTACTATTTGCAGAAGCTACTTTTTAATTAAAACTATGTGTATGCCTTTTAATATCCTTCAAAATTATTACAGAGTTTGAAAAGGGGATCAAAATAAAATACTTCATATACAAAACAAATTTAACACAGCAAAACAGAAGACTAGAAGAAGACATGTACATGGTATTTGTGCCTCAAGGCAGCATTACTTGCACCTTTATTTACCTTAGATGTCTATATGTTTTTAATTTTTAAGAAAAATCAAGAGAAATGCCATACACTATAAAACTGATTTGAGAGCTTTGACAATTTCAGGGAATGAAGTGTGTTATCTTGCATACTTAGGTACATGCCTAACAAACCAAAGCAGCTCCCAGTTTTTAAAAACTACTCAGTGCTAATGCTTTCCAATATATTTATTTCTTGCACTTAGGGTTTTTTTAGAAGAACCATTCAGAAGAACCTCCATCCAACCTATTCCTGTAAATATGAAGGAAAATGTGTGATAGACAAAGTAACAAGAAATCAGTGCCAGGAATGTCGCTTCAAAAAATGTATCTTTGTTGGCATGGCAACAGATTGTAAGTATATTTTCCTGGTTTTCTTTCTTTTATTTTTTTTTCAGTGTCTGTGTTTGCTTAAAGTATGTTGATTGATGAAGCTTGTTAAAGTAAAGTAGAACTGCCAGCCCTTTTCTGGTTTTAATAACTTGTACCAGGGGATTGCAGTCATTGCATTAAGCCACTTTTAGAGGGCTGTAATTTTTTGTTTATCCTTCATCAGGCTGCACCTTCTCCTGGCCTTACCAAGCTGAGTAACAATAGGAATGTTCACTCTTTGGAGGAGAGGAGGAAGAAATGCATCTGGATGGACACTTTGCTTGAGATAAAAACATCTTGTTTAGAAAATTCTGGAGGATGTGAAATTGAATGTCATTGTATGAGTCATCCTGCAGTTGTTTGTTTTATTTTTAGCCCTGAAGAAGTTATCTGCTGCAAAGATTTCAACTCTCATTCTAAAGAACTAGAAAATATGGCTGTAGGATTAACCCTTAGGGGTCTTCTTTTCCTGCCGTTGCACAGGGATTTGCACCAATAACTTCTATTGCTACAAATGGGAAGAAGTAACATAAAACCCCCAGAAGTCACATAAATCCCCATGTGCCTTCATGGTTGTTCCCAGTATAATCCTTCGCAGAAGAACTGTTTTCCTGGCAGGAAAACAGGCCCAGTAAACAACAGAAAAATAGTCTAACATAGTATTTTCACTGTTAATGTATAACAGTGCCTGCTGTCTAGAGGGAAATAGAATAAAGGAGACAATTTCATTATGGCCAGGTAGACCTTCAGGAGAGGGGCTGGATACCAATGAAGTGGTGAACAGAGCAGCCCTGGGACCTGTGTGTCTGGCATCACTGGAAGTAATGGGGCTCTACACTGTGTAGCCACTTGTGGGGTTTAGGGCAAGAGCCAAAGGCAGGTTGATCTGATCGTGTCATGCTTCAGGCAGATGAGCCTTCTGTGAATAAGTTGCTCCCACTTTCTTTAATCCATGTTCTGCTGGCATCCAAGAACATGTTCTCCACTTCAAAGCAGTGAGTGTGAAGAAAACAGAAGTGTATCTTTCCCAACATGGATTACTCCAAGTCCGTTACAGGAGCACTTTGACACCTCACAAAGCTTTTCCATATTAGTTTTATTATTGGAATAACCCCTTGAGGGCAATGGCAGTATAAAAAGCTTTACCAGGAGGGTAAGTCATTCTTTGCTATCCAGGCTTCTGAGAAAATGAAGTTTGAAGGGAGAAATAAGAGAACTGTCCCAACTGTGGGTCTTGCCAAGGTACTTCCTCACTGGTTAATTAAGGTGTTTGTAAGCAACTGGTACCTCAGCACAGAAAAGACCAAAGTTCTGACAGCCTTAGGAGCTTCCTGCCATTTTTCTTTGTTTTTTTTCCCCTGCTAGTGGTGTTGGATGACAGCAAGAGGTTGGCAAAGAGGAAGCTGATAGAAGAAAATCGAGAGAAGAGACGTCGGGAGGAGCTGCAGAAAACCATTGGGCACAAACCAGAGCCAACAGATGAGGAATGGGAGCTCATCAAAATTGTTACTGAAGCACATGTGGCCACCAATGCACAAGGAAGCCACTGGAAGCAGAAAAGAAAATTTCTGGTAAGGTCTATAGCCTTTGACACTGTTCTTGGAGCAGGTTCTGTTCTTTCTTCTGTAGTGGCTTCCCAGCATTTCAACCCCAAAGAGGTTTTACCTGCCAGTGCACTAATGTTTGTGAAAAAAGGATGATTTTGCGTAGTTATTACTTCATTTTTGTGCCTGAGCCTCAGTGTTTGATCAGACCATGTATTTCAAAAGATAAACAGCGTGTTGCTGTATTAAGGCTTACTCAGCTGGACACTTTTATTGTGCTATAAAAAGAAAAAGTAGAAAAATTGTTTCACTCTTGATTGAGAATAGAAGCAGTCTATATTGCTTTTTTTCTTTTTAGTATATTTTTGTATTTTAGTATGTCTATGTCTTTATTAGGGACTATCATAAAACATATTGGAAGTTTTAAAACAATATAAAGTTCCAGGTGAAAGTTGGTATTTCTTGTTAATAACTCATGTGTTTTGCCTCTTTCAGTTAATGATGAATACATTAGTTAGGATAAATTAGGCATAGAAAATTAGTTTCAATGACAACAGAATGAAACACGTACTATACCATTAAGATTACAGCCTACAAAACAACTTACATTTTCATCCTATAACAAGGCATCAGAAAATAAATAGTGATTTGTGATGCTCAACCTTAAAAAAGGATTTATTTGATTTTTCTAAATCGATTTTTAAGAGAAATAAGTGAAGAATACAAAATGCTTATACAGCACAAAAGAGGGATTAGAGGCTGCATTTCAGAAATACACAGACGTCTTTAACAGTCAGTGTATACCAAATCGGGTAGAGCACACTCATCTTTTTGCAAGTCTAGGCTCCTACTGTGTAATTCACCATGGGAATTTCAACTCATTGTTGGATTGCTAGGAGAAATTATGTATCCAAAGCAGCTAATCTCTTTTATAATGTTGGGGTTTTTTTAATTCCAGTGACACCATCTAAATTTCTATATGAATGGCTCGTGTTCTACAGTCAGACAACCACAGCCAGTCGTCACTGGCCAGGAGGAAGAGAGCACTTTCCAGAGGTGTTGCAGAGCAAGCTTTGTGGTGCTGGTGTGAGCGGATCAAGAAGCAGATGCAGTAGTGCTTTTGGTTGCTTAGACAGGAGTGCTGTTATTTGGGTATCACCTGGTTTGGGATAAAACCTGGGGAGCTCAAGGCTGAATCTGGAAATGAGCTGTTGAAGAGCAGGAGAAGCTGACAGGAGCTATGGATCTGTCCTGAGGTGGCTGAGGCTGGCTCTTTGACAGCAGGAGCTTCACTGAGGTCGGGACCTCTTCTCCTATTGAGTTAGGTGGCAAGGGCTCCCCTCAAATGGGTTAGCTTTAGCTGACTCTCCTGACTTCTTTTGCCTTTCCCAAGAAAATACTCTTTCTTTTTCTCCATAACAATGGTTCATGTGGGTTTAAGCATTTGGTCTTCTTGCTTGGAAGTGATGAAGGTTGTTTATCATGAGCACACAGACAATGTGGTTTAGTTACCCAAGATTCAGGGAGGGAAAGAGCCTAGAAATGAGTTTGAGTTTTTTAGTAGAAACCATTATTAGATAATTGAGCCCAGTCCTCCTCATTGTTCCTTTACAATTGGTACTTGCTTTATTAACACATTGCTGAGTTTTTTCTTGTAAGAAGTTGGATTTAGATTCAGATTGGTTACAGAGCTGTGGAAGGAGCTTTTAGGATGTGTTTCTTTTTAAAAGTGGTTGAACACAAGTTTTTATTACAGGCAGCACTTTCAGCACCTTCCTTGTTTAAGTGTGTTGTATAAATGTCATGGGGCTCATCAGTCTTAAAGGTCTCCTTCTCTGAATTTTATCCAGTTTTTTACCTTAATGTGAACACAATGAAACCTCTGCATAGTGGTTGGTAGGTGTTTTGTAATTGCAAAGCCACACTTAACAAACAAAGCAGCTTTGATGTGCCTGTTTTTAAAATACATGGTAACATTGACCAGGTTCATAAAAAGCAGGTGAACAAGTTCAAGTGTGGTTGGAATAAAAAACACTCATTGCAGATTCTGCTTGAAACTATTTCATTGGGTACCCCTATTGAAATCCTCAAAATATTTTCTTTTTTTCTTGTTTGGAGAAGCCTTGAGCTAAAGTCATGCAACAGGCAATTTTCAACAAAAACTTTACCCAGATGAGTTCGAATTCTATTTCCATTATCCATGGCACCTTTAGGTTAACTTGTTCTTGCTCATAAATTGTTTTAGCTTTGCACATAAGTTGTTTTAGCCTTTTGGAAACTGGCCTTGGCAGTTGCCTGGGGGTGCCCTGTGATATCTGGCAATCTATTCTGGTGAGACTTTCAGAGCTTTGAGGAGGTGAAAGAGCCTAATTCTGCAAAGCTTGCAGCATCTTCTCAGGGGTAACATGTCACTTCAAATCTCTTTGCTTTTAGAGAAACTTGAGAGCTTTCAGCACCTGTAAGGAAAAATATGCCTATGTTTTTAAGCAAAAGCATGTGCTGCACCCATAAAATACACAGATACAGACACAAGGAGGAAACAGTGTGTGCACAGCAGCCCAACTGCCCACAAAGGATGGGTAGCAGCATACTAGTCACCCATTTCTCTGTGCAGTCACCTCTTTCACAAATGCCTTACAAATAAATTCACATTTTCTGGCATAATGGACTTTACTTATAAAGCAAATACTGTTGCTTTTTTATTTTAGCATACTTTCCATCACCAAGCAGGACTTTTTAGAGTATAAAACAGTTGCTCTAAGACAGACTGCTCCTTAAAATATCTTTGTTTATATCCTTAGCCAGAAGATATTGGGCAGGCACCAATAGTTAATGCCCCAGAAGGTGGGAAAGTGGATTTAGAAGCCTTCAGCCAGTTTACAAAAATTATCACACCAGCGATTACAAGAGTGGTGGATTTTGCCAAAAAGTTGCCTATGTTTTGTGAGGTAAGAAGACTTTCTTGCACTCCTCATTTATATGCCTGTTGTTAAAAACTACTCAAAATACACTGGCATGGAACTTAAAAATTCAATATGCCTAAAACTAGAAAATTAAAGACACTCAAAATCGATGGGACTAGAATCATCTGGATTTTCATGAGTTTACTTTTTCCTGTGATTACTGAAATCCTGAGTTTGTTAATCTGGAAGTCATCATTGTTTGTTAGGGACTCAAATATGTCTTTAGAGGTGTCCTTGAACAAAGCAAATGAGCAAAAAGATACTGTCTAGAAGCATTGCTGATATGTTTAACAAAATATTCCAGCACATGGCTCCCTACATATGTTCAGGTTCCTTGGCAAGTACAGTATTGTAGAGTTGGGTCTATGCAGTAAAAAATTCTTTTAATTCAGGAATGTAGCCCTGTCCAGGAGTGGCACTTCCTCACTGGGTTCCCTAGGCATGCTTTTTCTGAATGGGGAGGTTGTGCAACAAAGAGTCTGTGAAAGCAATGGATTGTCATTCCAGGTAGATACTCACATGTAAATAAATGGTAAATAGACTCAGAGGCTTGGTTGCACATGGGGAATGCAGGGGCCTTACACTGTTCTCATTTATACCAAGGTATCATTTTTATTCAAGGACCATAAGCAGTGGCTGATTATATTTTCCCCCAATTTAATAAATGGTATCAGAACTGCAGCCTGAAATAATATTTCAGTCTTAATAATCTAAATAATTTTCATAGAATCATGGAATGGTTTGGGTTAGAAGGGATCTTAAAGATCATGCAGAGCTGTATATGTCCTCTGGCACGTACAGAACAAGAAGAGGTAAATACCAATAGTTGTCATAGTGTAAATATTTCACCCTGGCCAACTTCAACATTGGCACCCTCAGTCAAGGAAGCATGAATTAGTAGCCAAGCATGAAGATTTTAAAATAAAAGGAATAAGTCCATAGATCATGAGGCCCCTGCAGCATTTAGCATCTGAGGGAATCTGTCTTCTCTGATCTGGCATTTGTTGGTGGGAAATTGCAGTGACATACCAAGGTAGTCTTCTTAATTTAGAAAGCTTTGCCGGTCACACACAGACCTCAGTGCCCACGTGACATCTCCTACCCCTCCTGGCTACCATGGGCCCACTTGTGTCAGAGCTAGGCAGGAAGCATGGATGAAGAAGTCAGGGCATCATGGAGCATGACCTCTGTATGTTATGTGGCTCGGCTGGATAGGCTTTGTTTACAGCTGAGCCACTGTGTAAACCTGACACCTGCCCATATGCAGCAAGATCTGATGGCAGGGAGAGGGACAACTCCTCATGAACAAATTAGTAGGACAGCTGTCCTCTGAGTTGCCATCTAGCACTTGCTGTAACGTGAAGAAAATCACAAATATTTACCCCTTTTTGAGGGGGCACCCTCCTGTTAACTTTGTTTTCATTATGATTTTTAATCCATGTCTTTTTCTTAGAAGCAACACCGTGTGGGCTATGGATTTTTTATGAGAAAAAAAAACTCCTTTTTTCCATAGGACCTGCAAAGCATTCAAATGTTAGTTCAGTTTATAATTCCAGAAACTGTCTCAGAATGTAGTAAATCTCTGTGAAAGAGAGACATGACGAGGAACATCCATGACCACTTATATTTTCCTTGCTACTTTTCCTTCTTTTTTGCATCTTTGGACACATGCAGAAGCCAGCAAAGCACTGTGAGTGCCCAGCTTATTTTGTGTGCATCTGTTGGCCCCTCCCTCAAAACAAGACTCCAGTCCCAGAGTAATCAAAGTATAGGGAAAACTTTGTTTGCTTCTTGGAATTTCTGTTGTTGTTTCCTTCCTGCTTTTCTTTCTGCTTAGGAGATGAAGACTGAGGAGAATATTTGATGTGAGTTTTAAATGTCAAGACATCAGTGGTTCCACAGTGGGTGAAGCTGTGTAAATACCCTTTGAGGTCGCTCAGCTCAGCTCAGTTCCATGGTGCTGCATTGCACATGTGTCCTGCAGGGCTGAGCAGCTCAGGTTCCTGCCTTCTACTTTTTCTCCCTGCAGAGAGAGAGGAAAGGACAACACAGGGCAGAGTTTCAGTCACATTTGTTGATCCTGCTACTAGAAGATGCTCTGGTAGCAGCACTCAAGTGATGAGTAGCACTAAAACCTGCACAACTGGGAGTAGAATTGATGTTCAAGCCTCCTGTCTCTGGTAACTCCTGCGACTGACAGATAAGACCTGATGCCTGGATTCTTGTGGAACAGGTGTCACATGTATCCTTCAGAATTTGGAAAGTAGGTGAAGGACAGGCATAGTCAGACTACCACTACCTTAAAGAAGTTGTAAGGATCAAGTAGAAAGAGAAATCCTCATTAGTTTCATGTCTCACTAATAAAACAGCTGAAGCATCACAAAATATATTCTCTACAGTTATCTTTTCTACTGTTCTTCCTTCTCTTTAGAGGCTTGAAGTTTTTTTCATTTTCATTTCTCTTTTCTTGTCCGTTCTCTCTACCTTTCGTTCTTGTCCCTTTTTCCCCTGCCATTGCTTATTCCAGTATCTCTTCATGGTTCCTCTCACACATCTATTTTCACTTTATTTTTTTTTAACTCTGTTTCTTTCCCTACTTCAGTCTCTGCTGCCAAACAGTGGGATTGTCATTGGGTAACGAGACTGCTGTTGTGCCTGTGCAGTCTTCCACACACTGCTGCTGAGCTGAGGGTCATCTGTAGGGAAACTGATCTGCCCTGAACAGGATGAGTCAATTTTCTTGTGTATCAAGCACTTCACACCTGAAGCTGGCATTGCTGGAAAAGTAGCTGCATGACTCAACTCATTTTCCTGACCGTGGCTAGCTTTGTGTTTAAAACTCTTCTCTAGCAGGGAACTGCTTTCCACTTGCATTAGGTAGCTCTGCACAATTTCCCACCAAATCAATGCTCTTGCTTTGCAAGTACACCGTTGCCATGTAAATCTCTGGGGGTCTAATTTTGAATGGCAAAACAGGTAAATATAATAATTTCATATAAATCAAAAATAGATGGCTTTTTGCCTCCTTTCAAGCCAAGCAGAAGTATGTTGCTCTTTCATTTGTGGGACCTTTGCAGTTCACGTATGTGAACAGTCTCAAAATTCTCTTGGTGGATTTGTTATCATTGAATTACCTATGAAAACATAAAGACATGCTTTACAGAATGTGTTCTGCTCATGTGTCAACATCCTGGTTATACTCTATAAATACAGAACTTACATCTAACAATTTGGACTGCATGCCTTTGTTACTGTCATGGAAAAGACATGTGCCCTAAAGATCACAGCTTATGCACCAGCATAAAAGCTGTAGCTATACCATAGATTTTCTGTCTGTTTGCCAATAATGTAGGGAGCTCAGGGAGAACTACCTTACTTGATGAAATATAGATTAATAAATTCTCTGTTATTAAATGGGCAGTGAGAATCACTGCTCCACTGATTGAGGAATATCCTCTAGATACAAACATTAATGTAATTCCTTTTATTTAAAACACAGTGCACTCTTACAGACCCTCCCAAATGTCTTTCTTTTCCTCAGGTCAGGTAAGAAATAAGTATGGCTGGTAGTGAATTTAACTGGCATGGCTGAGGTCTGTACCAGCCCCAGTTATAGTTTATTCTTCTATGATATGTTGTAAGCTGAGGGAGCCAACAGCTATGCCATTACTAGATTTCCTAAGGGTGTGTGGGGATGCTAACCAGGTAAAGTGAACCTGCTGGCAGTTCCTGAAGGCAGGAATGCAGATCCTGGGGGTTTGTGCAGTGCAGTCAGTGAGCAGCATGTTTGGAAAGGAGCTGCACTGTGCGGGGCAGTGTCCTGGGCTGTGAACTGCAACTTCATGCTCATGGATTTATTGTAGTTGTAAAAGCCACTCAGTTTGACAAACATTATTTTTTCTTTGCGGTTATTAATTTCTGCAGCTGCCATGTGAAGACCAGATCATCCTTCTGAAAGGCTGCTGTATGGAGATCATGTCCCTCCGAGCAGCAGTTCGCTATGACCCCGAGAGTGAGACTTTAACACTAAATGGGGAGATGGCGGTGACAAGGGGCCAGCTGAAAAATGGGGGTCTTGGCGTAGTGTCCGATGCCATTTTTGACCTGGGCATGTCTCTTTCTTCGTTTAACCTGGATGACACCGAGGTTGCTCTTCTTCAGGCTGTTCTGCTCATGTCATCAGGTGAGAACAGAAATATATTGGGATCCAAATAATTTTGAAACTCTTTGGTCTTTGTCACAAGGAAATAAGATATATTAGATCTTGTAGTGCTGACTAGAGTAATGTGGGATAAATTTTCTCTCAAAACCCCAGTGCAGCTTAGATTTATTTTGGTGAACATTAGGAAAAAAATCAGGTTATATGTAGAAGTGGTTTTGGTAACACACTTTCCTCAGTTTGGTACTTAGTGATGAGCCAGGGATGATCATCAAAATGAAATCAGTCCTGATTCTGATTCTGAGCCAGTTTGCCTTAAATGAAAAATAGATAATTTAGCAACACTGGTCCTTATGATAATTTCCCTCTTCCCCTGTGTAATGTCATGCACTGAGCAGTTCATACACATTTCCACCAGTCTCATATGTTTAGTTTGACTTGCCTTCTTGTTTTCCTAATTAACAGCGCCACTGCTTCCTAATGGGCATTTACAAGCTGTGCTGTTCCCAACACTGGGACCATTTGCAACTGGTCATAATACAAAAGCAGCACAGACAACTTCATATGGTTCCCAAACCTTCTCAATTTGAGTATGTTTTCAAATATGTTTCCAGTCATTGTGCCAGCACAAAGAGGAAATTCCATTCTTGGGCAGTGGCAGATTTGGCAAGATTTATTTTAAGATGGCTTTGAAGATTGGGCACTGAATAACAATACGCAATCAGTGATTTACAAGCATTAACTCCATCTGAGATAAAAAGGTTTCCACATTAATCACAACACAGCACTTCATCTTCCCCATCAAAATAGCTTTATTTCTTTTTAGGTCCCTACACAGTGATACAGGAGCAGGGCTTTCAGTAGGCAGTTCAAAGGACCTGCTTTCCCAGAGTGTCTCCTGAGAAGTGACTTGTGAAAGGGGCTTCCCCAGTCCCCATCTGGGTGCCTGTTGAAACAGACAGATTTTTGATCTTTGTTATTCCTTGATGCTTCATAACAGCTCACCTGGGATCAAAGCATGATCAAGGCATGATCAAACCATTGGTCAGATTGTAGAAAAACAGATAGAAAGGAACTGTAATTTAAATATCTGACAAGAAATTTGTTTTCTTAGTTGTTTTTCAGAAAAGTGTAGATAAAAGCCTTAGCTGAAGTCAGGGATCTGTTGCTGGAATCGCTGTAAGGAAACGCTTCCCAAACAGCTAAACTCTTAAGTGAGCAAAGCAGGCAAAGAATGAAGAAAGGAAGGATTATCTTCTTCTTTTAACAGGGATAGTACTGACAAGTGGTTGGCCATAGTGAAAGAGGTTTGTGGCAGAGCCACAAATATCCGTGGTCTCTCTCCTTCCTTTCCTAGCATCAGAATCATCCTATTTTTCCTGATTTATTATCAGGCACTTGTTAAAGCAAACAAGTAAGAATGATAATTCTTCTGCTTTGTATCTGCAGATCGCCCAGGCCTTGTTTGCGTCGAGAGAATAGAAAAGTGTCAAGAGGGTTTCCTCCTGGCATTCGAACACTACATTAATTACAGAAAACACCATGTTGCACACTTTTGGCCAAAACTGCTGATGAAAGTGACAGACCTGCGAATGATCGGAGCCTGCCATGCCAGCCGCTTCCTGCACATGAAGGTGGAGTGCCCCACAGAACTGTTCCCTCCATTGTTCCTGGAAGTGTTTGAGGATTAGAGAGACTGAAGTGGTTCTCCACACCCCCGTCGCACTACTGGCTGTCATTTCATCCCGTTGCCCAGCTCTTCTCACCTGTTTGTTCTTCTTCTTTCGTGGTCTTCTTTTTCTTGAGACGGGGCTGGGGTTTTGTTTCGGTTTTCTTTTGGGGTTGCTGGGGGGCAGTTGTATACACATGGATGAAAACATCCCTTTAATGCGGGTACTTGTGACTATTGCAATTTGTTCTTCAGTCCTTTGATGTGAGTGCTTTGACAGCTTAACAGTGAAAATACGAACAGACCAATGTCATTCACCAGCATTTGCGTGGTCACCAGCTCACACCCATTATTGCCTGGAAAATAGGGGAGAGAGACCGAAGTGGCAGAAAAATAAATTGGCCTTCAAGTTAAAACAGCTATTGTTAATCTGATCCTGACAATTCTGTCTTGTATTACCTCCTTTGGCAGGGTACAACTGACCAATTCATAGTACGAAATTTCTGGTATTTGTGATTGTTTCTATTGTAACAATTACCACTATGACCTAGAATCTTCATCATCATCATGATCCCATCATTCTCTGAGGTTTTTTTTCCAGCAGATGCAGTTTAACTGTGCCCTATAAATCAAGTACTTAAAGTAATGCAGAATGTTAGAAGGGACTGAGTCCTTTTTTTTCCATGTGTATAAGATATTAAGATCTACAAAATTTGGACTCCAGGTAACTTCACTGGAAGGTTTGTTGGAGTGAGGAAGGAAATTTGATCCTCTGAGGTGCTTTTCCTGACAGTGGAGGGGTCTGCTTCTTCTGAGGTGTGTGGAAAATCCGTCACTCTGAGAGAGAAGGCTCTCTGTCAGGACAGCAGGCAGTGTCTCAGAGTTATTCAGGGAAATGAGGGCTCACAGAATGAGGACATGGAGAATGAAACAAATGGGGTGACCTTCAGATGGGACAGAAACCAACTGTGTTAGTAACAACACTCAAGACTGTACAGCTTTATCCCAGTAATACAAATAGTATTGCTCAACAGTAATCCTTTGTTTTATATATATATATATAAAGTTTATATGCACGTATATATATAATTTTATATATATATAATTACAAATCTTCAGCGGATGTCTTAAACATATTTCCATATTTTTATCTTCTCTCTCTCCTCCTCTTGACTCTCTCCCATGTGTGTGTGTGTGGATCAGCTGGGTTCTCCCTCTCTGGTGTCTGTATGTGTATGTATTTCATTTGCCTAGATGCTCTCTTGATTCTTTTAATTTATTTCCACTAACTGCACTAGCAGGAACCAAACTGAGCAATGACAAAATGTCCTGCTGCTGAAATCTGCAAGCCAGTACTCACAGTCCTGGAATGTTTGGAGGCCAGTGATGAGGATGCTGTAGATAGAGGTTCCTCTCTGTCATCCATCTCCATTCAGGGATGTTGTCCCTGAGTTTTATAAACTTGATATTAAACCATTCTCTGAATTTGTGTGACGCATCAAAAGCATCTTTCAGTTCTTCCTGGGAACCAGAGACTTAGTTTGTGTTTTTTGCACTGCCTCCTACCCCACATTCTTTCATGTTTTGCATTAATTTGTACCAGTTTCTTTCTCTGCTATTTATTTATCCACTTGCCCAGAAAGTTGTGGGCATTGTTAGAGTGGATATGTTGACTTTCAAAGCTCATGACCCATATCTGAACCCATACGTTATGTACTTATCCCCTCATAAAACAGGATACTCAGGAAAACTTACAGATGGAGCATGGTGTATATGTGTGTCAGGAGTTACATTCTTTCTACGCTTCTTCCCCTACATCATTGATAAAGCGTTTGGAATGCTATTGGGGCATATTTTTAGGCATGTGGAATCTTGTTCTCCATGTTCTTTGATACCATATGCACCTGTGGGAGCTTTGAGCACTAATTTTATAATTTAGTGGGTTTTTTGGTCAGAACATGAAACACATTGGGGTGTTTAGGAATTTTTTTGCAGGTAGCCGGGAAGACACAATTGGAGATTCATTCTTAAATATTTGGTATACAACCTCTTTTGTTAGCTGTGTTTGCTCCATCTTGAATCAACATCTCTATCCAAATTCCTTGCAGAGCACTGTCTTGGAGACAAAGAGTCAGAAAATAGCTCTTTGGGTAGGTGATCTGGGGTGACTTGATAAAGAACTTACAGCATGTAATAGGGTACTCAGAAAAGCAGCCAATCCCTTGCTTGGGCTGATGCATTCACAGTCTAGAAACAAAACAACACACTTTGGGGACAATATTTATATATGAAGGAATACAAAAGCAGAATTGGAGGCCTACAGGTGCAAATATGGCAAAATGCACACATGATACAGGGCTTCTACAATTTTGTAAGTTTAACAAATTATCATATTTAACAGTAATGTCCAATTAGAAGAGTAGTTAGTTAAGTAATCCCCCCTTTTGGTTCTGGCCCATTTGGAGCCCCCTCCCTATGTTTCTCGCCCCACATGGTCAAAGAAAATAAGACATCCTTGGCTAAAGAGGCAAGATTAAATAATATTTCAGGAATGTAGCATAACATGTGTTGGAAGGTTATCTTATTGTTCTAAAATGTAGGGGAAAGGGGTGGGAAAAGTACTGGGAGCTACAGCCATGTACTAGAAATCTACAAAGCTACAAATATATGACAAATGTACAAAAGGTTAGGTATCAGCACCTCTGCCCACAGTGGCTTGCAAAGAAAAGAGAGATGCGTGTGTCTTTTGGAGCTCTGTTCTGCAATGGATCTGAGCATGGAATTCCTCCTGAAGCCAGTGCAAGTACCTCACCTGTTTGCTTAATGTGAGCTTGAGTAGGCATACAGGCTTTTGACTGTGCTGCAGGTGAGACCCAGGAGAGGACACATCACATCCCTTCTAGTTCCAAAATGCCAGAGCAGTTTGGAGCTGTGCTTAGTCTGGGTTCAGAAAATCAGGCCTCCTTCCTTGGGTGATTGCAGAAGGACTGAAGTGCCTAAAATCAGGCATCTGACTCAGACAGTTCTGGCAGTGTTCTAAGCAGAAAGGACATACAACATGTTTTTCTAGCTTTTTAGGTTAAGTTGGAGTCTGAAACTAATTAACAGACTGGGTTAGCAGCATTCCCTAATTGAAAACTAAGGCCAAGCACTTAGTTGGACAGATTTGATGTACTGACATTTAATGGCCTCTGATCTCCTACCAATCTTACTTTATGTGACTTCCTTTACCTCTCAGTACGACTGCTGATTTATGTGATCGTGAGAGCAAAACTAACTGACCTTAGTGCTGCAAAGACTTACTTCTAAATATCAGTGGTCTCAAGCCATTGTGGTTGAGCCCCTGGACTGACCACCTCAGTGGCAGACACCAGTGCCACAGTCGGCACCCTTTGTAGAAACTGGCCTTCTGAGTGAAATAACAAACTTGTGCTTTCCAGTGCAGTCCAGAGTCGTGTTTCTGCTGGTGCCACACGGCTCTCATGTTTGCTTTGTGGTCTACATGTGGGTCTTACACAGAAAGTTTTTCCTGTCAAACCTGATTGTCACCATTCATGGTATTGCCCTGAGTAACATGTGCATTTAGATACTCATTTCATGTGTAATCTCAGTTAAGTTGTGATATTTATAATAACATATATAGTGCGTGATAATGATTTTTGTTTACATTCTGCCAAAATGTAGACGTTAGAGTTAGACCTCCCAGGTCCAAAATCATCCTTGTGCAGACTGCTTGCTTCTTCAGAGGCAAGTATCAGAAAGAGGAAAGAACTGTCCAGAAAGACCATTTATATCAGAAATCTGCCAGGAGAGGGCTGTTAATCACAAGCAGAGCATGTCATTGCTAGTGATGTATTTTTATGCTATGGAACTCTAATCTGTATGTGTCATATTGACTTCTTGCTGCATGAATCATAAATTTTAAAAATCAGTCTTATGGTTTTGAGATGTAGCCAGCATTCCTAAGGCTAAACCTTTTTCATTGACAGAATCAAAACCCACAACCAAGGAACGTTTTCCTCTCACTGTGAGAGCAATTGAAAGTGTTCAACATTTATCTTTTCACAAAGGAAGAGGCAACAGAACCTCTTAATGTGTCTTGTTATTGTGATCATCTGGAAATGATTGCCAGACGTTTCCTTTTGATATAGTAATGAAGTGATCTGTATTTAAATTTTATAGAGAGAATTTTATTCTAGTGTGATAGAGATTTATTTTCCACTTAAAGACTCAAAACGGTGTGAGCACGTTTTTGTTTGTTTTTTTTTTACTATGGTATATTTTTGCTTTAAAATTAAAAACAAAACAAAAAAAAAGGTTTGGCCTTATCACAAAGTTTTAGTATAGATGTTAGCAAATGCAAAGAGTATGCATTATTTGTGTGTATCCACATTGACTGATGTCGCCTTCAAAAAGCAATATTGTGCAGGTAATAAGTTGTTTGTGACTGTCCATTGCACAGTTTACCTTCTTTAAAAGCTAACCTTGTTTATGCACAAGACAATCAAATGTAAATCTACATCAGCACCCAGGTGTGGATTAAATTTATGTAAATTACTGAGCACAATGTAAAACATTAAAAGACACTTTATTTAATTACACATTTAATGTTGGTAAAGATAGTATCAGGGCATGAACTAGCTGACATACTGTAATTTCTTTTTCTCTTTTCCTACTTCCTTAGCACTCTGCAGTTTCAGTTTGCTCATAAATACATCAAATTAGTAATTCATAATTTTTTTAAAGAGGAGGGTGGTTTGGGTTGTTTATTTGTTTTTATGAAGTTGGTTGGGAGGACTTACTACTTTGTCTATGAGGTTAGTGGGTTTTGCTTATTTGGTTTATTTTTTTATATCAGTTTCATGCCCTGAGGGTAAGACAAACATTACACCGTACAGTAAAAAAACAAAGTACCTTGGATGATGTATTTTTTTGCAAACAGTGTTAAGAGTTATGCTAGATTGGTAATATTTTTTCAGCCTAAAATATATTAAAAAAAATCTGTGATCACAAATGTTTTAAACTATCTAAAGAGAAAATTTGTATATTTGGGGAAGAAAATAATTTTTACATAGCTTTTGTATGCAGATATTAAAATGTAATTATGAATATAGTGGGCATAGATAACTGTGTAAGCTTGAATTCTAAAAAAGAAAAAGCTTATAACTGAAAAGTGGTCCTGGTGTCTCTGTCTCTTTGTTGCAGGCTCTTTCGTCAGCTCCGTCTCACACTTCCAAGCCACTGGAATGGGAAAAGTAGGACCTAGAGCACAATGTTTTATCAGCTCTAACCTGTTCACATTTCTGTGCTTCTGCATCCCTTTCATCACCTACCTCATATCTTATCTCCTCTACTCCCTTCCCTTGGGCAGCCAACCAAAAGTTTTCACTTCCACACTCTTCACAGCAGCCAACCTTAATTTACTCCAGTGAACTGACTCTTGATTTATGTCTCACTCAATTACATTTTTTAAGGGAACACCCTTTCTTTCCCTCTCCACCCCCAGTCTAAACAGGGATTGTGTGACAGGAGCAATAAGCTTCCCGTCTTTTCATACTTTCCATACCTTGATCTCCTACCTATTGGAGAAGATCTGCACATTCATATATTTTCTCTAGTCTTACCTTCCTTTGCATTTCTTATTTCTCCTCCATTCTTTGACTCCCGTCAGGAAGGAAGTCAGACCTATTGCCTGGATCCAAAGTAATTTCTTGCCCTGTCTCAGATGGGAAACCTATTTTGGGCTCTTGTTTCACGGTGATTTCCACAGGCATTTACTGGCTGGCTGCCAGCTCCTGTTCCTGTTCCCCTTCCATGGGAGGTCCTGGTAGCCTTCCAAGGGATGCTGAGCTCCCTGAGCTGCCTCTGTCTGGCACCCCTGGGAGCAGATTCCTGAGGCCAGGCTCAGTGTTCCTGGGGAGTGCTGTTCCAGCCCCTGGAGGGTTTGTTCCCACTGTGGCCTGTGGGAAGAGGGGCTGCCTGCAAAGGCAGGAGCTGTGTGTGAGGAACCAGAGGGAAAGGGTGAAATCCCTGCTGTGCCTTTCATGGAATCCCTTCAAGCTCTCCAGCTCAGGCACCCATGTTGGGAAACCTTGCCAAAGCCTCTGCTGGGTCTGCACTGAGTGAGCAGCAACGTGGGTTGCTTTGGCCCCCCGGGACCAGCTCCGGAGAGAGGAATTAATTTGGTTTGTAAAAAATTGTTTACTCGATGTGAAGAAATAATTCTGCTTCCATAGATGCCAGTGCTCTGGGTATAACAATTTCCAGCTTCATTTGTAGCAGCGAAATCTGTGTTTTTCAAAAAGCAGTGTGATATCTGTGGATTCAGAGAGTCACTTGAATTTGCTTCAGTGTCTATTTATCACTACAGAGAAGGACATAAGAGGTGGTAGCTCTTTCCCTGGAGCTCTGGCACTAAAGCAGGGGTGTGTTCTTGAGCTGTTGTGGCTGCCCTGTGCACCCTGAGCCTTTTGGTGAACACAGGTGCGGTTTGTTTTTCCTATCAGTGATTGTGCATGAGGGTTTTCTGTCCTTGAAAACGGAGCCATTTCTGAAGGATTTTCTCTGTGAACTTGGGAGTCTAACAACAAACAAATGTGTTTTTTATGGTCACATGTGCAGGTCACGTGCTATGGAATCCCCCATAGCATCAGCAGTTTCAAAATAAAAACTTACGTATTAGAAGTGACTGCAGATTCATCACTTTTGAAACAAGGGTGTGTATAAAAGTCTTTCCTTTCTGTTTATCATATTGCAGCCCTCCTTTACCATTTACCAGGTAGAGAAGACTCCTTTCCAGACTGAATCACACGGCATCTTTCTCTCCTCTCATTCCTGTGCCTAGTGGAAGCACTCACTCTGCAGGTACTGCCACAAGCTGCCTTGGTACACACCATGAAATGCCTGAAGTCCCTTGGAATTTTTTTTTTTTAAATCTGAGAAGCCCCTTTGTGTCATTTGGGAGAACTTTAAACTACTAGGGTCAAGGAATACTGTCAGGCTTGTGAGATCTCTGAGTCAGAGGTCCCAAAGTGAGAAATAAAATGGCCCCTAGATCATCCCTACCTTGTGGTGCCTTGAAAAATTACAAACTTGGAAAAGTGCACTGAGCTTGGTACCTTGCTGTGCAGAACCAGGGTGGAATTTACAGGGAAAACAAGACAATCCTTAGTGGATTATATTTGGAAGACATGATGTAAAAAAAGTAGAGAAGGACATCAGCAAATCAAAAGCAAAACCCAGAATGAGTCATTTTCTGTATTTCATTGGAATTTGAATTTGCAAGAGGTTATCTGAGTGGGTATGGGGGTAGCTTCAAGCAGTGCTTCTCTGAACAAAAGTGCTCTAGTTACAAGAAATAAAAGCAGTTTTGCGAAATCCAAACAAAAGCTGCATTTAAAGGGAAAAAAACTTGTGTTTTATGTAACTGCAAGGTCTTTGGTATCTCCCTGCTCAGAGGTAGGAACAAAGAGGGGAAGAAATTGTCTTTGCTGGGATAGCCATAGAGGCAGAAAGCTTCACTGCCTGATGTAATGTTCAAAATGGAAATGAAAGCTGGGGCATGACTACAGCTGAAAATATGTCCCAAGTGAAATCTGGAAGATATATTCTCTAATCTAAAGAGCATGAGGGAAAGGAAGGGAATGAAAGGAGGGAGGGAGGGAGAGAGGGAGAGAGGGAGGAAGGCAGGTAGGCAGGCAGGCAGGAAGGAAGGCAGGAAGGCATGAATGGAGGGAGGGAGGGAGGGTCTGTGCCCCTGAAGTCAGAGTTGTAGACAATGACAAAAGGCGAGACCAGGCTGAGATTTGGTGAAGTTTTTCCTTGCTCCAGTGAAGTGTAGGAGAGGTCACAGGTGTTGTGAGTTGCTTTCACGAAAGGCACAAGAAAGTGTTTGGCAACTGAGACACAGAAACATAACCCACACTTTAAAACCAGTACAATCTTGTTGAAGTGGGGCAGAATCCATAAATGTGAGGAGCAGAGAGCCTGGGAGATGATAACCGTGAACATCCCAGAGGACTGAATGAAAGGGTGAGAAACACCTAACTCCATGTGCTTGTCTTGCCAGAAGTTCCTTTACTTCTTCTGGGCAGGAAATCCAGAAGAAGGCCTCTTCAAAGACTCTGAGGGATCTGATAGACATTAGCTGCCAGTGCCTTCAAGCCTCCATGGCCAGGTTGGACAACCTGGGTGTTCTCTTGCCCTGCCACCTACCTAGGGAACAAGTGTGATGGCTTTACCTTGGTGGCTCTGTGACCGTGGTGGGAAATTTTTCAGACACTTTGAAAAAAGTAGTGGAGCAAGCAGGATAGGTTTTTCTCCTGAATGCCAGAGCACACACCAAAGCTGCTGACCTCTCCCTCTTGCCAAAATGAGTTCCTTGCTCTCTGTGCCCTCAATCCTGACTCCAGCCCTGAATCTCCCCCATAGAATGGAACAGCTGAGCATGCTGGGTCAGCCGGGTCCTTTGGAGGTGAAGCCCATCTTTGTGACTGCCTGGGCAGTGAACAAGGTGCTTTTCTATTCAATCAGGGCCTGCCTAACCTCAGTCCCAGACACCGTTCTCTTTCAGAGAAAAGAGAGCTCTTCCAGAGCTGCCCTTAATGGCCTGTGAAGGCAGGTGCTGACACCCATCTAGCATTCCAGAGCAGCATGTGTGGAGAAGGAATGTACCCCAGAGGCATGAGCCTCCCCTGGAAGTCTGGCTGACACTAGAGATGGGATGAAGGGCACCAGAACAGACTTCTACTCATGAGGTCAAGAACCTCAGAGATGGAGTGATGGTCACAAAGATCTGCCTGGAGGAAATGGGTGGTGACAGTGGGGACAGGTCTGTGGCCTCCAAAGCCTGTTGCAAAGCTTGGAAGCAGAGAATTCTTTGTCAGAACTCTGCAGGTATTAAAATTAAAAACTCCGTAGGTTCTAAAATCCTAACATTCACTTATTTGTTCTTCCCAGAAGTATCCTGTCACTGGAGTTTGTAAGTTTGTATTGCTGCCAAGGCCCAAGGGAGAAGTGAGACATTATGGATGAAGGAAGCTGTTCTGTCCAGAAGGAGAGGAGGTTGAGCTCCCTGCAGACTCTGTGCATATGCACAGCTTTCTTGACTCAACACAGGGCTAAAAAACCAAACTGGGCCAAGCCATTTCCAGGCTATAACCCTAAAGCCTTGTGTTGAAAAAGAGGTGTTGATTGCCCTTTAAATCAAAGGTCCTCTGAGGCAGTTCATTTGGACAGCCAAGGATAGCTACAAATCCCAGGCTGCCCTGTGCTGAGAGCAGGGGAACATATTGGGCTGGGAATATCCATGGTGAAATCACCATGTGCCTTGAGCAGCTGACAGGCACACAGCCCTGACAGCCTGGAGCTGCTGGAGCTGCACTCCAGCTCCAGCTCCAGGGCTTGGCTGCTGGTCTGAAGCCAGGGCAGAAAGGACACATGGAGTCCACTTGGGGTATGAGGTGTGGGATTCTTCTTAATTTCCTTTTTATTTCAAGTTAAAGAAATGAGTAGTGAAACCAGGCAATCACCTGATGTTAATTATAGCTTGTCACATTTCAAGCTGTGCTGATCTGATCTGATTTGCCTCTAGCCTTGGCTTCAGACAGTTGAATGCACCTACACTCCATTATTACCACACATGTTTTTTCCTGAACTGGGCATGATGACAGTATTTCAACTTCAAAATAAACCTCACTATATCCAATCCTTTTTTATGGTGGAGAATAAGGTGTTTATAAGGATTCTAACCAGAAAATGTCAAGACAAGATAGGTGACTAGGGCAGGAGAAGAGGCTGGCCAGGTTTCAAAATCATTTTTATAACTTGTGATGATGCACTTTTTCCATCCACAGCTCCAGAAGACTGACCCCTGTAATATTTTCTTTTTCTTCAAGGAAGAAAGACTTTTTTCCCTTATTCTGAGCTTCATAAGAGATTAAGAGATGTTTGCCTTCCTCAGAGCCAAGAAGCCTTATTTCCTCAATGTCAAATGAGCCCCTCTCATTTGTTGATGTTTGTCTCTGCTGCAGATGAAGTTCTCTTCCTATTTAAAGTATATTTTAAGCAGGGGGGTTGATCAAGAAGAGGGAATACTTGTCTGCCCTGGCCCTTTGACCTTCCTTCCTACGTGTCACCCACATGCACACACTGACTCCTGGGCATTTTCTTTTCCAGCATGCCACAGTAGCTGCTGGCCTTGGATCAGAGGTCACATGCCAAGGGCTTGTAAGAAGGAGAGTTGTTCTGGGTGGTTGCCAGTGCTCTCCACAGACTGGAAACCCCATCACTCTAACAGTACTGCAAAAGCTCATATTCTTGTGAGAGGGTGCAGATTTTTCTTATTGCAGGAGTTAAGGGTCAGTTAGGAAAACCTTGCTGTTCTTTGCTTTTGCAAGCTGTGAGACAGCTCAGGACTGCATTGTTCTTGGACCAGATTTGGAGTTGTCTAGCATTGAACATAAGAACATATTCTGAGCTTTAATTCACTTGGCACTTATTTTAGGAGATGACCTAATATCATTGTATTAAGAAACCTGTTGCTTTCTCTCTTAGCATCCATCATGTTCCTGAACTGGCTGCTGACCAGTCTATACCAAGTTTTCTCTTTATATTTTTACTCTGTCACTTCAGGCGCGCTAGGTGGAATAATTTTTGCATAATGCAAATTAACTGATGACTAATAATAAGACCCAAGACTTGAAGCTGCTTTTGAAGTTTCATTACTTGAAAACAGATGTGGAAAAAAAACCCCTCCATTTCCTTTCTCTGTATAAATCTCTGTGTAAAATGCCTTATCTAATACAGAAATACTTCCTGCTGTTTCTGCATTGAAACATTGAAAGGATTTTAATGATTTTTAAGTGCAAATAGGATAACCAATAGATGACAACTATAACCTACTACAAGTAAGCAGAGCAAGAATGGATAGCTTAAAGTTTGTTTTATTTAAAGAGCTAACTGATGATGATATGTTCAGACCTAAAAGCTGCTAGAGCTGTTCAGAAATGAAGTGGATATAGAAAAAAAAATCTTACTTGCATGTAAGTCAGTGATCCCCAAATTATATTTTAGTAGAAATCTTTCTAAATAAAACATCTATTTCTTTTCCTAAAGTGGAAATAAAAGCATTGAGAAGTAGTATACTTGTCTAACAAAAACTTAAAGAACTTTGGCCTTTTTCACAGTTTTACTCTGCACAGAGCCTGTGTGAGGAGGAAAAGCCCCAGAGGAACTGGGCTTTGCAAAACTTCTCATATAGTTGGAAAGTCAGCTTTCTAGCTAACCCAGTTTGAAACACCGTGTTCCAACCCTAGGTTCAATGCACGTACACAAATCAAGCTACAAAATAAAGTGTTTTTTACTGAGCCCTGAGTTTGTGACAGCAGCGTAGCACACAGAGTGCCTGGTCAGACCCTGCCAGCTCTAAAGCAGGGCAGAGTGTTGGCACCTCTGTTGTTTAAAATGTCAGGACTCTTCCCACTTGGAAAAGGTGGTGCATTATGCTGTCACTGTTGATTTTGCACCTAGACAATAAATGTAGCTTGTGTGACAGACACACTGATTAATAGATTCAGGGAGCTGTTTATCATCTAATATTTCTCTGCTAAGAAATATTCCCTGGCTGTCAGTCTGGAAGCACCAGGATTGCTGTCAGAACCTTTGTAAGAACCAGGGTGGTTTTGGTCTGATTCTGCAAAGTCTTCTTTGAACTGCTCCGTGATTCTTTCAGCACGCCGCTGGTGAGGACATGCATGAGGGAGATAGGTTTTTTGCTGCCTAAAAATCATATCCTATTCACAACACAAGCATCAGTTACACTCTTTGTATACAGACAGGCTGAGCTTGTCCCTTTGAGGAGTCTGGGCAGAGAAGTGCCTTAAAAGCACAAGTGGTTGTTTCCTTTGGATCTTCACATGTGAATGCACACTGGGCTGCTTGGAAGGCTGCATTTCAAACTGGTTTAGAGAGAGAAATCTGGTTTTCCAGCTAAATTAGATGTTTTGTAAAAGCATTCTTCTTTCCATCAACTTCCTTCAGGTGTTCTTCTTCAGATATAGCATTGCAGTTTATCCTGGGACTGCAGCCTGGGCATGAAAACCTGAAAACTAACACCTTCAGCTGGAATAAAGCAAAACTGGATTTGGAAATATAACCACAGGATCTTCTGAAGCTTATCTCCCCAGCCAGGCTGCCTCTCTCATTCCTTATCACCTGGACTCTGTGCACAATGCCAGAGATGGTGTAATGAGCTCCAAACTCCAAAAATCCCCTCCTCTGCAGCAGAATGGGGACACAGAGCATCCACACCATGTGCTGTTAGAAAGCATCTCTGCCATTCCTGATTAACTTTGGGAGAGCAATTGAAAGCTTCTCTTTCAACTCTTTTATTTCCCAAAGTACTTTGTCAAAACTGCAGAAGTCAGAGAAAGAAGAAAAATCTAGCTAATCTAAACTACCGCAAACCTCAGGGCAAGGAGCTTGCCAGACTGATGAACAGGCTACAGAAATTACTTACTTATATTTACCCTTCTGCCTCTTCTCCTAAGTCATTTGATTTCACAAGTTTTGCTAGGGAGATTAAATAGGCAATCTTTGCCCAAACCAGTAGCAAAAAGTACCAGAGAGCCTAAAGTGAAAAACAGGAAACTTCTACACCACAGGAATACTGAATGTTCAGTTTAAAGAGGATTCACTGATTAGAAGATGCTAAATATTGACTTGAGGACAATAAGAATGATGAATGTTCAGAAAGGAGGATGTGAGATCCATTTAAAGAAAGAAAAAAATAAAGAGGAGAAGTAGTCCAGCTAAAAATCTTATTTTGCACTTTGGGAGGGGAAATCTAAAATTATATAACTATGCAAAAACCCTAGGAAAAGTGTTCAAGGCTTCACAAGTTAAGGAACTGCACTGAATACTAAATTTAATATGGCCTCTAAAGCTTGAAAAGGGATAGTAAACTCATTCCAAAAAGGCCAGAAAACATCCATTTACTTTCTTTTAAATACCAAACAGACCCTCCAGACCTGAGAACAGAATTCAAGCACCTGTCACAGCCTCGGTCTTTGCTGTCTCCTCCCTGGTCACCCCTCAGAGCCAAGCTGAGGGCTGGAGTTTGTGGTGGGCAGCCCCCAGCGCTTCACCTGGCTGCTCAGCAGGAGCTGGCCACGTTCAGGATGTGGCTCTGGTTTCCTGGAACAAAGGCTCCTGCTGAGCTCTTGCACAGCCTGGAGGCGAGGATCTGGATTGCACTGACAAGGAGCAGCACCACCGTCCCCTTCCTGTGGCCAAGAACGTTTGCACTTGGCCAGCTTGGTCAAGGTGACTATAATGGGCAGGAGTAGCAGGAGTAGCAGGAGAATTTGGGAAGGAGTGGCTGCCACACTTCATTGTTTCCTGGGTTTTAGAAACCTTCCAAAGTCAGGTTGAAGGCTGGGACACACAACCGTTTCTAGGTCTCCAGCTCTTTGATCTTAGAATCATTAAGATGGCAAAAGATCTCTAAGACCATCAAGTCCAGCTGTTTACCCAGCACTGCCAAACCCATCATTAAACCCTATCCCAAAATTCCGTATTTACATGTCTCTTGGTCACAGGAATGGTGATACCTCTGCTTTCCTGGGCAGCTTTTTCCAGTGCCTAACCATCCTTTCAGTGAAGGAATTTTACCTAATGGCCAATCTAAACCTCCCCTGGTGCAACTCAGAGCCATCTTCTATTGTCCTGTGGCTTGCTACCCAGGAGAAGAGAGTGACATGGAATCACAGAATCCTGAGCTTGGCAAAGGCCTCCAAGATCATGAAATTCTACAGATGAGCCCACCTGAACACCAAACTCAATGTCCTGCATGACCTGACACCACCAACCCCATTCCATCACTGCATCTCAGTGGCAGGGACAGCCTGGGGTTCCTGCACCTGATCCTGGTGTGTTCAGCTCCATGGGACCACACAGGAATACAGTTCATCAATTCCACCTTGAGCAAAGTTAATTCTGAAGCTGCCACCAAGACACAAATGCATTCCCGAGATTGTGGGGGAGCCCAACAGACCTATCACAAACAAGAGACCTCTCCAGCCTGAGGAGCAACTCTGTGAGTCTCCCTGGCCTCCATGGCCCATTGTGGGACTGTTCCTCCTGTCCAGGGCACAGATCCCAACCCTTTTGTCAGCTCCAGCCACACGTGATGGGAGAGTAGAACTGTCAGCTTGCTGGTTGAAAATACTAATTCCTACCTAGCTTGTGCCATCACAGGGCACCTTTCCAGCTATTCCAGGTGTGAAGAACCAATGATGCATTTTCATCTTGCCTCTACTCTGACTCTCAGCATTAAGAGAGACAAAGCTGCACTTCTGTATGTGGAAAAGTGATTCCTTTAATTCACATGGTCCCGTTTTTTTCTGTTTGATCTTTCCTGATTGTTATCTCTAACTTAATTCTGATTTTTTATAAAATGTGGTGTGTTATTTAACTTTCATTTGTTCTATTTGCTTTCCTTGACAAAGATAACACAGTCATTTTTAATTCTTCATAAAAGTCCTGTTGCTGCCCATAGTAATAAATTAAATTGTTCATCAGATATAATTCACTTTTATGATCATGTGCTCATCCACCTTGGGATGATGTGGGACTTACACAGAAATAATTGAGTAAATTAATACCTAGGAAAGCAAAGGTAGGACTTAAAAATGTCCAATACACTTTTGTACCTAAACTTTGTATCTAACATCTGTAACACAAGCAGCTCTTGTTCTTTCTCACCTTTTTGTATGATAGAATAGCACCTGTTACAACCAGGTGTGCCAGTCTTGCTTCAAGAATCTGAAAATCATGACCATCATCTTCTCCAGTGTGTCATGGAAGCAGATGGCCTTCCAAGTCAGCACCAAACCACAGCCCCCCAGTGCTCTGGTGGGGGACTCTGACTTCTCTGTCCTGCTTGTAAGATACACCCATGGACAGAGTGCAGCCTGAGCCAGCCTTTTCTGGCATGTAGGGTCACTTTCCGAGAGCTCTCTTACTCTTTTCAAAGTATTTTGAAGGAAAACAGCAGGCTGGATCCAATTGATAGTCTGCTCCAAAAGTGTGGAATCTGACAGGTCTGGAAAAGGCATGGAAAGAACAGGTAAGACTTTGTTTATATACCAGTCAGGACAAGTCCACAAAGGTAAACCTGTCATCTATCCTTATCTCACTGGTTTGGAGTGATTCAGCACAGAGTAAAATTATGTAATGACAAGATACAAACATGCTGGAGAGGACATAGATTCTGGAACAGTTTGCCCCAAGAAGTTGTGGCTGCCCCACCCTTGGAAGTGTCCAAGGTCAGGCTGGATGGGGCTCTGAGCAACCTGGTCTAGTGAAAGGTGTCCCTGCCCACAACAAAGGGGGTTGGATCTTTGAGGACCTGTTCAACCCAGGCCATTCTGTGGTTTTATGATTCTTAGTAAAACCTCCTGGTCATTGAAAACAAAATGGCAGTGAGCAGTGCAAGTTCCCTGAGCTCTGTTACAGAAATTATAATAAATGTAACACAAAATCAGAAGACAGAGGAGCTTTTACTTAATCACACGTTTTTAATTAAAATGTCCCACACATGTGGTCAGGAAAAGAAACATGCTAAAGTGAGCATAGTGTAGAGAAGGTGTTTATGGTTTAGCATCCTCTCATTTTCCCTTCTTAGGATGTTCTGTCGATTACACTATAAATACTTTCTGTCCTTTCTTACTTGTAGCAAGAGAAATTAAGAGAGAAATGGGGAAAAAATGGCAGATATATTTTAAAAACCTGTCATCAGTAACAGGATTTCACAGTTTAGCATCAACATTCTGAACTTCTTTAAACTGAGCAAACCCTAAAAGTCACAGCTTTTGATTGCATCTTACATGTTTGCACATAAATTCCCAAATGTATCCCAACTTCATTTCTGTCCTATTTCAATGTATGGTAGTGACTGTTTCCTCAGCTGGCAAGGCTAGGACAAAGAAACTAAGAGCAAAACTGTAAAAATTTTGATCTCTCAAAACATTTAAGTCCTCTTACAGTTCTTTCTCCAAACTGTTGTTTAAAAACCCTGACGTTGCAGAGCTTTTCCACAAGCCACTCGTAAGGCGTTTTCCACTTGCAGAGTAATCTGGCTCCACCAAGTGACAATTGTTGTGATTGCCGGTCTGCACCTGCAGCTGAAATAACACAAATCTGGCCCTAGGTCCCACGGCCAGCCAGTGCATCAAATATTCACTGGAGAGCTCCAGCAATTTTAGACTGCATGATTTCCTTTAACTCATATGATGACAATGTGGATGCAGAGCTTCGTCACTGATATTTTCATTCTTTGTTGCACTGCACTGTGCCACCAGCATCCAGGTTTCTGTGTGCATCCATAATGGATAATTCAAACACAGACATTCCATGGAGGAGTTCCAAAAAAGTGAAGTTCAAATATTAATTTTGTTGTCTATGTTTCCCTCATCACTACACATACATATATATATAGATATAGATATAGATATATAGATATAGATATATATACATAGATATATAGATATAGATATATATATAACACTCTACATGTTACTACTGATTTACTAGCAATATCAATGTTGTTAATTGGTGTTGGTGTGTATATATATATATAAATACATATATATATAAATATTTATTAACTGTGCCATGAGATGAGGATATACCTGTGGCATTCTAGCATTTTTTCTGAATTTAGACCGGCGTATGCTGAAGTGCTAATAATAAAATTTGCCTGTAATAGAAGAAACAACAGTTTCTGATCTACATAATAACCCCTGCATGTGTTTTCTCATTTTTAATTGGTTCAATAAATAGATGAGGTTTATTCATCTTTCACTTACTTATTTACACTAAACTGGTGAATAGCCAAAAGCGGTAAAAATCTTGAAAGCTTTTTCTACAAAGGACTGTATTACCAATTTTTGTCACAAAGATCCAACAGAAATGTCATAGTTACAGTCATAATCTGAATAATTTGATCATGGGAGCGACAAAACCAACTAATTAACATTGGACAGGACATTTCAGGCCCAGCTTGTTGCTCAGCTTGGAAAGGAAACTTTCTCACTTAGAAGCACTGCGTACAGCCCATGGAGGTTGTGTATGTTGACCTGTACACCACGTGTCACACAACAGAGTGTAGTTTGTGTTCCAATCTCCGAGGAGAAGAGTCTGGAATGCTGCCAGAATCACAGCTCTGATTGCTTTGATTTAATATGACTCTATGGGGTAATTCTATCTGGATCACTTAGCAGAGTGAGATCAAACCTGAGCTGAGGTTTTACCTTTGAGTCCTCCACCGACTCCAGTCACTGTAACCACTGTTTTGCCATATGAATGCACTTACCTGCAATTAATTAATATTGTTATTAGCAGATACAATACAGTATCATCTTCATAGAGAAAAACATCAGCTTACAGTAGAGAGTCTCTTGGGATAGAAGTATTGCTCTTTGGGGGAATATGGCTAAATGTTGGGGTAAAAAATAGTAGAAGGTTTGGGGGTATTGGGATGGAGGTGATTGTACCATATCATAAAACCATTACTGTGTTGGGCACTTGTTCTGTAACATCCAGTGGAATCCCTCTTTTCCCCAAATCTGTGGGCTTTTTGTGTTTAGGAGGAGTCTGGTAGATGTTTGGAGGAGTAAGGAAGAATGAACATGGGGACAGAAAGGAGAGTGGGGAAAAAAGAAGAGGAAGTGAAATGCTGATTTGGCTTTCTGTAACATTAGGAACTAAAGTGGAGGCTTTAATTAACTAATTTACTCATCATTTTTCATATTGAAGACTAAGAATTTGTCACTCTTTATGACATTATCATGTATTTCAAATAGGGATCTTTATGCTCGATTAATGAAATGTGTTCCCACAGAAGCTTACTTGTCAGAAGGAAAGTGAATCCCAAGTTTTTTGATGTAAATCAAGAATGAGTTAAACAAAATAAATGGATTTACACCATTGTAAAAGCTTTGCATTGTAAAAGCGTGTTTTTGAGCTGAAGAAGAAAAAATACAGAACCTTCCAAGGACTGGATTCACATAAATAACTGCTGTTTCCATTCTCAGTGCGTAAGAAGCTTCTCTGGTTTGAAATGTGTCCCTGCCCATGGCAGAGAGTGGGACTAGGTGATCTTTAAAGTTCCCTTGCAACCCAAAGCATTCTGTGATTCTGTGTTCCTGTGTTCTGTGCAAGTACCTTTTATTCACCTGTATTTAAATCTGAAAATTCTACACAGTACTCTTATCCTTCTCATGGCAATAGAACTTGTTTTTTGCCCTAAAAATGTTGTTATTCATTAAATTCTACCTTTTTCCCTTGGAGAATTTCCACAATGTGTTGCTGAAAGACTTGGATGGGAAATGGAGGTTGATAGTATCAGAAATAAGCCGTCTCATTTTATTTCAGTTTGACAATGCTGTTTCCATAATGAAAATGGCTCCAGACAAAAGTAAACAAATCTAAGGAGAAATTAGGCATTGTTTCTACAAGATAATTACTGCTTTTGAAGCAATTGTGAAGCAGTTTTCACTTACTATCATAAAAAGGTTACATTAATGTCAGTAAGGGATAGACCTTTTGGATGGAGATGCCTAGCAGAACAGAAGAATTTGAAGATGGGTTTCCTTATATCTGCAGTCTGTATTCATTATCTACTGAGCAGTTGAATAGAGATATCTATTGTTCAGTGGTGCAATTAGTATTTATGTAATCAACAGCTGTTACAAAGTAAAAAATTTAGAAAATCTATTTAGAAAAACACATGTGGCCTGCAGCTAAAATTCCCAAACTGCTGGAGTTTAGAGGAATTCTCAATCAGTACATTTATGAGTTCCTTTCTGGAGGATGGCTTAAACAGAGATTATCTATATATTGTATAGATATATTGTAACTATATATTGTGCCATGCAAGTCTTTCTAGAAGGCTCCTAACAATCCAGTTGTTTACAGGTTCCAAATATCAAAACTCAAACTCCTTTTTTTTTTTTTTTTTTTTTTTTTTGCTGGCTTGTTTTCATTTATGAAGGTGTGCAGCAAGTTCTTGTCTGGACAAAGTTGTGTCAGAGCTGGGAGATACTTTTTTCCAGTGAAGAGAGGCCATTTTACCATATGTTACCAAAAAAACCACATCCACTGGGCATCACTGTTCAAAGATGAGAACTCAGGATGTGCTTGGTCCATAAAAGGACACCAGATTCAATGGGAGAGTTTTGTAAATGGGGGGCAATTGGACTTGAAAGGCTGGAGAAGTACACAGTAGGAAATATAATTCCAGTATTTTCCCAATATATGTCCAGGATGAAGCAACTGGAAGGACACATTGATAGATCTTGAGAGTGTCAGTGAAAGTGTTTATTTAATCTTAATTGAAAGTTGCCTTGGTGACATACATCAGGGAGTTCCTGTCTGGCACTTCACAGACACAGTCTCTTATGATCCTTGTTGGCCTGATTCATCCTAAGTGCACAATGATCCATCATGCCTTACGTTTTTAAACAGCAGGAACTTCTGAGCCACGTTCTGGTGTTGTCAAAAGTACTTCATCATCACAGCACGGTGAATGCACATAATTGTCCCAGAAAAGTGAAGAGCCAGCAGCTCCAAAAGGCATGTGAATTGTGCACTTGCCATCTCTCAAGAGGCAAGTATTGAAGGGAAGCTACTCAGTGAAATTAAGCTGAAAATTAAGTGCATCAGGCTATCTTTAAATGCAGTCTTGGAAGAAGAGGTATTTATATATGAAAAATACATTCTTAATTAAAACCTTTACAGAAGGATTGGGTGACAGCAATACAAAAGAGTTCAGGTAGAAAAAGACTTCCTGCATTGCCAAATGTATTTCATTGTGTACTACTTATTGGAAAAAGTACCTCATTCAGATGTTATCTCTGTTCCTATATTCCTTTTCAATTTTGAATTATTCTCCAGTCCTTTCACTCCCTTCAGGAAGAAAAGTCATACCTATTGACGGATCCGAAGTAATTTCTTGCCCTATCTCAGATGGGAAACCTATTTTGGGCTCTTGTTTCACAGTGATTTCCATTTACTGGCTGGCTGCCAGCTCCTGTTCCTGTTCCCCTTCCATGGGAGGTCCTGGTAGCCTTCCAAGGGATGCTGAGCTCCCTGAGCTGCCTCTGTCTGGCACCCCTGGGAGCAGATTCCTGAGGCCAGGCTCAGTGTTCCTGGGGAGTGCTGTTCCAGCCCCTGGAGGGTTTGTTCCCACTGTGGCCTGTGGGAAGAGGGGCTGCCTGCAAAGGCAGGAGCTGTGTGTGAGGAACCAGAGGGAAAGGGTGAAATCCCTGCTGTGCCTTTCATGGAATCCCTTCAAGCTCTCCAGCTCAGGCACCCATGTTGGGAAACCTTGCCAAAGCCTCTGCTGGGTCTGCACAGTGAGCAGCTGGGGGCAAGGAATTCATCTGGTGTGTAAAAATTTGTTTACTCGATATGAAGAAATAATTCTGCTTCCACAAATGCCAGTGCTCCGGCTGGGACATTTTCAGCTTTCATTTGTAGCAGTGAAGTCTGTGTTTTTTTTAAAAATAGCATGAGGATGTCTGCAGGGGCCTCCAGAATGTGTCAGAGCAATTCTGCCAGACCTCTGTGCAGCTTGAAAGGGATGGCAAAAGTGTGGGGAAAGAGCTACAGCCTGCACATGGGTTGTGTGTGTACATCAGGTTTTACAGCAGAGTTGCTCCCATCCCAGCCTTAACTCTGCTGACCACGAGGGCAACCTGGGACATCAGAAAGTGTTGTGAGGCTCGGGACACTTTGAAGGGCAGACAGCAGAGGGACACAGTGGGCAGCAAATGACACACTGGTGGTTTGATCAGCAGGTTAGCATCCCCCAGGCTTTCCTCATTGCCCTTTAAACAAAAGGTCCTCTGGGGTAGTTCATTTGGACAGCCAAGGATGGCTCCAAATCCCAGGCTGCCCTGTGCTGAGAGCAGGGGAACATATTGGGCTGGGAATATCCATGGTGAAATCACCATGTGCCTTGAGCAGCTGACAGGCACACAGCCCTGACAGCCTGGAGCTGCTGGAGCTCCAGGGCTTGGCTGATGGTCTGAAGCCAGGGCAGAAAGGACGCATGGAGTCCACTTGGGGTATGAGGTGTGGGATTCTTCTTAATTTCCTTTTTATTTCAAGTTCTGTTAAAGAAATGAGTAGTGAAACCAGGCAATCACCTGATGTTAATTATAGCTTGTCACATTTCAAGCTGATCTGATCTGATCTGATTTGCCTCTAGCCTTGGCTTCAGACAGTTGAATGCACCTACACTCCTGGTCATGACGACAGTGTTTTCAGCTTTAGAATCTGCTAACAATATTCCCCATGTTTTCTTTTTTGGTGGGAAAGAAGTCGGTAATAAGGATTTTAACCAGGAAATGTCAAGACAAGATAAGTGTCTAGGGCAGGAGAAGAGACTGGACTAATAATACAGGTTTCAGAACTGTTTTCATGAGCTAGTAACTACAGTGCTGCACTTTTAAAGGACTGTTTCAGGACTAGTTTTGCAATTCCCCTGATTTTACTGATAAAGAATACTTCTTTTTTCCTTTTTGTGAGCTTCAAAAGAGACTTAGATGATGCTTGACATCCACTGATGAGCCCCTCTCAGCTCTTCAGATTTGCAACAGTCAGCACGGGGAAAGGAAAAATTCCTTCTTGTGATGTGCCTGTTGCAGAGGAAACACTCTCTTCTTGCTTCATGTGGATGTTATGCAGAGATTAATCTGAAGGGAAGACACTTTTCCTCACTGATCATTTAGCCTTCATTCCTACATCTTTCATGCATGCCTTCAGCTTTTTGTCTTAACAAGGGGTAGTAGCTTCCATGTTTGGATCTGGGGTTATTGCCAAGGTTTTGTAAGAAGGAAACTATGCTGTGTGTAGGCCAGTGCTCTCCATAGAATCATCACAGAATGGCTTGGGTTGAAAAAAGGCTTTTAGTTCCATGGGCAGGGATGACAGGGATGACGCCAGGTTGCTCAGAGCTCCCTCCAACCTGACCACTTCTCTGGGCAACCTGTTCCAGTGCCACACAGTAAAGAATTTTTTTTTCCTAATATCTAATCTAAACCTGCTCTCAGTTTGAAGCCATTCCCCCTCATCCTGCCACTACATGCCCTTGTAAAAAGTCCTCCATCTTTCCTGTAGGCTCCCTTCAGGTACTGGAAGGCAGCAATTAGGTCACCTTGAAGCCTTCTCTTCTCCAGGATGAGCAAGACAAATTCTCACAGTCTTTCCTCACAGCAGAGGTGCTACACCCCTCCAATCACCTTGGTGGCCCTCCTCTGGACTTGCTCCAACAGGTTGGTGTCTTTCCTGGATCCGTCTTCACTATAAAAGTACTGCACTTGCCAAAACTTGTGTTGTCAGGTAAAGCTTGTCTTTCACAAAAAAGGCAAAGGAAGTAGAAGTGTGGATGTTTGGGAAGCCTGACTTTGCCCTTGACACAAAGCTGTGATTTGTGACTAGAAGGCTGGGTGCTTGATCAGACCATGGCAGCTGTGGGGCAGAACATTTGCACCTCCATCATTCCAAATGTTCTTCTTCATGAAATGGTTGGTTCATTGTGCTGTGTTTTTGTGCACCTATGCAGCACAAATGACAGGTTTTGGGACAGACATACCACTACATGGAACCATTTATCCTCTAAAGTCTCCCTGCTTTGAAATACAGCCTGGCTATGAGTCCTAACACATCTATCTCCTGTCAGAATGTCTGTAGGTCCAGGGTGATATCAGACCAATTCTGGTCCAAGTTTCTTGCAGCACACAGCTGGTGTGGACATCGTGGGCTGCCTGAAAATCATGTAGTATTTTTTAAATCTGCAGGCAGATGACTGTGCCCTTGCCTGCCTTTGAAGTGACTGGGCAGTCACCAGACACCACTGGGCATGACATGGGCAATGGCCAGACACAGAAGGCTACCAGGGAGTGAGGAGATCTCCGCTTTCCCTCGTGAAGATGCTGAAAACCACAATGAGATCTCCCCTCAGTCTCCTCTTCTCCAGACTCAACAAACCAGTGATCTCAGCCACTCCTCATAAGACTTTCTCCCCAGGCCCTTCATCATCTTTGTGGCCCTGCTTTGTGCATTCTTCAATAGCTTAATGTCTTTTTTCATGTTGTAGTGCCCAAAACTGCACACAGGACTCAAGGTGAGTCATACAAAGTTGAAGATATCTACATATCATTATCATAAGCACACAATTTGGATATGGATCCAGCCAGATCATGATTGAAAAGGAAAAAGTAATTAGGGTTTTCTTGTTTGTTTGGGAGGAGACTAGGGTGGAGAAAGGAGGATCAAAACATGGGAAAAGACCTAATAGATGATAATGACATCAGCACAGCTGTCCATGAGCACCTGCCCTTTATCACTGCAGCCTGAAGCAGGACAATCAGCCAAGCCTGTTGTTGTGCTCATACCACGCATGCCTGCCTTGTTTTCAGAGCCAGAAGGCCCAGTGTGCATTCAGCTGCCAGCAGGATGGGCAAATTGAGCACCCTGTCATCACCATGTTGGTACCTGTCCCAGGACTGATGGTATCAACATCTCCCTGTCAGCCCAACACCAGAATTTGTGACACAGATGTTGGTAACTTCTTAACAGATTGATTGCCCTGCTTCAAAATGCTGCGTGTGCTTTACTGACTCATCTTGGAAAATTTCTTGCTACTCAGCTGAGATGTAATAGGGAGAAAAATTATGGCAGGGGCTGTAGGGTGAAGCCTGCAGTTGTCCCTCTGAGGACTCCAGAAATGCCCTGAGAAGCTAATACTGGTTTTGTGTTGTTTTCTTTGGATCTTCAGGGCTCAAGCTAATCTAAATTACACCAAACCCCAGGATAAGGAACCTGCCAGACTATATAGTGAGCAGGTTTCAGATATTACCTGTTCACATTTACACCTCTGATTTGACAAGGTTAGCTAGATTAAATAGAGAAAAATTTTACCATGCCATTTTTTGTACCTCTCTAGTGCTTTGTAGTAGTAGAGAGCAATGACAATTCAGTGAAGGCTCCTTGAAGAGGGATTTCTTCATGCATTTCTCAACCAGTCCAAGTTAATTCTGTTCCCAGAGCTCCAGCTTCTCTGCCTGCACTTCTTGAGGCACAGTCAGGACTAAAGCCTGTGTCACCTCTTACCCACTTGTTCCTCATCTTGTTTGGAGTTCTGGCTTGGGTTATGGTGCACTGTGGTTGCCATTTGGGTATAGATCTGTGTGCCACTGAGAATGAAACAAGAAAGGGATTGATGAAGGTGGGAACTGAAACTCAGGATGTCCAAAGCACATTCCCACCTTAGCCCAGGATCCTTTCTGTGATCTTGGGCAGGGGTTTCAAGCTAAACTGTCTGCAAAAAGGAAATAACATAACTTTGCCTTCCTAGAGCACGATGATATATCTAGATGATATAGAAATATATCTAGATGATATAGAAATAACGCAAAAATAAGAGTAATATTTACTCCTTTTAAAGCAGAGTAGGACAGCCTGATCTCTTCCCTACATGCCACATTGAATGTCACCCTTTGTATACAACACTGTTGGAAAGTCTCCCTGCAACTGCCTGGGTCAGCTTTGCTTGTTTGAATGAATTCCTCTGGATGGTGGAGTTAATGCAGTTCATTTTATCAAGCCTTCCTAGGCTCTCTGGCAGGGTAATTAATAGCAGCACACACACAGCATTGGTAGGATTTGCATGGCTCTGATTGTGAAACACTTGTAATGATGAAACATTTTCATCTGCAGTCCTGAGGACTGAGTCCATAGGTGTTAATAAAATTAATTGAACAGAGTGAAAAGAATCCCAGGGAGGGCAAGACCTTTCCTTCTGGCAAGCACAGGTATTTTGCAAGTGGGCGTGCTGTTCTGACAGAGGAGCAGAAGTTATGGAGTAAAAAACCTGCTGATTTCCAGACAAAGAACAGCCTGGTCCTCATTCTCCATTCACTTTTTTATGTCTGCTGCAGACAGAAGTGTCTTGAACACCTCCAGCTCTGCCTTCTCAGTGTCCTCCTGGCAAGTAAGACATGGCATTGAGCCATGTGGAACATAAAGCTTGCTCCTGCTCTGCTACACTTGGTCAAGTAACATAAATTCCACTGATATTTTCTCTGTGATTTCTTGTCTGTTGCATTAATGGATGTGTATTAACACTGAGGAAGAAATGCTTATGAGTTGTTAGCTCAGGATGTACTTCTCATTGCAGTAATCGATGTCAGAGAGTGCTGGCAGGAAGAACTCTGCAGTTCAGTCTGAGAATGAGTTTATTGTTCTGCCATTCAGAAGCCTGGATAAATTGTGGTCACAGGTTTTACCTCAGGAAAAGATGAGCCTCCTCAAGAGACTGGCATCTTCATGCCTGATGGGAGACAAAATACATGGAGTTGGTGGAAGGCAAAAATACCACAGGTTGAGTGTTGATGGGAATTGAGTGTTTGTCAGCTCAGAGCCATTCTCTGATCTCTTCCAGTGTCCAGAAAAGGACAGCAAAATTAATTCTGCTCTGAAAGTACCAGAAAGATGAGGGAGGCATCATGAATAAATGAAGAAAAACAAGGAAACAGACATTAACTAATTTTTTTAAATGCCAGTTTCTCGAGATTTCTGCAATTGTGCTTTCATTCTCTCTCTTTCCCTGTTTCTACATACCCCCATTGATTTTACCCTTCCTTCTCATAAGAAAGTTTTGACTCGTGGTGTTTTCTAGAAGAGCTGAGATCTGAAGAGAGCTGGTTAAAGGTCCTCAGGTTAAAGGAGAGGTTCTGATCCCCCTACTGTGGCAAAAGACAAGCTCAGTGCTTATTAAACAGAAAGAGTTCTATGTGGAATGGAGAGAAAAAAAGGGAGAAAGTGGATGAATGCCCATATTGTGGAAGTTCATCATTTCAAGATTGCATGGAGTCACAACTAATTATTGTCAACATGCTCAACACTTTTTGCACTCCATGTTATATTCTTATCATCAAACATGAAATATGCTCTTTAGCAGCAATGAATAATATCTGAAAAAATGTGCAGAACTTAATTCTAAAGCTGCTAAACTGAAAAAAATGAATATATGGGTTTCTGAGATGGTAAGAGAATGAGAATAGGAAAAGGAGATTAAGAAGCTATTTTAATAGTTTAGGCCACGTATTAAATTCTTTATATATGTTCTTTCTTGATAAGGATAATGAGGGTTGTTTACATTACTCAGTGTGCCACACAGAAGGGCTGCCAGGAAGGCTGAGGAAAAAAGAGGGTTTTGTGGATGAACTACAGCTCCAAAGGTTCAAACTATGAGCTGCAGGGTGTGCCAAGGGGCACATGATCTTGTGCAGCTATGTAGTGGTTTTCAGGGATGTGTGGCATGCAAGTGGTAGTCAAAGAGGCCTTTGGAGTCTGAAGAGGGATTGGGATGCTTTTGAACCATGTCTCAATATTATTCCTGCACAGTTCTGTTGTTTCAGAAAGTTCAGAGAAACAGATTACCTTTGAAGAGGCTTAAAACCAAACTGTCAGGTGTATTTTCTTCTTTTTTTCATAATTTGCCCCAGCCCTCAAAGTGTTTTATATATTCTGCAGAGAGGGAAGGACGCTGGGGGATAGTTCAGCAATCTTGATGCACAATAGCAGCCTCAACAGTAAGGCTTACTCTTCTCTGAGGGGTTTATGGTCCTCCGTGAGAAGAGCCAGCTAAATAAAGAAATACAAGAAAGTGATGGTGTGGGAAGACTTAGCTGTGTCTCCCTCAACCAGTGTCTTCTAGTTTGATCTCACTTTGCTGTTAATTTTTATATTTATATTTGGCATCTTTCTGAAGTGCTTCTCATCACAATAGATGCACAAATCATGATAATTAATGAGAGTAGCAGCCAAAAAAAAAAAAAAAAAAAAAAAAGACCTAGCACTTCTCTGCCACAGTCAAGAGCTCTTGAAAAACTTGTCCTTGATGTTGTTTTGGCTGAACAAAAATAAGATGCATAATCACTATTAGGCTTGATTGACTACGTAATTCTTTCTGTTACACTGATGAAAAGTACATGGCAGGAATTCTTAGCCTTGTACAACTTTATTGCCACATACACATATTGCTAAATAGCTGAACATCTCCTTGACTTGGACATTTATCACTGAGGGCGTTGAAATGTATGAGGTAGTCCACAATAGTTTTGGCATGATGGAGAAAAATCCTTCCTGTT
This sequence comes from Petroica traversi, assembly GCA_025920805.1. Classification (NCBI taxonomy): domain Eukaryota; kingdom Metazoa; phylum Chordata; class Aves; order Passeriformes; family Petroicidae; genus Petroica; species Petroica traversi. The sequence goes on from JAHLSL010000044.1 coordinate 7,407,359, forward strand.
GATGTAAAACCTCTGTCAGGCATAGGATTAGGGTATGACATTGTGAATTAGCACAGGGGAGATGGAGAACACGAAAGCTCAAAACCCTTGAGGGCTCCCTCCTACTCACCGGCAATCATTCAATGAGCCTGAATTCCAATAACTCCCTTTCTGACCTCAGATAACAACTCACTGCTCACTGTGGGATGCTGAGCCCCTGGCCACGCAGCAGCAGCCAGGTTCCAGGAGACCACAGAGCCTTTTTCAGTCACAAGGACACAGCAGTGCAGCCTGTAGGTCCCGTGCCAGAAGGGAAGGGTGCAGCTAGCAAAGTTCTCAGCAAAGGCTGCCTCGTGTGACATTAAGCTCAGAACCTATCAGTTGCTTGATGGTTGCTCCCCAGCTCTCCCACAGCAGCCAAACATTTTCTTATGGGCTCAGACATGACAGTGAAAGAGAAACAGAAATGTGCAGCCGGGATTTATTCAGTTCCTTGTCCATCTTTTGATGAGAGATGATGAAAACCTCATACCTGGCTCACTCACCACTGGCAGCAAAGTGATGCAAGTGGTTTAGCAGGGACATACAGAGTATCTGAAGGACAGACTTTCCTATGCACCTACTGTTCATCTCTAAGCTGAATCAGGGTTATATGTAAACAAGGAAAAAAATTAACTGTGTTTCCCCACAGCTAAAGATCAATGTAGTCTGAAGGTTTTACATGCAAGACTGGTCCTGAAAATGCACTTACAACCTTTCTCTAAAAACATGCCATCATTCAGAGCTGCTGTCTTGGCAGGAGTTAAATGGAGCAGAACTGGGTTCTTGCCCTCCCACCTGAACAGATAATCTCTGAGATCTCAGGTAAAATAGCCTGGTGTTGAGTCAATAGGTAGAGAAACCAAAATACTTCAAACAGTTGACAGCTTCAATAGCTTGAAAGCTGAGGCTGACACAGCTGTGTCTGTGGCATTACTGAGCTGTCAGTCATGTGCTGTTCAGTGCTTGGTGACCTTTTTTCTGGCCTCATGGCAAATCACCCCTTGGTTCTTTCCCCCTCCTTGATCACTCTGTCTTTAATAAAATGCTACTGATTGCTACTGGGCTTCCCAGGTACAAATCAGACTCAGTGCAAATTCAAGTTTTTTGTGGCCAATTCCTGATGGAGTCATGGGGTGGTGGAATAGGAGAGGCTGCAAGGGAACACTTTAATGAAGGAGGGGAGGGGGGAGTGGATTAGCAACAGGCAGGGAAGTGTCAGTGGGAGTGAGGAAGCTCCAACAGCTTTGAGCCAGGCATCACGAACTGCAGAGGGAGGCAGACAAGGCAGCAGGAGACAGCAGGATGTGGGAGAGAGTCTGAAGCTGGCTGCACTGCTAGAGGTGAGGAGGGCTCTCAGGAAAGGAGAGGATATTCGTGGCTGGAGGTGCCAGGAGGTCAGGGCAGGGTCTCTGCTCTTTGACTGGCGAGTGGGCAGAGCAGGAACAAAGTGAGCTGCAGCAAAGATGATTTAAACCTTGATATTACCTCATCTGGAGGTGTTGCTGGAGATGGAACTTGAGAACAGGCACAGCAGAGCTGGATTGCTTTCTCTCAACTAAAGTCCAACCACAGCAGACTCCAGCAGAATCCTCTGGAGTTGGGGCCTGGCGTATAAACACATTAAGAGTTGCTATTCATGGGAGCAGTGCAAACAACCCAGGGGGCTGGCTCACAGCTCCCATCAGCTACACATGAAACTCTATTTATACCTTCCTACACAACAAAATGAGCTGTGATTAACAAACACAGGCCATTTCAAGCATCACAGACTAGGCTTGATGTTAATTAAAAAAGGGGATGGAGAGGGGAAAAAAATGTTTTCCATCTCCCCCTTGTGCCTCTCCTCTGTCTTTGTTCTGTTCTCAGTTTTGCTGGCACTCTCCATGTCCTGCCTCCCAGAAGTGATTTAAAGGTTATTTGATTATATGAGGACTGTTTTGTCTTACAGGACAAACATCATCCCCTGAGAAACTTAGGAGATGCTCGTGCTGCAAGTCAATGCCTGCAGTTGATGGTCCCCATCAAGCCTCAGGAGCTGGATCAGTGTTTGTGTGTGCATGTGCACACATGAGTGTTTGTATGTGTGTGTGTGTGTCTCTGTGTGTGTGTGTACAAACACTCAGGGGCTGACCAGGGGAAACCTCTGTGTTTAAACAGGAGAAAACTAAGATGTGAACCCTCCTGGTGTGGGAAGGAAAAAAAAAAAAGAAAGAAAGTCAGGAAAAGGTGAATTCTAATATGCAGATCAAAAAAAAAATCAATAACTAAATAGGAGGAAAGTTAAAGGTATCTGGTATTGTTTTTAGGCCCCAGAGGAAGCATAGAGGCTGGTGTAGAGTCCTGTTCTGTAAAAGGCTGCTTGCTCTTAAGGCTCATTTTCTGATCTTTTTTCACCACAAGAAACAGTAACCAAGAGGGGAATGTGGGGCAGGAGCCACGGGCAAAGGCACAGACCCTACAGAGACATCACTTTGATGCTCCATCTCTAATGCTGCAACACCTCCCCCCTCCCCTCACCAAAAGCCCACCACCAAGAGGAGTTCAGTTGCATCCCAATTATGCTCAGCAGTGATTTAGGGCTCTGCCCATCCCCTAATTCCCTCCTGCTGCCTTGCTGTGTTCCCGGCCTGTGCCTGTTTGTGGGGCTGATTGCTCTGCCCAGCTCGGATGCAGAGGCTGCAGTGAGAAATGGTTGTGCATTGCTGAGCAGCTGGAAGCAGTTATTAACTGAATTTGGCATCTGAGCTGAACTACAAATGCATCTGGGTGGCTTGAATTGTTCTTAATTATATTTTTGTTTTATTGTTTTCATTTTGAGCTGTGCTCTACCGCTACTCTCTGAATATCTCTGTGCTGTACATTTTCTTTGCTTCCAGCCCAGGGTAATTGCTCCTTGTCGTGCTGTGTTTGCCATTTTAATTTTTTATCATCTCAGATACTTTCTTTTCTTTCCCCTTTTTGATTATTTGGTTATGTCATTCCCATTTGCCCTGACATTTCAATAAATTCACTTCTACATTATCTCTGTCCCTGGAGCTGCAGTTTATCCCTCTCTTTCTAATGTCTCTGTCTCAAAGCTGGATATAAACTGTTTATTTTTTCTTAACAGCTTCCCTTTTGGGCTGAGCAGCAGAGAGCAGCGAGTTGGGCTGCAATCCTGGAGCCAGAGTGCCCCCTTCCAGAAACACTGAGGAATAACACAGCTCCCTTTAGGGGAAGAGGCACAGCCGGGCAGGACCCTGGCCGCAGGTTGATATCCATTACTATCCATTTTCAGTACTTAGATGAGGCTCATTAAAAGGATGCTGCTGCAAATTATGTGTGAGGAAGTGAAGGTTTTTTGAGTTCGTTTACTATATTGAGGGAATGCCCTCTATCCACTGGATTTTTCACTTTCCTGTCTCCCTCAGGTGTTTGTTTTTGTCTCTTTCAAACTTGCCTTTTGATCCTTCCAGCTAAGAGCTCAATGGTGTTGGGCTGGGGACAGAGTTCTTCTCCTGCCTGCTCAGGCTGTGCCCTCCTGCAGGACAGCACTTTTTCTCTTTGCAGTAGCTGATTCCTCCCGGAGCAGGAGTTTCTGTGAGGAAGGCTTTGGGCTTTGAGCTTTGGCAGACACTGACAAATTTCACTCTGTGGTTAAAGGCTGCTCACAGCTGACCAGTCCAGTCACTTACAGAGGGAACAGCCCCTCTTGCAGCATCACTGGAGAAAAAGAGGCGTAGGAGGGACCTTATCACCTGAGAGGAAGCTGTAGACAGGGGAGAATTAGTGTCTTCTCACAAGAACAAGAGGAAGTGGTCTCAAGTTGCACCAGAGGAGGTTTAGATTGGATATTAAGAAAAATTCCTTTACTGAAAGTGTGATCTGACATTGGAACAGGAAGCCCAGGGAAGTGGTGGAATCAGAATCCTGGATGTGTTCACAAAACTGTAGATGTGCTTCTTGGGACAGGGCTTAATGGGGCACCTGGCAGAGTTAGGTCAGGGGTTGAACCTGATGACCTTAAAGGTCGTTTCCAACCTTAATTATTCTATGATTCTGTGATTCTTATTATTTTTTGCTCAGCAGGGTGGCATGAATGGCAAGGTTCAGGGGCTTTGTCTCTGGTCTCTGGCTGCCATGGGGCAAAATCTTGCAGCTCAGTTTAAAGGGGTTGATGAAGATGGGTTTTGAGGGACCTGCTGGCCTTTGTGCAGAAGTGGGGTGGCACAGCCAGCCAGTGCATCCCAGAGTTTCTGGGGGAGACACAGGATGTGTGCTGCTGGGTGGAGAGTGGAACAGGGGAGTATGACACTTTCTTAATCTGCCTTTTTAGGGGCTGAATAGTGCTTACCTGTCACCACTCTCTAAAGCAGGCTCCTCACAAATGGTTTGTTTTCGGTAGCACCAAAATTACCAAGATCTTGAACTGAGGTTTGAACGATGAGTTCACTCAGCAGCTCTGTGAATACAGGTCTCTCTGAAGTGCTTGTGCTGGGAACATTTGTCCATTTGAAGTTAGAACACAAAGACTAAGAAGACCTTTGCTTTAAAACTATTCTCAGCACAGAGGCAGCTGTGGTCATAGCTGCCCCGAGAGGAAATGTGAAGGAAACATACTGTCCATACCTCATTCCAGGGAGGTATGAACACATAGGGCTCACAGAAACTGTAACACCAGGTTTAAGGTAAATGTAAAATTATGTAATCCTTTTAAATACTCTTCTTATTGTTATTAAACTTTATTAATAAACAAGTAACACCATTTTCCTTCAAGGCACTCCTTTTAGACTTCAATAAAGCCCTCTTGTATTAACAAGCCACTGGAGTCTTGCTCTTTCTTGTATCTTTTAAGACACTCCAAACAAGACAAAACCTACCCTGGTAGCTGCATGTTTAAGTGCAGGAAGGTCCCTTGCTATTACATGGCAGCTCCTCGGCACTTTGGGAAATTCACAGGCTCCTGTGAAGGCTGTCCCAGCAGGCAGCTAACATTATGGAATGGGAGGCCATGGTATCCACACATGGTGAGTGCTGTGCTGTGCAGCCAGAGAATGGGATGTGTCTGAGAGCACAGAGTGAGCCAAGGACAGACTGGGGACTGAACCCCAGCTGTTCCTCTCTAGACCTTGCCTTCACTACACCACTATCATTTCCAGCCATAGCTGCAGTAACACCAGAAGTGTGACCCACAGTCCTGCAGCCACACTCATTCAGGTATTTCCAGCGCCAGGCTGGCCAGCCAGAGCAGCACCACAGGCTCTGGGGCACTGACACTGCTCCCTCAGGTGGAGATGCACACTCCTGGCTGAGGGCACCTTCCTGTCCCTGAGCCCTCAGGAGTGCTAAGCCTGAGCACCCAGGAAGGCACATGGGAGAACACCAGCACAGAAATACAGCTGCACCCCAGCAGGATGAGGCTGAGGCTGATCTCTCCTCTGTGGAAAGCTCAGCAGCTGGTAGACATCAGGTGATTTGTACAGTGCAAACTGCTCTGGTTGGGTCACTGGGCAGAAAGAGCTACTGAGCCTACACTGAGCCTAAACTCAGCCTAAACTCTGTAAGCCAAGAGGCAGTCACTGCATCAGGGCTGCAGTGAAAGCAGCGTGGCCAGCAGGTCAAGGGAGGAGGTTCTCTCCCTTTGCTCTGCACTCATGAGATCCCATCTGGAACACTGCATCCAAGGCTGGGTTGGCTGCCCCAACATAAGAAGGGCATGGACCTGTTGAATTGGGTCCAGAGGAGGGCCACAAAAGTGGGAAAACAGATGGAGCACCTCTCCTATGAAGACAGGCTGAGACGGTTGGGGTTGGAGAAGACTCTGGGGAGACCTTATAGCAGCCTTCCAGTACCTAGAAGGAGCTACAAGAGAGCTGGTGAGGGATTTTTTACAAGGGTATATTGTGATAGGACAAGGGTTAATGGCTTTAAATTGAAAGAGGGCAGATTTAGATTGGATGTTAGGATGAAATTCTTTTCTGTGAGGGTTGTGTGATGCTGGGACAGGATGCCCCACCCCTGGAAGTGGTGGATTCCTCATCTCTAAAAGTGTTCAAGGCCAGGTTGAATGGGGCTTTGAGTAATGTGTTCTAGTGGAAGGTGTCTCTTCCCATGCATTGAGCTGACCTTTAAGTCCCTTCCAACCCAAACTATGATTCTATGATCAGTAACTGCGTGGCAATGAGGTACCTATGCATGTCTGCAGACATGTGAATAAGCACACAAAGCTGTGCCCCAGTTCTGAGGGTCTTACAGTTTTATTTCACTCATTTCTAACGAAATTGTAGGACTAAACAAGAAAACTTGTGGCATTGGCTCTGTTGTAACTGTTTCTGGCCATTTTGGGGGTGAAGAGGCAAAGCAAATATTGCAGCAGCCATCCAGGATTTGTGCTGAGTGGTTTGAAGGCCAAGCCACAACTGGAAATCCTCACCACAGACAAGCACGGTGTGGACATCAGAGCCTGCAAGCACTTTGCTCTTCAGGCCCAGAACTGTTTCTAAAACTCCTGACCTGGTTACAGACCTGCAGACACCTGATGGGTGGGAAGGAGCAAACACAAGGACCTTCTCCATGATTTGAAAATAATTATTAGCTGTGAATGTAGACACCAAGCCTTATTTATCCCTGCCCATCCCATGTTTGACGTCTCCAACCCCCAAAACATGACACACTCTTGTCTTGGCTTCAGTGCAGTAGGAGATTTTTCAGAGCCAGATTTTCAGTCTGAGCATGGATCAGAAGCTGTGGTGCCTGGGGCAGCTAGGGGAGGCTCACACCCCTACAAAGCAGCAGAGGCTGAGCCCACAGCCTGCTTGTTTATGCCAAGGAATTTTGGCTGCAGGTGTAAGTTAATTCCTGGTATTGCTGGCAGGCGATCCCCCTAGCTATTCACAGCAGTGCTTTAATTCAGCCCACCTATGCTCAAGTGAGGCTCCTGTGCAAGAAAAACCCTGTGCAGAGCTTACATCAATTTAGCTACCAAGAAGGTATTTTTTTTATAGTGAAAAAAAGTAATGTGTGAAGCTAAAAAGGGATACCCCACTTTGCCTCAGAAAACAGGAGAAAGACCTCTTCATTTAGGTAAAGCACCTATGTGAAAAATGGTACTTTTGTGCCCAGGATTATCACAGCATTTGCTGCATGCAGGTATTTTAGAAGCAAGCAGCCATTGAGTGACAGTTCTGGGCTTCCTGATATGTTGTTATTGTAGCACAGTGCTTCTGTGAGGCACAGGACAAATTACTGTAAATAATTCTATAATCAAAGAAACATTTGTGTTGGAAAAGTCCTCCAAGATCATCAAGTCCAACACTGCCATGTCCACCACTGAACCATGTTCCCAGGTGTTTTCTGAACATGTTTTTTGAACACTTTCAGAAATGATGCTTCCACCACTTCCTGGCAGCCTGAACATCCTTTCAGTGAAGAAATTTTTCCTAATATCCAATCTAAATCTCCCCTGGCACAGCTTGAGGCCATTTCCTCTTCTCCTGTTGTTTTTTGGGAGAAGAGACCCGCCCCAACCTGGCTACACTCTCCTGTCAGGTATCTGCAGAGAGCAGTAAGATCCCCCTTTGGAACCTCATTTTCTCCAGGCTGAACACCCCCAGCTCCCTCAGCTGCTGCTCATCAGATTTGTGCTCCACACCCTTCACCAGCTCTGTTGCCTTTCTCTGGACCCACTCCAGCGCCTCAATGTCCCTCTTGTAGTGAGGGCCCCAAAATGACCACAGGATTTGAGGTGTGCCCTCACCAGTGCCGAGCACAGGGGGACAATCACTGCCCTGGTCCTGCTGGCCACACCATTGCTGATCCAGCCCAGGATGCCATGAGCCTTCTTGGCCACCTGGGCACACACTGGCTCATGTTCAGATGGCCGTCAGCCAACCCCTCCCCCCAAGACATTTTACACCTGGCAGCTTTCCACTAATTCCACAAATTACGGAAAACATGACTGAATTCTCCTTGTGAAGTGTAAGAACCAGCATTCATTCTGTGATGCATTAGCTTGGCAGTTGTGCTCATGCTCTCACAAAGGCACTAACAGGACAGATGTTGCCCTGCAGGTGTGTGTGTGCGGGGGGTCAGTCTGGCCCCCTGTCAAGCTCCCAACAAGGGGCAGCCTGTGCATGGGCACACAGAGGGCAAAGGCACACTGCACAGTAGGGAATGGGGCTGCCAAGCCACACACATGTTAAGCAGCATGAGACAAGGCTGTAGAGGCTCCTATTGGGCAAGGATAAGGAGGTGGAAAGAAAAAATCCTCCATGCAGCATTGACTGAGCTCTGCAGCACAAGCCAGCCTGAAGGGTGTTAGTTTAGACATCGTGGAACGTTGTTAAACTGTTAAATAATTTCTGCCCTCTGCCATGGGGAAACCAGGTGCACGTTAGGTTGGCCATTTACCCATGTCTTTTCTCTATCCCAAAGTGTTGTGCAGAAGAGAAGACAGCTATCAGGATGTGCACAGGTCTGGGTTGCTTCCTGGGGCTTCTGCATGGGCAGAGGGAATGGACCAAAGGATACCTGAGGTTCTCCTTGAGATCCTCCCATATTCTGGGACTATGCAGGAACCAAGTCAGTCTCCAGCCTAGGTCAGAGACAATCTTCAGCTCTGTGCTGGCAACTGAACCTGCCAAAGTGGCATACAAGAGGGCATTAGCATCAGCCTCATTTTGCACAGCATTACCACTGCAGCTAATCCAGGGCTGCATGAGCCTATGGAGCATCACACACGATGGAGAAGAGCTGATGTACAGCAGCAAGGCAGCAGCAGGCCTCTCTACACATGCTTCATTTTGAGCTGCAGTTTCTGGGCCAGATGGGCTTTTGCCTCATTGTTGTTTCCCTCTGCCTTTGTACCACCTCACAAGCAGCACTCGATGCTGTTGTATGGAATAATTTGAGTTACCATCTTCTTAAACTGAGGGGATGGGGGGGGCAGAGAAGGCCCCATAGAAAAATAACCCCCCCATCAAGTTTTAAGTATGTAACTTTACAAGTAATCCCCTGAGGATCCCCCTCCAGCCAGAGGCAAAGGCAGTCCTGGGGCGCAATGCAGAGAAGCAAACCCTGCCGTGGGAATTCAGGCCAGACAGAACAGTTCAGCCCCCTATCAGTGCAAGTTCTGCCTTCACAAACAACTAGGGTGTGCATTTACAGCAGGTATAAACTGCTCTGTGAAGGGACCTGGTGTGGCAGAGCAGTGTCAGCGTGGAGGAAGATTTTTTCTGCTGTGAATGGGCGTTTCTGTTCCAAATAACCAGGAATGTGCAGCCTCTCAGCCTCCATGCACACCTGCTCAGCTCCTCTTGCTGGTGGTGCTTCTGTGTCCTTGACCAAGCACAGCCTCTGGAGTGCTTTCAGCAAGCTGCCCATTGCAGCTCAGTCAGCTGCCAGGGGTGGCTGCCTCCAGGCTCTCCTCATACCTGGATGTTCCTCCCTCCCCACTCCAAACTTCAACTTCAAATTAAAAAAAAAAAAAAAGGTAAATTAAAAGGGGGCTGAAAAAAGGCAGTGTTCACTGATGAAGGCTCTTGCAGCTGCTCGCTGTACTCATCAAAGAAGAGGAAGTGCCAATTACTTCCTTGTAGGAACTGTTTCTGTAATCAAAGCGCTCTGCGGTTGAGCTGCAAACGCTGATTCCCTCCTGCCCAGCACAGCCCCTGGGTCATGAGCCAGAACAGGAGGTAGCTGGCTGCCCACACCCTCATCAGTTTACACTTTCACACAGAACACTCGTACCTCTGTTTTCCTTGTGACATTCACCATTTCCTGGTGGGGTGAGGACAGGCCAGGCTGCTGCTGCGGGCACTGCAGACTCAGAGCCCAGCAAGTATCCCATGAAGGACCACAAATGCTTCATACTCCTATCCACCAGGCATCTTGGTGGGCAGGAGTGAGGGGAATACAAGCATGTTTTTGCTGGGAAGTCTTTCCATTTGCTATGGTAAGGCTCTTGCAGGCAAAGAGAGAAGAATTATTTGTGGCCCATCCAGAGCAATCCAGCAAAAGTTGCAAAGAGCACTTCCCAAAGACCTCCCAGGCCCTGGAACCTCTGAGCCTTGTGGCACGGTTCACAGGGGCTCAGACTTTGTGGCAACAAGGAAAGCCATGTGCAAACATGGCACCAGAGAAAAACATGCCACACACACACAAAAAAAGGCATTTTGGTGCTGTTATTTTTTCCAATGCTGGTAGTCATAATTTCATTCAACTTTTTTGGTGTGTGCTTTTTAAAAAATGCCAGTAGATAACATTTCATGGAGAAGCTTCCCTAATTTCCTAAAAGAGTGCACATTCCAAACAAGGATATCAAGCTGGAAAAATAACAGATCTTTGCCTCTCCTATTCTGTTTTTTCTCCAGCTCTCTTAAAATCCCAAGACTTGTCTTAACCAAACAGTACCCTTTTTTTAGATTATCCTTTTCTCAGTTACAAAGTTATACTGCCCAAATTATTGTAGTGTTTAAAATGCCTATTTAAATGACTTTCCAAAAAAAGCCCTGTAACTGTAGCAAATGAAGTGCACCAGAAAACCCCATCCAAGCAGCTGGGAAGATAGAGTAGCAGCACAGACAGAGGGAGATGCCAGCTCTCCCTGCTGCTGTGCCCCAGCACAGCCCCGTGACCTTACAGCAGCTGATGTTCTCATCGAGAAGAGAATCTCTTCAGCTTTGTTCATCCCAGCATGCTGTCCTCCCCACCAGAGCTCGTACAGAGAAATACAAAGGACACAGACATACAAGTTTAGCTTGCTGACATAATGCCCATATTTAATCTTTTAAAACAAGAACAAAATCAAGAATAAAATCAAGAATAAAAATTTCATTTAAGTCATACAGTACATTAATCTTTCAGCAATGACCCAATCTACAGTACTCAAATGCCTGGCATGAAGTCTATTATCTCAGCATTTAACAAGTGTATAACCAGTGACACAGTAAAAGAAGAGCTCACAATACACAGCTAATACAATGAGTTTAGATTTTCTTCTAAGAGTCCAGCTAGGGTTTGTAATACATGGGTCACTTTTGAACCGTACTTTAATCAGCTTTTTGTTCAGTCAATCAGTTTGGGGCTTTTTTTTTCTGTTATGTGAGTTTTTCCATTATGTACAGGAAGATTATTTCAAATGAAATTGCTCAAGTTAGAATAACTATCTATAGGCATACATGGTCAATCTAACTAAAAAAATTTAATAAGCAGTAATTACTCAGTCCTGGTTATACATTCCTAAAGGCTTAATAATACAGTTTTAAGAAGAAAGAAAAAATAAAACAAAACACAACAAAACACAGCTGTAGGGTGGCAATCTCTGTAAGAAGCCTTCTTCCCTCCCAAAACAACCAAGGGCTAACTTGTACTTTCCATGTTTAAAATGGGGTCTACAAAGAAGTCATTTCAGCAACTAAATAATTTAAAAAAAAGTGTGACTGTGTCCTCTCTAAAGTCTGAATGGTTCGATGCGTAATTCAGTGAAGCTCTCAAAAAAATAATACTGGCAGGATGCAGACTGTTGACAGAAATTAGGACAATATGCCCTGATAGCACATTTGGGTAGCAAAACCATACGTAGGAAGGGGCCATCACCCAGTGGTTAAAGCAGCTTGAAGCAGGACAGCCCTGCCTGTAGCAGCTGCAGAGGAGGGGAAAGGGTGGGCTCTTCTGCTCCCCTAGCCAGGGCTAAAGCTGAATTCTCCCCACCTCTTACCAAGGCCTTGCCCTGCCCACTCCCAGCCCCCTCCTCCTGTCCCAGGGGGAATCCTCAGCTCAAAGGCGAGGGGAGCATGGCAGGGTGCAAGCCTCCCCTTTTTCCATGCCAGATCCTGATGTGAGCAGCAGGCAAAGGTGTGCCTCTGCTGCAGCCCCCCCAGGGCAGGAGAGCTCCTCTGAACCCACTGGGTGTGGGCAGGAGCTCTGCAGGCTGGAGGCTTCCAGGGTCCTGCCCTGACTACCAGGAGCAGACTCCCTCCCAAGAGTAGCGTTACCAAACACAGGAGACCCAGAGGGCTACCTCTAAGGTAAGGTAACTAAATAAGGGTGATGGAGCATCTTCTTCCCACGTTAGCAAAACATAAATGTAACTAATTAACACAACTGCTTTGACTTCTTCTAATCTCTCTTTTCTGGTGCCAGGTCCTGCTACAAATGGAAAAAACCCCATAGAGAGCTGCTTTCCTAGATGGAAAAGCAGCAGAATCTTAAGCCTTGTGGATCTGCTTTGTAATTTGCTACTGGCATAAACAACAAAAAAAGTCCCATTTGTTTGGTTGGTTTTTGTGGTGTTTTTTTAAGAAAGAAAGAAAAAAAAATATCCAAACCGTCTAATGCACCTTCTCTGCACATCACACACGCTCACATGCACACGCACCAATAGAGAGCTCCAGAAGAACAGGCATGGGAACCACAAAGCCCAAATGGTGCAAAGACATGGGGGAATCTCACACTTCTGTTCTCGATTCTCATTTAGCAATGAAGCACCGAAATGATGTATTGCAAGAAATAAACAGTCACAGAACACACATACACCCAAATGCAACCATGGATACATTTTTCCCATTTTTTTCTTTTTCTGACAGACGTTGCTATTCATCTGATAGTTTCTTTCTGGCTGTGCTGAAGTTTTTGAAGAGCATCTGGTGCTTATTTAACCTTTATCAGAACACAAGAACTTCAGTGGCAATGGACAATCCATCTCATTAGTGCCACAACTGACCATCTCTGCTTGAGATTCTCTACAAAACCCTTCTGGAAGTTGAATCTGACCCTGCCTCTTTAGTGCCACTCTTGGTTGTTGGTTTTTTTTAAATTAACAAACACAGCATATTAATGCAAATTCGATGTTTTCTAAAAAATGCTCAGATAATTAGCTCAGCAATATGCAAAGTGCATCTATTTGGTTCTTTCCATAGATCACCTTCTGTTTTAAGTTTAAATTCCTTCACAGTTTAAAATATTGTGAAGAAATTATATGTATACTTTATGTATAGAACTATTTATATACATACACATATATACACACAACTCTGTACTTTATATAGCCATAAACACTCACTACTTAACTATTTATATTATATACACATGGCATGAACACACGCTCAGTGAAGAGTTGGTGCAGGCTGAAACCATTCCATTGCATTTAATGGAATAACAATAGTGAAACCATGAGTGAGTTATCAAGAGACACAGACATACATCTAGTAGATAAGTGAAAGACCAATTAAATCAGCTCTCCCATTTTCCTATTAGCACAGGATTGTTCCCACCCCATTCCATGCTCCATAAGCACATACACAGTTACTCTGCATTCGTTTTATGTGAGAGGGCAGTGGTGGTTCTTTTTCCTAAATGAAAGAAGAGTCCATATTTACTCGGGCTCATGGCAGCCTCTTCTGCAGGAGTGCAGCACAGCTGGGCCTGGATGCCTTGGAGGATTCCCAAGTCAGCTGAAAGCACCTGCCAAAGCTTTATTGCATGGTTATGGGACAGCTATCAAGTGTTCACAGTCTGTGAACTCTCTCCAACAAGTGGTACAACTGTATAAATACATATTTTAGCACAAAACAGTTTACACGACGCAAGTCCAAGTACAAATGAGACCTAAAGGCCTATGGGTGAACTTTAAAGGCCAGCAGTTCTTCAGAGTGCATGTTGTTTAAGGAACGCAAGTCGGGTAATTTCAAAAGAAGTTTTGTGAAAATAGAGGCTTCGTTTGGGTGATTTTTCATAATTAAGGTCCTTAATGCACGGATTAGTGTTTCCTGAAGTGCCTCCACAGAATTGACGTTTTCTATTCCGGAGCGATCTAAACAAAAGGGCAGGGTGAGAGGGAGAGAGGGAGAGAGACAAATTAAAAAACAGGAGGGTAGGGGAGGGAAAAAAAAATACTGACTGAACAGATGTAGTCCGCAACTTAAAACCATGGCAAGAATCCCTTACTAAATTAACAAGCAGAAGAAAAATCAGATACTTATGCCAGAAGTTTTAAATCATACCCCAAAAGTCTTTCAAATGTTATTCAGCATTAACTTTTCAAAGTACTAAGTTCATGCCAAACTGGCATCATCCAATCACTATTTCTGTGATCCCTAACCCATGTTTCCAGAGAAGGACAGATTGCAGCAAATGTTTAAATATGTTGCTGAATCACAACTTACAACCCAAGGAGAAAGACAGGGCACATGAAAGTAAAAATCTGAAAAATTTCTTAAGGCTAGATATAGAACCCTAAACTTAAACTGAAGGTTTGAGGAGGAAATCCCAGTCAGAACAAGCCACACTTGTATCTGCACAATAGGATCTTCAAGGGCAAAGGAGTACAGGCACTCATATGATTGGGCACTATTTCTGAGAGTGTTCTGAAGCACTTAAAAATCAAACATGATGCACCCAAAAATCCCCAGCTGAGGAAAACAAGAATATCAACATCAAGACAAATATGATCTCACATTCTGCACTCCCACCATGCCTGATGCATTTCTTTCAAGATAGCTGTATTTAACAACACACCTGGTATCCTTAGGTGGAACTTAAGTAAGTGGCTTAAAAGGATGAATTTTTAAGTAAAAATCTCACCTCATAACCATGCACAGTAGCTGTTTTTTTCCAAGCTGTAGCTTCTTTTCTTAAACACTATGTAAATTCAGCAGGGCACATACATAGCCAAGTGACTGGCACAAACAGAAATGTGCTTTGATGTGTACACGTACTTAAGCACTTTGCAGAACTGGGACATGGAATGACAGCAGCTTTCAGGAGTAACACTGAGTCAGACTGTACAGTCAGAGTGGGAATCCCTTCCTTATGCTGTCAGTGTCAATCCAATCAGATTGCTCAGGTGAACAGTCTAGGAAGTCCTCCTGGACTACTCAGTGCAGTTCCCTACTGCTACAGGAAATATTATTACATAACCCACTTAAGGATGCATCTCGAAGCAGTTACATGCGTTTCGTTCCTTTAGGAAGATTGCTCCAGAATTTTCTACAGTTGGGAGCTCTGATTACTATTAAACAGTTTTTATTAGCACACATTCTACTTTCCTGTGAAGACTGCCTTTTAGGTTTGACAGCAGCTGTCCCAGAGAACCTGAGTGAGGAGATAACTCTTCTGCCTTTATTTATTAAATGGTCTCTCCTGCTTGCCCCTTGCTCTATTCCGGTCAGGTACAATGACACTTGCACAGAACATGCTCAGTGGAGGTTCACAAGAGAATGGAACTGCCTTGCCTCTGAAGGTGGAAGAATGCAGCCCAGCCTTTCCTGGCTGCCTCGGGTGAGTTACTGGAGCCTCTTCTCTTCAATTAGTCCAAGTCTTTCTTCTCCATCTCAGTCTACCTTCAGTTGCTCCCAGTGGCCAGCAGAAGATTTTGTTAATATTAAGCCAGTATGGGAGAATAATAGAGGGTGTATACTTTATATTCCTCTACCACAAAGCAAGACCCTTAGTTAAGGGATTATCTGGTCTCCAGACCTGCACAAACCACATTCTTTCAGCTCTGTTTCCACCTGCTGTTTCCTCCTTCAGAACCCATGGTCCACCTTGCTACCTCTCCTCCATCTTCAACACATCCAGCTGACTGAAGCCAGAGTTGAATCACTCTTTTAATTCTGGAATGGTACCAAGGTAATTCCTCAGCACCACCCAAGCGTGATCCTGCTTTTTCTTTCTTTGCCATATGATGTGAGAAGGAGAGGATGTAGAGTTACACACAGCCCTTGCTACTACCCTTCTTCTTCTGCACATTCTAAATACCCCTCCTAAGAGCAGTTATTCATCCAGTGTAAACTGGAGATGTTTCTGAAAAGCATTCTCCCTGCCAGCGGTATTTAGAGACTTCATAATTTTTTTCCATTGGTCATTCTTTTCTTAATTTTAATCAACTAGAAGTCTTTAAAAAGATCTCTAATTACTGCAGCACGGTACATCATGGATCACTTAATCAGCACTCCACAGTCACACTGCTTTCTGCCGTTGGAACTGATGTAGATCTTGACTACTATCTTCCTTTCAGTCTTCTCTTGAGTATCTTTCATTCTGAGACGAAGAAGTCATAATGGCCTTTTCATTCCACCTTCAGTTCTTCTCACATTTATGGTATTTTTTCCTTTGCCTGCATCTCCACATCATTCTTTCTTACCCTGTTCTTCAACTCTTCCTTCATCTCTAAGCTCGCTTCACCTCCCCGTATAGGAAATGACTCAGTTACACTACTCCTTGAAGAGTGGAATGCAGGGATCTGTCTTTCAAGATCTGTTTAATCAACACATGCCCACAATCCTTTGGTTCTACGGGCACCTTCTCCTCCTGGCAATCCCTCACACTGTAAGCATCTTCCCCAGGAACTCTGCTGAGGCCACTTCTGTTCTTCAGAACCTGCCTGAGCACAAAGCCTGCTCACTTACTCACTTGAGTGAAGTAACCACTGCAGCAATTCAATCCAGCCTCTGGATTGCTCTGAAAATTTTTGAACTCACAATGATCATCACGGTTAGCCTTGTGTCTGGATTACAGCCCCAACACTGACTAATAAAGATGTACTTTATAAATCCCTATAAAAATTTGTGAAGATGTCCAGGAAGGCTGTGATCAGACTGCAGATCAGATCACGAGGCAGCCAAAATAGCCAGCTATGATGTCCAAACTGTGATCTGAAAAATCCTCAGCAGCTGCAAGAAGCCTGAATACCAAACACCTTCTCTTTCTGTCCTGTTGCACGACTGACACTACATGCTGTGCATGTGACCTGCCATCCCTAAGCTAATCCCTGCTAGGAGGTGGCAATCAGCACAGTGCTTTAAAGGTTGGGGAGATGGCACTGTGCTATAGAAGCACATTTAACAAAACAGATACAGCCACTTAGACTGAAAACAGGTGGCAAAGAGAATGAGGTATTCTAGGACCCAGAAGCTGAGCAAGCAAGAAGAGTGGCTGTAAGCCTAGTTACAGTGCACAAGAAGAGAAGAGACCTCGTTGTCAGTCCTTATTTTAAAGGTTGCCTCTGGTTCTTGACAAGAATTTCCAGAGTTTTGAAAAGCAACTAAGACCTCAGGTTTCCCTCTGCTACCTAAACATTTTTCATTAACAGATTCCACGCTTCCTTCAGATTATAGTGCCATGCTTCCTTCACCCTGCCATTTGTTCTGGCTCTTGAAACTTGCTACTCTGTGCCACCCTCTGCTCATTATCACGGCCCACAAACTGAAGAGGTGACAGCTGCCCCGTCCTGTGCTGTGACATTTCAGTTCAGCCATGCACAAAGCTATTAGACTGAACTGTCCTGCCTTGTTTACAGAGCCCTCACGTGCCTACAGCACCATGCCTGGGTGCCTCTCCTTGGTAAGACATGGCTCTAAATTGCTCATGTGAAAGGGGTGAACCTGCTCGAGGAGTTCAGTGCTCCCCAGCTGCTGGCTCGTTGTCCAGGCTGCAAGCATTCCTGCTTCCTACCCCTAGACAGCTTCTTACCCAGCAAGCAGAATTCTGCATCTTGCATTCCAGGCATTATATGCAGAGCTAATGTGCCTAATTTGAAGCTTGAGATAATACTACAGAAGTAGGTGCTTAATCCTCCTTTGAATCTGGGCCAGGGTGTTCTGTCTATCCAGGGACTGAAACAAGATAGGAGGCCAGTGAAGATGTCAGTGGATTGGCAGGCCTTTAGTGGGCAGAAGTCACGATGCAGATGATAGGGCTTTCTTGCTGACATAGGCAGAGATTTAGACTTAAGTAAAATACGCAATAGACTTAAATGACAATACTTGGAAGCAAAAATACCACCTTATCCAAAGACTTATGCTGGGCAAGTCAGGAGTAATTTCAGTGATGCTGTCTTGTGAAACTTAGAGGAGTCAAACAAACAGCATCTAAACGGACATGGGGCAGCTATTTGTTTTTGCATTACACAGAAAGCAGTAGGAAAACATAAGCCCAGTGTCACTTTTTTAAAAAGGGCAATATTAGAAAGACTAGGCTTGTTAAAAAGTACATTACAAACTGCTAGCAGTTTAAAACCTAATC
>JAHLSL010000044.1:7425389-7438681 GCA_025920805.1 Petroica traversi
CTTGTTAAAAAGTACATTACAAACTGCTAGCAGTTTAAAACCTAATCAACTGCACTTAGACATGAAATAACAAAGTATATATTTTACAGAAAACTTTTAGTAGAAAGCCACATTCAATTTTTGGCAAAGGTGCAAGTTAACTTTCTCTCCTTACCAGCAGATACCAGGACAACCGCCGTAAACAAACTCATTTCCTCATCGCTGAGTTGCAGGGCATTGAGTTTCTCACTAAATTCAAACATGGAGTTGAGCAGATCACCAGCTCCCATTGAATGCAAGTCATCCACACTGTACTTCTTGCCACTCAGGAAGGTGACAGTACGTTCCTTTGCATCAAACAAAGATGCAAATCGTACCATTAAAACCTGGTGAAAGAAGAAGGAAGAAAAAAAGAACAAGAAAACCAGATAAATGTAGGTGCACTTCTAGAAAAGCCAAAGGAAAAAATTAAACCTTTTAATATCATTCAAAGTGTCTCATTAACCATTCTAGAAGCATTCTATACAGAAATTGTCAGCATGCTATTGAGCTGCAAAACACAGTGCAAGCTCTGGCCCAGTAATCTGAGATAAACAAACAAGGGACAAAATTAGCGAGTGGATGCAGGGGAGGGGCTACAGCATATGAAAGGCAGGAAAATTAAAATTTTTAAGCCTCAGACAGCCTGAGCCACACAGACCATGTCATTCACAAATATGCCAGTAGGACAACTTGCTTAAGCCACACAACAGCCAAAGGCATACAGAGCATTAAAAGAAATGTTTTCTTGGCCATACTTATGAGGAGCAAAATGAAGGTACCGAACCAGATTCTCACTTGGTGTAAAGTGGAGCAGCTCTATGGAAACAATGCTGATTTACACCACCTGATGTTTGGGCCCCCTAGGCATTCTTTAGAAAAGTACCATGCCACATCACTGTACCCACAGGAATGTTAATGTGCTCTGCTAGAAAGGAGCCACATGTAGAGCTTTTAAAAGGCTAGGGAAGCACAGCTTGAGATGGCACCTGGTCTGGAGCAGCTGGGAATACCCCTTTGGTTCAAGCACCTGGGCTGGAGCAGTTGAGGTGTGCTAAACTTACCCCTTTGGGCTGAGATTTCTCTTGTGGTTTCTCAGTTGTACTGTGAAATGTTTCCCTCTGGAATGGCTTGCAAAGTTTCATTTGCTCATGTTCAACAACCTTATTTACATTTTCAAGGTTTAAGTTGCACAGAACAGCCTTCTTATTTGAAGAAAATGAACTAACTGGCATTGGTTAAAACTTCAGACTCGCTGTAATCTCTTGGTGAGACAGTTGTCTCTTCTCATTTACCCTATTAACTGCATTAATTTAAATGTTTACTGAAGGTGAGAGGAGAACCAGGTTTTCAAAGACTAGTACCTTTGACAAGCTTAAAAAAAGGAATGTTCAAAACTAATGAAAATGTTTGAGAATTCAAACACTGCTCATGCACATTACATGACCTGCTCCTAAATTTCACGAGCCAAACAACATGCAGCAACCCTGATGAGCACTATGTACTATTCACCTTTGTCAGCTAAGCTATCTGTCCTTTGATAACATTAACCACACAGTGCAGAAACCCAGATGCAGGAGCCATCAGAATACAACAAAAACAGGCAAAGGGCAGGCAGACAAAGCTGACCTTGTGCATTAGCACAGACCCACCAGGTATCCAGCAACTTTTCAGTTCAAAACGGTATTCTCCCTACAGAACCAGGCTTTAGAAACATCTTTAAATTATGAGCAACCAGGATTAGTACTGCTATTCAAAACTGAAGCCCATAAAGATGTGCTGACTTCTGCTAAGGCAAAGACCTCATCTATTTCAATGTCACCGTTCTAAAGGAGGAAGAACAGTTTGGACTGTGGCATAGCACAGGATTGATTCATCCCATTTCACTTCAAACGAGACTCGTACTTGTGCATGCTGAGGATACACCTGATCAATCCTATCACCTGACCATTGCAACACAGGCACATAAAAACCTCCACTTCCCCACCACCTGTAGGCAACCTGAGTCACTACACAAATGGATCCAAGGGTCTTGTTAGCTCTACCATCAACTGCATTTGGAGGGGAGATGGAGGACGACGCACTCAAAACCTCACTGCTCACTGCTGTTTCTGAGCTGGCTCCCATAGAAGGCATCCAAATGCCACCAGGACACACTGAGCTCACCAGTACTCCCAGTTCTAAGAGAGCTTCTTAGCTTACATGTGTGTGAATATAAATAGCTGTGCAGCTTCTGCACCCACATTGTCTCCATGTGTCCTCTAACCCTCAAAAGAACAGGCTCTCCTCAAATATAACCTGCTAAGAAGCACACCAAGTGCCAAGCCAGCCACACCAGACCTGGAGTCAGCACTTTCACTCAGGTTCTATCAACATGCAGACATTGGAACATCCTAGTTCAGTTACCTAGAAGACAGAAATGACCTTGGATGCACCAGGCTTTCAAGATGCTTTTGCCTCCATCACAATGGTTTCATTAATCCAGTTGTGGATTTTTTTCCACTGTTCTGCAGCATTGCTTTTTTTTTTTTTCTGTTGCTAAGATGCCACACAGGCCTTTAACTACAAGCTGTAGTGTACTAACAGGAACCATTAATGTTTCTTATAAATAAGTGAATAGTGACAAGCATGCAGCCACAGATTGTTATTAATTCCCCTGGATACAGAAATCTCCTTATCAGCAGTACTTGTAACTGACAAAAAGGCATATGAGCGAGGCCTGAGAAAAGCTTCAGGTGAATCAAGGCCAAGACAAAATGTTTTACTTGCAAAACATGAAGGTTTGGATTCATGTTATAAGGACAGTTCAAGTCAAATTTTTCACCCTCCTCCTCCTTTGCAGAGGAAGGAATCAACTCTTTTGTGTAAGGTGAAAGTAGTGAAGAAGTAAAAATACAGCCTCTTTGCTACAGGAATTGTAGATGAATATTAAAAGGTCAAGAGTAAGTACAGCAATAAAAAATACATGACAGCAAAATGAAGGAAAGCAGGAAATGAACAGACTCCTGGCACCAAGTCTTCCAGTAGGACTTGTACCTTCCAACTCAACTACCCATTTTAGAACTGGCTGTATAAATGCAGACAGAAGAACCAACACATCACATGAGAAAGGTTTCCATTTCCGGTATATACAAAATCCAGCATCTTCCTTTGAAAGAATAAATCATGTAAACAAGAGCAAAGGCATCACCAATGTTACACTCCCCAGAAAAGCAGTTACACCCAACACTTGGGACGTCAGCTCCTCTAGCCTTCTCTATTCAAATTCCACATTTGAATATTTATAAAATGTGTATGGTCTCCAATAAACACAAGGGTCTGGAAGGGCAACTAAAACATGAAGTAAAGGTCATCTAGTGAAGGTCACTAATTATAAAACAGCACCAAGCTCTGTGGTATCATTTCCAAATTAATACCACTAATTCACATGTACGTCATGACCACAAGTGGATGCAATTAACCATGAGGACCTAGTGGGATTAGTCTAGAGTAAGTCAGGCTGCAGCTGGCACACAGTATCTACAGAGCTGCAACAGTACAGGTAGTTACCATTGTTACTGCACTGGACATGGAAGCTTCAGACACTCCCAAGCTGCCACCAAAGGCTAGTGGTGACTGGTCAGGATGGATACTCTGGCTTTTGCAGGAAGCAGAGTGGCACAAGGAAGGACATGCAGAGCAGTAAACGCATTCCTCGACAAAACCTGTAAGTCAGTAGACAGCTTTCTAACCTATCCACCCTTCCAGACGCAGTACAGTTCCCCAGAGTAAGCAAAGGTAGCTAGAAACCCCTAATTATCCATTTATTAATGCCCAGGGAAGAGGGAAGGGTGAAATGGCTGAGCAGTTTTGAGCCTGTTGGAAGAGGGACAGGTCAGCAAGGTCTGACCAAACAGATCCCTCAGACATCATCACCTCAAAGAACACTCAGAGCATCCATGAACAAGCTGGTTTTGCCTGACATAACCCAGCTCTATTTGGTTCTGTTCTTACAGGGCCAGACTGATGCACAGCTTGTCAGGTTCACAATATGCACACAGAGGTCTCACCTCAAAGGTCCCAGCCTTCAGAAGATTGACCTGGTCATGCTGGGAGAGATCTCGGAAACCTGGGATACGCTTGGCAAACTCCACCACTTCTTTCACTGCAGGAGTAAAACTCAGGGAAAACTCTTCCCAGATTTCATGGCCAGACTTGTTTGGGTCCACATGGGGAGTCTTACTCATTGGGCAGACCTAATGTTTGCAAAACACAGACAGAAAACGACTTTTAAAGGTATCATTCCAAATACTGACAAATACTCAAAAGAAACATGTTTATTACACAACAAAACTTTGGCAATAATGTCACAGAGAAAAATAAAGATCAGTATTTCTCAATTCCCAAAGAAACTGGATTTCTTCCCCTTGCTTTAAAACAAACAAGAAAAAAATCCATGGGATTGTTACCAATCTGTTTATAAATTTGCTAACTTTGGAACCTACAACACTGTGTACTGCAAAAGACTTGACAGAATCAAGGTCATGCTATTCTTCCCTAATCTCAACCGATCTGGTCTGACACCTAGATTTCTCTTACTTGTATTATCCCTGTAATTTCACAGTAAATTGTGATTTCACAATCAGGCAGTTGCAATCTCACAGTCACTATGACATTCATTCTCCTATCTTTCTTGTTTTGCAGGCAACTGAAGTGCTTCAGTCAAGGTGACAAAACTGTCAACACCAGAGCAAGAAAGCAAGCCCTGGTTTCCTGAGTTGCAGGTTTACACCCTCATTACAAGGATAACCCTCTTCTGCAAGTTCATTTTTACTTGTATCACTGAAGGAGGAACACCAAGGAACTGGTATTCCAGTATTTCTCAGTGACAAGATGACAAAATGCTCTTTCTTTTGTACAAACATACAGCAATTTTTTGCAGGGAAGTCTGAATCCATTACAATGAGATCAGATGTATCAGTCAAGGCTGACTGCCAATAAATTCCCTCTGCAAGAGCCAACCAGACGCTCTGTGATATTTTCAGTTCTAGCTTCTAAAATTTACATCTTTTAATGAAGTTTAAACCTTTTAATATTCATTTCACCTGTCATCATCAAGGACAAAAATTCCTTTTAAGTATTCCCCACAAGTATACTAAATGGTGTATGTAATCCTACATAATGTCAGCAAAACAAAGAGAAAACAGTGAAATAGATTAGCAATTCCTCAGAGCTCTGCTGTTTTTGCAGGGCATCTTGAATATGGTAATTGCCTAGCAATTCTTTGTGTGGGAGGTCCTAAGATGACAAGACTATAATATTTTGGCAAAAGGAAAGGTCTAGGCACACAACCAGGAGGACAGCAGATGCCAACCACTGCTCTGCCTATGATATTGCAATGGTTCACATAGGTACTGTTAAAAATACAGCACTCTCTGAAAATAAGCAATCTCTGGTTCAGCCCCCTGCTCTGCATTGGACACAAAAATCACCTTAACTTCTCATTCTATGGGAGTACACCCTTACTCACAGGCACTCAGTCCCAAGGGGAAACTAATACTTTCACACCTGGTGCATTATGTCTGTGGTCTCTTGACAGATTTCTGCCCAAGAGTCACTGAATCTCAAGTTAGAAGAGATCCATAAAGACTGAGTCCAACTCTGAGCTCCTTGCAGAACAACCTAAAACTAAAGCATATGCCATATGCAGGCCCTCCATGAACTCTGACAGGCTTCTTATGGAAACAGTTGTCAGCTCGAACAGCCACCAGTTCTCTTCAGAGGAACCTCTTCAGGAATAACCTGTTCTGCTTTTCTGGTTACTGGGATATTGAGCAAAAATGACCAAACCCCTGAACATCTGTCTCCATATTGGTTCAGAGCCTAATTACTCACCCTTATTGCTGCTGACTCATATTGGTCAGACCCTGAACTCAGTGAGTTCTTGGGCAAAACCCTCACGCATATCAGGGATGTGGGGCGTGGAGGGGGAGCTGCAATGCTCTGTTGGATTTGGTTTTGTGTCCTCATCGCTGACTAACTCCTGCCTGCAGCTGCCATGCACAGGTCAAACTGACTGGTTGAGCCTCTGCAAGGCAGCACCACTCCCTGACAGGTTTAACCTCTGCTTCTCAGGAGTGCCAAGAATGCT
Organism: Petroica traversi; assembly: GCA_025920805.1. Classification (NCBI taxonomy): domain Eukaryota; kingdom Metazoa; phylum Chordata; class Aves; order Passeriformes; family Petroicidae; genus Petroica; species Petroica traversi. The sequence continues at coordinate 7,431,538 of JAHLSL010000044.1, forward strand.
GCTGTAGTGACACCACATACTTTCCCTGCAAGGAAGAAAGGCTGGGAATTATTATATGCCATCCTGTACTGCCTGGAGTATGCAATTAAGGCCAGACCCTGCTAGGGATAGGATGGGATGCCATGGTCTATATATGCAGTAGATAAAGAAGGGTTAAAAAAAAAAAAACAAGAACAAAAAAGCCCCCACAGAAATGCAGCATCAAAATAAACCCCTTCACAGGGGAGACCTTTGGGGATCTTCAAGAACCTGTGAAGGATCTTTACAAAGTAGGAGGAAGAAGAACACCGGCAGCTCAAGTGCTCCAGAAAGGTCAGGAGCTCGCGCTTCACACCAGGAGCGCAGGATGAGAACGAGGATGTTATGTTCTCTCATCCCAGGCGGCTCCAGTGATAAAGAGAAGGACAATCTATTTTAAGTGGCTTACAGAACTGGTTGCCTGAATGGCAGAGAAACAGCAGGTGCAAGGCAAATGAGAGGGACCTGTTAAGCACAGGCAAAAAAAAAAAAACAAAACCAAAAAACACCAACGAAACCGAAACAACCATATGCAAAAAAACCCAGGAAGCATCCTCATTAAGAATTCAGTGAGAAAATGCTCTAGCAAAGTCATCTAAGGTACCCAAAAGTGTGTCCAGAGCCCCACTTCCGTAAGTACTACAGAAAAGACTGAACTTCTCTCAAATGGTTTAGCTTTGCATCTTCCTCCTAACTCTGTTCAGATCTGAAGATGTTCTGCACTGAAAAGGATGCATAGACTGTGGGCCCCATTAAAACAAAACAAACCAAAAATACTCCATTACCAAAAAAGCAGCCTACCCTGCAACAGATATTTTAGAACACACATTTTAAGATTTGAAGACTGGCTTAAAATCCTAGCCCTGGGGTTTGACCCCAGAAATTTGCTCTGAATACCCTCAATGAAAATACAGTACATCTGACGGCATAGATTATTTGAAAGCAAAGTCTTCAAAAGGACTAACTGAAAAGGGGACTTTATGAACTCCTATTTCCATTTTAAAGTCAAGTCACATAAAAAACCCATGACTGTGTTCTTCAACCAATACACTTTGATGTTACTTTACTTTTAGTTAGCTAAAAGCCAAGCCAAGAAACTGCATCGCTTGTATGATTTCAAATCCTTCACACCTTGAGCCATTTTTGTCTTTAATCACAATTTGCACTATCAAACTTGTGTCACCCTTTAAAGTTTCAGCAGTTGTGCCAACTGCATGCACCTTCACTGACCACTGAGGCACAGCTGGATGACACCCACCAATAAATAAGTCAAATCAAACAACTGATTTCAGTATACCAGATGCATTCTTCCTCCAGTGCTGCAGGAGTAAGTGGCATTCTTGCTTGGAGAAAAGCCATCTTCTGGGATCCTCTCACACATTCGCTGAGTGTAACCACTGGTGAAGTTCATGCAGTGGCTGTTTGTGAAGCACATGGCGTGCCCACTCGGATAATGCATCGTGCCTCTCCCTTTGTACTGTCCACCAAGGTGCTGCTCCCTTTCAGGGTACTGAGGGCCACCCAGGCCACCAACACAGTGCTCACTGCTCAAGAGGTACTGCTCAGCATTCTTGGACACTCTCTCCCCATTCGGGGGCTGCATCATCTCTGCTGGGTTTTGGGACTGCTCCTGGTTGTACATGAAAGTGTCTTTGTGGGCCCTAGTGACCATACCGATCACCTCCTCCTTGGCCATGTCAGCACCAGGAGGGGGAGAAGGGCTTTTGATGGTTTCTCGCTCCTGTTTGGGCTTGGAGGAAAGATCTTCTTGAGGTGCTTGGTCTTGATGTTCTGTTAATGCTTCATTGGGCAAGTGACTGCTGAACTGACTGTTCATCATGGTTTTCATGGCACTCTGCATTTCAATCAGCATCCTCTGTTTTTCACGTTTGGGAATACGGCCAAATCGAACAGCTACCAAAGTGGAGAAATGGACAGTGATGGAAAAGGGGAAAAAAAAAAAAAAGGGAAAAGTCAGCCCTGAAAGTATTATCATGCACACACAAAATATACACCCCAACAAAAAATCTTGTGTTTAAGGCAAGATTTTAACTGCTCTCACCAATACTACAGGAGGGATATTACCAGTGAAGTCAAAGAGCTTCTGGGGCATAGGACTGGCCTGAATAGGAACATGTGCTGCTGTTTGCACACAGGCAGAAGGCAGCTCTAAAGCACACAGCCTGAAATGCCCTCTCCCCTTTTGCCTCAAACCTGGCTATGGAGTACACACAAAGTTGTGCTAACTGACAAAGTGTCAGGCTTTAAGATTTGATCTATTAAATCAGCACAACTTTGTGAGCTGACAATTAGCTGAAATGCAAACACAGCTCATATCATCTTTGCATAAAAGTCCTACAAGACAGGTCCTCACAGACCAATTACGTAACTTACCAAAACAAGAGAGATCAATGCTGAACGAAGCTTACCTTGGCAAATTCTCTTGATAACTTTGCCTTGACAAGGACATTTTCAGCTGGCAAGGGAATGGGCATCATTGTGGCTGCAGCACTTTTGACCCTGTCCTGGGGAATCTACAACTGCCTGCACCGCCCTGTCCGACCGCAGCCGCACAAGGGCTTATAACCAGTTTCGAGTGATGTAATTATGCTCGTGCAGTAGCCCATCATTAATGTAACTAAGTCTCTTTCATTAAAGCAGGTGCAACCTCGTGTGCAAACAAGCGCCTAGGGGATGAAATAACTCCCATGCACGACAAGAACTCAGAACAATTATTTAAAATAAGTTCTGACACTCCACCCACTAAATTATTAACAGCCCAAGATTCCTGGTTCTTGTGAAATAAACACCCAGAGAAAATTAAAAAGTGAAACAGAAGGAAGAGTTCTGGTTTGTAACAGTAAGTTGTAGCAGACAAATGAACTGCGCTTTCAGCATTACTTATTAAAATGTCACAAGAAGTGGACAGCCAGCAAGGTGGTCAGAGACACAGAGCAACATCACCATCCCCTCATTGCCTTTCCTCTCCCTCTAAGAAAAGAAAGTAAGAAAAAGAAAGGAGCAGACACATGCTCATCCTATGCATTCAAAGCTAACTCTTTAGGCTCTATGGTGACTACTCTAAAGCTATCAGGTTGGGCAGAATTCCCTTCCATTGAAAAAGCAATAGTAACAAAAGAAAACAGAAAAAAAAAAAGAAAAAAAAAAAGAAAAAAAAAGGAAAAATATGAGTCTTGTTCAGCTTTAGGTAGGACACAGCTCTAAGTGTTAACTCATTAAATCAAAATTGAGACACTTGTTACAACCATCCCTCCAGCAGACCACTGCACCATGTCTCACTGCATCAGCCTCTATGGGCAGGACAGCTCTGTGGCTGCCCACAGGACTACCTTACCAGCCCAGGAAACTCCATGGAGCAAGAAGGCAAGCTGAACTAAAAATGCTCTCAGAGAGGGAACATCTCCTTGACAATTGGGCTTGGCTGCATTATCTGCCATTAAGACCCTCAGTAACTGGTTTTGAGGTGGGCAGCAGATTCCCCTGCCCAGTACAGGAACGTACCATCTCTTGACATCCCAACGGACAGGCATTTTTTGAAACGACACTGCTGGCATCTGTTCCTATTCATTCTCATTATAGAGCAGTTGTTATTCTTCAAGCACTTCTTATACTGGATGTTTTGCTGAATGCTTCTTCTGAAAAAACCCTGTAAACAAGCAAAAAACCCCACAACTATCATTACAGCACATGTCAAATCCAAGATTCACCTCTCTGCAAGCACAGAAAACCTCACTGCATCACATCAGCTGCTTCAGAGCCATCAGCCCCAAGAGATTTTAAACAACTTGTTACTCCTCATGACTTACTTCCCGTTTGTGTGTGATCTGTATGTAATGTGAACTAGTTATGATTTCTAATTACAGAAGATGCTAAGTGGTTCCCTGCATAGTCAGCACCTAAGAGCAAAGCATCTCCAATATTACCTCTATCACTGTACTAACAGTTCCTAAGAGCTGCTCTCAAACACCTGTGACATCAAATGCAAAGATGGGAGCCAAAATAACATCTCTGACTTCCATCGCTGCAGTTTGTCAACAAAACCATCCTGCTGCATCACATGACTTTCAAATGTGTTTTTTTCATAAAACCTTCTATCCTGATAAGTTCCTTCATAGAACATAACATTTGCAATGTTACAGATTGAGAAAATACATATCTAGTTCTGGCTTTCCCTGTGGTAAAGAATTGCTTTTCCAAAGCTGTTTTGTTCTGTGTCCCAGCTCAGGTGACAACTCACACCCACTATCTCTTAATGCAATTAACATGCACGTGTCTTGCGTGACATGGTCCTTACCACCTCTGCTTCTAGTTCTTGTTCTCTGCTGTGCGCTCCAAGTCAGGCAGGATTGGACAAGGGGTGGGAACAGGAAGTACTGCAGAGTTTGGAAAACGCTCTATTCCTAAGTGGTTTGACTGCTCCCTACAGTTTCTGAAATTTCTCATATTTAACAGAGAACTATACCGATTTTTTTTTTTTTGCAATATCACCCCTTTTCCCCTATGGGGAGAACTTGAGCATTTCACCAGCAGAAAGGTGAGCAGAAATATAGCTCACCTTGCAGCCCTCACAGGCATGAACACCATAATGAAATCCTGAAGCGACATCTCCACAGACTTTGCAAAGAAGAACCATGCCATTAAATTCTAGAATCAAACAAAAAAGTCAAGGATATAGAAACCAATGACAACTGCAGGAACTTGTTTCCAGCTTTTAAAACCTGGACTTAAATCGAAATATGTCAGGTCAGTTCAACACATGAAAAAATACAGCAGAAGAACAGACAACATGAACGTACAAATGCACTGAACAGTTCAGAAGGTACCAGTGCAAGGGTGGGGGAAAAAAGAGGACAAACACGAAGCACTCAAACGAATAGGGAGAAAACACATATTCACTGGGCTTTCAAACACAGTAGCACTGCACTCAGCAGTAGAAAAAGAAAGTCTGCTTACATTTAAGCACTTTTAAAAGGACCATTCAGTTAACTAGGCCACCAAAGTTCAGGCTCAATCTGTTTTTTCCATCAGGGCGAGAAAGCCTATGAAAGGCTATGGTTTCCCGACCAGAGAATGAATACTTTTTCTTAAAAACTAGAAATACTAAAGGACACTTTATACTATATTCAACACCAGCCATACACTGTACCTATTTGACAACAATTTAGGGCTGGTAACTCAGCCATATCCACATATGTAGAGACAACTCATTTGAGTGCATATCCAGAATGGCTTGCACACTTGAACTTGAAAATACCTTCTCAATCCTGTAAAAATGCAGGATTTCTCAATCCTGTAAAAATGCTCATGGTTTGGGTTTTTTATGTTTTCCTCCACCTATTTTACTTCAGCCTGTCAACAAAATTTTTTTGCAAGTCCTAAGTGCTGGTCTAACATTGGTTTCACTGAAGCCAATGGGAATTTTACCAATGAGTTCAGTAACCACAAAGTTACCTTAATCCAACTGAGACAGCTGGAAATACTCCCACAGAAACATATTCTACCAGAAAAGTAACTTATTTGACATGTGGGTTTCATTTGCAAAGAGGAACTAAAACATTTTTTAAGGTTTGCAAAAAGAAAAAGAACCAAGCCACAACTTTTTTTTTTTTTTTTTTTAATACAGTTAGCACTGAGATAAAGTTATCTATCTGAACAATTTACAGCAGGTTTCATTTCAGGAACCTCTGCCCTGATACCAAAAACCTAGTTACTAAAGAATTTTTAAGTAAAGGTCCTTACTAAGAACTTAAGGTAGGAACACTTTAAAAAGAAAACCAAACCAACAAAAAACCTTGTTTGAGGTAGAACTATTAGACACTTACTCTAGCTTCATAACAATCCAAAATGATAAATCAATTCTGCCAATAACAGCATTCAGCCTCCAAAAGACTAAATTCCAGCTGTTTGCTGAATCACTCATTCCACTACTTATTTTCTATCCTGCCCTACCAAAACTGTTCATGCTCCTCTACCATTGATCGTTTCTGATTACCAAAAGAAGTGTGAATTAAATAGGTGGACATAGATTGTTATATATATTTTAAAAGGCCATCCTTTAGTTCCAGTTTACAAGTATTTTGTTTTTCACATCCACAAATTATGACTTGGAAACAAAAAGATAACTGTGCCGCCCACAGCTATGTAAGTATTATGCTTGGGTAATTTATTTATTTTGTTCTTCATAATTGGGGAGGGAGGGAAGGTGAAGGGGCAGGAGACAGAGTATGAAAGAACAGAGAAACCAGATTTCCAAGACAGCTCCATAAATACTCTTGAAGGCAATTTCTGATTATATTACCTTTACTTCACCACTTCTTTTTAACCAAGTGTTTGATTTTACCAAGATCAGTTTTCAGTAATGAAAATTTGAAGTAAAGCTGGACTGTATTTATGGACTGTTTGAAGTTGGCAGCAATGGGACCCCCAACCTTATCAGCATTTGTATGGCAACACGGTATGGGTTACCACACATTTAATGCCAAAAGGTAAAAATGGAGGCTTTGCTATGCGTCTGCACCACAAGCCAAGGGGAGACCTGGCTGCAACACACGGGGTTGTAACACATAAGGGGAAAATGGTGTTTTCAGGAACTGGCACCAAACATACTTGTGACTCCATTATGGCCTTTTGTCAAACCAGCGACACTCGACTGGTTTGTTTTAATAGCCTCCTCCAGCCGATCGCTCTTCGGTGCCCCATCAGAGCCTTCGCTGCTGCGGCCATTGCATCCACTTTCCGAGGAGGAACTGTTGGGAGGAGATGGCACAGGCGAAGAGGACGACTGGAAACCGCTGTCTGAGCTCTCGCTGTGACATGAGGCTGGGCTAGATGCCGAGCTCGAAGAGCTGATGTAAGCTATCACACCCCCTAAGGCAAGAAAAAAAAAGGCGGCACGTAGTGACATAACCAGCAGACATGCACCGCTGCCATGTGAGCCACGCCGTGACCCAGCACCACCAGATCAGCCATTACGTGCTCCTGGCAGCACTGCTTTCCCTCCCTCTCTCCCCCTCGAGCTTGTTTGTCTCCACTTGTTTTCTACGGCTGACCTCCCAGTCTGCCCCATCCCCTTCTCCCATCTTATCAGCCTCCTCTGGTCCAGGCC
>JAHLSL010000044.1:7443681-7463902 GCA_025920805.1 Petroica traversi
GTGCGCTTCCGAGAGGGGTCTCTCCCGGATATTGCCTTTTCCCGGCAGTGAGAAAACACGCGGCTAAGAGGGCACGGAGCGCTGACAGATGGAACCGGCGCCCACCGCGGGGCACGGTGAAGGGGCGGCGGTGTGTGTCAGCTGCTCCGCCGCCGAGCACCGGCAGGAAATGCCACCGCTGTGACTGCCGCAGCTGACGAGCTCTCTCTTATCCCGACACGAGCATCTGACAGCTCCCGGTTCCAGCTGTCAGCGCTCCGTGCCCTCTTAGCCGCGTGTTTTCTCACTGCCGGGAAAAGGCAATATCCGGGAGAGACCCCTCTCGGAAGCGCACACACCGCTGCAGCCATAGTCTCTCCCTCTGCAGCCATTGGGAGAGGCCATCACACAGATTATCCCAATCTCCGTCTCTCCTAATTTCTGCTAGGAGGTGATTTTGTCACTCCCAGAGCGGTTCCAGACTCTAATACCTTCTATCATGCAGTGATGTCCCTGGGAACAGACCCCCCGCAACGAGGCAGGGATGCGCCCCCAGAGGACCCGAAGCAGGAGTGTCCCCACCGGGGGTCCCCACCTCCCGCTCTCAGAAGGAAACCCAAGACGAAAATGCACCGCAACAAAACAGGGAGGGGAAACCTGGGGGAGACTCTCCATTAAGCGAATACAGAGCCCGAAATGAAGCTCTGTCCCTCCCTGACCCCGAGGGTCAGAGGCAGATGCGTGGCTTCATGGATTATATTGACCTCTAGACTGTGAGGCAGTGGGGTTAAATGAGGTTAACAAGTGGAGGTTAGACGCAGCTAAATGTAGTTTACCACCTCCTAATTTGGGTGAGTTTCCTCTCCTTTCAAATGAGGTAAACAGGTCAGTTTGTGTGAGCTTGTCGAATAAGGTAAGAAGGTGAGATTTCCCGTTTTCCTGCACAGGGTCAGCAGCTGGGAGGCATACAGCTTTCCTCGTGGTCCATATTCAATATCCATCACTATCTCCAGCCCCTTCATGCCTCAGCCCCAGTTTCCTACAGAAAAAGTTCCTCATATTCCCAGCTCTCCTCCTCATACCAGCTCCAAACTGCATTTCCTAAACCCTGCCATGCTGCCCTCTGGCTCTTGCATTGTCCCTGCCTGCAGGACTGGCTGCCAAGCAGTGCTGCCTGCCCCACGGTCAGGTACAGGGCACAATAGCCCACCTTCCCTTCCCGTGCGCAGGGCTCTGTCTCACTCCTCTGCTTGGCTGCTGGTCTTTGTGGACAGAGCACAAATAAGATGTATTTGGTGTTAGCCTATCATGGCATGTCAAACCTCTCAACAGATGAAATTGGCCTACAGACTCAAAGGAGAAGATAACAAATAAACTAGCTGAAAACTAGCTTGGGCATCAGGAACAACAGGAGAGCAAGTCCTCTCTCTCTCTGTGTATTCTGTGTCTCTGGGATTTCTAATATTGCATTTTGTTTTTAGCAAAACAGATGTTTGAATAATGTTTAATAACGGGTGGGTCATGAACCCCAGATGATCACTGGGTTTGCTAAAAGCCTCTACAGAACTCTTGCTTTTGGATAAGGCTTCAATTTGCAGGTGGTGGTGGAAGCACCCAAAGATGAGTATGGAGGCACTGGCACTCAGACCGAAGGTCCACCTGGCCTGCAGGCCGTTTGTGGTGCTCAAGGGAGGCTCCAGGTTTTTCGGGTGCATGGACTCCATTCCTGAGAGTGGTCAATAAAGGGAAGGACTGCTTGTTCACTTCCTTTGTGGGCAAGGATAAATGCTGCTGCTCCTGCCTGGCGGGACAAATGGGAAAGGCAATGTACGCAGGTTCGTAGGATGCCATAGGGAGAGGCCATCACGTTATTGCTCCCAATCTCAGACTATCCTATTTACTGCCAGGACATGATTTTGTCACTCCCAGAGAGATTCCAGCCTCTAATATCTTTTGCCATCTACTTTTGAGACTCTCAGGGATCATTACAGCAGTTTCAGCCTGCTCTTCCCTCTGATGCTACACTTGGCAGTCCCCTATCTATCTATCTATCTCTCTCTATCTATCTATCTATCTGTGTTCAAGAATGTATTTATTTTGCTCTTTCTCTTATCTTGGAACAACCCATCTAGACCTAGGAATGCTCTCTGTGCTCCCATACTACATCCTTTCTGGTTCCTTCCCTGAGATGGCTCCACACACACACATTGCTTGCAAGAGCCAAGCACTTCTCTTAGGGATGGCAAAAAGCAAATAATGGGCTCACCACCCAGCCTCACACAGGAACGTTGTTCACATCAAGGACACCAAAAGGTGTGTTTCCTGAGAAGGTCCAGCAGGTAGAGCTGGCTGTGGGCAGCCACAGGATGATGCAAACAGTGTGACTCCGGTCCTGGAGTTTCTAAAGGAGGTCTCAGAAATGGCCCTGTCCACTCCTATGTTCTAGTTCTGCTGTTCAGCACAAAGCTGTGGACCACCACAGTAGACCATGAGAGGCACTTCGGTGTTTGGGGAAGAAAACTGTCCTAGAGAGCATCAAGGTTTTTGTTCTGCCCTGTAACCTGGAAGAAGACTCTGCTCTGCCAACATAATAAGAGGGTCAAATTTTTCTTGGAGCCTCTTTCTGCCTACCTCTTCCAAAACCTCACAAGCAAACACCTGGCATAATAACTTGTGGCTCTGGGCGCTGGTCAATTTGAGGTGCCTGGGCTTCTTCTTGAGGGGCTTCTCTTTGACTCTAGCTTGGCTGCTAAAGCTCTAGTGTTAGTTACTGAGCTGCAAATAACATTCCCTTAAAGATGTGATGCTCAGGTAATATTCCCTGGTCCCCACAAGGGACTGTGATTCAGCTTTCCATGAAGCGCAAACAAATCCTAGCATTATGGAGAGGCAGGATACTGCTGGCTTTCACAGTGCATGGCACCTCTCCAGCCTGGAGGCTGGGCAGGCACTTGAATGATCAGTGGAAGAGTGATTGGGAATCCATGGTTTTGGTCAGTCCTTAGAATCCTTCAGCCTCTGTTTACTGCTGCTGTCTGCAGACTTGTGGTTCTGGGAAGAGACTGAAGTAAGGCATTGAAACATGAAGGGGCAGAAGAAGGGAAAAAGCACAGGAGGTGGGACAGAAAGCTTCTTCAAACACCTTCCCACCCCTGGGAAGGAGCACAAACATTCATCCCCCCTTTCCTCCCAGCCCACACACATGGAGCAGCTCAAGCTGCATGTTTAAATTCCAGCGGTTGCAGAGTGATTCCCATCTGTGCTACAGATTCTCCTGCCTCTAGATGGGAGATGGCACAATGGTGTTGCACCAATTAATGCTGACTGAAGTGTTAAGTGTAGCTGATAGCTGGATGGTGGGACAGGATGCACTTGGGCCACCTCAGCAGAGGTATGTAGAGGCCGATGACTCTTTTTCCTCAGGCCTGAAATGCTGGTGGTTCCTCAGGTTGGAACTTAATGCCTGCACCTTTCTGTCCCCACAGAGAGGCCCTCCTAATCCAGGTAAACATCCACACATTAGCCAGGAACGCTGAGTTTCCATCAGCAGGTATTTGTGCTTTCGGACGAGTTGGATTTCTTCAGTGCCTGGCACATTTACAATATTAGTTTGATCCCAAAACATAAACTCCACAAAGAGAAAAAAATTGTTTACTTGAAGAGTGCCAAGGAGCAGCATTTTTTCATGCCGCAGCAGCTCCTGAAGTTTTCTATTTCTTCTTTTCCTTATTACCTCGGGAAAAAATTCCTAACCTCTTATTTGTCTTTTTGACTGATGCTCAGAACAGTGCTGACATTTGCACAGATCCACAGGAAGTCCAAGTTGTCTTCCCTGGTTGTTTACAGCATACAATGGTTTACAAATAAAAAAAGTTATTTTCCCCTATGTAAAATTCTTTGTCCCTCTTTTTCTCTCTGGTCAGTCTGTGTGATAAGATCCTCCTGAAATCCTCAGTAATGTGTCTGTCCTGAATAATTTGTGCTCCACAACTGCAGATGGAACTAGTTCATACAAGTAGACTTAGGTGAGGCAACTGATACCAAACCCGTCCTTGCATTTCCAGTTTCTTTAAAGCAAAGATTCATTTGCTATCTACAGTTACTACCTTAAATACTGCCCTCTAAAAGGCTTTATAAAGATAGCTGTAACTGTGACTTCTTTCGTACATTAAATGATATAAATAGCCATAACTCATCTAACTAATCTTAGCCTCTGGAAGCCAGTGGAAAATTTTCTATCGATTAGAGTCAGCTTGGGTCAAGCCCTACACAGTGTTTTCTGACCCTCTGCCCTACTTTTTCTCCATTCCTATTTAACATATATATCTCTAACTCTTTCAGCTGGTGCACTTTTTTCTCTCTGTCGAAGAGAAATCCTGATAAGGAGGTCCCAGAGGTCTTTAGCATGCCATCACATCCCTTCACAGGCTGAATGCGTGCAGAATGCTTTAGGAAGAAGCAAAAGCTAAATATAGAATAATTTAAAGCTGCCCATTAAGGGCATGCCTACATGACACAAATGCAGCTAGCTTAGGTCCTGGGAGTGGTGCAGTTGCAGAGCTAAGTATAACCAAGCAGAGGATGTGGCTCACAAACCATTCCCTTGCACTCACATCCTGTCTCTCGGTATCAGAGCCTTAGAGGAAGATATAAAAGCTCATAATAGACAGTCATATACTAACTTGCCCATAGGGTAACTCTCTTTCTGATTAAGCTCTCCAGCAGTCAGTGTATAGCCTGAAGCACATAACCCTGCCACTTTTTTCTCTTACCCAGCATTATTGCAAGTGTGCCTTTTCTTCACGTACTTTGGTAATACAATTGGTTGCCTGATCAAATTGATGGGAAATAACCTCATGCAATAGTGATGTATTATCACTAGCCTTAGTTGCCCTTGGAGTTTTTAATGGAGGGAGATGACTTGAACTTTTAGTCTAGAAAGACAAATTCTACGTTAATTAAGCCTATGTTATATGGCAGTAATATCATGGCCCACCTTTTCTTTCTTGTGCTATAAATTCCTTAATCTGCCAGCATATAATCTATTTATCCAGAAATAAAATCATCACATAAGAGACAAAGATATAAGAGAATATGTACTGTTTGATTGGGTCAAGTGTAATTTTTGGGAGAGAGCAGAATGGACAGTGCAAAGGATGTACAAGGAGCTAGCCTTTGCCTTCACTGAAAAACCAAGACCCACGCAATTTAGCTACAGGTGATTTCTGACACATGGTGCTGTCTCGGAGAAGGCATCAGCAGTGTTGCATTGAAGGCACAGTAAGCTGCTGCCTTATGCTCTGACAGCTGCCAGACCCCTCTCCCCACCGCCCAAACCTCCCCAGGGGCAACTGCATTTCCCAGTCTAGTGTCTTTTTATAATAAATACCCTTCTGAGTCTGGAGTTTTGTATTTTCTTCTGCCTCTTCCCAACTCTTTTACATCATAGTGTCCTGAAGAGCACCTTATTTTGAAGTACCAATGCTCTCTAGGAAGTTAGCTAAGCTGCGGGCTGGCAGAGATCACGCTGGCACTGCGTGACATGGTGCTGGCCAGGACATCCCTGCTGTGGTGTCAACTGCTATCACCAGATCAAAACCATTGCTTCAGAAGTCTTCTCAGAGCACAGCTCCACCATTCCCCTTCTGAACCGTCCAGGCCACCACAACATAAACCCAGTTTGCTTTTTATCTTTGCAAGCTATGTTTATTCTTGGAGAGATGTAGTGTAACACAAACATAAAGCTCTTCCTTGGCAGAGCAGAGATGTAAATGATGCCTTCTCCTTGTTTTGAGGATACTCTGCAGGTTTTATGAAGGGGTCACACAGAGAGAAATGATAGTTTCAGATCCTGCAAGGTTTTGTGTATCACCCCTTCTTCTCATCTCTGCAGCAGCACAAGCTTACTATGATTACTGGTGCATTTTACAAGCAAAATTCCAAAGAAAACTCAGCTTAATCACCACAGAGGAAAATACAACTTGCACCTGGGCCTTAAATAGTACAAGTTTGTAGAAAATGAACAGCTTTCATTACAGGTGCCATTGGTCCCTGTGCATTGGCTCAGAGGTGAGAACTGCCACTTACATCCAGGCAAAACAAAAGCAACTATAGTCAAATCTGAAAAAATTCTCTTGGAAATAAACCAAAATGCATTTTGGCTCTGAGACGTATTACCTGTAACTACCCAAAGGAGAGCTGGCAGCTCAAAGGCCAAGACAGCTTCAGGCTCTACATAGCACAGTGTTTTTTCCCCTGATCATTGTCTCACCCTGGCTAACTTAGAGGCCAAAAGATTACTTACAACTTCAAGGTGCTGAGCTGAACCAAGAGATGATGCATGGGACACTGTATTGGTCCTTGTGTGCAGCTGGATTAAGCCCAACTGGTCAAATTCTGATTCTGAAAAGCTGGTTTCTGTATTTAGCTAAGAGCCTAAAGAGTTAAAGTTATTAACTGGATTCTGAATAAAATGCATTAGGAATAAATATGCTTTAGGATAAACCTATTAAATGGATAAAAATGCCATTACCAGGGGTGAAATATGATTGTGTGACCTTTTAAATAAATAAGCCTGCTATGCACCAAATTATGTCAGATAATAAGCTTTATACATGATAAAGTCATGCAGTAGGTCTCAATCTTGAGGCATTCAATGAAATATTGCTAGCCATAAAGGGCTCCTGAAATGTTACACTGAAGAAAATTGCTTCCAGCTATAAAAACTTAACTGTTAAAACAAATGGAGTTTCTCTCTTTAAACCCTTTGCAAGGCATTGGTAGCAAGAGTGAAAGCCTACTAGAAACAAACCTGAGGTATTTGCAAGTACACACTACTTCTTAAAATAACTCAGATTCCAGATAAATCTGGAATAACTCTATTGAAAGCAGCAGGGTGTAATCCCAAAACACCAGCATGAGATCCAAATTATTTTTGTAGGGCCTTAGAAATATGTTGGTGGGATTTCTCTGGGTACAAATATTGCCGTGTATCCAGACTAATCTGCACTTGCAGTTTTGGCACTTGTACAAGCAGAGGAAATGCTGACCTCTCTGGCTGTCCTGAATCTTGGTCTGACTGTGTTATGCCTCAGCAACTTGCCCAGATTACTCCTGACACAACAATATTCCTGGTAAGGGACCATTCGTATTTGATGGGATGGAAACAGAGCTGGATATTATCAGCCTTGTGAATAAAGGCTGACGTGCATTTAGTCAGATTCAGCTACCAGCTTCACATGCAGCAGAACTGGCTCTCTGCATTAAGTCAGAGCAAGAACTTTCTGCTCTAAACCATTACAAATAAGAAGGAAAGAAGCCAATTCTCTCATTCTTTCTAGTGATCACAGGCAAACCAACAAAACCTCCTGTTGAGGCACTTGCAGTTTTAATAAAATCATCATGGTCACTTCATCTCTTGTTACTTGAACATCAGCAAATAAAATGCAATTCCCAGCTTGGGTCTTGTGCTGCTTTTGGCTGGAACAGAGTTAATTAGTTTCAAACACAGTTCCAAGGACTGAAAATACTCTTGGAATTCCCTGACACAATCAATTATCTTCTTCAAAAGTTGATTCAGACACTGACATAAAGGACCATTCCTGTTTCTTCTGGGTTTTCATTTTTTTGTTTGTTTCACTTGTTTGTTTGGTGGAGTTTCTTGTGTGGAGGTATTTGTTGTTTTTTTCCCTGAACTGAGAGAATGCATCCTAGAAAGGATCTTCTTAACCTTCATCTACAAACACTGGTAATTTTCACCAAAACTCAATCCAGTGCAATCTTTTCCAGGAGGGGCACTTAAAGAGACATAGCAAAATTCAAGCACACAAAATAAGCCAGCCTTGCTCCAGTTCCCAAAGAGTTCACTCTCTGAGCCTTAGCAAAGGAACAGATACATTCTCTACAACTCGTTTCAGTGCCTCTGCTAAATAGAGCGAGGCACACAGTGGCAAACACAACCTAAACAGGACCACTGCAAAGGAATGAGGCTAGCAGTGTTTTCCTGAGCTGGAGTTCAATGTCTAGAAGCAATCTGTTCCAGGCAGAAGCTCAGTTGCATCCTGAAGATGCCTCCAGGCACCTGCCATTTTGTTTTATTGCTGTTCCTCAACAATTGTAAGCATCAGTCTCACAGAGAAGACATTATCAGGGCTGAAGGACACCTGCTTGTTATATAATCCTGCCAAATCCTTGATACAGCAGTTCTCAGCAAACAACCGTCCTGCTCTGAGTCATCTGGAAAGTCTCTGGTTCAGTGAGCTTCCAGGAGCAGACCATCAAAACAGGTTACATTTCCACTTCCCATTTCAAATTACAGGAGGCACTTATGAGTCAAGGCAATAATTTTCTCTTTATCTACCTTCAGATGCCATCCTGCATACGGATCCAGCCCATGCACCTGCTGAGCCAGAAGCCCTGTGGGAGTTCCCAGCCAATGCTTGCAGCTGTCCTGGGTGGCTGCTGGCACGAGGACAACCACAGTGTGAGGAAATCCTTACCCTCTTCAGAGAACTGGAGATGCTACACGTGGGGCTGGATTTGCTCCACGCTCACCAGCATTTTTCCAAATGCCCATGCTGGTCCCTGTCAAAAGCAGGCACTGTGCCCATTAGACCTCTGGGCTGGCCCTGCTTGGCCATTCACATTTTTTTCTTGTTTCCCTTTGAGGCAATGCCAAGTCTTAATCCAGTGCTGGGTCACAGATCCCAGCAGGACACATTATACTGTGTCTGTCTTTGAATGAGGCAGTTTCCCACCTCAGAGCTGGCCTGCTCAAACCCACTGCTCTTACCCCTCTGCTCATCCCTGCCGTGCCTAACAGTCAGAATCGGCTTTTGTGACAACAGTGTTGGCACATGGAGCTGAGCAGCTCATCTTCACAAACCAAACAACTACAACTTTGGCAACCTCACTCCTGTTGAACAACAACAAAAAGAACCGAGTCAGCAGCAAGCAGTGGCCTGTTGCACAGAGCTGTAAATAAACCGAGGAGAAACTAGATGGGTCAGCTTGCCTTGCCTGGTGGGTGCTGAAAGAGCTGGTCCAGGGTTACCACTTCAGGGAGGGCCAAAAGTGGGGAAAAACAGAAGGCAGTTGCTTCCCTGTCTCACTCCCTTCATAGGACAAAATTCCTTCAGCCTTTACCGCTATTACAAACTTCCTATGAAAGTACCATACAATTCAATATTCAAGCTGTAATGCAGTTGATGTGATTTTAGGACAATCTGCGGAACCTGCGAAAACCATCAAGTTTCGTATCTGTGGTTTCATTTCGCTGCCATAATTTGGCTAACAGAATTATTCATGCTTAACACTTTTCTCATTTTAAAATTATTTTTTCTTAAAATAGGTTAAATTTTCAGAATGTTGTCAGAATAGCACCTATTAGAAGGTGAGATTTTTTTGCCAGAGAGGCATTTTGAAGTTTTCAGTTCTAAACAGATGGGGCCATCACTGCAGAAAATAGAATTCATGTATGCCGTATGTTTTACATAGTTTTATGATTCTCATATTTTTTATTAAACTAGCCAGTGAAAGTAATAACTATACTGGAGACTTTAATTTAGCCTCAGGAGTCAGAACAGTGATTAAGTTGTTCTCAGTGTTTTAATTTATTTTTCCCTTCTTAAATCGTAAATCGAAGAATTGGGTTTTCAGTGTGACTTACAGTAATCAACTTTGTGTTTCCCACTGATATGGTATAACTATTGCTTTAAAATTACTGCTTACAATGGACAGCAATCCTCTTCCCAGCGCAACTCATAGGTCTAAAATGAAAAACTTAGTATCTTACTATTAGCTCATATGGCTTTTTAGTCTCTGCCTCTTAAGAGGAAGGCATTTTTCAGAAATAAAACTACTTAGGTTAAGATTGGGAACTAGATTCTACAGATTCAACAGAATCAACTGAATTAAGTATTTTCTATAACTCTATTAAAAAAAGAAAGCTCAAGAAAGTTCCTTTTACTTGCAAACTGACTTTTCCTGTGTAGCTGAATCTTTGTGTCTTTTTCTGCAAAAAAGATCTTAAGCAGGTGTTCTCCAACATTTGTAGCAGTAAGTTGCAAAGTGAAAATAATACATAACTTTTTGTTTTGCTTAAAAAGTTCACTATGGCTTTGTTTAACTGTGCCTTGGCAAAACCGCTTTCGAAATAGTTGCAAACAAAGTAGCAAACTTATAAAACATTATTTTTATATATGGCTCTGAAAGAACTGAAAACACAAAGCTCAAAACACATAATTTATAGAGGTTGCGTAACTTGCTATCTAAACTTATCTGACTAATCATGAAACCCATGAGAGAGGCAGGTGGATTGTAACAGCAGATGAGTTGAAGGACCATGATTCTCATACAAGGAAAGGGTTCAAATAATTGCTTGTTAGTCAGAGAAAAACAATGCTGCAAGAAAACTATGAATAAATGAACGAGTGAACACTGGATTAATGAGCTACTTCCTCTGCTTGGTGGATGAGCTCTCAGGGGATGACGACTCATTTTCGTTACACACATGAACACGGTGAGGAGTTAACAGGGTCTTGGTTTCTGTCTCCTGCTCTGTTGACACACAGCCTGGTGACAAGGCTGGGACACAGAGGGCTTGAGCACTGGCCACAGCACGTTTATGTCACAGCACCAAGTAAGATCTGTCCTCCTGCTCTAGGTTTGGTGAAGTGCAGCCTGGTGCTTCAGGGAAGCAGATTGATACCAGAGACACAGGTGGAGCTACTCTGAGGAGCTGTAGGTTTATTCAGTCGTGGGGACTGCCCCACACAGTCCTGGCTGATTAGTCCCCCGGGACTCTGCCTAGCTGCATCTCCTCTACCAGGTGCTCCTGTCACTGAGCAGCACCAGGCTACTAACAAGCCCCACTGAAAGCCAGTTTACTTGTCCTCTTCTTTGTTCTCCTTCCCCCCCCCCCCCATTTGATATGCCTCCCCACTCCTGTGTTTCCAAGAGAACTCCTCAGCTTGCACATGGACAGCCAGCTTGGGTCCAGTGGCATTCCTGTGCTGCTCTTGTGCAAGGGTATATAGACTGCAAAAGCCCTATGGAGTCAGCTAGGGTCCAATGTACTAACTTGAGAGGGTTTCCCCAAAGCCTGGCACCAGAAATGCAGGGAGACCTGAGAAGGTTTGGATGAGGGGTACCTGCCATCCGAAAGAGCAGTGTCAGCCAGCACTGTCTTATCAGAGCCAGGCTTAATTTAATCACTCATTTGCTCTCTGATCTCCAGGATACCCCTGCCCTCCACTTCCCTGAATAATGGAGAGATGACAGTGTTTAATGAGATTGAATGTCATCTTCATTACAATAGGAGCCTTTAATTATATCATTGAACATCATTTGATACCAAAGAAAAGCATGCTCTCTTAAATTTCAGGGGTCCAGAAGAACTGGGTTCCAGTCCTGGCTTTGCCAGAGGCCTTTCTGGCCCATTAGGTAAGAGCAGCACAGCCACTGAATTAAAGGTTGTGTAAGCAGTGCAGCTCAGACACTTCCTAACTGTAGGGAGCGAGGCTCTGCAACCTAAACACTCTCCGTGTAATTATTAAATTGAAGCTGATTCAGAACCTTGACACATAAAGAGAGCAACCTACAGGCTCTCCATCCTTTCATACAGCTTTACATTTCAAACAATTACTTTAAAAGGATTGGAGCAAAAAGTTGGTGCTTGCTCAAAACCCCAGAAAAGAGCATCCAATTCAAATCCAAACTGGGGGTTTTTTTGTGGCTGCAGCAGTGTTTCCATCACTCTGAGTATTTTGACTTGATACTCTCCAAACTAGACTTGTGTCTGCTGGAAAAGAGATGTACAAAAATACAGTGTTTTTTCCCAGCCTGGAGAGCGAGTAGATAATAGAGTAGGAATCAGGCTCTATTTTTAGAGCCTAGCTTTTTAATTCATTAGCTGTACAGAACTCTTTACAGGCAGTCACTTTTCTCTACTGGGTCAAGGCTAGTGCACAACTGCTGCATTACAAGGACAGAGATAAGTGAGAAAGTCGAGCTATAGCTCTCCTCCATCACTAATTACTTCGTTCTAAGGCCCCCACAAAAATCACCAGTGAAATTCCATGACCTTCTGCTGCAAGGAGGGAGCCAACTGCCTCCTCCACCAGCATCTGTGACTTTCACAGGCATCACGCCAGTGTTCCTCTCCCAGCAGCACACAGCTGCCCCGCAGAGATTCCCAATGCTTTGGAGACAAAGCAAGGAAACAATTACACTCGCTGTTGATTAGAGAGTCCCTACTTTTCAGCCTAGCCAGTGTTGCCAAGTAATGAGCACTTCTATAGCTATGTGGAAGGGAGTTTACTACTTGCTCATTTAAAGAACATCCTAAATCACACAATCTGTTTTTACACATCCCACCCTTTGGGACAGAAATAGTGCCCTTGCCAGGTCCTCACCTTGTACCAAAAGCTGAGTGATTAGCTAATCTAGGCAGCTGACTCAAAAATAAAAAGCTTACAGTCAGTTATTTGCAATAGCACCTAAAATCAGGCTGGACCAGGCTGGTACTGTACAGCCCCATTTCTCTGCATTTTAACTGTGGTATTCATTTTGTCTTGCCTAGAAAACAAACAGCACTTTTAATTCTATCCAAAACATGCCTGCTCAGACAAAGAAATGATCAGTCCTGCAAGCAGAGCCAAGTAGATGGCTTGGAAACAGATTACTGGATTCCTCCATGTCTTAATAGATTTGCCTAGTTCAATTCCTGAAGCTTCCTCTTCCCTCCCCCTGCCCTCCTTCAGCTACAGCTTAGTGTCCCTGTTTCAGGCAGACCCTTGGTGTCTGGGGAGGGCTGAACTCAACTTACAGCCTCTCACTAGGACAGTCTCAGAAGACTGGTTTCTACCACAATCTCAAAGAATACACAGAACCTGCAATCTCCTGAACTTGCACAACAGGTTCAAGAATCAAGCAGGAAAGACAGAGATCACATAACCTCTCTCTAATCCTGACTTCCCAAGCCAACAACCCTGAACAAAAAAGCTTTTCCTCAATGTTTTGCCTTTTTAAAGATTTTAATAAAAGATAATCTGTCTTTCCAATTCATATAAATTCTGCACAGCAATGTCCTTCAAACCCAAAGTCCTTCTAAGAGTGTGAGACACTTCTTAGTGTGGAAAGACACTAAGGCAATGACTTCTCAAAGACTTGGAATGACCCAGAGCATCCTTTAAAGGCACCACCGTTTCAAATTCCTTCACTGATACCATGCCCTCTTTGGCACATCAGGTGTTTGGTGTCATCAGCCGTTTTCAATGAACTTTGGACGGGATAGTATTTTCCCCCTAATTTTAAAGTTCAAAGAGTTACAGGGCCACAAAGGCCAACCTCAGGCAGGTCTCACTGAAGACACCTGCCACGTGCTGCAAGGTTTGAATACTGGCAAAGAACACAGTTTTAGTGCTGACTGCCCCATCACCTGCTGTCATCCTCCCCATCCATGGCAAGGGTTCCTTCCAATCAGTTTAATAACCCCTAGTACAGTACAATCAGTCTTGAAATTGTCACCTTAAAAAAAAATAAAAATCATAGATTTCGGTTGAAGGGACCTTAAAGATCAAGCAGTTCCAAATCCCCTGCAATGGACAAGGACACCTTTTTCTAGACCATGTCACTCAGACAAAAGAAATTCCAAAGGAATTTCCAGGACACACTGGCCATACTGGCACCACCTGAAGCCCTTAAATCTACAAACCAGACAGATCAGCCCCCTCACAGCAATAACCCCCTCCATGCTCAGGGGACACCTCACTCATCAAACTTGCTCTGAGGAACTTCTACTTCCTGTCCTGCACCATCACAGGAGTATTTTTTGAGAACACTGAAAATACTTCCAAGGAGAGGCTAAAAAAATCTCACATCTTTAGAGCAGATAGCTTTAAGACTTTTTAACATAAGATTATTCAGCATTCTTCTTGTTTGAACCAAACTTCATTAAAGAATTGTCACCTTGAGCCATTCATGCTGGCTTTGAGAATACACTGCCAAAATGTCTCTTCTTCAGACTATCACCCTCCTGTAAGAACCTAAACTGAAGAGGAGTATTAAGTGAATTTCTCAGTTGAAGGGAAAATCTTGGCATGTTTTAAGTCTCAGGGAAAAAAACCCACACATTTCACATCCCAAGCTGAAGTTCCAGGAAGACACAGCTACTTCTTGGGCCTTTTATAACCTCTTTTCCTATCACTACCCAATGGATATAGTACAGAACCTGCAGACTACGACAGCCATCCACCTAATTTACAAGGAACTGCATTTAATCCTCGGCCTTTATGTGCAAGCTGACTTCATGCTGAAAAGGTCACCTGCAATTTCACAAAAGGTAGTCTAAAATACATTCATCTGTAACTGTTATCCAAATGCGGTTATTTCTACCACCTAACCATGCAGAGTAAATTAGAATGCAGCTCTTTAACAGAGACATGTTTTCTGTTCTGGTATCAAAAGGAAGGTTTAAGAAACTGACAAATGAAATATTACCTACTCTACAGTTAGTATTTTACTATTCAGCCTAAAACCTTATGGATCTTTGTGATGTGTCCACATTTTAAATACTATGCATTTCAATAAACCGAGAAAGCTTTGTATTTCCATTCTGTGCTTAGCTGGTTTAGACAATGTTTGTAGCTGAGAGGCCCAAGAGCTGGTTCGATAACTGAAGAAGTACAAGAAACAGAACTTGAAAAACAAAATTGCCATTAGTATTTAATCACCTATAAAAAATAAATGAGCACTTTCAGTGTACATCTCATTGCACAAGATCAAAGCTGGCCTTCAGTCTAAGCACAGGACACAGAGACCCCAACCTACAAAGAGTGACTAAATATACTCAGATCAAGAGAAAAAAGAACATGGACCAGCCCTTGAGCTTTCAACGCACACTGTACACGTCCTTTCATGTTATCAAAAGTGAAACCCATCACAGAACTCTATACTCAGGGCCTACAATCTTCACAAGCATCAAATTACATTTTGTAAAGCCTGTCAAAAAACGGGAACACCTGAACTCATGGAGAACTCTACACTTATGCACGGGACCCAAGAAGCAGCAGAAGCTCTGTTAAATTTAACAACCTGCACGATCTTTATTGGATGGCCACGATTACAAGGTTTAGCGGTAGCGGTGCAGCTGCAGGGTGTTGCGCCTCCTCCAGGCGGCGCGGCGCGAGCCCCCGATGGTGTGGTGGAATTTGTGGCCCTTGCCAAGCCCGCGGCTCTTGCGCCCGGCTGACGTCAGCCCGCGCATCTCCCTGTGCTTGTGGACGGGCTTGGTGATCCATTGGGTATCGGGGTTCCGCCTGATGGTCTTATGGAAGGGATCGATCAGGATCACTTCAAAAAACTTGTAAGTGGAATCTTCACCCACCCAATACGAGTTCAAGACTCTCAGAGCCCCACAGTGACGGCCAGCACGTTCCTAGAGGAAAAAATAAATGCAAAAGGCTGTCAAACCGTGGGTGCAGGGCACTCTTCATGCAGAAAGATGAGTAACTCAAACATAAAATTTCAATTTTCCCCAAGAGAACCTCTTTTCCTATAAAAACTCATCGCCTTCCAGTTGCAAAGGTGCAAAAAAAGTAACAACTGAAAAGAATGCTGTGTCACAAAAAAGAAAAAAAAAAGGCTGTTTGGATTCCTGCATGAAACAGGTTTTAAAGACCATGAGCAGGAAGGTGCTTGGTTGACAGAAGAAAGAACTGTGTACACAGAAGCACCCAGTCAGTAAATACACACTGTTAAAAATAACGTCAACATGAAGAGCATGAGCTGCACTTGGGGTCACGGAACAATCTTTTGTGGGAAGGTATGAAAGACTGATTAATTTGTGCATCCAAAGCTACAGGGGACAAAGACATTTCTGCAGAGAGTAAGCCTGTACTGGTAGGAGTAAAGGAATAGCTGATGTAACAAATCTTTGTACCACTGTGGCATATTAGTGCTTGCTATTCCTATCCTCACTTGTGGTTGGAAAGACACAATCTTAGTTAAGACAACAAAACAACGCAGAAAATAGCAATTATGCAACTCAATCTGCTTCTCCTGTCAAGAATGCTCCTTATTTAAAACAATCTAAGTGTGTTTAATTGTAAGACTCTACCATCATCATGGGAAAGCATGAACCAGTGGACATCATTCATCTTCCTCTCCATTGCTACAAGCTTCCCTTTACAGCCCTTGACTATTTTCTGCACATGGAATAACATTCTTTCAAATTCTTTTATTCTAATGTGAGAGCAACACCAGTATGAAATATTAGAACACCAAACACCCTTGACCAACTTCTATTCAAGGATGGGAGCTCCAACTGAGGCTTTGCATTTCTGTAATCTGAAAAATATAAGTCTTACAGAAAGACTGTGTCAGATTCAGAAAATTTCAAGCTAAAACTGAGGGCAAATAACCTATTCCACAGCTGTCGAAAGTGAACATGTGATTAGCCATCAGGTATCTGGGAATTGCACATATGAAGAGAATGCCATAAGCACTGAAAATAGAATAGCACCTCTAATGCAAACCCATCACCAGTGTAGTGTTTCTTTTAAATAAGCATGTCCCGTTTGTATTTTTTCCCTTAAAAAAAAAATCCCATCATATTCAACTTGTAGAAGTCACTCAGAAATATTTTCAAAGTCCTGAGAAAATCTTCTGCTTCAAGATGGAAAGGCAATGACACTCTCCCTTCTTCCACAATGTCTCATTTGTGAATATAGCCTGGTAATAGCTCTAACCCACTGAAAAAGGATTTTTTTTGTAAAGGTGAGAACTCTATCTCTTCCAGACTATTACTGTGGCAGCAATGAAGCTTACAAGATCTCGTAAAAATCAAAGTTTACGTTTTGAGTATTTCAGTAACAATACCTCATCTAAAAATAAATTAACCACTAAACTGTGTACTTGTGAGGTCCCAAAGTCTGTTTAAGAAGAAGCAGAAGGTCTCTGACACACTGCCTTCAGCTCCTGCAATACAGCCCAGTGTGGTGTGCAGCACTACTACTACACAAAGGGATGCTATGGACTTTTAAGACAGGAACTCAGGTGTACTTTGTGAAAGGACCATCACCTACAGCTGGTGATCCACACCACGTGGCAGGTAACACAGGACTGGGATTTACTAACAAGTTAAGACACCTTAGCACATGCAAATTCTTATTTCTCATGCCTAGCTCTTTATTTTACTGTGGCTTGGCCTAGTTAAGTGTTTTTCATAACAAATATTGTGGCATACTTTATAAGTATGAACTTCACTAAACCACCCAAGTAGCTCCCACAGACCCCATTTTTAAAGTCTGAATAGTTTTTTTATTGTCCCAATAGAGCTTTTAAAAACATTCTGGTGCTTTCCTGCCACCATTATTCAAAACCTTACTAACAACTTATTAACAAAGCAGCCGGTTTGGTTTTGTGTTTTTTGTCTCTGAGTATTTTCAGCTTCTACAGACTAAAATTTTCCAACCCAAATTTGTGAGCAATAACCAAAATACTCACCTCTGCTACAGACTGAAGACTCCGGGCAAACTTGAGTTGGTTAACACCATGATGCACAGGTTTACCATAGGTAGCACCTTTGGGGACAGGGCGTTTGCGACCACCACGGCGAACACGGACACGGTAGATAACGTAACCTAAAACCAACAGCCACTTAGGAACTACAACAATTCTAGCAGCAATTTTCATCCCCACATGCATTTTCAGTCTCCCAAAATTTACAACTTGAGGTGAATAGTACAAGATTTTTTGTTATTTTCACTACAGCTGAGTAAGGAAAGCGATATCCTGTCGTGACTAATTTTAGTTCCAAACCAGAGCTTATGGCACCTCTCCCAAACCGACTAAGATCAGCTACAGCTATATTGTAACACAATCATAAAAAAACCCCACCCAAACCCCACTATTCATTCAGATGGCAGCACTCACAAAGCACTGAGGCACGAGTCATTCACAAACCCTGCTGCAATCTGGTCATTCAGAAATGAGGAAACTAGATAAACAGTGACAAAGTGCCAGCTCTTAGCTTTTTATTTTCTTTGTGAACAAACATACTGGATTTTTAACTGATTTCCTCAAGCTACACATGATGGCCACTTTTCCCATTTCTTTCCCTGACCAGTAACTGTTTTCCAATGACAGTACAAACACCATAATCTTGCCCGAGAACATGCAGCTGTGATACAGCTTGGGTATAGTTTGGCTTGGGTTGGAAAGAATCTTTAAGAACACCCCGTTCCAACCCCCCGCCATGGACAGGGACAACTTCCACCAGTTTGCTCAGAGTTCCATCCAACCTGCCTTGGACACTCCCGGGATGGGGCATTCAGCTTCTCTGAGCAACCCATTCCAGTGCCTCACTACCCTCACAGTAAAGTGTTCCTTCCTAATATCTAAACCTATTCTTTAAGTTTGAAGCCATTCCCCTTGGCCTATCACTGCACGCTGTTGTGCAAATCTCTGTCCTGATCCCCTGCACTTCTTTTCAGGTGCTAGAAGGTCACGGTTTGGTCACTCTGAAAAAAGTCAAAGGAAAGGATGACAAAATTTGGGCAGAAAAAGGACACCCCCCCCAAACTTAGGATACTAAAAACACTGCTCAATTCTGTGGCACTAACTTCGCACAAGAAGAAAAACTGATGCAGAAGCCCACTTGATCTTCACCTGCCAGAACGGCCAGAGAAGGAACAGATGCAAAATTAAGCAAAGTTAAGGTTTTAGGCTGTGGGCATTGCCACTGAGGACATTTATGATATTCTGTTCACATAGAACACTTCAGTTTCAGATTTCGTTATTCTGCTGTCACAAAGGAAGCCAATGCCACTCCATCCTGAGGCACACGGACTCGCCCTCTGCGTCACATTACCTTGCTTGGCCTTGTACCCCAGCCTGCGGGCTTTGTCGGGCCGCGTGGGGCGCGGGGCGCGGTGCAGGGCTGACAGCTGGCGGTACTGCCAGCAGCGCACGCGCAGCAGGAACCGCATCACGTCCGACTGCTTCTTCCTCCACAGCTCCTGGATGTACTTGTAGGCACCCATGGCTGTCTACCTGCTGGACAGAGAGCTCAGTGAACATGGTGCACTGAAAACCATCCCCAGTCTGAACACCTTCCAACAGTGGCACTGCACCAAACCACACACGGAGCAGCACTGATGGACAGGGAGCTGTCCCGCTTCCCTGGACCACTAACACATCTGGAACAGGGATCACACCTGGCAGCCTTCACCCACCACATGCTGCACCCACCATTCCCAGTAATTTTCTTCCTTTTTATATATTCTGCAGCGTTAAACTCCTCAACAGAGAAATTTGCAGATGCGTTATGTCTGACACTACCAAACCAAACAATTAACACCTGAAACGAGTTTTAAATAGAAACCTCTAAAGAACTACAGGACTGCAAGGAGTGCAGCCTTCACTGCTAACTCTGACTTTAGTAATGTTTTATTTCTAAGTGAAAGCTTAACAGCTGCTTCAGAAATTAACTGGGAGTTCTGCTTCCTCAGAGCGATTCACATGGTGCCTCCCACATCTCAGGAGGGACAAGGCCTTCCTCCACACCCGCTGAAACCGGGCTTTAAGTAAAACGGGATGTACTGATTTAGTGTCACACTATAAATGAAGTGTCATAGCTCAGTGTCCTGCAGCTGCTGACATTTGTGTTTTGCTCCATAGATGTCCTGTGGGGTTTTTATGAAGTTTTTTTTTTAATTGTTTCTGCTGAGCACCATAAGGGTATGTATTGACTTCAGCAGAGCAAGGGCTCAACGTGAAATTCCTACAGGCCAAATTTTGCCCTTAAGAAACTAATGATTATTACAAAGTCTCTCTTCTGAGCTAAGTATGTCTTAAAAGTTGCAGGCACTTCAAAAAATCCGATATTACTTTATTTTTTCACCACGTTTACTGCTGCTTTCCTGGAAACCTGAGGCCTTACACATCTGCAGCAATCAGCACGTGCACCTGAACTCCATCAAGCCCCCACTCAACTCACCATCACAGAGCTCACTTTATTTACATTTAAAAACGCGCCCAAAACAGTTCGTTTGTGATTCTGGCTACCCCTCTTGTTTGAACCCGCATGATCCATAGCTCATCCACTCCCACCCCCAGCCACCCCACCTTTTCACTGCATAACGGCACAAACACCCCCACGAACAAGCCGCAAACCCGCAGCACAGCAGGGCGCGCCGTCTGTCACCGACCCGCACCCGCTGTGGCGCGGCAGGCCCACCCT
>JAHLSL010000044.1:7464302-7482536 GCA_025920805.1 Petroica traversi
ATGCCCCCATGAGAGCCCGGGCTGGGGAGTGGGACTTTGCTTAAAACCCTGAAAAGAAGCCTTAAAAATAAAAAAATCAAACCTCTAAAATAATGATAATTTTTAAAATGGTAAGATTATGAGGAACGGCTGAGGGAGCAGGTTTGTTTAGTTTGGCGAAGAGGAGGCTCTCTGCAGCTCCCTGGAAGGAGAATGTACTGGGGTGAGGGTCGGTCTGTTCTGTTGTTACTGCAGTGAGAGGATCAGAGGAAATGGCCTTCAGCTGAGACAGGAGACTCAGCTATCACAAGAAAAGTTTTTCACTCTTAGGGCAGGCAGGCATTGGAATAGGTTGCCCAGGGAGGTTGCAGAGTCACCATCCCTGGAGGGGTTTAAAAGGCGTCTGGCTCTGGATGATGTGGTTTAGTGGTTGCACTGGTAGTTCTGGGTTGATGTTTGGACTGGATGATCTTAAAGGTCTCTCCAGCTTAATGATTCTATTCCATTCTACATAATAAACCCTAAGGGGAAAAACAAATCCCTAAAAAAAAACTCTAAAACCTTTCCAGTGGAGGCTAGGGAGAGGGTACCACGGAGTCCCTGGTTCTGCAGGCCCTGGCTTTACCCACTGATCTGCTCCAGTCCCTGCTCCCATCCCTTCTGCATATGGCACAGGTTGGATGGGGCATTGAGCAACCTGGTCTCGTTGGTGGCATCCCTACCCATGGCAGGGGGCTGGAAGGAGAGGATCTTTAAGCTGCCTTCCAACCTGAGCCATTCTATCATTCTATGAGTTAGGCTTTCTCAGCAAGTGCTTTCTGCCTCCCCACCTGCAGCTGCAGGATGACCTTTCTCTTTTTCAGTGTACGCTTTTCAGAGCACCCAGCCTTGCGAAGCATTACCGGGTTGAATTGGAATTGAAGCAGGACAACGCCAGCCCCTCCTGGTCCAGAAAAGGTACTCTCCAGCGTTCTCTGTGGGAAATGGCTCCAAACAGCAAACTGAGTCAGGCCGCGGCTCACTGGCCCAGGGAAGTGCCCCTGGCTGCTGGATGCCTCCTGCTAGAACCAGCTCCCACCCATCCAAACTGATTTAGAGTAGACAAAAAACCCTGCTTCTGCATTTGCTTTCTTGTGCCTCTGCCTTTAACGCTCATGTTTTGAAGTTCCTTGTCTGTAAAAGCTAGAAACTCTGTGAGCAGAATAAAAGGGGAGGAACCACCATTTTCTTGCATTTCCAGAAGCCATCCTGGTACCCTGAGATACCATCAAGCTCACTGCAAACCCAGGAAGCCCGATAACACCGTGCACACACATGCCTGCAAACACAGCCCCTGCCCTGGGGCTGTGCATGCTCCAGCGCTCCCAGTCTCCCCGAGCCTGGCAGGACAAGTGTCGAGGCTGCAGGCAAACATCAGCACCACTGGCAGCAGCCTAAAACCTGAAAAAATGGTGAGGGAGGAAACTTTAGTCCTAAAAATATCAGGCGCTGGTGAACGCTGGGAGGGAGCTGTGTCCCCGCTGCTTTGCGCTTTGCCTTGCACCTTCCATGGGCTTGGCTCCCGTGTGTGCCCATCCCTGGCCATGCCAGGCTCACAACCCACTGTGTGTACCCATCCCTGGCCATGCCAGGCTCAAACCCCGCCATGTGTGCCCATCCCTGCACCATGCCAGGCTCACAGCCCCCCGTGTGTGCCCATTCCAGGCTCACAGCCCCCGAGCGTGCCCATTCCTGGTCATGCCAGGCTCACATCCCCCGTGTGTGCCCATCCCTGCCCCATGCCAAACTCACAGTCCCCTGTGTGTGCCCATTCCAGGCTGTGCCAGGCTTACAGCCCCCCGTGTGTGCCCATTCCTGGCTGTGCCAGGCTCACAGCCTCCTGTGTCTGCACAGGGCTCCACTGCAGAACCAGCCCTTGGGAAGCATGGGAAAGGGCTACAAGGTGGTGGTGTGTGGAATGGCCTCAGTGGGAAAGACTGCGATTTTGGAGCAGCTTCTCTATGGAAAGCATACTGTTGGTGAGACATTTTTACGTTTGGGGGGAGGTTGTTTCCTTTTCTGGGATCTTGTTCTGGGGGGGCCCACTAATAACCAATGGCTGCAAACTGCACGGAGGTGAAGGAGGAAATTAGTGTGGTTTTGTGGCATCTCCGGGCTGTTCTTCAAATTCAGAGTCCCTTACTTACAGATTTTTAAAAGAGCCTTGGAGAAGACCTGTTCCATGATGTTCCCAGTAATAAAACACGAGAATGTTGAAAAAGAAACAAACACTGAAAGTAGGTGATGTGCCTGCTGCTTATTTACAAAAGAAATATCTTGTTCCCTGAAAGATGCCGTAGTTGCCTGAAAAATAAATAGCTGTCACATGGCGAGTGAAGACACTATTTAGACTTCTGTTTCATCTTCTAAAGGCTGTATTTTCCTTGGTTTTGGCTAACATTTAATCAAAGCTCTGGAAAGAAAAACAGCTCAGCTTTAGGTTCCACATTCTGTGCTGAACTTCGAAGGCCAAGCGTCTCTGCACTCTAAGAAATCCTCATGGGAAAACAGACTTGACAGAGGAACAGGAGATGCCTGCTATTTGCTGTGCACAAAAGAAAGGGAACAAAGGCAAAGCTGGCACGTTTCTCTCTGTTTCCACATTTGGCTTTGAAAGGAAGGGCAGTGATCATCAGGCTGACAAATTATTCCTGCCTCACCTAGAAACAAGGGGTGGCACCAGGGCTTTGGCAGAAGATATTTAGTCACTTTGCATTTTTTTCTTGAGCCAATAAATTAGACGTTGGGATAAGTTGTTGGATAAACACACAGATTTCTAGCATGGTGCTTTGCAGCACTGCACCTTTAAAATGTGTGGATGGGAGGAATTTGCTGGCAAAGCGTGATACAGAGCTGTGTGCTAATACCCGTGTTTAAAAGGAGGATTTCCTCTAATGTTGCAGCAACATCTGTTTCCAGCATCCCACCGAGCACTAGGCACGTAGCCCCGTTTAGCTTTCAACGTGAAGGCTGCAAAGCCTGCGGGCTGAAGGCTTTTCCCTTTGCTACCGAGCTGCCTCTCCCCTGTGCCGGGCTGGGTGACTGTCAGAGACACCCGAGCAGCATGGGCAAGGCCACGTTACTTAAATCGTATTGCCTTGCATTAATTCCTGCCTCCTATTAGCAACCCAGGCAGGAAGGATATTTGGGTGTTGCTGATCAGAGGAGCTATTTTTGGAGACAGCCGTGTACATGATTATACAACGTCATGGATACTGGCTGACATAACCAGAGGGAGGCCTCGTGCCTGGGTTTTAGCCGTGGGTGTCTCTCTGTCACTCCCAAATGCTCTGCTCCAGCTTGGCCACTGAGCAACACAGACCTCCCCCCCCAGGTCCCCTGCACTTAAAAAGATCAGTATTCCTTCTTATTTTTTGGAGTTACTGGTAAGGAAAGGAACAGCTGATAGTGGATGGGGAGTGCAAGGGGAGAGGAAGAAGGTAGTTGCCTGTTTTCTGTGATTTTGGTCAAATTTTATTCCTGAGACATTCAGAGAAGGAGGGCAAGTAGCAGAGTCAAGATCAAGATATGGAGAGGGTCATTATGGAGCTGCTGCACCCCCAAGAGATGAGCAGCCATGGCCCAGCAGTTTGATATCCCCTGCACAGGCTATCAGACACATTTAGGGGGACGGACCGATAAGCTGCTGCTTTTGGCAATCCCCCCTACCTTTTCCTTGGCACATAGGCAGTTGTGGCAGAGGCTGCTTGGAGTATGGGCTGGTGGAAATGGTTCCCAGAAGACCTTCAGCTACTGTTGCACTGTGTATTGATTTAACTTCTGAACTGCAGAGGCAGGATGCCATTGTGAGGGTCTCGCTATGCAAGGATAGATTTTGAGGATTGGTGAGTCTTTGACTGCTCTGTAGCTGAGCTGCTTTAAACTGCACAATGGTGCTCCATTGCAGGGGTACCCTTCCACACCCGAAACATGATTACAGGCTCTTGATCCTCGTTTCCTAAAGCTTGTGAGCTCCAGAAAGCTGACATGTACCTCTTGGCTGCTGGCCTTTTTGGCCGGAGGCAAGAAGGGACTAGTGTGTTTGCTGAAAGCCTGTCTGTTCAGAGCCAACCAGCAAGGCAGCTCACCGGGCATGGCAACATGGGCACAAGCTGTTTCAAAACCTGTGCTTCCTGACTGACGTCAGGAGCAGCTCTGCGGCCACTCCAAGGGCCCGGGAGCCGTGGGGAGGGAGCCGAGCCAACACAGGGAGCCTTTCCGACCCAATGGCAGGCACATCCTCCTGTCAGTGACAAGAGGCAAGCTAGAACTTGGTTGGAGGCTCAGAGTACAAGGTCTGCTGCCACTCTCTGAGGTATCCTGTCGCAGCCACTATCACAAGAGTCGCCTCCTGGCTGTAAATCAGCCATGAGTCTGTCAATGCTCGGGTGCCTCCTGTTGACTTTCCTGTAAAAAGGAGTGGAGGCACAGCTGGTGTCAGGGAAGTGATTAGAGTCCTTGGAGGTTTCATGCTGCTATGTAAAGCCCTTGGCTTTGAGCCTGTCCTCCTGGCTGTGTGCTTGGGGATGGTGCTGTGAACCCAGTTGCACTCTGTTTCTTTTCCTAGAAAAACATGCACCTCCAGGTCTCCCTAGCTTGTCATGGATGAAGCCCCTAAGTGCCACTGTTACTTACATGGCCAGCAGCTAACTCTTTTGCAAAGGCTCTAAGATTGCTTGAGGTCAAAGAGGAAAAAGTACTGAGGAAGAAGGAATACCCCCCAAAATGAGTATTTGTGTCCCTATAGCATGTGAGGAACAAACCTTTTTGCTCTCTGCAGATATCTGACAGGAGAGTGTAGCCAGGTGGGGGTCGGTCTCTTCTCCCAAGCGACAAACAACAGAAGAGAAAAAGGCCTCAAGCTGTGCCAGGGGAGGTTTAGACTGGATATTAGGAAAAATTTCTTCACTAAAAGGGTGTTCAGGCATTGGAGCAGGCTGCCCAGGGAAGTGGTGGAATTACCATTTGTGGAAGTGCTCAAAAACCATGTAGATGCGGCAGCAGGGGACATGGATGAGTGGTGGGCTGGGCTGTGCTGGTTGAACAGTTTGACCCAATGATCTCAGAAGTCTTTTTCAGCCTTAACTATTCAATGATTCTGTGATTGCCTGGTACCTGGGATGATCTCTCTGTGGCTTAAGTGTTGTGTTTGTCCAAACCATCCACCTTCTCTTGCTGTTGTGAAGAAGGAGGGGCAGTCTTTTCTCCTCAGGCATATAAAGGGTCCTTGATGGGTAGCAGAAGACTGTCCCACTAAGTATATGTGGTACCTGACACTGCTTGGCCTGACATCTCTTGACCAGGCCAGCAGGAGACTTGCTGGCTTAGCTTTGGCACAGGACTTGTCTGTAAAGAGGATGGGTATTTTTCCCTAAACAGTGTTGCTGTTCGGTGATGGTGCAGAAAGGAGTCTTCCTTCTGCCTTTAAAATATTTCTGGCCTCTCAGCCTATGCTAAAGCTTATCAGCTCAGGAGGAGATGAAAACTCTCCCTCGAAGGAAACTTATCTCTGCCTGCTGGCTGTGTAAATAGCTGGTATGGTCAGGTTATTCATAAGAACTACTTCAGATCCTCTTACTAGCTAGGAACAAAATCATCATATATTACTGTGGTAGAAGCCATAACAAGAGAATTTGCCCCACTTGGTCCAGTTGGAGGGATTTGGGGTTTTGGCTTACACACTTTGGATGTGGAGGCCAATTAACCTAATTATGCATTCATAGAATGGCTTGTGTTGGAAGAGACCTTAAAGATCCTTCCAACCCCCTTGCCATGAGCAGAGACACCTTTTTACGTCTTTGCTTCTTAAATTGAAACTACCCCGTGATAGAGGTGCAATCAGCTTTGCATTTTAGAAATAGATGAAAATGGAACTCAATGTATGTAATTGAGGGTCACAACCCTGGCTATTCCACCTGTTGGTGGAGCCAGTACTTCCTGTTAAATATAAACAGATCAGCTCCTCCTAAGGTCTGTCCAGCTCTTTCCCACGTCAGGGATCTTCTGGTACACTGTCATTTGAGATCTAAATAAGAAAAGCCTGTTATTCTGCAGTTTACAAACATAAGGAATAGCAAGTTTTAGGAGTTCTTTGCTGAATTCCTCTGGAAAAAGGGAAGAAGAGATTACACAAGGCATCTTCAAAAGTACTCAAGAAGACATGAAATTTGTATTGCATTAATGTTCAAGATCCAACTGGGAACTTTTGAAATTCCATCCCTCTTTGATTTACTTAGGTATTTGCAGTCTGTCTGCTGTGCCTAGCCTGAGTGTGCAGTATTCATTAGTATATTGAGCCTTTACTTCACCTCATTGGGAAGCCACAAGGGGTTGGAACAACACCCAGTTTATGACTGAGGCTTCCCATTGCAGTTCCTCTGTGGCAGCAGTCGGTAACAACAAAGACCTTTCTGCCTCTCCTAAGATTTGCACCAGCAAGTAGGTGCTAGAGAGTGGCATCACTTCTGTCTATTCCTCCTTTCCCTCTCCACCTTTTTTAAATCTTGAATTTTCAAAGGAAGCATGACATTGTGCATTATCTTGTTAGTTCCCCTTCACCCCTGTAACTTCTGAACCTGAAAGGTGGCCCACTGTAGTGCTCTGCTCCATGGAAAGCCTATTCAAGCTGGCAGCACTCTGCAGGACAGTAACTTCCCAGCACAAGCTGCCCTTGCCCACCCAGGTAGAGAAGTTGGAAGGATGCCTGGGGATGCTAGTGAAGGAAAGGATTATCAGGATCTTTGTGGCAGGGAGGATGGGATGGTGCCAGCACCTTTCTAGGACACTGGCTAATGTTGCTACTCTTTTAACAACTTGCCTGACCCATGTTTGAATGGGGACCTAGGAAGTGTTTGAACGGGACTAACACTAACAAGGACTAACAAGGAGTGTAAATGTCATTGTCAGCATGTCACCAGGATGTGGCTGGTACGTGGTCTGTGCTTTAGGAGCAGGGCTTAGAATAAGGTGACACAGGTATTTCTAAAAATTATCTCTGTTTACTTAGGAAACTACTGGCATATACTCCCTCCCCCAGTGCACGTAGGTGAAATTTCACCTCTGGAATCTGATACCGGTGCATAAATTTCAACTCCCTCCTATGTGCTCTCCCTATTTCACATGAAAATTTGTTACTCTATTCTGCTGAGTTAAGTACCAGGTCTTAAATTTTCCCCTTCCTTTTTAAATAGGATGTTAAAAGACATACTTTTCACTGCTGCTTTTAATGCCATTAGGAAGAGATTGTTGCAGGTTAACATGGATATATTAGAGGCTGTTGAATTACAGTGCAGCATTTAGAGGATGAAAAACTCTACAATATTATTCATTGCTTTTTAAAAAGAACATTTAGGTAATTATGATTCCTTCCTTCTTGCCAAAGTAATATTTACTGATGTTAGATATTTCCTTGACCAGTCTGTACAATGCTATGAGGCAGAGCAAGAATATAGTGCTGTATCCAGAAAGGGCTTTGTTACTACCTCAGTCTTTAAAAATGCCCCTTTAACACATTCTACAATCACACGGGATGCATTGGTGCTTCCCATTTTTATTAACCTTTGCTTTGTCCTTCTGTTCTTAGTTTTGCTCCCACGCATAAGTGTGGCTAAATTTGGAGGCAATATAAATTAAATCATTGGAAACCTAATAAGAGTTTGATCTATGAAGACTGCACAGGGAGGGGCGAAAAGAACAGCTTGTGCCACTTTCCTGCACAGGAATGCTGCATACATCACGGGAAACCATCAGCGTGGGCGGAATGCTTTAGCTTGTTTGTCAATGTGAAGTGTTTTGAATAGTGTCATTGAACATACAAAATCCTTATTTTCGTAGGCCAGATAATCCCTTGTGTTTTCTTAAACAATGCACTAAAATGGTCCCTTTTTGACAGACAAAGAGAATAAAGCAGGACTCATTATCGTAGTCCTGCAACAGCAAACAATTGTGTATAGGAGTGCAGTGGAGGCAAAAATGTGGTTTGCAGAGGGTTTATATGAATACTTAAAACCAACTCTGAAAGTGGCCCAGCTACACTATACATTGATTGTTTTGACCTGTAACCTTATGTACCTGCATCCAGGAAGAACACAAAGTGAAGGTGATTTATATGTTTTCAGGTTTGGCTTAGAAAAATAATTTTAATCAGTTCAAAGCAAGCTGCCTTGAATGACCTCACATTTACTGTGGGGAGAGAAGGAGGAAAGGAGGGCCACTATGCAGATAATTAGGGTGGAACAGGTGATACTTGTGTGAAAGCTTGTTACCTTGTGCATGGTCTTGCCTTGCAGTAAAAGAACTTGTTCCTATTAGTAAATCTGAGTCATTTTAAATCCCTAGGGGATGGAAAAAGCTCACTGTGTATTTGAGTAAATATAGTATGTAACCTGGTTTGCCTGCAAACATGTCCTTCCCTTTCTGGTCTAATTTCACATATTGGTTAGTTGTACTACCAATACACATTAATTTCCAAAATTATTCCTTTGGCTCCTGCTTCTGCAGTATGACCCAGCTAATTATGAGGCAAAGAAGTAGGCTTAAGATGTTAGTGCTTGACTATCTGGTGTTCCCTGGCTGTTGTTCCAAAAGGGTATGTTTGGGCAGGCTCATTTTGCAGCATGTTTGGTACAGAACTGGTACAACTGGGTGGTTGGAGTTTGGAAAACTTGGGAGGAGAGCATATATCTTATCCTAGTCTGAATGTGCATGTTGTATAGATTAATTTTCCAGGCATAATCATGTGCTTACATATTAATGTATTTACAGTGCCACTATTGGAAACTGCCAGTGCAGTCATCCATGAACACAGCCCTCCATGGGGATGCCAGGCAAGGTCAAAGCCTGGCCAAGTCGCTCTGTAAAACACACACTCAAAGCTACTGTGGGGCAAAATTCCGCGGCACTGCAAAGAATTCTGATAGTGGGGCTGTACTTACAGCAGTGGAACGTTCCTGCTTGTTTCCAAACAGGCGTAGAAGAGGGTGCCACGATGGAAGACGTGTATTTGGCGTCGGTGGAGACGGACCGAGGCGTGAAGGAACAGCTGCGGCTTTATGACACCAGGGGCCTGCAGGAGGGCGTGGAGCTGCCCAAGCACTACTTCTCTGTGGCTGATGGCTTCGTGCTGGTGTACGCTGTGACCAGCCTCGAAGCCTTCCAAAGGGTCGAGCTGCTCAAAAAGGAGATCGACGTCTTCAGGGACAAAAAGGAGGTAAATGCACCTCTGGCTAAATGCTGTGTATCAGTGATAGGAAGTTAAGGTCACAAAGCCCAGCTTTTGTTTCCGTAAACTTCGTGTACAAAGGAAAATGAATGTACCCACAGCCTTGGGCAACTCAGCAAAAAGGAGGCCTTCACATGCCAGGGAAGCTTAATTCACGTGCCATGCAGGTCATGCAAAAGAATGCTTTTTTTTCTCTCCTTATTTCCTCTACTACAGCTAAAACTCACTCAGCTGAATGCACCAGCCAGGACACTTATGACTAATAAAACATGTGGTCTACAGCAGTGCAGCTTGTATGTTTTTTTAGATATTGTACAGGGGAAGTCAAGTGCATAGAATAATATAACGAAGGGCATTATCTTTGTTTGTTTTGTATTCATGTACTTGATGGCTTACAAACTAGTGTAATTGACAATGGGTCTCCCAGACATTAGTCAATTGGCAAAGCAGCTTTAATGTATTTTAACAACCATATTGAATCAATTCAATTGTGTGAAATGACTGCTCTATTTTCCCTTAGAAAGCAGCTAGTGTTTTCAGCTGACAGTGTTCCAGCTTAGCTAAACAAATATAACTTGCATGTGGCATTAGCATTATGGCTTTTCCTACAGTATCTTTATATTCTGGAGTGGTTTTCCCTGTTAAATGTCTTTAGCCTACAGCTTTCCAAATGCCTGTTTTATGCTGTTTAAAAGAAAAAAAAAAGGCATGAAGAATTAATTGGATAATGGTAGGGAGAGACTTTGCAAAAATGTAACTTGTTTTGTACTGACAGCACACAGGGTGGTGGAGGAAGGCAGGCTCAAGTTTGACGGCAGACGAATGTGCAGTCACAGGAGAGGTATGTTAGGTGGTAGGACTGGTGTGAGCTGCAGACTGTCACGTATATCAGGGATGCAGGAGTCAAGCATAACTCCCCTGCAGGGCAAAGAAAGGTGGACAAGCAGGAAATTTTTCCTAGGCACTGTGTTTTGTGAGAGCCCTGATTTGTTACTATACAGCGTGTTGTAATGTGAAGAGGGAGTCACAGCCCCAACAGGATCTGTGTTATTCCTCTCTCATTGCATGCAGGTATTTCAGAAAACAGCCAGTTTACTTATCCTTTTGGAGAGCTTAGAATTGTGGTTTTGACTGAGGATAACGTAGCTAAAAAAGTTAGTAGTGGCCACACTAAGATGGATAAAATAGTTTTCATACCTGTGATTTCCATAAAAAATAGGCTTTGAGGTGTACAAGGTAAGATCAGGAGTCCTACCTTAAGGTAATTGCTAATCAGCAGATTAATGATTCTATGACTAAAAGTCTGGGCTCTGCTAGAATGAATTATTTACTGAATTTGGGCTGTATCTCCACATATGGTGCTTCTGAGCTGGCAGAACTTCAACTCGTTGAATGGCACAGTTCCCTGTTGTGTGGCAGATGACAGAAAGCACTGATGGCTGGTTCCTTGCCTTTGCTGGCTGAGGGGGCTCTCCAGCACGCACCTTAAAGCCTGGCCAAATTTCATACTTAATAGAGGTTTTGTTCTGTTATACTGAGAGAGCTTTACGATAGCTAAAATTCAGCTGGAACATGTGGTAAATACACATGAAGATTACAGCTTCTTTCAAAGCCCTCACAGAGGGGGGGAAAAAACCCTAAGTAGCATTTTTCCAAACACTCTGAACTACTATAGAAAAGAAAGGCAGCCTCAGACCTCACAGGAACAGGACAAACATCTGTAGCTGGAAAGAAGCAGAAGGCATTCTGGAGCCAGCCTGATGAACAGGAGGGAGCAAGCAGGTGTGGCCACAGCAAACCCCACAAATCATCAGCAAGGGAGGACTTTATCACTTGATCTTTGTCAAATCACTAGTGTAGAGATGAAAACAGAGTTTGACTAAGGACTTTGAACTAAAAATGTAGGCATGGTTTCCCCTAAGAGCTGGTGCCAGTAAAACATTTTTAGAAGCCAGTTACATTAAAATAAGGAGGAGCAGTAGCTTCACCTGGCCAGCCCTGCCTTTGGCACTTCCTAGAGCTGAAGTACTGGGAAGGCTTCATGCGCTTACTGAGCTCAGCCACCCTGGACTCTCTGGGTGATACACAGGTCACTTGATGGGTCCTTAGAGCTGCAGAGCTGAGCTGATACTGCTGTGCTGCTCTCCTTAGCTAACCAGCTGCTCCTGAAGCTGCTCCCTGCAGGACGCTGCTGGTGCTTCTTTGCCACTCTCAGCAGACTGTCCCCTTTGGGTGGCTCCTGGTGGCCAGGGCTGGGCAGCTGGCAGGGTTGAGCTGGTGAGGGGCCCCACAGCCCAGCCTGCCTGGGCTGCTGGCACAGTTGGGTTTCTTTAAATTGTGGAATGGAGCTTGGGAAAGAAACAAACAGGGCCAAATCCACCACTGTGGGATCCAGGCTTTCTCTGCTGCTGTGCATTTTTTCATCTTTCAAGCATCTGCTGCTGTGACCTGCTCAGATGTCATGCTCTTATCATTTGTCTAGGGCAGCTCAATTGCCATGTAAGTGGAGAATAGGGCTGTTTAATTTTGGATCTCTTGGGTATTGTTTTCCTTCAACCAATTGTCGAGGGTGGGGAGTGGGGTGGCAAGAAGGGGAAGTCCTGCATATCCTATGATTAAAACAAGCTTCCAACCTGTAAGTAGGTGAGGCTAATTCAAATCCCAGACCCTGATATTCCAAACTAGATGCAACTTACCTTGTGCCAGTGCTAAGTTACAGAACAAGTCTGAACTGTGTTGCTAGTTGCCTGCTGTTTAAAATTATTGTGGTGGATGGTTTTGGTATAAAACTCACCCTCTTGTTTGGTTTGCAGGTTACAGTTATTGTCTTGGGAAACAAAACTGACCTCCTGGACCAAAGGCAAGTGGATACAGAAGCAGCACAGCAATGGGCAAGGGCCGAGAAAGTAAGACTGTGGGAAGTGACTGTGACAGATAGGAAAACACTGCTCGAACCCTTCACCTTCTTAGCTAGCAAACTGTCCCAGTCCCAGAACAAATCAACATTTCCCTTGCCTGGAAGGAAGAGCAAAGGGAATAACTGTGATAACTAGGCTAGCTTAGCATTGTCTCCTGCTGCCAGGTCACAGTCTAAGTCCTTTCTGTGCCATTTGCTTCTTGCAGTTTCACTTAAAGCAATAATATCATTCAGCAATAAAATCAGCAAGCTTATAGCTAAGAGGTATCCTTCCTGCTCATGGACTTGGCTTGAAGAAGCCGCTGGTGGTAAAAGCCTCAAAAAGCACTTTATGAGAGCAGTTATTTTGCAACCAGGGTTATACAGGAGGAAGGAATAGATGGATACCTCTCTAGCAGGGGCTTTTACTATGCCTGGATACAGCCATGTTGAGGGACAAATCAACAAGCTTACCAGTATATAATTCCCCTGCAGATCTATAGCCTGTAGTCACAAAAAGTATTAGCTGCAATAAAGCATTCAATTTGGAAAGGTGATATATTTGATGGCAACAGTTCTTTTACCTGGACCTTAAACAGGGCCACAGGGCTTTTTGATGCTGCAAGAGGCTGAAATCAGTGTCTTGCTGTAGGAGAAGGGTATAGGGCAGGAGGAACAATTACCAGATTTAGCCACTGATGTTCTGCTACTGACTGGAAGAAAAAAAATACCAAATGAAATAATAAAAAAACCATCCCCCACATCATCTGGGAAATACTAGATGTTCCCCAATATGAACTTTGTCAAGAAAGTCTAGTAAGCAGTGCTTTCGGGTCAGGAATTCATTTGTAGAAAGCAGAAAAGCTCTCTGAGCACTCACTGATTGAACAACAACCCAAGGACAACATAGCTGTGGGTTTGTTCCAACATATCCACTACAAATCAGTCACATTCCCATAGGTGGTAATTTTACTGAGAATTATATGGATTGATTTTGTATGCAGGAGGTATCGCTGGGTTCTGCTTAGGGCATGCTTACCTGGCTAATCAGCCAAGCTGCAGCAATCCCTCTCTAGGCCAGATAACCACTGGTACAAAGTGCTGTAGGACTCTGCAGGTGGGGGTTAAGGAGGGTAGGAGGCTGACTTTTTGGGGACAGCTCTGTGGCAAATGCCCAGAAATACCTTCACAAATGGCCCAGCTGCAGGAGCACAAGTGCATGTGCTGTGTTTGACTCAACACTGGCAAACCTGTGCTGCAGGAACGTGCTGTCCCAGGCCAGCCTCTCAGTAACTGAGCAAAAGGGGATATATAGAGCGACAGAACGAGCAACTTTTCCCAGAGACAGGGGCCAGTTTTTGACATCTAATAACCTCCTGTACTAATTGATGCTAGCTTTTCTTTATACTTGAAGGCAAGAGCAAGGAGAGGGAGTGAAGTACCCAGTTTCTGCATTTTCCACTGAATTAATGCTGTTTTGAACAAATACTAAGAATTTCACTGTGAATCAGCAAAACCACAAGCAATATTTGCACTGTCATATCATAACTGCCAAATAGTGTGCTTAATGATCACAATTAAGCTCATAGCATTGCTCTTCCTGAATACTGATTAATAAATTCTGTCAGCGTTACTAAAGTCTGTCAGCATTATTAATGTCAGAGCAGCAGTACACTTCACTAAAAATTAAGCAGGAATCCCTACCATTATAATGAAGGCAGACGAAACTGTTTATGTGCTTTGCCCAATATAGTTTGAATTGCTGTGGCTAAGGAGTAAGATAAGAGAGCAATTATAAATGAGCAAGCTCTTGTAATGCCCTGCTAGGAACATACAATTGTTGCCATTGCAACACTGCAGCTGAGTAAGCACTATAGCACGACCTTCCCGCACCTGGCCAGTAAGAGTCATAGTCCCCAGCGATGCTGCAGGATGACACTCCCTCCTCACTCATTTCCTACCGAACACGCGTGTACTACAGTCTCTCCCTCCCCAGAAGACTCCGTTTCTGCCTGCAATGCTTGGAACTGGAGCTGACCTCAGAGCAGCAGTGGTTCACCTCCTTGCTGCAGCCTCTTGCCGTGGAACGGGTCATGTTCCTCTTCCTCAGCTCTGCAGAACCCTTCTTCTGGAAGGGACTTGAATCAGCCTTGGACCAACCAAAATAAGCGAAGACATCTACTAACAGCACATCGCCAAAGCTGACCCCTGAGCCAAGGGAGTGCAGGTTGACAAGTCAGAATGAACTTAAAAAGCCTGGCAATGGAAAGAATGGGGATGACTTGTTCCTGTCCAGCTCTGCATGCTGCAGTCTTGGTGCCAATTCTTCTGCCAAGACTGATGTCACCGGTAGGCTGCCAGAGCTGTGCAGGGGAGGTGTAGCTTCCCAGGACTCCCAAGACTTGACAACGTTTTAAGACAGGCAAGAGGAAGACTATCTTCTAGATGACTAAGGCCATTTTTCCAAAAAGGCTACATAAAAGCAAACACATTTTGTTTGATTTGGCTGAGTTTAGATCATTCGAGGCATTCAGATAAAAAAATCCACCACCCACTGTTCTCTTTCATAAACTTATTCTGATGTTTTTCTAAATAGCATGTGCTTTACTGATGGGAAATCTAGTGTCGCTTCTGCAAATGATATGCATACAGTGGCTGGTACTGAGTAAAAATGAAACTTGCTGTAGTAGAGTTTTACATAGGGTGAATAAGCAAAGTACAGAGTATAATGTAGTAGCTAATGGGCAGAACATGTATTTTGTTCTTACTATTCCACTGACTCCAACCCTGTTCTAAGTCACTGGGATCATTTCTGCAATACTACAGTCCCTTCAAAAGATAACGGAGAAAAAATATTATAAAGAAGAAAAATTAATAAATTAAACCATCTTTCTCTGTTCCTCTAAAGCCTCTACTGAATAAACACTGTACAAATCAGTCACCCCCACTAGTTACAACAGTTAGTTTGATGTGTCCTAGTGGCAAGAAGCTGGCAAAAACCTACTGAAATTAAGCCATTTACCTCTTTACTCAGTAAAGATTACCAGAGATGCTCCTGGTGTGATATAGATATATATGAAACAGGCAAACAGCTGAGGGAGCTCATATACCAAAACATACCCCATGTCAAAAGCCAGCAGTTCAGCCACTGAGGATAAGGTGCTACTACCCACGGCCACCCAGCAAAGGAAAGGACACTTCTAATTAACACATTACTTTGAACCAAGTTAGATTTGCTCTGTATCTAGATAGGAGGAGAAGTATGTAAATGAAATACATACAGAATTTATTTTAAAGTACCAAACCAAATCCGAGAGCGCAGATGACCACTCAGCACTCACAAGAATGTTGCAAGATGAAGCACTTGCCATGTGAAAATGAATCTGTGCTTCCTGCCTTTACCTTAAGGGAGTGGTCAGAAATGCCATATCCACAACTAACTGCCCTGTTGCTACACACCTCACTGTAAACACTATGTCTCTAGGAGATAATCTTTATAGGTAGTTAAAGGATGTACAGATTAAGTCTCCTTTATACTCCTTTACAGCGTTGTCTGCTGGCTTACCAGGACACGATTCCTTCTCCTCTTCCAAGTGCAAACAGACCACTCCATCAGAAAAGCATCAAGGCATTCTTTTCTTCCTTCTACTTCCTGCTTCTTTCCCTTCCAGATAGCTAACTCTTTTCTGGTTGTACTTTCAAACAACATGCCAGCCCTGCAGAAGCAATCCTGTGAAAACTTAAGCTAAAAAGTAACAGACATGGACTCTTTGGCAAGTTAACTCCTCATGTCCAGGTCCCTGCACAACACTTAGTGAACGGTTGCAAAGGTCTTATCATTCATTGTATGGTTGTCTAGAACTGTCTTCCTAAAATAGCAGCAGTCAGTGCACTCACCTGCAGATCTCCCTTGTCCTTAACCACAGCATAAATCCTCCAAAGCGTACAGAGACACCGTTCTGGCAAAATGACAAAGCAAGGGACTAAGGAGAAATCTTTTCTTCTTCCTTTTTTTTTTTTAAACATCTTTTTATTAGCACAGTAACAAACGCAGACTTAAGTAGCCCACAACATACAACCAATCCACTGAGTGACTCCTATTCCACACCTTACAGTTAAACAGCTTAAGGTATTTCACTACAGGTTACCATAAGTCCTGATTAAACCCTTTATTCTTTTCACAAAGATAGATTGGCTTATAAAATAATACATTAACTACTTCTCATTTCTTGTATGAGGCCATATACCCACCTCTCCATATCACAGATCATGAGATGACAGTCTTTAAAAAAGATTTGTTAAATACCAATGTGCCCTCCATAGGGAAAAAACAATCCCAACATCTTTTTACAAAAAAAAAAGAAAAAAAAAGAAACCCAGAACAAAATAAATCCCTCAAACCCAAACAAACAAAAAGCAAAAACAGTGTGTATAGTCTTGAAAGGACTTTTACATAAACGTCAACCTATGTACCTGTACAAAATTAAGCTGTTTTAATCTTTTACATACTGCAAGCAAACTGAAAACCAAAGAAGTCTAGGAAGTTTACATTCTTCTCTGTACTATATGTGAGCTAATATTGCTGAACTAATTACAGTCTTAAAGTATGCTATTCCAAATCCTAGCTGTCTACTGTAGCAAGATACCTTAAGTTACAACAACAAAATCTTAGGAAATAAAAGACTGAATAAAATCTGTTATAGAAATACCCTACTCTTTACCAGCACCCTCCCTCCCCCCACCCCTTCAAAATCATAAGCAGCTCTTTCCATCACAGACAAATAATGTAAGAGTTTGACGAAAATCCAATTTATGTAGCGTATCTTTTGGTCCATTGTCTGGCCATTCTGTCATGCTCTGCTCTGTTAGTCATATACTGAGTGGCAATGCTTCCAACCAGGGGGTCAGCTGAAAAGAAAACACACCACTTACTTCAGTCAAGTTACCGAATAAAAGACTTTAAATAGAGCTGAAGGGTGAATTTCATACAAGGCTAGCATACAGGGTAAGGTACACTGTAACAATCTAAACTTATTGAATTGATGATAAGTATTTTCTCTGATTTTGTGTATTTATGGTGATGTACTAATTTGTAATTTAATAGAGTGAAGTGCCAATAAAGTTTTAAGGAGTTTAAGACACAACAATCAATCATATTTTGCATTACTGAGGGTTTTCACCAATTCATGATTTCAGGTTTATTTTATTCCTTCTAAGTGTGCCTGAGATACTCATGCTAAGTGTACTTTTAGCAATGTAA
This sequence comes from Petroica traversi, assembly GCA_025920805.1. Classification (NCBI taxonomy): domain Eukaryota; kingdom Metazoa; phylum Chordata; class Aves; order Passeriformes; family Petroicidae; genus Petroica; species Petroica traversi. The sequence goes on from JAHLSL010000044.1 coordinate 7,481,697, forward strand.
AGCTGCCTTCTAGGAAAGATCAAACCTCAAAGAAGGGGTTTAATTTTTCCAACAAGTTTAGTTCAGTGTGAAATCTGGCCCTTCTCTCATCTGTAGACATTTAAAAATGCTACCTGTAAAATGACTTTGGAAATGCAGACATATTCCTCTTAACGAGTGTGGACAGTGGGTGGGTCAGAGCAGCAGTGACGACCACTTGTGGCATAGTTGGGGTCACTGGTCTTGAATGGATGATGGAAAATAAAAGGTCAAGCCCCCTGTTCTCAGAACTGTGTTTGTGGCTCTTCAAGCTCCATTACTGAATTATTGTAGCCCTACAGATCAGTGAGCACTGAATTTGGAAGGAGAAGGGGTTTTCGTGTGCAGGAGGATTGCCTGTTTCCCCATGGGTCAGCCTGAGGCTGGTAGGGGGTATATCTCCCCCCCCGCCTCCCCGACTGCCCTGGAGAGGGAAATGTGCTTCACTGGAGGCTGGAGCTGAGCTGGCCATACTAATGGGATGTGATGAGGGCCACGTTATTTAGGTGCTGGGAGGAGTGCAAGGCGGCAGGTGGACTTACCGGGGTTACAGTCTGTGAGGAGGGAGCAGATGGAGAGAAGAACTTTAGAAATGGTTAATGCTGGACTCCAGTTGTCTTTTAAAATGTCCAGGCAGATGACGCCTTGGCTGTTGATGTTACAGTGGTAGATCCTTGTCCGGAACGTTACCTGCAAGAGAGGGGTGTGAGCGGGTGTGCCGGGGTGCCACAGGCTGCGGGGAGGGACAGGACAGGAGCACCAGGGAGGAGCGGAGCGGCGCCCGGGAGCGCCGGCCGAGCCGAGCCGGGTCCGGGCTGACCC
>JAHLSL010000044.1:7482936-7523472 GCA_025920805.1 Petroica traversi
CCGGGCTGACCCACGCCGGGCTCCCCGGGCCGCCGCCGCCCTCTCGCGGCCGAAACAAAAAAGAGCCGGATTTAGAACAAAAATGAGGAACCGTCTCAGGAGCCAACTTCCACGATCAACGCAAAACCCAGGCTGTACTGGGTTAATTTTTTTCCCCAATTTTTTTAAAAATTAAGTTTTGCCTTTTTGTTCCCAGTGAAAAAAGGGCCCGGGGCCTTAACACCAGCATTTTTCTCCTTCTGGGCACCCAAGGATTTGTAAAATCCTCCAGACAAGCCATGGCACTTGGAATCACTCACTTCTAAGAGGCTCAGCAATGGGGGAAGCTAGTTAGATTTACTTATTTTCGTGATGTGATTGAGCTAGGCAGCCTGCCACAAAAGTTATCAGAAAGGGAAACACAAGCAACAAATTTGGTGCAATTTGCATGGATCAGGATTATGTGCATGAATAAAGGCTCATGTCCTAAATCCCCTAAATTTGCCAGCTATCCACACCTAGAAATTTTATTGTCTGTTTATAGGTCATAGGAGTATTTGCAGAACACTCTCAGTAAGTGTGCAGTATGACAAGACACACTTTCTCTGGAGATGGGACCAGCCCACACATGAAACTTGCCAGTCAATCCTCATCTTTTCTAATCCAAGAAATTGGCCTGTGGCCCTCACTCTTACAGGCTTGGGGAGCAGGCACGGGGTGGGGTGACACAGCTTCAGAACCCTGGTGACTGGCATGTCCCCGTGCACCGAATCCATGCAGTGCTTCCAAGAATGTCCCCGATGCACAAAGCACATAGGCTATTTCTGGACTCACAGAAGTGGTTACTTGTCACACAGGAGACACCCACGTGCATGCTTGGGGAGATTTTTATGCTTTGTTTCTTGTGAGCTGCTTGGATTTTGGATTAAAACAGAAAGCAAACAAAGGAAACCCCAAATCGCTGCACGTTTACACATTTATGGGGGAAAACAGCAAAACAGCAAGACTGCAGAGATGTGTTACCCTCCCACACCTTCTGCAACAAGCTGCCACTCCAAAACCAAGAACTCCTGATGTTTTCTACCTAGGGAGCCCTAGAGATAAAGCAGACAAGAAACTGAAATGACCTTTGTTTCCCAGACCATCTAATCTTGGGAGGAAAGGCAGCAATTACTCCCAGCAGTCATGTGGAAGTCCACGTGCAGCAGCCTGAGCAGAGGGCGGGTCTGCCTCTGCTGTACTTGCCCCAGCCCACACTGCTGAGGGCAAAACCCGCTCGTGGCATTTGCACTTGCTGGCAATGGCTCTGCCTTGGGCTCCCCAGCCCAGCCCTGCTGCTTGCTCAGTGTTTCTGTGTTTGACCTGCACCTTTGGTCTCCTTCCAGAAGGTTTCTAACTGTAAGCGAAGTAACAATTTCAGCAGTTTAAACACTTCCAGAAGGGGAAGCATGGAGTCTTTCCAAATTAACACAATAAGGACCAAATTAACAGAGGTCAAGAGTTCTAATTTGTAAAGACAGAAAGTTGTTAATCCTGATTCTCAGCACAAAAGCTAAATACTCTGTAGACAGTCTCTCAGTCCAGCAGACTAATAACTGATAACAAAGCATGAATGCTGTTTGCCTTTAAAAGTAAGATTTATTTTTAAACAATTTTTCATGGAGGAGGGGAAAATGAAAATGAAAGAAGATTCCCATATACTTGCAGAACAGCCTAGTTCCTTACCACACCTTAAGATATAATCATTAAGTGATATATCCATGGCACTAATAGCAGTTTTCTCTAGTTAGAGAAACTCTACCAAGCACTGTGGAATAAAATCTAAATTTGTTTTCACTTTAGCCACAACTCAGAACTAGGATGGTGTTAGACACCTAGTCCAGCTGTTTGCCATTTACAATTTCTGCTGATGGCACAAAAGCCAGCAGTGCAGGGAAACCAAAAGGAACTGAAGAGGAAAAATTGGAGGACCACTTAAAAACAAACAAAAATATTAAAAGTAAATGATTATTACTCCCTAAAGAGGAAAAGAATTTCTCACATAAACCTAGTACATTAAGACCAAAATCAAAAGAAACTGAGTTACTTAGAAGGTAGTGAAGAGAGCAGCATGTGGAATAGCAGAAAAATATAGTGTAACTGAATAATCCTTTGGAAATGTCCCACCTGAGATTACATTAATGCAGTAACTACATGGAGTTAAGCACAGCTTTTGAAAAGACAAAAAAGAAGGTAATCTCAACCTTACCCTGAAGTGATAGCAGAGGTTAATTTACACAAGCAGCAGAATAGGAGTGGGTGGAAGGAAGTGGTTAGAGGTTATTAATACAAATGATCAAAGCACACAGACCAGGTCAACACAAGCGACTGTTTTCACCTCGGTAAATGAAATCTAACCCAACTATAATGTAACTCTTGGGGAAATGTCCATTGTAATAGTACAAATACTGAACTCTTAAATTCTAATTATACTTGTTTATTGGATTCTCCTAAATCCAGGCTCACCCAGCACATGCCTGATTCATTTGCTATCTGAAACACAGGCAAAACCAGAATACAGCAACAAATGAGAAAACTTAAAAAGCAGAGAATAGATTAACACTAACATTTTCAAGGTGCTGTATAGAATGCTCAATTAAATGCAAAAGAACTCCATTATACATATTTAGGACATGAAAGAGAGTATCTGTCCCTGTATCAGATTTCTCCCACTGAAGTTCCTCATACCGTGCAATGCATTTCCAAGTCAAATTTTAAGATCTTTCATTTCTCCAACCTCAAGCACAGTAATGCAGTCCCTCTTAATATCCTCACAGGAATCTAAATATCACTTCTAGCACAGTCTTCTGGCTCTCCTAAAGCAACATCCTCTCCAAAAACATTTGCTCTAAATGAAACCCCTGAACCAAACCCTCAGCTGGAGCTAGACCCAGTCCTCAAAGGCTGCACCTGTGTATCCTTCATCACACATCTCTAGGAGGCTCATCAACCACACAGCATTTGTCCGTGTTTATGCCTCAACACCTTCTCTCAACTTGGGTTTGGAAACTTGCCAGGATGACCATTTTCACCTAGTTTTATTTAAGAAAGCAAATCCTTTAATGACATTCCATTTTCAGGTTATGAAATGTTTTCAGCTACAGGCACTTCACCATTGGGCAGCCCACCACAGCAGGAACTGTCATCACAGGAGTTAACAAAGACTCAGAGGCCACAGAGGTTTTCTTCCACTGGTCTTACAGGGCTTACCAAGGAAGATTCAAGGGTTACTAGTCCTTTTTCCTTGAAAGCTTACTCTTTTCAGAGATCAAGGCTTTCTAAATGACATTCTACTCTATTCTAAAATGATTCTACTGTTCTATGAATGCTTATCATCAAAGTGATATACACTGGGTTTTGTTTCAGCTAGCTGTTTCTTTATTTCTTGCCCTAAAAGGCATTTACAGGAAGGCTACTGTTATTACATTCGTCTATCACTTAAACATGATACACAGACAGTATTTACCCACTACTGCAAGCAGTTGGGCAATCAACAAAATAGCAGGAATAATGTAGGAGCAACATGATAATATTTTCCACATTACCATCTACTAACACTAGTGTAAATTTTAATACAGGAGCAGTTTTGGTTCTCAAGGGAAGGTTCTTCCTTTCAACTTGAGTAGAACGAGTATGTTCTATTATAGCACCACCATGTTTCTCCTATACCCCATCTCAATGAGACTGAAGCTATACATACTTTACTTCCGTACATATATGTGGTTTGTAAACCAACTTGGATTTTGCTAGATAAAATACTCCATTTAAATGAAACTGCTACAAATACAGTGAATTGCCACTAAACTCATGTTTTAAAGCCTGGGACTGGTGCCACAGCCGGGGGTTTGGCGACTTAGACAGTGGGACTTGCTTTGGGAAACCTGGGCACAGATGGGATCCATCTGTCAGAGAAGGAGAAAGGGCCTGCATGGGTGAACAAGGAGCTGTAGGACAAACTCAAACACACAAAGGAACTGTACAGAAAGTAGAAGCAAGGACAGGTAACCTAGGAGGAACAGAGAGATGTGGGCCTGTGAACCCAAGATGTTCAATGAGGCCATTTGCAAGGTCCTTCAGCTGTATCTGGGCAATCACAAGCACTTGTGAGACCCCACCTGGATCGCTGCATCCAGGTCTGGAGACCCCAGCATGTGGGAAGGATGTGGACCTGTTGGACTGAGTCCAGAGGAGGGCCATCAAGACAAACAAAGGGCTGGAGCACCTCTCCTATGAGAGTTGGGCTTGTTCAGCCTGGAGAAGAGAGGGTTCCAGAGAGACTTTAGAGCAGCCTTCCAGTACTTAAAAGGGCCTACAGGAGAGCTGGAGAGGGACTTTTTACAAGGGCATGGACAAGGAGTCATAACCTTGAAATGAAAGAGAGTTAATTTAGATGAGATATTAGGAAGAAATCCCTTATTGTGAGAGTGGTGAGGCACTGGAACAGGCTGCTCAGAAAAGTTGCAGATGCTCCATGCCTGGAAATGTCCAAGGCCATGCTGGATACAGGTTTGAGCAATGTGCTCTAGTGGAAGGCACACCTTCCAAGTCCAAGGAGGTTGGAACTAGATCATCTTTAAGGCTCCTTCCAACCCAAACCATTCCAAGATTCTATGATGAGTCTGAACAAGCCTGGGATGATAAATACTTCTGAGCTGCAGCCTAGAAAGCAATCATCTAACAAAACACACATGGGAAAGCAAAAGATCCCTCTTTAAATGCTTACTGGGCTCACAAAACCCCCTACTCTAAAGTAAATTAAGTTCTAACATGAGAGAACCATCTTTGTTGCCAGAGAATCTCCAGAGATGGACAAATGTCAGCAGAAAAGCACTAGAGATGTCCCAAGGTAGACTATGCTGTTTGTGAACTGGAGCCCTATCTTAGGGGTAGAATTGAAGGAAGGACCTGTTGGTACTACCAGAAACCCTGAAGTTACATGAGCAAGAACAGGCAAACAGTTTCCTTAATTTGGCAATCTTGTATTAATTTGTCTTGTGTAAGACAATTACTCTGTTGAGATGGACTGATGGCCTGAAGAAGTCCTTTCTGCTGCAGACTTCCAAAGTCTGAGAGATGGTACAGTCATTGGCATTTACCTCATCAATCCAAACAACTCTGAAGTAGAAAGCTAAACATGCACATAAATGCTTTCAGATACAAGACAAACACTAAGTGTACACACAAGCACCTCTTGTAACCCAACACTTTTCCTGTGGCCACATATTGGAACCACCAGATAACATTCACTTGCTCTGGCATTTGCCTTAGAGCACTGGAACACAACAACATTGGAATGTAAGAGCTTCAGAAATATAATACACCTACAGAAAGTTTGTTACTGTACAAATAGGTGAACAACACAAGTGTCCAACAAAACTGAAAAATTAAATACTACTTTAGTGGCCAAAACACATGTAACTTATGCTTACAGTACCCAAGTAGTTTGAGAAACAAGTATTTGTGACAATTCTCAAGTTCATTTACTTCTCAGTTTCTCAGTCCTCTCCCAATGCTTGCACTAAATGTTTAGGACTTCTTAGAAGCAGGAAAAAAGGAAACCAGCTCTAAAATAATTATCAAGAGGACTGGAAAAGCTGTTAACATTAGCTAATAGAAACTCATGCAATGTCTAAAATGAGCTTAAGTTTATTCTTAAGAAGAGAGGATTTCAAATGGGCTGCATTCCATTAACATCACATGCTACTCATGTTTAGCACTCATTACTTAAGAGGTTAGCTACAGGTCTCTTACCTTTGGAGGCTTGAAGGGATATTCTGGTGTAAATGTGATGTCAAGGAAGAAAACACCTCCTTCATAGACTGAACCTGGAGGTCCTAGAATGGTTGATCTCCATTCGTAGATGTTATCACCTTTGGGGCCAGCACTAAGAGATAAAACAAAGTAATTTAGAAATCCTGCCACAGCTCAAATAAATACGGCTTTTTACATTCTTCAAATATGGCATGGAAGAAATATTTCAGTGTTACTCTTCATAAACTACCTGAAGTAGAGACAGGGATTAAAAGAAGATTGAATGCTTTCAAACACTCAGAGATCTTATCTGAACTTATCAGTGTTCCAGACTGTCTACCAGAGCTGAGAAACTAGAGGAGGGGCATGATTTCCATCTTCCCTCTATCCCTAAACATACTACACTAGCAATACTATACAAGGGCTAAGTTTCAAAGAACAATTTCCTACTGTATTTCAGAAATGGCTCTTCCATCTCAGTCTTAATAAAACTGTACCACATTAATGACTGCACTAAACAAATTAAGGATTTATGTTCATTTTATTAATCTCTTGTGTTCTTTAAAATTAAAATATATCTTGCATTATTGTTAAACAAAGGTTCATAGTATAATTGAAGGAAGCCAAATTAATGATGACAGTCTTACAAAAAAAAAAATCTAAATTTTCTACACTTTTTTTCATTTTGCTGCACTGATTTCTAAGATGAGGCTAGATGAACTCAGCCTGTTGATATTGCCTGCACTGTAGAACTGCTTTTCTCTGTGTCAAATTAAAACAGCACTTTCTCAAATGAGCTCTGCTCTAATTTGATATTCTGCCTAACCTGCCAGCAGCTCACTATGAGCAGTATAAACTAAAGATGCTTATACCTGTTGCAGAGTATCAAATGTCTGCTTGGTAAAATTAGTTTTACTGATATCCTCAGACACTTGCACTCCATAGTGTGCCATTTGTCACCGAGTATTTCTAAGTACAGCTCAACCTATAAAGCCATTAATAGCGTAGAACTCCATTGGTGCCTCTTCCCTTCTCTGTACTGCTATGGCACTGTTTTGTTTGTAAGGTGCTAGAGCTGGAAAAACCTTTTGCATAACGGGAGGTGCTGGCATAGCTTTTCCCATCATAGATGTACAATGGCTTCAGATCTCTTATCCCCTTATTCTGAAGGGGATGGATCTTAACATTCTTAATACAATGAAAACTAGCCTTGCTCTTCTTTCCCTCTTCTTTTAACAAGGCTCCTCCGAGACAGAAGGAAAAAAACCAGGCTCTGTTCATATTACAACAACCACAGAGCAGTATTACTTGAGAGGGAAGGCAATACAATAAATTCAATATACACATGACAATATGCATTTGATTAACATGCAGGGAACCAGAGTAATCACTGTGCATTAATAACAATGTTACTAATAAAAATACAATTGCAAGAACATAAATTGTCATAATAACAACAGTGATCAGAGACATTTTTCCTCCCTGCTCTTCCTAGCCCTGATGAACACGTTCCTGACAGCAGGGGAATCAGAAGAGAGAAAGGAAATTAATTCTGTTATCAAACCCAACTTTTTTTTTTTTCAGATTAACCTAATAATAAAATTTCACAATATGTTGGTACTAGATAATTCAGCAATCGTGAAGTTATGACTAAAAGCATGCTTCCAGGGAAAGGAAAGCATGTAAGAAAGCAGTAAAGGAAGACAGATTCCCTGCAAATGATGCACCAGCCACAAGGGAAAGATTTTTCTCTCCAGAACACAAAACCCTGCACAGCTCAACATCAGTATTAAATTAAAGTAAAAGCCATTCTATCCTGAACACTCCAGGCATCCCATTCCACCTTAATGACTTGTCCCTGTCCTACGCAGGTCCATATATTTGGACACTCAGTACTCTCCAGCTACTACTTGTGCATTAGACTGGAAAAGTGTTGTATTTCGACAGAAAGCTCTGCCTCTGGAAAGGCACCAACTTAACTGTGCAAACTTGCTGAAAAGGACTCTCTGGGGCACCCTTAGCCACTGCTCCAAGGAATCACCTCTTTATGTACCTATTAGCAACCTACTGACACACTGTCATTACTGCAACTTGCACCGGTAATCATCCTCCCTTCCCTCCCCTAAAGGTGGAGCTACTGAACGGGAACAGGTACTTGAGCTTTGTTAGCACCGATTTACTGTCGGAATTTATATCACCAGAACTGCCAAGGGGGAGCACTTCAGCACTCAAGAAATTTGATGTGCCCTCTGAACCAACGAGAAATATTTCAACGTTTTGCATTTTATCTCCAGCTTCAGCCCGAAGGGCTGTCAATAAAAAAAAAATCCCACAGACTTAAAAAATATATTATCATTAGTAATAGTCTTAGAAATCTCCTGTATCCTATTAGGTTTCCAATTAGAGCTATCACTGCACACAAGTAATATACTGCCACATTAAGAGTGCAACATCTTCATAAGACATCAGTAGGCTTTAACAATGATGTGCTAAGCTTTCCTTTCAAGCTTTTCATAATTCAATTAACAGAGTAAAATAGCTGTGCATGTCCAACTTTTACACATTAACATTGATTTCTTATAAAAGGCAGACTGAAAGAGGAAGATGCAGGTCAGCTTCAAGAAAGATACTGCTCAGATTTAACTTAGGATTAGTAATATCAAACAGCTCATGAAGACCTAGTGCATAATAGAAAAGTGACAATATTTGACCACAGTGTATGAACAGCAGCATTAACTTTTGATGGAGATATGGAAACCATCAAAGGCTAAAGATTACATTCTTTGTTTAAAATTCTTGCAATTATGTGCTTCAAAAAGAAATTCATTGATGCATGGACACAAGGCTCACTGGCACAGCTGTCACCTTGCCTGATACATGTCACCACTGCCAAATTAAGTGTCTAGATCTACTAATACAACACTTTGAAGCCGTCCAACACATGACCACTGGGAAGACAATTTTAACAATTAAACAGAAATTCTTTCCACTGCAAGACGAGAGTACGCAATCAACAACTTTCTGTATTAACTCAGCAGCCCACAACCTCTTCACTTCGAAAGAAAGAAATGAATAAAAGACCAGCAATTCAGAGTGAAAAATAACATCCAAAAGAAAACTGAGAAGATCCCAACCCATTATTTTCCTATCAAGCTGTATGTATTACACTGCAGTGCAACTGAGATTTCTCTTGGAAAAGTTATATATTCAGTAAAGATGCATTGCACCCACTGTAACAACTGATCCTGATCATTCCCAATGATGCTTGGCTTAAACCCCAGACAGATATTATACAGAAACACTCCTTGAGAAACCTCCCAGAGCCAAGGTATTGTTCGATGAATTTTCCAAGTCCAGAAGCAGGAAAATGCAAGGCATTACCTCCTGGTCGACACAAGGCAGGGAGAAAGTTTCAGCCAAGTGACACCAAGCTCAAAGTCCTGCATAGGTCAAATCCTAACCAGCCTTGTGCTGCTTTGGAAAAACCTGATCTTGCTCTGCCTCTCTTTGCTGGCAGGTGTCATATTCTTTCTCAACTTAAAAATCCAACAGGTAAATTAGAAACGCCTGGAGCAGAGGCTGGGGAGCAGAACGATGCCTAGGTAAATGAGCTGCAGATGCCTTGCAGCAGCTGTAAACACAGAATTCTGTCTCAGAGATTCAGTGTTCAGGGAGAAAACACATACACACACACACTTTCACATATGGAAAAAGCTGAAATTACAGTCTGCAAGAACACCCAGCCTGTAGCTTTTTCAAATTAAGCCATCCAGATACAACCTCCATCACAGGTCTGCAATACATGATACCACCCTGATACTTTGTACACACAAACTGGGCTTCCTCCTCTGCCCTGGCACCCTGGGCAAATCACTCAAAATATGCCTATGCCAGGGGGAGAGAGGACTTCTTGGTGTTCACCACATATAGCTAATGTACGAAAATCCCTGGGAACACAGTGACGGTACTTTCCAGGAGAATGACTCAGAAAGAGTTCATTGTTTATGTAAACGTGCTAGTTTGTTTGGAAACTACCTGTCCTTTCTAGGAGTTGACCAAATGATAATATAAGTGCTCCTTTTAGTGAAAATTCAGACTGGCAAATAGTTTAATTCCTCTTTTTGAGATACAGAAGACACACAGAGGAAATCACTGCAGTGATAAATCAGAATACTTGATGCTGCAGAGACAAGGTTAATATCCTGATATACCAAAGCAGCACATATTCCTTTTAACTAATTTAGCTGAGTAGTTTAGAAGTGCCAGAGACTGCTGTCCATCAGGGTGAAGAGAAGAATGGCGATTCCATGGTATGATGAAGAAAACGATACCAAACTCAAACATACAATATGTTTCAGTTAAAATTGCCAATAACAAACCCACAAACTCGTACACCAACTACTCCATATCCCTAGGTGCTATTTTTGATGCTATTTCACCCTAAACAGGAAGAGTCTGATGCTAGCAGCTAAGCTGTTTTGAAGTGCACACTTGGGGAAAATAAGCATAAATTCTAAAAACACTGCAGACATGACCTTTTCCAAGGGACATAGCTCAAATGAGAAAGCAAACAACATACTAACAGCACATGAGAATTTCAGGGCGGCAGAGAATCTAATGATCTCCAAAATAAAACTGCACCACTACAAACCGACAGCAATATTAATTTTTTTTTGCTGTTGCTTTGTTTTCTAGTAAGAAACAGTTAATAAACATGGAATTACATCTTAGTTATGGACTTACTAGGCAGCTTTAGGAAATAGCTGAATGTTAGAAGGTCTCTTTTCTCCCTTTTCTTTTCCCAACCCCCCTCCTTGTTTTTTTTTCCTCCAAAGATGCAAGCCCAAAACACATTTAGAAGTTTTGGCTGCTAGGCAGGCAGCATATCATTCTCATATGAAGTTCTGCTGCATCCTTCTAACCCACCCACTCCTGACCTCCGGGCAAATACATGCTTTTTTCTCGTAGCCCACCAGGTGGATCCACCCTGAACTTCCCCACTTACATTGTTAGGCTGAATCTCATGGAGAGATTGAAAAACCACCCTAGAAATACTGGATCACTGGGAGAGGCAGGTGTCATGTTTACAAAGAAGCAGGACAGCTCATCTATCTCAGCCATTGAAAACAAACACAAAATTCCCCCATTCAAAGAAATTTTGCTCTACAGATCTTTTAAGCATGATGTCTTAAAATGTGAGTGTTGAAGAACAGAGTGAAAACCAACAAAGCAAAATGCAGCTAATCCTTTGGCCAAATATCACTTCAAAACCTTAATATTAAAACCCAGTTCTAATTTTTAAAAAAATTGTCACCTTCTGCACATGCTTTAGCTGCCAAAATCTATTATTATTTTTATTACTATAGCACCGAGACATTCCATTCATAGGCAGGACCCCACTCTGCTACAATACAATCCAAATACCTGTGTACGTAATTCACAAAGGTTTTTCAGTAATAAAATAAGCATCAAAACATTACACAGTTATTAGGAAGAAATCCAAATAGACAAAACAGAAGTAGTTAAAGGCCATCCATTTAATTGCTATTTTTTGGCAGAGTAGTTTAAAAGTGAGATGCCATTTTTAAGTCAAAGAATGGAAAAGAAAGGAAAAAAATAACCACAACACAAGAAAACCACTCCTGGGCAACTGTGGCACATTAAAGGTAACACAGTGAATTACCACATGCCTACGTGAATCAGCACCAACTTTTGCCCGCTGTCGTTACACACAACCAAGCTGCTCCTGCTCCTCTGTTAAAATTAAAATTAAGGATTGATATCAGGTGAAATTCCTGCAGGCTCGATGAGAGACAGAGAGTGCAAGAGAAAAAGTTGCAGCCAGCTTTAGGTAAAACATAAGAAGGGAGTAAAGGAGGTAGAGAGGTGAGTAAAGATCGAATGTTACATTGCTACAGCAATTCAAACATAAAATTTTGAAAATAGAACTTAATTCTCCTTCTAGTTCATGTTCAGGGATACAATTTTCAAATATAAAGCTGTAAATATTATTATTTTTATTTTAAGTTATTGAAAGTGTTGTGTTTTCTGTCTTCAATTTAAAATGGCAGTCACAATATTATTGCACAAGTGTAAGTGCCTTACAAATCTCACATTTCTAACAGAGTTAGAAATAGTATCATTCTTCTCTGCATTTTCATGCACAGAATTTCTGGTTTAGCATCTGGGAAAGCTTTTCCCATAAGAATCAGCCTAATGTAAATTTAGGAAAGTCTGAACTTTTGCACAAAGCTTAAACTGGAGGATAAATGGTGCAGTGAATTACTTTCTTACTAGGTTAAAAAAGGAACTAAATAACTAAATAGCTCTGATAATGGAGCTGATAAAGTGTAATGCAGGGATTTATGGTACTTCAAGGAAAACTGATCAGGGGGATTTCTCTGTGGGAAGAAAAAAAGACTAGGTTTTCCAATTCATATAAAAAAATACTTGGCAATAAGAACACACAACAACCATAGATCTCATTCTTTTTCCGTTACAATAGGAACAGAAATGCCTTGGAGTACTTGCAAATTTAGGACTTTTACCTAAAATATTTCAGTCTGTGCCAAATATTACTGTGAAGTTACTACTAAACTTGAAAAGGCCAACCCTGTTAAACAGTTTCATTGCAGAGTTTGATTTTTAAACCAGGCTTCAAAGATTTAAAATAAAATCTCAGTTTTGACCTCAGGGAGGTCAGGAGGAGACTTGTGATATTCTCAGGAGTGTGCTGCAGCTCTATTTAGTTTAACAGTAATCACTCCAATTTAGGAGCAAGTCCTTATAAAGAGGTTCAAGAGAAATTAATCCATTTGGCATTGGTTCCAAAACTGAAAATAAATCCAGCCTGCTCAGTTCTCAAGGGTTTCAGTTTTTCTTTCTAGCCTTCTCTACTGCAAAGGACTGGAAGTTTGTCCCACTACATACATGTAGGAACAATTTCAGTGTCAAACATGACTGCAGAGAGGCTGTTTCTGTAAAGTCTGAGACTTAAGTATGTACAGTATGGAAATAAAGAAAATGTGAAACTAAATAATCAATGAAATTATTTACCTTGTATGCAAATACTTTTCTTCTCATAGTTTAGTTTGAGGCCGTGACCAAAAATTAAATAAATTAAAATGTCCCAGCTTATGTGTGACCTTACATGTCCCATTAAATAATACTCTACATAAGAAGCAATAAAACAAATTGGGAAAGAGTAACAGAGAATCTGACCCGCCTAACAATTAGCAATGTCTCATTTAAAATGACAAGATGACGTGATGGTAGAATGTATGGTCTGCCAACATAACCTCATGTTATTTTTAAATCAGTTTCCTTCCCGCCATTTGTCTATTGACTATCAACTACAAACACGGGGACAGAAATTACTACACATAATCAGACCTCATTTCCAAATTATTTATGTATTTATAGCACAGATGTGTAACTTACAATTGATAAGCACAACCGGGCAGTTTCACAAATGTTCTCTTTCTGCAACTACACCATTTTTCAGGGGCCTCTTCATATTCCAACTGGTTTTTGGAAATTGGTGTAGAAGTATAACTAGTGAACCTATTTATTTCTGTAATTTTAATGATTGCATAAAGCAAGCATACCCTAAACTGGTTGCCTAGCATCAAATTGACAGATCTATAATTAAAGACAAATAAAAGACAATCAATACTACTAATAACTATGAAAGTTCTTGTGTCACTAATCTCAAATGTGGTACACTCCTAAAAAGAAAACAAATCTACTTCCTGCTGGCACTTACTGGAATAGACTAGGTTCTTCATACATGGAAAGGAAACTACCCCCTCTGACAACTAAACTGTTCAATAATTCCCCCTTCCTCTCCATAAGCTCTAGAGGTGCTACACTGAATGATAACAGGGCTCTTTCCTAAATACTGTGCTTTATTCATAGAGGAAAATAGAAATCTACTACAATAACCTGCCATTCCAAAATCAAGCTGGGACCTACATCTGTGTTTGTGTCTATCATGCCCATCTCCCATCCTGCTCTCATCAGTGTGAGAACACAGAAGGTGATTTCACTAAGCAGATAAAAACCCCCAGCACATCATAAATATTTAGGAGCTCGGTAGTACATCAATTGTAAAAGTAATAAATTTGAATCCTGGACGTTTCTGTCTCTTCAAAAGTCTCTTGCCCTGTTAAGGAAAAAAAATAAAACAGAGGATCCCACCTATTTCATAAGCCACCTATCCAGCTCTGAGCAAACACAGTGGACTGTTTATTTTGGACTTTATCATCCATTTGCCCTATTGATTTAATTATAATTCTGTAGATCAAGAAATGCATACCCTAATTAAGCTGGACTGAAAGGGCAACAGCAGCTACAAACCAGCTTGAAAAAACCAGACCCAGAAAATTAAAGATGATGTGAAACACTTGGCAAGATGCCTCTGCTGTGCTGAAAATTGAAAGCAAACAAGATTCTCGAGCTTCCTCAAACTAACAAGGACAAGATTCTTCAGGCTTCACCCAAATGCCTCCTTGAGCTAACTTTCTTACTTCCATGGGGAGGAAAAGGGCTACTTGAAAGAGAGGAGACAACACATTTCCAGACTAGAGATATACTACCATCTCTCTCGCACTGAATGCAGGAATTCTGCTTAAAGTCTGCACTCAGAACAGGTGAAGTAGTATTTTAAGATTACTAACTTATATACAACTTTTAAGTCTTCAAGGGAACATAACCTAAGGGGAAAAAAAATCTCCTGTACCACATGCTCCTAAGCTGTTGTACCTGTCCCATCATCTACCTCCCTACCTACCTACCAACTCGCCCCGAAAACAGGCTACAAATTAGAACAGTCCATCAGCCACCCAACAAGGAGTCCCCTTCCCATTAGATGTAAGATAGGCAGAGTCAACATCACTCAACCAGAGAAACAGGCCATGCCATTATCTTGGCTTCACATCTTTATACTGCTTCCCATCAGCATACCAATGCTGATACCGATAACATTATGCTGCTAAACAAAATACAGTATGTCTTGAAGGATCCATCCTAAAGATACAAGAAAGATAGAAAGAAAAAAAAAGTCTAATCTCAATGTCTTCCTGCTCTCCTTTACCTAATTTAAACCTCCTTTCCTTGCCACTTGCTAAAATAAATCAAGATCACTGCATTTGAATTAACCTATTTCACTGTGGGCGCTAAGAGCAAAACTACACAAACCAGCCAATAACAGCTCTAAATTTGGTTACTCTTCTCAAAACAACAACAAAATATTCTCAAATATGCTGTACTACTCAGAGCAACTCTTTCCTGATTTTCACAGCTCTAAACTATCAAAATTACCTGGCAAAAGAGTAATTTGAAAATACTGCCTTTGAGTTTTGAAACTCTGGCATGCACAGACTAGAAACAGAAATCTAAGATGAGATTTTGCTTTAAGTAAAACAAGATTACCTACACTGTAATACAGCACACCTGCCAGCCAACTACATAGCAGCCACTAAAATTGTTTATATACCACTGCAAGTTGTTCCCATTAATAACACAAGCCAGTCACAATTGCTAGCCAACATTTAGAGTAGTAGATGCAAATATTTCAGAGCTGGTAAGAGGGGAAAAACCATTTTAAAAACTCCCAAAATCTATCAAGAGATCTAAGAAGAAAAACAGAATTTTGATTTTTCTACAGCAGATTCACATGCATAAGGATAGCCTAACCAGGCATTTGCAGTGACTTTCCAAACTCTTGGGGGTTTTTTTTGTTTTAAAAGTATTAGGAACATTAAATTTAACCACATTAGGAGACAGAAGAGGACTAAGCAGTGATCTTAAATAATGTATACAGTTTTGTGGCCAACTTGCATGCCTTAACTTGAAGAACACATATAGTCCTTCACAATTATAATTTTTTTCTCCAAAACCCTATTTGGTAATTGATACCAAGTAACTTCCTCGTGTAAAGCAAAAACACTCATACACATTAATTTCTAATTTCCCAATGCCTTTACTTCATGACCCTTTTATTTGGAAATGTCCAAGTGTCCCAAATGTAAGGAAACATTAATGACAATGAAGCAGTGAAGTGACAGGCAATAATAGTTGCAACTTATGCCATTACATCACTTATACCTTTTATGAAAAACACCTTACATTCACACAAGCCAACACTTGGTGTCTTCTCCTCCCTGATTTCCACCAAAGAGAGATGACTTAGCAACAATTTAATAAGCTGAAAGACAACTCCCATGTGTGGCTGTTAAGTTCTGCTGACAGAAGACCATGGTAGACAGGGAATTGCCAGGGAGAACAAGAAATCCAGGCATCCTCCTCAACATCACTCCCAGTCCCACATGGCTCAGAAACTTGCTTCTTCAGCTGATCACTGACATTCTTAGTTCACACTAAATTTAAGATTTTTGATGCCACAAAAAAAGAAATCATGCTAAATATACACTTTAATTACCTGAAACCACTGATGTTAAATAAGACTTCACGTATGTTGCCATGGAGGCTTTTCTAGTCATTAAAAAAGAAAGACATTTTCCTCACAAACTTCTAATGCAATCCAAGAAGTTCACAAAAAGAGGTCTAAAACACACATTTCTTCATTGGATGGTGGAAACATTTTAATTGGTTACAGTTCTAGCAATAGGTTTTCTATTGTAGAGGCAGAAGGAAGAGAGCACACAGACACATTCAGGTGTCTTAGAGAACAGCATAGATTTTCTAACCTTTTAACCTCACCATTGTTACAAGTTATACTTTGAAGCAGGAGTGACAAGATTAGGCGTATGTTTTGAGAGCTGAGCCTTGCTTTTGTTATGCTGTAACCATTTCCATAAATACGTGGAAACTGCAAAATTGACACAGAGATAGATGAGCAGTTTGCACCTAATATTACACTATTAAGTTTTTGAACACAAACCGAACATGTTGCTTCTAATTAGGCACAAATATGAAAACAGCATAATAGCACACAGTGGTATGGCAAAACAACCGAAGAACTGACAGCCTTAATACACATGTTAGATGCAATTTTACATACGTAACAACATAAGAGAAATAAATCTCTCACTACCTAAAATTGCAGGGTTTTCAGGTATGAAGATAGGGAAAATATCTCTAAGCACAAAGAAAAGTCATTTGTTTCCAGTCACTCCAGATTCATTCACTTTGATTTTTCTTACTAGAAGGCATTTCAAGTATTTCTTGTAGTGAAATAAAGATGTTCAAACAGCAATATGTTTACAATGTAAATATATTTACAATATTTACACTATGTTGGAAAATTTCTCATCCAGTCTAGATAATCCCACCTGAACTTCCAGGACAAAATAATAAACAGGTATTTCTTCTTTTAAATTTCTATGTCAAGACCTCAGTTCGGAAAGGCCAGTAAATAACACTCAGAGTACACACAAACAGCCTTTTTAACAAATTAATGAGAATAGACAATTTCCAAAGGCACTCCCATCATTAAAAGTGACTTAGGTTTTTTTAAAGAAAATTTATATTTGGTTTTTAACCAAATGTAGTTGCAGGTTATGATGAGCCAACTTTTCTTCCAATTAAGGTAAAATAGCTGAAAATAACTCTCTTCTGCTGAGCGTGTACATGTCAGAAGAGTAGAACACATCACTCACACAAAAAAAAAAAATCACCCAAATGACAGTATCATTAACAGATTAGCAAAATAACAAATACTAATATGATTTTTTAATTCACTCTATATAAATATCCACAAAATTCATGCAACTTTCAAGCCATGACGCAATGATGCTATGAACTTGAAATTTGATCAGGTAAAGTCAATTTCAACTACTAGAGTAAAACACCAAAGTGAGTCCTTGTTTTGTGGTTTAAAATTCAATTATCCGAGAGACATATTAATTAGACAAAAAATAACAGAAAACACTTTTAGAAATCACTCTTAATAGTGCTTTTGTTAAATATATATATACATATATATGAATGTGTGTTTCATACAGCACAAACCTTTTTACAATGTGACTTACAAGATTTTTTTTCTAAACACATTTTTCCTCCTATAAAACAATTTAAAATAAAGTTCAGTTCACCCATTAGGATACTAGAGATGGTATTACTGCCAAGATTTTGATCACAGGTCAAGTGCAAATTTTATCTGCTAGTTTATCAAAAGAAATACAGCTCCACCAGGCTGGATCTGATCTGAAGTCCACCTAATTTGACTTCTTGTATCTCACTGGCTTCCAGTGCCAGATGGGACAGAGATGAGTATCAGAAGGTTTCTGCCAGGTCTTCTGTTTTCCCCTATCATAGCAACACCCTCAGTGGTAACTGCTTGAGCCTCAACACCAGGCATCTCTGTTTTCCTTCTGAAATCAGTATGAATAAGCTGCAGTAATTCTGTCTGATTTTGCCCTCCACAGAAGCCTGAGACTTCTTGAGGCTTGCTTAATTCCCGGGTTCAGTAATGTAACAGCATGGAAACCCTATGCCCCATTTCATTCTGCAAAAAGTAAACAAATTACATTTCACTATCTTTTAATCTCATTCCATATGCCTTTGTTCTTGTCTTAGAAGAGGGAAAAAACCTTCCTTTCCATTTTATCTTGAGGTTAAAAAAATAAGGAAAAGGCTCAGGCTCCCCAGGGAAGGGGTCACAGCACCAAGCCTGAGTTCAAGAAGTGTTTGGACAATACTGTTGGGCACATGGTGTGATCCTTGGGGATGGTGCTTTGCAGGGCCAGGAGATTCTTGATGATCCTTATGGGTCCCTTCCAACTTGGCATATTCTGTGATTCTGTAAATGCCACGTTTGTTGGTTTGGTTTTTTGGTTGTTTTTTTTTTTTAAGGAAATAATCCCTGTGTCTTCACATGAGAAGTCCTCCAGTTCCTTTTTTAATAAATGCCACCTCTCCGCTCCAAAATCCACTTACTTCTCCAATATTCTTTTAGATAAAGTGGACAGCATTCTATGGAAGCTGATAGATGGAGCCATTACTTTGCATATATTTGAATTAAGCCTTTTTAGCGTTCACATGACCCTTTTTTCAAAATGGGAAAACTTACCACCATAGGTGATAATGCCCCTAGTGAGCACAAGACCACTAATGATAAGCTTCTTTCCCTACTTCAAAGTTTGTAGCAAACCACTCACTGTTAAAGACCTATCCTGTAAGCATTCATTTGTCAAGTCTCTTTCTAAAAGCAAGTACTTCTGTATCAGTCTGGGCTAGTTGAAGTCAATGACAAAATTCCATCAAGTTCAACAGAACTAATTCATACACAATACAGGGCACAGAAATATCCTGGGAATCCAGCAACAACCCCCCCCCCAAACAAAGCCAGCAGCAACTGCAAAAGCCAGACCACTTGGATTGGGGGATTGCTTCATCACACTTAGCCCAGGCAGTAACTATGGCATTCCTCATTCCCACTGTCAGCAAAGAACACTTCTGAAAGCATCCTTGGTGCATCTGCATCCCATAAAAAGACGAAATACCATCTTTTTCTATGGAAAAGTCTAAAAGTTTGTTATCAATCAGTGATGCTGCTGAGCATCTTCAAAACAAGAAACAAGCTTTGCTTCTGCCATTAAACTGACAGTAGTTTACAGATAATTACAGAAGAGCAGAACCTTATAAGGAAAGCACAGATCTCTGCACGGAGCTGACCTCTACAGAAGACATTTTAAGGTTCTTTTGTTTAAAGCCACATGACTTATTCAAGTTACCTTTCCTACACTCCCAATATGAGAATTTGAAGGCCAGGAATATTTTTGAGGTATTTCTAATTTTTGTTTCTCTTAGTTTTTGCTCAACTACCTTTTTCTTTTTTTTCTGAGTCTACAGATGTGGGTTTGTTTTGGGTTTTACTGTTAATGTGACTTTGGGTTTTTTTGGAGGGGTCTGTTGTTTGTTTTTTAATCTTTAGCATATCAAGATATTTCTCCTCCCTAGCCCCAACACGTAGAAACTGTATTTTGAAGCCCTGCTGAGATTTGCAGGAATAAATGTCAACTATAACACTCTAGCCTTTTAACATATTTCTTCACTCCTGATATTTTTCCACTCTGTGGAATTAATTCCGTAACCTGAAGTGCCACTTATTAAAAAGGCAAGCCACGGTAAAGAGCTTGCTACCATCATCACTTCCTTTACAGAAATATAGTGATTTCACTCATTATAGCACACTCAAGTTTAATCAACACTGTGACTTCTGCTCTGTGGAGGTATTAATCATTTATAAGTCTTTGGATTCTATTGCTCACTTTGTAGGTCATTTCTGTAGGCATTCCCTTGCAACCTGATCAGACAAGACGCATAAAAGTCATTTCAGGGATGGCCTGATATGGAAAGGGAAGTGGAAAAGGACCACAAAAAGGGATGAAGTCAGTATGGAAGGAGGATTTCTGGTCCTAAAGAGATACAAGACAGGTGTGCAATGTATATGTGGAAGGAGGGAAAAAACAGTTTTTGTGCAAGCTGGGATTGGACAAAGATTTCAATGTAATGCTCAGAATTAAAGCAAATTTTAGTCTATAGGCAAGTTTAATTGAAAGAAACAAACAACTTCCCCCGCCCCCAAAAAAAACTCTCTAACATGCTCTTCTGGTACAACATCTCAAGATATCTTGTTTAAACCTAGGAGACTGAGTGCAATATTGCTCCCAAATTACCATAATTGATAACACTGACTTTGAACACTGATGTTAGCCACTTGCCTGCCCAATTCTATTTCAAATTCTGTTATGTTCTTGTCCTCAATAATCTCCTATGACAGTAAGTTCTAGAGACTAATTATATGTGTGAAATACACATATAATACCTTCCTCTTATTGCTCTTCTATTTGCCGTCTTTGATTTCCATAGAACATCTCTCTTGGTTCTTCTGCTATGAGAAAAAGAAAACAGATGTTTCTAATTTATTTTCTCTTACACTAGAATTCAGTGCAGCATGAAGTTAACAGTTAAATGACTGAAGTATTTAATCCTGATTGTGTTCTTCCAGACACAGTAAACTTCCCTGCTTACTAGGAGAATCAGAGAAAGATGAGCAATAAAGCAAAGAAATCAAACTTATGAACTTTAAGCATGACAGAAAATGAGAAAAAAAATACCAAAAGCATTAAGAAATGCTCCCCCATTCAATGCTGGTATGTCCATATTTGGAAAAAACCCAAACCAAGCAAACCACTCCACTGAACCACAAACTAACTAAATGAAATATAGTGTGTAAGGCTGAAGATGCTAGTGAGGAAGAGGGACAATTAAAAAAGCAAAAGAACAGAACTTTATATATACTGTCACCCAAACCTCTGATACCACACATGCTTAGCATGCTATTTTAAACCTCACTGTAGAAGCAATTACAGCCAACACTTGCAGCTGCCTTTGTGAGCATAAGCAAGTGCTCAGTTGCCATCATCAGGGTCATGGATGAACAGCTTAAAAAGGGATTAATGCCACCGTTTTTTGCAACGACATTTCTGGGCACTTGCAGGAAGGGTGATCACCTGTATTTGCATGTAACTACCATTATCTGGGTGTAAGCTGCATCAAACAAAAGCATGACTTCAATCAAAACATTTCATTAAATAGGGATGTCCATGTAGAGGCATTAAATTTGTAAAACCAAGTGGAAGCAGATTTCAGAGGGAACTCAACAGATGACAGACTGATGACATTGAAGTTACAATTTCAGTGGAAACCTTGCTTGATTTAGTTATTGCAGGACAGGAAAGGACAATTCAGAGAAACGACAGAGCTTTTATGTTACTTCAGCTATAGGACTGATCCCTAAATACAAAGGTTGCCTACCCTCAGATCCACTACCAGCCTGCACTGTGTCTCATTATACCCAACTCCAACTTTCCTCATCTTAAAGGAAACAGCACTGCAACTGAGGAAAAATACACACTTCAATGTTTCACTCTGCAGGATGATGGGATCCTCGATCTTTACCCCAGATTCATTAGCATACATTTGATACATGTGAAAAGGCATCAGCTATATTGCCCAGCTTTAAGGACTTGAAAACAAATTTCTGGAGCAAAGAAACGCTTGTTGACAACACATATCACTAGGATCAGATTTTTTTTTAAAGGTGTATTTTCAACAGTGAAACAAATTATAAATAAATAAAGAGCATTCGCATACAGTTAGAAACTTCATTGTTCCAAGTCAAAACACTCAAAGGTTGGAAGAAAGCCACTAGTCTGCTATGATTACCCAGGGCCACAAGGGCACAATTAGTTCTTACTTGATGACAGGATCAGCTACGAAAAGGAAACTCAGGTGGGTGAAACACAAAATGAGGTGTCCTGATTGAGTGTTACAACATTCAGATAGAATTATCTAAAAATGTTATACATCTTTCAACAAACTTGTGTACTAATGCTACCGTATAAAATTTGAGTACCAAAACGTGTGCACCCCCACAGCTGTACTCACATGAACACACACATTCCTATAGGATATTCCATTACAGCCGATCTATTATTATATTATCATTTTTGCTAGAAAATAATGACAGGAATATACATTTTGGCAGCCCTGATTCCCCCTCAGTCACGAAAAGAAGTTTGCCTTTGCCTTTATACCACTGGGATTAACTGGCAAGTCAGCGTTATCCTTGGAGGCTGTTCTGCACATCCCTAAGAGACTTCCCTATGTGCTTCTCCTGGGTGATGCAATGTTTGCAGTTTATGAAAACACATACTCTGTCGACTTCTACAAGTCAAATTAATGCTGAAGGAAACTTGATCTTACAATAATTCTTTTCCACACAGCTACTTCTGCACATTTAGGAGGGAAAAAGGAAAAAAAAAACCCCTCTTTCCTTTCTCAAAACTTCAACTGCACTCTGATGAGTGAATACAAAATGTCTGTTTGCACACATATACATGCCTTAAACACACTGCTGACAAAAATCAGATCTGATTCAACACTGTTCCCCTAGAGCTGTTCTACAGATACTATCTAACAGCTTTAAAACCAGCGAATTACTATGAATTACCTCATAATTTGCAAAATGAAATGGCGGGCAAAACAAAAATCAAGCTAAAATCTACTTCATTTATTTCAAAGTTGAAGTCTGGTAGCAGTTCAGTCTTCTTGAACAATTCAACTACTGCAAAACACATATTGAGAGGCACCATTTAGAGTCTTCCTTACTATAAGGGATTTACTTTTAACTGCTGGCAAAATCCAAGTGCGTATTCCCCTCCTGAGCATCTTTTAATCTTTATAGCTTCTGTTTCTTTAATCCATGTGGAACAGACTCCCACCAAGTAGGTATGTCTCCCCAGCCCAGGTTACAGAGGGAAGGAAGCTCTGGTTCAGTGTCAACTGAGTTGAGGTATATTTCTGAAAAGGCTGGAAAGCAAAATCTAAGCTGTGCAAGCTCCAATTAAAGCAGAAAAACAGCTTCAACTAAGAAAAAGTCTACCTATTAAAAAGTCTTAGCAGCTGTGACCAGCATGGATGAGAAATGGTGAGAGAGGTTGCCCAGTGGCTGTTGAGCTGGTTTCACACACTTTTCCCACTAGGGCAACAAATGATCAAGAGACTCATCATCTCAATGACTACTCCTACTGGAAACAGCTTTTGTGGAAAGTCAGACCCTTAAATGTATCCATTTAATAATTTTACTCCTATGACACAGTGCTCCTGACTCCACTCAAAGGCATACAGAAAGAATCAAAAATATAGGATAAGCCCTTGTTTTCTTCAGTACTATTTGTAAAGAGAAACCTGAACTCATAAGAGAAATCACTTTTCATAATCCAGTGAATGTGCTAAGGATGCTCATGGGCCTGACTGCTCACAGGCATGCAAGTATTAAAAAAAAAAAAGAGTTAAACAGACCTCCACTCATCCAGATCAATGTCTTACTGCACATACATTTATCTTCTTCCTTTGTTTGCTGTATGGTCACTAGGTCTACAACTCCTGAAGACTCCTAAGATCAGAGGACTTTAAATGCCAAAGCTATGCAAAGAAAAGACAGAATCCCCAATCCTCCCACAAAAAACACCCCAGCACAGCATGTCTTCCCTATATTTTCTTATCCTGAGAAACAGAAGAATAAATATGAGTAAGGAAAATGTGAATCTGTGCATAGAACTACCTTTTTTTTTAAACAGTCTATATGTTTGCTTTTCGTTAGCTCCCTGTGGTGGCAAAACTATAAATGTAAAAATTAGAGACATAAAGGGAAAAAATTAAGTAGCCAATAGCAATACACTTACACAGCCACAGTTTGTTTTACAGCTGGCTTTACATAACAATAAAAATGTAATATACCATGGACTCTTGGCAGTGTGCAGAGAGGCAGCATCAAATGGCAATAACAGAGTAAGCACAAATGATCTCTTCGGAACAATTAAGCAATTTTAGAAGGACCATTATATCCAACAAGTAATGGGTCTAAAGAGACAGAAATGTCAAGAGTGTGAGTTTCTCACACATATATGAGATCACATATATGACCCTCTGGAAGAGAGGATAACTTCATAATCACATTATATAACCCTTACTAGAAAACAACCCTGTTTAGCACACTAAACAAAAATAGAGCTCTTTCCTTCAGCTGCCAAAGGCAAGAATGCATTCTTCCATCTGGTTGTCTCAGCATAATTAATAAATAAATAAATAAGGACCAAAAAATGCTTACCCTCTGTGCATAACCAGCTGAGAAAATCATTGCCTATATACAAAACAGTGAAGTGCTCAAACAGCTCAGTAAACAGTCTGGCATTTTAAAGAAAAAAATGGAAAAATAGTACATACAGTACATTAAACTGTACAGAACTGTTTTGGTGACCTTTAACTCTAGTAATATAAGCAGGGACATGCACACCCACTTATTTCTGGACACAGTTCATTCACTATCTTCAGCAACGATTGAAATTTAACACTGGACCTAGTGTGTCACTAGGATATGACACATTATCTTTCAGGAAAGCCAATCTAAGCAAACATTATAGTCCCATTATTTTAATATCTGAAAAAAATGAGATTCTCCCACTGAAATAATTTGCTAAAACAGCAACTAAATTACTTTCCAGGTGTGACATTCAACGCGTACATAAGAGGGGGATTAGCAAAAATACTGACCAAAATCTTTCATTTGCCTGGCATATATTTGTCTGCTGTGTAAATGCTCATACTGGCTCACCTTCTGCACAGCCAAATGTACTCATAGCTCCCAAGTGAACTTTAGATGCATCCTCTTGACTAGAAACCTTTCAAGCTAATAAAATACTTTTCCAATGACCAAAGAGTGCTACATAAAGAAAGATGACAAATTTCAATTTCTATGTTACCTTGCACTCAGGATTATCCCATTTGCTCATTTAAGTACTTTAAAAACGCCTTCCTCTTTCTCTTTCATCAAGCTACTCTGATTCATGACCCAGGTACTTTAGCAATTTAAAAAATAAATAAATAAAATCTATATACACTTCAGTAGTTCAGCTGATCGCTGCTACTTCATTTGCAAGTAAATTAATAAAACAAGAATAGTTATGTCCGCTTATTTTTTAATTTCTAATATACATTTATCTGTGTCAACAGGACAACCTTGCCTCTTCAGTTCCCTGTAGGCATGGGCTGCAGACTCTGTCAGATGAAATGGCTTACTTCTGAAGGATCAGTGCAGCCATCAGGAAAGAGAAGAAACCAGAACTTGCTCAGCTCAAAAGGATAAGGAGGAAGGAGACATTGATCATTACAAGCCTGAGCTGGCTTGCAGAAAGAGGCCCAGCTCCATGGGCCAGAACAGGCACTCTAGCTCCTTCTCCCAGAACTTACACCACAATAGTGACTTGGGACACACTGGAATATGATGAAGGAAAGAAAAACCTAGAAGAGAAGTATAGAGATTGCTTGGAGTCTCTGCAAGAGACAAAGTTCAGTCATCAACTCTAGCTCCATCCTTCTTTTCCTCATTTGTTCTGAATCACTGAAGGCTGTTGCAAACTGAACATCCTTCAGTAGGTAAAAGATGCTCTCTTTTCCAGATTCAAAGCTAAATCTGCACTCCCCCCTTACCTCTCTTTAAGTCAAGCTGTGAATCACTAACAAATCTCACCCAGAGCCATGTTCAGCCAGTCATGAGAGAGGCCACGGCACATCCCCACTCACCCAGAGCCCTTCACTCTGCTGCCACCATTTCCAGCTGGACCCTGCCACCTTGTTGTATCCCCACTGCAAGGTGTTACCACACAAGGCTCCACTATCCAATCCCTACTTTGCAGTCTTTCCTGACAAAATCCAGTACTAGTTAATAAACACATCCTAAATGGCTAGTTCTGTGCTACTCAGCATACAGTGAAATGTGCACCTGAAACAATCCTAATGTTAAATTATTTGTCTGGACTTTACATCTCCTCCTAAGTACGACTCTTCTATGAAATACAAGGCAAAATTCCTTGTCATGCAATGCAGACAGTACAGACTGCACAGTCTGTGGGGTTAGATAATTTGCATCTTCTGTGGGAAAAACAATGCACAAGCCATACCTGATACATTACAAAACCTCATACGTAACATAATATTTATAGTCATTAAGAGTCACTGAATACTAAGTACTTGAAACTGGAATGTCTCAACATATGTAATAGCTATGCATTTTAACTCATATTTCCCTAACAAATAGTTACAGTCCTCCTAGATATTGAGGTGGAAGGTGAAGTAGGAGCACAAAGACACCAAAGAAAGAGATTAGCAGTTGGACAGCTTCATTATTTCTCCGCCACTACCCAGGAAGAAAAAAACTCCAACACTAATACATCTCAAAATACATTATCCTATTACAAAGTAGTAGTATCACAAAGTAACAGCTGTGATAACCTTGGTGTGCATAAAACCGGAAAATAACCAAATCACATATTCAAGATAATACAACAGCTGCTGAATAAAACAACTCACTTATTTACCTCTATCAGATAAGGGGAAAAAAAAGGCAATTTTGCAACATAAGCAGAACTTTTCTGGGGAAGGGTAGGAGGATAGGGTGACATCTACAAGCCCAAAGACTAAACCTACTTTATTAATAAAGAACATTTAAACATAGATGGAAATTTACATACCACTCTGCCAACACCCACAAAAATTAAAGAGGTGCTTCACTCTGAAAAGTTTACAGTCTAAATTCGGCAACACAAATGCATGAAGGTTAATCCTTCACAAAAGCAAGGAGAAGTGCCTAAGTGACAGGAAACAAGAGCTTGCTTAAAATGGCAAAGTATAAAAAGAAGAGAGGCAAGAAGGGCAGGAGTTGAACATTTTCTGTGGCTAAAAGCCATGTCAATTCTAACAAGGAAATAGAAAAGAGCCTGAAGTTAGTGGAGTGGAATGAGGGACAATGGGTGAGGGAAGTAGGTCATTTTGTGGGTATTCCACATAGAACATAAAAAGACCATTTGGGGTCATTTCACTCAGTACCCTACTCCTGGCAGTGGTAAGGGCCTACTCTCCTCAGAATGTGACTGTGGACACTATCTGTAGTCCATTCCCATTTTACTCCCTCAGAACTCACAGCCACTGGATTAGGGGTGCTAAAGGGTACATGCCTAATTTTTCCCTTTGTATCTGTTTATGGACCTGTTGCTCTTGAATTTGTTCAACCCACCTTTGAACATGCTGATACTATCTGCCTCCACAACCTCCTGCACAAGAGTTTCCAGAATCTCACTGCCTATTCGGTAGAAGGACCTAATCTGTTCTAAAATGACCCTTTAACAGTTTCAGTGAATATGTGTGGCCAGTATTATGGAATTTACCAAATAACAGCTTTTGCCACACTTCTCTTCCAGTTGCTACAAAAGCAAGGTGTGCTCCTTTGGGAGATTCAGATTCACAGGGCATTCAACAAAATTACTTTGCAACTTCCTATCTTTAATACTAGTCTATTTGATTTGGATTGACTGAGTTACTTGTTTCTCTCTCCACTGTCTGCCCTCTTCCTCCATTTCTCTGTCTGCCTTTCTCCCCCTCTGCTCCTTTCTGCTATTACTTCCCCAGGTTTTTTTGCTCCCACTGACAAGCTTCTAGGTGGACACAGCTCAAGAGTCGCATGTGACTCGAGCAAGACTTCAAGAAGGTCTGCAAATATACAGTGGGGCACCTATTACATATATTCTGCAAGGTATAGCATGTTGTACATACTATAAGATCATGTAAGTGCATTCATTTTATTACTAAATTAATGTTTTATCTCCCAGGTGGGGGTGTAAAACAATCACCACAGAAAAACTACTGTTGCAGTTTGTTTGCTTTACTGTTTCAAAAATCTGCTCATACCCAAGGAGAGATGGTCCTCCCCATCCATCAAGAGGAGGATTCCCTGTGTCTTCTGCTCTTTACAGTGCAGGGAGCAGTGTGGAGCAAAACTGCTGGAGCAGAAAAATCATCAGTCCTGTGTCTACTTCCACCTTTGCTGCAACCATTCCAGCAACCAGTGCAAAATCACCTCAGTCATCCTGATGGGCCTTCTCTCTCTGCTGTCCCTTACAGTCTCTGTTAATGCTTTCTACAATCTTGCTGCCTTGAGTGGTTTATGTCCTTTTCTGCTCCTCATCTGCAACTCATTCATCTCCCAGTCCTACCAATACCTGCAATCTGATTAACCTTACAAGAGGAGTGATAGGAAAAATTGGAAAGATGCTATTCTAAAGAAATCACTAAGATTTCACTAGAGATTTCAACCCTGGGATGCAGCTGAAAGACAAGCAGCAGGGCAGCTGCCTTAGATCTCCTAGGTCACTCTTGTCGCTACTGTACATCTTTCTGCCTGATTTCCTAGGTTACAAGGGTGTTATTGAAATTCAATTTAAAGTAAGAAGGAAAGCATCACCATAACTTTAATGCAATGGAGAACTCAGTGAGATTCATGATATTTTGAGACTTAGAATACCTATTTAAAGCCTTCAGTCTTTTCTCTCTCCCACAGTCACACAAGTGTAAGGAGGCATAAATACTTTTACCAGAACTCAAAGCGATACAAAATGTGACGAGAATCTCAAATTAAGAATTACCCCACCAAAAAGAAAGCTAGACAATTCTTGTTGATAAATAACTTGCAAGGAAGACAAGAAGAACACTAACTATAAAGGCTTGTATGCATCACCTGATCCATCTCCCTTAAAAAGGTTACTAAGACATACAGAATATTCTGTGCAAACACAGTATTACAACAATTTGATTGATCAGAAACTTCTGATAAAACGACCTTTTGTGGTACACTACAGTATTGATCTGATTACTTTAAAACTGTATTATTACAACTGTGTACATTTTAGCAATCTTTCAAAACCATCTGCAGCAGCTAAACAGTGCAATTTATTTCATTAAAGCAGTTTCTCCACCTTTTACAGACCACTTCTCAGAGCAGCTACACTTGTTCAGAATATAAAATAACACACTGAAACTTTCTAGAAGTTGTCCTTGAAAACTGCAAACATATGACAATCCATAACAGTTGTCACCTAAATAAGCACCTTAAAATGTCAGCGAAGATATTCAACCTGCATCTAAAACCTTTGAGACAGTTATCCTGGCAGTTTTCCTTGTAGAACAATTGCTATCTCCAATAAATCTGACAAAGTCCTTAGATCATATTGGAAGTAGTGTGTTGGGGTTTTTTTTTTCATCAATTTACCTATTGTGAAAAGACACTTTTGATTTTAGAATTAATTTTTAATGTTTGGGGGTCTTTTCACTTCTATGTGCAACTCCTGTATGATCCCAGGCATCAAAAGAAAACACACCAAAACCCATCTCTTGATTTCTCCCAGTGAGACACTGGAATTAGCATGCTGGCCAAAATGTACTGCTCAGATACCCACAGCAGAAAAAGTATTAAGTATTAGCAGTCCACCTGCCCCAGAAAGCTCCTCCCCATTTTGCCTTTACAATTCTCAGTACAAGTTCAAGATTCTCTGGGTGTTCAGCAGCTCCAGAGGGAGAGATGAGAAATCTTTTTAAACACTGATACAAAGTACAAAATACATCTAACATGCTGATCTGATTTGGCTCACACTCACTTTTGACTCTAAGAGTTGAAGCTCCTGGAGGAATTGAGACCTAAATTCTACACTGATTCACAGAAGCACAGCAGCAAAGAAATCTAACAGGACACTACATCATTAATCGTACAGCCTCTTTAATCCAATTATTTTGTATTTTCTCTTAAACAAATGAACTGCCAAAACTTGGCCTGGACCCAGTTCTCAAAACAGCTCAATTTCATCTTACCTGACCCATACTTTCAGTTGTGAAATCATGGAAAAGACTGGAGGGAGCAAGAACATTCAAACACCACATTTGCCAGCGCTACAGCCTGCATGCCCCACTCTCCTTTTCTCCCCCAGCTTCCTTCCCCCAGAGTCCAGGTTAATAAAGAACACTGCAAATTGGATATTGAAGTTAAGCATACAGCTCTGCAACATCTCCTTGTAATGTCAATTAGCCCCTTACACACAGAAAATATGTATTAAATGCACAGTTGCAACCACTACACTTTACCCAAACGCCTTGGAATTTTAATTGCATGTTGCTGAAATTTGCAAACTGGCAAGAGAAACAAGAAAACCCCTCTGAATTCCTGAGTGCACAGTGATTATTTTGACAGTTAGAGTTTATTTATAGTACTTGACAATACATGTTCTCTCCTTGGTTTTGTGAATGAAGCGAATATTTAGACCTCCACTGTTAAGCCTCAGAGGGAAAAATAAGTATAAATTTATTTAATTCAAAGAAATGTACAGATTGGCAAGATTCTACCTATAATGACTAAATTGCATCATTAATTTAACTTAGTTTGAAGCACTTTGTTTTGTGGAGAAAACAAATCCCTTAACTTTGAACGTGGTGTGTGTCTGCATAGGTGTGCAGTAATCTCTTAATCCATTCACATAAAATGGTATCTTTTTTTTAGTTCATTCAATGCTTCTGAAAAGGTGCTGCATGGAAGGCTGGTCTGTCACATACAATTACAGACGAGTGCAGGCAGAGGCAGCAGAAGTTTTACTATGCACAAACACACTGATAACATTAATCCACTGATATTCCAGTGCAGGTGAGCTCTGTTTCCATGCCCAGCACCACCCCCTCCAACAGCGGGACCAAAGTGAACATCTGCCAGACACAATGCTACTGGATCTCAAAACCAATCCATCCGTCAGAAACCACAAGGCTCTCAGTCACTGGCAACCTGCTCTCATTGAAATCTTCAAACACCAACCCATCCTCCTCGATCCCCTAGACAAGCCAGTTATCCATGGATAATTTTGTCTTCATATAAAATGGCAAGAGAGATTCCACCCCTAAAGTACAAACAGTGCACATCCAGTGTCTCTCTGTATGTAGACACATTTATGTCTATAAAGCACCATACACATACAGTGTATATTTCTTAAAACAAAATCAGACCTATAAACTGCTGCTATACATATCCAGTATAAAAATCTAGACAAGCAGTGCTGGAATACAACTGAAAAACCAAACAAGACTGCATAACCAAGAGGAAATATAAGAATTTGTCAGATAAAACATATATGCAGCATCATAAACACAGTTGCACAGTGCCCTCCAAGGGCAGCAAAATTGAAAGCCAAATAATAAAATTAAGTGGTATACAAGGGAGTGTGCACAGAAGGGATTTCAATCCTCTTTGTTCTTAGCCATGATACAATTTCACAGCCGCTGTCAAGATTCATCGTTTCCATGTTTGGCATGCAAGAGCATAGAATGCAGTTCATTTGGGAATTACCAAGCCAGGATGTGCCAAGCAAAATCTACCACAGCATCAGCCAGCTCCTGCCACAGCGTCCGAACAGCCTGGCCATCAAAACATTTCTGACAGTTAAAATAAAAACAGAAGTAGCTCCAGAAAAGTTAATTCCCATAATATTAAGCAATCGATCCTCAGCAAAGAAACTGCTCCTGTGCAGCCTTTGTCTGACTACATCGGGCAGAGGACTTTGCCTGCAGGAGCTGCTTTCTCCACACACTTAATTTCAGCCAGTGCAGAAATGTATTATTTTTATGTTTTGCAAGCTAGACCATACACAGCTGCAGAGGATCTCTGAATTAGTTAATACACCATTTCAAAAGGAAGAGTTATTTCTCCAGGGATCATATGCCAAACAAAGCGAGGAGGGAATGCTGAACCACTGGTAGTTTACACGACAAAAGGTATTTTTCAACTACACACAGCACTAATTATGAAGGTCCTTCCTATCCTACATCTGGAAACTTCTCATGGAAAAGACATTTGCAACACAATGGGAAAAAAGAAAAAAAAGAGTTCTAAAAGCATTTTTGTAAGCTGATAATTTCACCTTCACTAAAGGTGATATTAATTTTTTATTTCAACAAGGAAGCAAAAGCTAGCATTTGTGTCATTCCTGATCTAATAATTTGACCGCGCATATTAAGGAAAAGAGTCATAATGAAATTAGGCTTGTTACTTAGAAAATGAAAGACGAGAAAGTTTATGCTAGAATATGGTTGTGTTCAGGAAGGGCTGTTACACACATGAAAATAACAAAAACAACACTGATATTAGAGTTTAACAGTGACAATCCATGCTTAGATAATATACTAGATTTAAAAGCAAAAGTACTTAAAGCATTATTGGAGTTGAAAGTATTGAAGAAACAATTCGCAAAAAATTACAAGCACCATAAAAAACAAATGTAAGCAAGACAAATGCCAGACTTGCATGGTGTAGATGAAATATATTAATTATAATATGAAGCTGTTGAGTTCAAAACTGCCTTTGAGCCACACATTTTATGCAGACTTCACTCAAGCCAAGAAATCTTAATTCCACATTGCAAAGTTTTGAAAACTATTATATTCCATACATTATAACAGAGAGCACTTCTCCCACCATCTTTACTGAGACAGATATTTATTAAGTGCTGACAGTTAACTTTCACGAGACTCTCAAGGAGATCTGGTCCTTATTCTGCGAATTTACAAAAACTAGGGATGAAGGTGCCAAGAAACACAACTGTATTTCATTATTATTTAAATAGTGAATTTGTGATAGCATTTTACTCCGAAGCCATGGTAAGCCCTGCAGGCAAATGCCTCCTTCAGCAAAGGTTTGAAAATTATTTTTGTTTAAATAACAGCTGGTCTCGCCTATATGGACTTAAATGAGCCATGTGGAGACAAACTTGTTTCAGTTTGGCTAAGATAGATTAAAAAACATTAATTCTGGTTAATATCCATTTTGATCCCTCTACACAGATGGGAAAAATAACATTAAATTACCATGCTTACACACAGTCAATACCAGACACCCAATAAAGCACAAATTCAAAGCCCTGCTCATAATGCAACTGATGCACACAGTTCCAGCAGAACAGTTCAGCTGCAAGTTAGCTTGAAACAAAGGAGATTTACACTCATTTCTACACTTTGCCAGAGGCTTCCTGCATGACCTTGGGAAAGTCACTTATTTCTTGTGTACTGTAACTCCCCATCCCTAAAAATGGGAGAAACCACTTGTTCCATAACCTCACATCAACAGACAGATTTACTATCAGGAGATGCAGATACAGAGGTTGAATAAATGACACAAAGCAAATGGAGTTCTCAAAGCTTTAACTAACTTATCTTAAAACTTTGGACACTTCATCACCGAGACAGAGGGAAAGCTTTTGCACAATACTTACGAGTGTTACCAGCAAACAAAAGTCAGGCCTGCCTACATAGCAAGATGGAATCATATTTTGACATCTGCAGACCAAAGCAAAGGCTTAACACCTCCTCTGTCACCAACATATTCAAAAGACCAAAAGTAAGAAGTTCCTAGTTACCCTCTTTGAGTTCTAAAACAAGACTCAAACTCTCTGATATAATACAAAGTAGGAAAAGAGATCACCAGATACAGTATTAAAAAGATTTAAAACACTTTAGGTCCAAACTGTCATTCTCCAATTCATATTAACCACTACCCACCCTTTGAACTTGAAAGCCACATTTAACTTTCATAAATCAGTATTAACATAAAGAGTCAAATCATCTTGCAGAAATTAAAGACCTCCAGAGCACTGGCCTGCTAAAAACAATCAAGAGGCCTAAAATCCATTCAAAAGTAACTGTCAAACTCACATTGCACTAGGATACTTATGAGGACAGCATTGCTCCCATCAGGAACCCACAAATTTGCAACATGTATTAAATACATATTTTTAGAAAATGTTTTCAAATACAGAAATCCATTTTTTGAATGTAAGCCAAACAGAGTGTTTCCACACACATATTATGGACCTCTGCACAACTAACTGCACTAGCCTGTGAAAATCAAAATCACAGCCTGAGGAAGGAGACATAAGGGCAAAGGGACTATGAAAAATGAAGCAGTCAATGAGAGAGCAGCCCAGGTAAGCTTCAGGGGGACACAGGCAAGCTATGGAAAAACCAGAAGCAAGGAAAGTACAGAGGAGAGAGGAAGTTCTGGAATAAACTTCCCCTCATATTACCCACATATGTGTAAAACCACACAGCTGCTCAATCACAGGGTGTTGAGTGTGCTTGGGGTTTGGGTTTTTTGGTTTTTGTTTTTTAAACAGATGATCTGTGGGTTACACACATGAAAATACAGTCATTGCAAGCTACGAAAATAAAAATGAAACATTTGTTTTTAAGCTATTTTGTTTGAAATGTCAAATGGTTGTCACTATTTGTAATTGCATCCTGTAAGTTGTATTTTATAAGAAGAAAAATACCTCATATAAGATGTGGTAAAACAGCTCTTACTAAAAATCATTTAAAACCTGAACCTTTGTCTTTCAATATGCAGAGCTTCTCTGGGACATGTTAAATATCATGAACTCCCATTACTGCAATAAGACTGAAAAAATAACAGTATTTTGCAGCAAGGCCAAAAATTAAAGCACAGCCAACCACAAACTTCTATCAAACACTGGGCATAGAACAGGGGAAAATACAAACATGGTGGTGAAGGGGGTAAGAACAGATGTCCAGGAAAAAAAAAAAAAATATTATGATGCTTCTAACATAACACAGGACACAGTTTTGGACAAACCTTTTAAAAAGTGACTTGAGGCTTTGGCAACCCCTAAAATTGACAGCACAACAGGTAGTAAATGGCATCATACATATCATATATATATATATATCTCATATATATATATATATATATATATATATATATAATGCCCTGAATAGGTAAGTTTTAAGATTAAACTTGCAGGAGATAGCGAGATGCCTAAAAGGAGAGGACTGGACTCTCCTCCAAGGACACCTGAAAAAAGTCTGTAGACGCTCAAAGGCAGCAGAGATATGAGGGACAGGAGGTCAGAGGAAAGGTTAGAAAAAGCAAAGTCATAAAGGCGGGAAAATGAAACTAAGTTCTCAAGCTATGCATTTAATACCTCCTTCACAGCATGCCAGTAATGTTCATACAAAAGGAAAATATATAAAGCAAGCAATGACACTGTTAGCAGGCTTCCCAAGAACAAATTTTGGCAACCTTAAACATCATGCAGCAACCAAAGCCACACTTGCTTAATCTCCTCACAGTCATAAACTGACTATTTCTAATAATTTTTTTCACAACTTTCCCCATAACTGCAATAGCTGAAACTCATCTCACTGCTGTGGCAAACGGCACCTGCCTGCCTTTTTACAAACCAGCTGCTACACAGGCAAACTCCCAGTGCTGGACTGCACAGCTGGAACCTTGTTAGCCAAAAGCAAAGCTGCTCTCCTTCGCTCTCAGCACTGTCTGCACAGAGGAAGAACGAGCTCACCCCAAGATGAGCAATATCAAAACTCCTTTGGTCACATACACACACAACCAACCCCTCTGCTCACGTTTTCCTACCTATCAACACATTAAAAGGCAGTAACAGCTATACCAGTTTCATGTATTACTTGCAAGAGTTGCCAGCCTTCACTGTCACTCATTTGAAAGTCAAAAGGAATGCAGAACACTTGCAACTCCACTATGGATGAACAGTAATCATCAATACTTGTACGACAAACTAATTTTTACCATTAGAAATATTTGTAAAGGCTGAAATAACACAAACTGACTATCTGGGCCTTGAAGCACATTATCTTCAATGGACTATATAACTAAAAAAGAAAAACCAAAACTATACTGTATTTTGACACGTAGTCTGCTAGTTCATCTTTACCTGCTAATTAATCCGATTGAAACAAGGACAAATAAGGGTTCTATTATTATTTACACAAACCTTCAGAAGAAACACACAATCTAACATACTCATATACTATCACAGCTTTTGGATAGACTTGCAAAATTTAGGCTGAAGTCTCAGCACCTTGACCATCCAGACTCAGTTATCTAGAGAGCAAGTAACAATGCCTGAGATGTGTTTCTGTATTTCCTTCCCATGAAAATCAAGTTAAGGTGGGAGGAGGAAAAGGAGGGAAAAACATGAGGACTTCTCCTGACACAGAGCTGGGATGCACAGACAGACATCTCCAGCCCAAGAACTGGAAATTTTGTAATATTCAGGTAAGTCACTATTGTCCCTAAAACAGCATTGTCACAGCTAAAGATTTCAAAGCTTATTGGTTATCATCCCAACAGCACAAAAATCTTCGAAGTATCAGACTAGCTGTCACACATCACATTCAAGCCCTTCTTTAATTAATTATGATCCTTGGGACTGGTACTGAAAGGGTGGCTTTGGACCTGTCGGGATAACTCTTGTGCTAATGCCTTCCCAAAGACTAACAGCGGCAAAAAGCTTCAATAAAAAGGTTCATGTACATTTGTGGATGGAAATCCAATACTAAAAAGACCAATTTAAACAGTTACTTATAAACATAATTTTCTCTGATTTCTGCTATTACTAACATCAAAACGCATCAAACCTCACCTACAGCAAGAGGATGGGAACAGAATTATGCTTTGGCAACTACAGTGAACACAGACCAGACCAAAAGCCTCTTTCCTCTTGGATGAGCAAGTATAACCAAAGATGTTACACTACTACTCTCTCCTCTCCAAATGCTCAGGGACACCATGCAATGAAACAAATCAACCGCCTATATGTTTTAAATAAACAATACAAGTTTCTAATACATACTTAAAAACAAACTGCTTTATATAGGGCAACAGAATATCCCTGCTTTCTGTTTCATCAGCTAAGATGTACATTCCAGTGGGGCACCCACCAAGTGACGAACACGCACTTCTCTTCCACTGTCAGCTGCTGTTCACAACAGAACTCTGAGCTAAAAACCTCAGAGCATTCTCTGCTTCCTTGGCAGGACTCTTATTTATATAAGATTAGTGCAGTCAGGCATTAGATTTATAAACCAAAACCAAAAACAAACAAGGAGAAAGTTTTCACACTCTCCTTTACAGACCAGTTTCTGAAACATACACACACAAAACTGTATAACATATTGAAAGGCAATTGTTAAAAAAACAAAGCAATCCCCA
Source organism: Petroica traversi (assembly GCA_025920805.1). NCBI lineage: Eukaryota > Metazoa > Chordata > Aves > Passeriformes > Petroicidae > Petroica > Petroica traversi. The sequence continues at coordinate 7,520,138 of JAHLSL010000044.1, forward strand.
AAACAAACACAAAACTGGACAAAACACAATCTCTGGAGGTACCCCCACATGGAAACTATTTAAATCATACAAACATTCACAGAAGTTCTGTTGGCCACCTAAACAGCCATTCCTCTGCTCCATGCAGAGCCTCTGAAAGCAGTTACAGCACATAGGCACACTTCAGCCCCTCACCTTCCCCCACCCTCCTCAGGTAAGGATTCGACACCAACCTGCAGTTGGGAGGTGGATCTAAGGTGATGTCAGCCAATTCCTTCTGAATCCTGTGGCAATAAAGCAAGAAGGAACAAAGGTAAGTCACCGTGAGGGACAGCAGTTAACACATACTCCTTGCAGACATACTGTCACTGTGAGCTTGCCACAATACAATAGAGAGGCACTCTCAGCTGCAGCCTCCCACCAGTCCAAACCCCCTAAGCAGGACAAACAACCTGCCCTGTTACAGAGACAGGCAGAAAAGCAGACAGCACTGAACCTAGGTAGGTGCATTGCTCTGTGCTCCCACAAAGATGCCAACCACACACTGGAATAGACTGCCCGCTTTGCTCTGCCAACCAGCCTGTAAATGAGGGGAAACCTCTGCAAATGTGATGCACCAAGAGGAAACTGCAGTCTGAAAAGGAATTTTGTGTTACAGGATTGAGTGAAACAGTCATTGCCAAATTGGCTCCCTCCTCTCTCCCCCAGCTTCTCATCACCATTCTGAGGGAAAAAAAAACAAACCACAGCCCTGAGGGAGTCAATAACTGCGCCATTCTCAAGGACACTTTAAGGAAGGTGAATATCTGTTTCCAAGGCTCCTGCACATTCCTACCACCTTCAATTCTCTCTTCTCTTCACCCTCGAGTGCCACACAACACCCCCGTGTCCCCTCCCTAGGACTCCAGACGCTCCCTCTCTCCACCGTGCTCAGCCAACACCCTGTCCTCCCAGCCCAGACTATTCTGGGCTTATGCTGCTTTTGCCACAAAACGCCCAACCAGCTATCATCCTCTTCCCTGGAGTCCCATTACTGTCACTCAGGCTTCCCTTCCAGATTTCCCCACCCAGCATTCAGCCTGCCTCCCTTCTCCTTCAAACTCAGCCAGCATCTCCTGCCACTTGTCATACACAAGAACCACAGCCTTTCCACAGGAGGCAGTTTAAAATCTTCTCCTTAAAAGAGTGACGGGCACAACACGTAAACACTGCTTGCCACTATCTATGTCAGTTTACCATGGAAACCTGCTGAGTGGAGATCTGGAATAACCAAACTGCCTAAATTCTACAAAGCCACAGAGAACTTAGTTGCTACGACAGAGCATTTGCATAAAACCCCAGTCACTTTTGACACCTACTGATACAACCTCTCTGCTGCTTGGCAAAGCTGTTCAGTGAGATGGTTTATTATTCATACTGAAGTACTGCAAGTTTGCCTGAAAACTTCCATTTATCAGCTTAGTTCCCTGAAGCAGGATGATGCTGAATTCAGGTGACACACAGAATAAATAAGAAAGGGTAAGTTTTTCACTTTTTTTAAAAACAGTTGCTCCAGGAGACTGTCCAAGTGAAGAAAACTGACTGACATAGCTGTTCTGGAATTACTAGTCTACACAGGTGTCTCTCCCTACACATTATTCTGGAATAAGAATTAATTTGTTCTCAAAAAAAGCCCAAACCCACTCTGTGCTGTGAGCAAAGACTATTTTAGAGCAGAATGTCCACAAGTGGGCCTGCTGTGGATTATTTATTCCAGTCAGCATCCAATCATACATAGAAAATTCAATATAAGTGATGAGCAGACAAAAATAACAGTAATGTATTTGTCAGTAAAGATCTCGGGCTATATTATCCCACTTGCATTGGAGTGCACCTCCCCCCCCCAAAGCAAGCAAACTCAAAACTTCACAAACATTAATTAATCTCTAAATCAGTCGCCAAATCAGTCTCCAAATCAGTGGAAAGGAAAAAAAAAAAAGATACTCTAGACTCCAATCTACAAGAGAGGGAAACGGATGTTGAAATGCAATGCCTTACTTGGAACCATACAGCTTCTAGTAGGAGAGAAAAAAAAAAAAAAGTCTAAATGTCAATCCCCCAACACTCCCATAACAAACGCTAGTAAGGAAAAAGGAAAAGACAGCAGAAATAATTGAGGGTCAGAATAACAGCCCAGAAGAAGAAAAGCCAGGAAAGTATTTGGAACAAGCAGGAAGAGGGACTAGAGAGCAGTGAAGTTGGGCAGACACTCACTGCAGCGAGACACTGAAAAAAGTGAGACAATAGCAGCTTCGTATGGAAAGGTTGAGGACAAGGGCTTGAGATGAGAAATGGAAGCAGCAGGGGAACGGAGCAAAATAAAATGAGGAAGAAGGGAAGATGCAACAAATCAGTGAGAAAACTGACTGCAGCCTCACCTCTTGGCACTGGTAGATAGCAGTTTAGAGTTTTTACTCATGCTGACTTTGCTTTCCTTCTTCTTAGGCGTGCTTGTCTCTTTCTCTGTCTGTTGGTTGGAGGATGAAGATGAGGAGGAGCTGGTGCTGGCCCTCGAATCGTCATCCGACATAGCGACCCCCCCACCACACACCCCAACCTGGAGAGGAGACACCACGGGGTGTGGGGAACAAACAGTGAACACAAACACACACAGAGAAAGGCTGCTGATAATCTCGCTCTGTGTTTGGGTCATGCTCCTTTTAAAGGATCCTCGTGTCTCCCTCTCCTCTCTAGGCCCTACAGCCATAGCAGGAAAAGCAGTAGCTTCCCCTGCACTTGTAACACCGAGGAGCAGGGGGAAAGAGACTTTAAAAGCTTCCTCTCAAAAAGCAAGAGCGGAATGAGAGGAGACTGGAACGAGGACGACTGTTGTGAGGATCAGGGAAGCTCAAAGCAATTCTTTCTAATCTCCCCCAAACTGCACACACAAGAGGAGCCATCACCACCCACCACTATCGAGCCTAGGGGTGTAGGAGATAAAAATGGAACAGCTCCGGTCCCTTGGGTTCCCGGGAGGCACGTGGGGGAGGCAGGAAGGAAAGGGACTGGGGGGGGGTGACCGTCGCCAATTCTAAAATGGAAGTGGGGCATCACTGGCAACACAGGGAAGACCCTGGCAGATTCGTGACCTGTGGTGGGGAAACCCCTGCCTGCTGGATAACCTCTGCCTGTGGGATCAGGGTTGGAAGCCGTGAGGGCAGGCGGGCAGGAAGGGAGCAAACCAAAGGGAAGGGCTGAGCAGAGAGTGGGGTGCACTGGTGGCACCCACTGAGGCCCACTGCACCGAGGGGCACTTGCCGGAGGAGGGGGAAGGGAGCAGAGGGTCTGTGCCGGGGGGGCCGAGGGGGGAAGGAGAG
>JAHLSL010000044.1:7528472-7608562 GCA_025920805.1 Petroica traversi
TCATCCCCACCCAAGCCTCCGCCAAAGCTAAGGGGCAGGCTCCTCCGCCGGGGGAAGCCGCCCCCATGCCCCGCGGGAGCGGCCGTGCCCCAGGGCTGCCTTCGGGCTCCCGTGGGACCGTGGTGTGAAGCTGGTCCCCCGGAGGAGCCTGCCCCTTAGCTTTGGCGGAGGCTTGGGTGGGGATGAAACCCTTCAGGCTGGGGTCGGGTAGTGGGTGCCCGTGGCTTCTTTTGGGGTCAGCTGTCAGCCGGACTGCCTGGGGATGCTCAGCCCCTCCTCCATGGGACCGCAGCTTCACACTTGGTGACTTAACACAAGAATCTGGTCATGGACCGTTCACCATTTATATCTGTACTCTTTGAGCCAGAGGTACCCCTAGAGTGGACATCCATGCAGGGACAGTCTTTTCCTCTGTCGCCGTCTCCTCTGCTTCCTTGGACTTCTGTATTTTATGCTTCTCTCTCCTTACCCTCTCTCTTTCTCCTCCGTCACCCGTTTTCTACACACATCTCAGCAGCACCGCATTTCCTCTGGGCCAGTCCCCAATCTACCTATGCTCCCCAAACTTTCTGCCCAGTCTCCTGTTGGGGCCGTGCAGTGTGCTAAGATATGTTCACCCCAGTGACACTGTGAGCGTCACCCTGACAACAGAAGGAATTCCACTGCAGTGTCACGCTTACATGGTCTTTGTGTGTGGGTTTTGATTTTGGGGCTTTTTTTTCTGCTAGCCCTTCCCTTCAGTCTTTAGTACCTGTAGTACAATATATTAGTGAACTTACATTCAGTGAACTTTCTTCCAAAAGATGTTTGCTAGCAGAGACAGCCTGTCCTGTTTGACCTGTGGGAATGATGCTTGGGAAGCTATGGTCATCCTACCTTCTAGGAACTGTAGAGCTGTGGCATCTCCACCATTGACCATGGCCCTGAAGACACATAATAAATGTCATGAAAACTGGCATTTAGATAAAGGTGGATGGTCTGATTACTGCATGCCCCTCACTGACAAAACTGGGTCAGAATTCAGCTCCTGAAAACTGCAATGAGCCCCTCTGTCAGCATTTTCCTAAGTGACCCAGGGGGCTGTGGAGGATGGGACTGGCAGTATGGTGCTCTGTGTCAGGTGACAAATGCAAAAGGTGTGAGGACACAGAGCAAGGTGACCAAGTTTAACAAATTTCACTGCTTATATGGAATAAGTCTTTTAAAACAGAAAATCTTCATTGTCACTGCAACAAAACAAAACAAAACACTCCAGCCCTTTCCTGTCGTCACAGGAAACCTTCAGCAAAGTGAGACAACTGATATTAATAATGAAAACCCTCCACTTCTGTAATAAGGGGCAGGGGAAATGTAAAAATTGCTAGAAAATCACACAGGTGCTTTTGCTATATTATGTTAATCTTGGTGGGGGGTTATCTGTAGATTAACCTTTTTTGTAGCACACAATCCTTGGTAACCCTGTTCAGAGTAATAATATGATAACCAGCAGCAGCGGTTATTTACTTTGAAGCCTACCCAAAAATGCTTTTGCTGAAAGCACCTACTAATGTCAGTGTAGCTGTTACAGTGGCAACTCCCATTTTATGACTCACCTCCTGGGTCACGGCTAGGATCAGCCATGGGCTGTTCTCCTGTGCTAGCCATGCCATACTCAGAGCCCTGGAGAGAGAGGGAGCCAAGAAGCGACTTCTGTGCCCAGAAATGTTTTTGTAGCTTGCCCTGCTTCCATGCTTGGCCTCTCAGCTCTGCATGGACACAGAAAAAAAAGGAGAGTGTAGTACATGATTCTTTTTCCGGTAAATAGAAGAACTAGTTCCTCTAATCAATCTTATCCCATCTTGGGAATTTTGACAAAATGCCACTGATCTGCTTCTATTTCTTTCCTGTAAATTGTGTGTACTTTATTGGGTGAGCTTTCCTTATCAGTGCTTTCTCTTCCTGTCTCCTTAGTTCGTTTTTTTTTATATAATTATTATTTTTTTTTATTTTCTTGGCCAAGTTGTGCAAAGGACTTGCAAAGGAAAACTGACCCAGATTATTCATTTTCCCTGTGCCCCAAGCTTTTTTAATCGATGGCACTGGTTCAGTGTAGCAACTGAATAGGATGAGTCACTTTTCCCTCTGGATTGAGTTTGGAAGAGGCTGAAAAGATAGATGACTGGAATTGAGTTGCCTTTAGGGCTTTGAGCTAAATTCACAACAGAAGGTAGCCAATTCAAATCACTCTGAGTCTTCTGCTAAGGGAAGGTAACTTGAATTAGTCCTTTTGTACCATCTCGGTTCCAAATACATTTTCAGCATTATTTCTGGTCTGTTTGGGTCTGAGCCAAAGCCCCAAATATTTCCATCAATTCCAGTGAGTTTTGTATCAGACCTTTTTGTGGGGAGCAGAAGGAAATGATAATTTCTTTGGCTCTCCTAATGCCAGCTTGCTGGTAATGTCACGCTTGCAAGTGACAGCGGCAAAGTGAGAAACATGCTGATACCTCACACAGTCCTGTGATGACACACTTTGTCTTTTCTGTGTGACCCTGTGATACAAGGTGAGGTGGCAAGGAAAAGTTACAATAAGCTCAGGACTTAGGATACAACTATTTGAATAAAGCTAGACAGAAACTCTTCCAAAAGGGGAAGGAACTTCATTCAAATGAGACAAAATGTAGCAGAGAAAACACAAGTGGCTTATGTATGTGACATGAGATAGTGAATTTACTCATTGGTTTCCTGTTCACAACTATCTTGCCATAACTTAATAATGCTGTCCAACTTCCCTTGCTGTAATTTTCTCACACAATACAGCTCTTAGTCCTTAGAATTATATCTTTTTCAGTTCCTTACAGAAGAATGAAAGGGTCCACAAGCAAAAAAAGACTTGTTTCCTCTCCTTTTATTCCAATACAAAAGAGGACTTAGTTGTAAAGGAAAAGTTTAGGTCTCATTGTCAGACTCTTGCTATTTACTATTTGGTTTTGGTTCTGTTTGAGATTAGTCCTGGGACCTGAAGGCCTTGCTGGGAGACTGTCAGTGTGAACAGAAATACCTGAGATCTGTTACATGTTAAAGTCCTGGCTGAACCCCTATAGATGTGGAGACTGGCCAGCAATTAATTCCAAAAGCTTAAGCAGAGAAGTTCAGCTGTATATAACTATATGTATCTTCTGCCTCTTCTGTGCTCCTTTTGTGCATCTCTTGGTGTATGCTCTGGTTCGTTTTGGTAATTGAAAAACTGGAGATGCTTAGATCAATTCAATTTCACAGCATCATAAGAAGTTTCACGAGATATATTTTCAGGGCCTTCTGCCTCGCTTCCAGGTGATAAGACTGAGTCTTAAAATTGCTTTACCTTGAAGATACAATGATTCGCTGCTTTCTCAGTTTACCCAATCTATAGCTATTACTTAGCAATCAAGACAGAGAGATATGTGGTGCTTCCCTTGTCTGTGTTTCTAGCATTGACTCCGTATTTCTGATCTTCATTTTCCATCTTATAAAAAAAAGAGAATTATGTTTATGTGGAATTAGACTGAAAGTATAAATAGAGGTGCACATTCAGACTTCACTCATTGCCACTCATTAGACTTTTTTGCCACTTCCTTTTTGTACCTGATGGATTGATCTCCTTTTCTGCGGAATGCTGCCTCTCTGTGCTTCCAGTGGTCTCTGTGCTTCCTTTGGGCTTTGCAGTGGCTGGCTCTGCATAGAATCATAGAATGGTTTGGTTGGAAGGGGCATTAAAGATCAACTGCCCTGCCATAGGCAGGGACACCTTCCATTTGACCAGGTTGCTCAAAGCCCCATCTAGGCTCCCTGTATTCCTGACTCTGACTTTTTCTCTTCTGGCAGTGCACACTCCTCAGTTCAAATGTTTTCCCCGTTTCTGCCTATTTTTCAGTTACAGGAACTGTTGCTTTATTGATCATCATCAGCTTTCCATTTCTACATACCCCTTTTCCTTGGCAGCAGTACTCAGGTTCTGAAGAAACTCAGGTAGTGGAGGGATTGTACTAGACTAAGCAGTATATGGACTTTCACCAAACAGTACTGCCATAGGAAAGATCCCACAGTAATGGCATTCCTGTTGACAAGAGCTCTGGAAGAGACAAAAAGATGTGGGCCAACATGACCCAGACAGATGGACTGCTGGAAGTGATGGACCAAACTGTGGCAAATACACTGCTTTTGCCTTTCTTCTCTTGCTAGCATGCAGGAAAGTAAAACTTGACATTTAAACTTGTGTTTGCTTTTTATTTGTCACCTCTAAGTGGCCAATGGCAATGTCTACTGCTGGAGCAATTCTGTAGCTGACGTATGGTTAGGTTATGACGTGCCTGTGCTGGCATACACCAGGTGCAGCCCAGTAAAAGCCAGTCTAAAAGACTGGTTTGCCAGCACTGGTTTTCACTTCCTGATGTTGCATTTTGCCTGTACAACTGTATTGCCTGCACAGCTATCCAAGAGATCTTTTCCTGGTGTAAGCTTAACCTCAGACGGTCTCTGTCTTATAACAAAACAATCAGATAGAACAACTGCTGCAGATGGCTTATTAATAGTGTAAGCTCACAGTTTATGTCTCTGCCTTTGATTTTATCACTTTGATAAAATCAGATGAAAAAGAAGAGTATTTATCATACGGTCACCAGAATGTTAGATTGACCATGGAACACATACCCTGGAAAATCAGTCATTGTGGAGATGCAGATCTGCAATAAGACATATAAAATGTCAGTCAATTGTATGAATGGGTTATTTAAGAACTCAGTAATAAGTGGAAAAAGTAATTTTCCTAGTATTTGACATAGAATAATATTTACACCTACAGTCCTTATTTCTGCACTTTCAAATATTTCTCAGTGTCACAGCAAGTGTCTCTCTGGCTCAGATGGGTTAGTACAAGAAATTCTGCTTTGCTTGCTCATGCACTGAATTGGTAATATTCTAGTTTATTCTTTCTATTAAAAAATGAGAGATTTCCCATCTGTTCCAATTCTGTGGATTTCTAAATCCATGTGAGGAAAAAAATCTACGTTTTCTAACTTCTTAGAAAATGTATTTAGCAAGGATTTCAATTGAGTCTTTCAACCTCTGGCTCCTCATCTAACAAAGGTTCTTCTCAACAGAGAAGGATCAGGAGAGGTGTTCAGGGCTCAGTAATTTCACTCTGTGGCTTGACTACAGTTCAAGACTTCAATGGTCTTCAACTGCAATTTTTCTCCCTAGGCCTTCTTATTATTAAAGCCTTCAAAAGGAAGCAATAGAATCACTCAGACTTTTACAGATCCCCGATGCTGCATTCTTGAGAAACCAGTGTACTGCAATTCTTTTCTTCTCTTTTTGTCTGACCAGTACGTGAAAGCAAAGAATAGAACATGCATCTCATTGTTAACCAGTATTTATATTTAACACCTGAATCATGTAGTTTTTCATCTTTATTGAGTGATAAAGTATTCTTCATTTCCCAAGTAAATAATTAAAACAAAAAAATGTAAGTTATTAAAAAGTCCAGCATTAGGGAGCCTTCCATTTCAAAACTACTTAGACATTATTGTTGATTTTTTCTTCCTGACATAGGCCGTGGTAACTTTTAGATTATGCCAAAGGTTATAGAAGTCTTCACAGCATGGACTAAAACTTCACATGTAACACTTTTTTATTATCCCTTCTCATATTCATGTTCACGAGAGTTTAATGTAGCATATTCAGCAATAGCTGACATGGAAGTATAAGTTTAGGAAATCTAAACATTTCTGAATGCCTGTAAAATACTTTTTTTTTTTTCTTTTTTTTTTTGTTAAATAACCTAGTGCTGTTTTGTTCTGGTCCCATACCATCATGAAAGGTGTCTTTGAAATGTGACTTCTTGCTAAGCTAAAGAACGTCATGTCTGTGGCCTGACGGCAGCTAGATATTTCAGTCTTTATCCACACAGACACGTTGTACCCTTCACATCAATGCAACCATACAGCTACAGTTAAACAAACATAACCCTACCTGTGATCTCCTGTCCCACCATAAAAATGCTGTCTCCAATTAATAGCCTTTGCAGAGCAATGTAAGTCCAAACTGGAAAAAGGCTCACTTCTAGAGGATTCACACAAAGTACTGTATCAGTATAATCATATAACATTATATAATATAATAACCTCTTTGGTTGCACAGACATGCATTTATCCATGGTGTAATGAAGTTTCTTCACCAGTCTCTTCATTCAGCATTTCTATTGACTTAGAAGTGGATCAGGAGGAGCTTCCTTTGATGCTGTTTGGAACTCTTTCTCAAAGAATTTATAGCAGCTTTTCTACCCCTTTGACTTTTTCTTTGCTTTCCCTCTCCCAAAAGCCTGAAAGCACTGTCTTTCTCCATATTTGTATGACCATGATTCTGTGATTGCTTTTTACCTTTTCCATTTCTTCTTCCTCTTCTCTGTCTTCACTTAACTCTCTACAAGTGATTCCCTGAATTTTGGCCAGTATGTCCAGTCAGCCAGATTTTTTTCTCACATTTTCTCCAAGCATACAAAATGGTCAATTAGTTCCTTTCCCCCATTCATTCCCTAGTAAATTCCACTACAGGAGGTCCTTCTCCATATTTCCTGTTTCTCCCAGGCTGCTCCTCGAAGGGCCTTGGACTGTCCATGGAAGCAGCTTTCTATTGACAGATCAGTAAGACAGCAAATGCTCTACAGCCTCTCAGGTCCATGGAAGAAGTTTGAGAACCACTTCCTATTACATCAGTTAATGTGATACAAATAGGAGCCCTCTGGACATGAACTTTTCACTCCTACAGCATAACTAGGCTTTAGGCATTACCACAATGTGATCAGGACATAAGAACAAAATTGCTTAAGTCCTGTTTCAAGGGTTTTAACTCCTTTATTTTTTTAACCACATCCCAAGTCAATATGTATTTTCATAGAAATGAATCTATTGTAGTAAGATGTCTCCCAGCCTAGAGACATGTGTCTGGTAAGAATCCAGCGGTATGTATGCTTAGAACAAAGCAGAAGAACATGCCTCCTATAGAGAATACAATGTTCAAGGTGTCATTGAAACTGCACAGCTCTGTGGCACTTTGGGTGGCAATTGCACCACACCCTGAAAGGGTTTGTTTGCAAAACTGAGGTTGAAAAAAAATATATAAAAGACCCTGAACAACAGATGTCAAGAGTACTTCCTCTGCTAGCTATAGTCAGAAGGAGAGTTGCTCTTTGAAGATTTGCACATAAATTGTCATGTCCTCAAAAATGAAATTTGCATTTCACATCTCAGAATTTATGTATTGAAACTACAGGCAGTCTTTACAGCGTAGGCTGATACGAAAGGCATATTAATATGATTTTTTAAAAACAACTAATAAGGAAATTGAGTATTACCATTTTTTCTAGGAATTTGTTGGCAAAGAACTTGGAGATTTTTCAAATAACAGAGACAGCACTAACACCTTCCCAATGCCACTTCTAAATTCTGCCATTATTTTTCCTTTAAACATATACTAATCTCATAAGATGTACATTCATTTTTTGTCCATGCCACAGAAAGATGACACTCACCTTACTAAATACTCAGTGTCACACAGGGCAAACAGTGCAGTACAATCATCTACAACCTGGGAAATGTGGATTTATTTAAAATGACAGTATTTCACCAGTTTACCTTTTATTTAAATTCATCGAGCCTCATGTACTGACTGATGAAGTCAACAGGATTCTTTTCATTAGTTTAGTATGTTTCAAATCAAGCCATTGGATAGGAGCTGATTTTTAGAAGCAACTCATTAGTGGAAATGTTGCTGCTTTCTGCAGCTTGAAGATTGCCATTGGGAGAATCTTTTAGTTGCCTTAATATCTCTGCTGTAGCCATGTGTTGTGGATGTGTTACCCAGGTATTGTGGGCTTCTTTAATTTAGCTGCCTTAATATCCATTCACTGCTGTGAAATATTATTTTCCTGTCTTCCAGTTTCTATGCTATTGGCAACCCTTCCTGTGTGCTTATCAGAAAAGCAAGAGAGGGGACAGTGTCACACTTGAATGATTTTTTATAAGGTTGGGATATACTGTAGGTTTCACAATAAGATAGCCTGGCCAATGGAGTTTGTATATATAGATTTTTCAGTTTTGTTGCAGTTATGGGATTAGGCAGCAAAGTAAAAGGAAAAAAGTGAAGAGAGGGATTCTGACTTTGCCTTGGCATAACTCTGTCGATTTCAGCAGGCTTACTCCAGATTTGCACTGGAATAAAGGGAGATCAGAGTCAAGCCCAATAGATCAGTTTATGATGCTTTTGGACGCCTCAATTTACTCAGTCACTTTGAAAATCTTACTCCCCTTCTGCCAAAGATCTGGGACAATTCACAATTCTAATTTATTAGAGTTCTAATATTTGTGGGCCTGCTCTGTGGTGTGTAGATGTGTTTGCTTAGCAGAATTAGGAATCTGTTAAGCAAATTTAATACAGCAAGCCCTTCCCTCTCTTGTGCTCAAGGGCAAAGCAGAAAATAAGATGCACAGGGAATTTCCCACCCCTGTAGAAAGACAAAGAGCTAATGAGTGCTGTGGCCTGTAGCAGACCTGGATATAGCCTTCCAGCATTGCTTCCTTATACAGCCCTCAGAAGCAAACTCAGACACAGGACTGAGTACTCTTGTTCATGGGGAAAAAGGATACCCAAGGCCTGTTTGTGAGAAGCCCTGTCCTGACTAACTGGATTTCTCTCGTGCTGAACAGCAGCTTTTCTCCCCTTCATAGGATGGACAGTATTTTCCTTCCTCTATTAAATGACTTAATATACTTCCCTTGTTCCATAGTGGGACAGGCTTAAGCAAGCTTGGAGATGTGGGCAAAGAGGCTGTTTGCTTCCTGTATCAGTGGCAGTCACATGTAGTAAACTTACATATGTTGCTGTTTGGAGTTTTTTTAACAGATTTTGGTTTTTTTAGTTGTTTGTTTTGTTTTTTTTTCTTTTGGTCCTCCCTAAGGTGTGAATTGCCACTTGGCTGAAAGTATCTGGACACTAGAATGTGTAATTTGCTGCCCTAATGTTTATGTCCAAACTACTGCCACTGATGACACAACATGCTGCAAGAACAAAAGTCTGTTGGCTGGAGCCTGAAATGGTTTCCTAATTCACACCTGTGCATTGGCAGAGAAGCAGCCATCAATCACAGACTCTTGCATATCCTGGCTACCCTGTTATGGGCAGGGCTGAAAACATTTCTGAGTGCTGATGGGAGGGATTGGGTAAAAAAAAATAATAGAAGAAAAGAAACGAAAGGTAATAGCTTTACAGGAAACAGGGCTGCAAGGGATATCAGAAGGCTGGATTGACTATACTTGTGTAATTCCTGACAGATGACATTTTAAAAAATCTCCTTGAAATGCATTATGGACACAGAGTTGCAGAAAAAATTTGTTAGAAATTAATTACTCTCTATATCTGATAAATCTTAAAGTACTTTCCCAGATTGGTAGACAGAAATTTGAATTGCTGTACAAAAGTTGCTATTATCTTGTTTTGAGTATGTATAAAGTATCTGTATAAAGTATTTATTTACGGGATGGAAGAGTATAGGTGTGCTGACTTTTGTAACACTCTGACAAGAAATGGAATTTTCCTAGAGTAAGACTTGTGTGGCATGTTTGAAATTGGGCTCATATCCAGCTTGTACAACTTTCAAGTTTATGGATGGATTTTCTGTTTAAGAAGTAGAAGCAAATAAAGGCAGATAAAAAAATTGACTACTATGCATCTAAATCATCTTTAGAGAGGTATCAAGGCCAGGTCTCCTCATTAGTTTCTTTCTTCATTAGTACTGGAAGAACAAAGAACAGCATTTACTCTATATTCTAAAGATTAATTGTAGTGGGGGATGGAGCAGTGAAATTGAATTAGTAAATTATTAACCAATTTCTAAGTAATAAGAAATAATCTATTACAGAGGCTATCCCTCCAACTAGAGATTTGTCTTAAGCATTTGTCTTCAGGAGAGATGGAAGGAATAAAGGGATACAGACTAGAGACAATCCATCAAGTGAGCTATTGGAACATGAATAATGAAGACCTTTGAACTTGGCAAATCTTCCAGATCTCTTTCTCTTAACTGTGATTTACAGATTGTTTCAGGGTTGCTGCTTAATCTAATAGCCTCTTTTTAATTTTGTCCCCCACCCCCCCTTATTAAAAATGCTCCTGTTATAATCTCAGCATCTGACAGCGAAAGCAACAGTTAACAAGGCCCGAATCTGGCAGTGTGACAGCTCAGGAACTCCCTCCAGCCTGCAAATACAACTCCACCCACTCACATTTTCAGAAGAGGAGCCTGGTGCCAAGGCAGCGCTGGCAAGGTGGCGACTGGGGAAGTGGAGGTTCTGGTTTTTTGATTTCTGAAGCTGCCTATGAACAACCAGGTTCTTTCTTCCTTTTTGAGTCAAACCTCACTTTGGTGGCTGGAAGGTTTCCTCATTGCCTGTTTCTAAGATTAAAACCCTGATTTACTTTTAGAAACCAAAATAAGTAACACTAGTGTCCGACTGAAACCAGCAAACTTGACTCGTGTGAAGTTCTGACTGAGAGGAGGGGTCTGGCTCTCACTAAGAATGCTTCTCAATAGCCTTGTGGTTTAAAGGTTGAGAATTTAATCTGTCCATCCCTCCTGGCTCCTGGGATATGGGATGTGCTTCCAGCATGTGTGAAATATTGGGAGGGAGGAGGGGAAAAGGCATAGAGGGTACTCACAAGCATCTTCACCCACCCCAACTGCCCAGTGGAGGTTATGGCTGTCCTAAATCCACCTGGTGCCCTGGTCTGGGAAGGGCAAAAGCCTTTACACCAGGTTTAAAGCTCTGTTCCTCTCTGCCTGTATGGTGGTCTCCTTCTGCCCTGCTTCAGATGTGTATCTCTCAGCTCACAGCTGCAGCTCACAATACAGGTACAGTCTCTGCTCAGAAGTACAGATGTGTTTTGTCCCAAGATCTAACTGCTCCACAGTTTATAGAGCCCTATGAATGGCCTTGATGGATTTTAGAGATGGAAGTGGGAAGGCCAGAAGTTGGATTTTTTGGAAAACATCTACTCCGTGGTACCTGAGCTGTGCCAGATTTCCCTGGCTGGGCTGCAAACTATGCAAACACACATTGCTGTCTCACAGACTTTAGTGCAAGCCCACAAATAAAGTGCTGCATTCTTTACTCCCACCTCCAGTGTTAAATGAATAGCTGCATGACTCATTGTACTGTGTTCAGAGTTTCAATGAATCACTTCAGCTCCAGGGGTGAGCCTCTCTCCCCAGCCTCCTTCCTTGTGTGTCAACACCCCTGTGTCCTCCCCACCCTAGTCCAATGGCTTAGACCATCTTCCATTAATTTTCAGGGCCTGTCAGGAGTGGGAAGTTGCAAAAGGACAGAGGTGAATATTGTCATGTGCCTGGGGTTATTTTGCACTTCAAATGGTACAAACCTCTTGTTCCTTATTAGCCTACAGCTCTCAGCTCACATTCAAGAGGGGCCTTAATACTATTTCTCCCTCCTAATGAGTGTTGGCTCTGGTTTGTAAACAAGAGAACAGCTACACACCTCAAGCAGCTGGTTCACGGTTTCTTCAGAATATACTCCACCTCTGAAAAAGTGAAAGGAAGTTCTTGGACTTGTTCTGATCAGCTTCACTGGGTAATTGGGCTCTAAACCATGACAGACCCAAGGGTAGATCCACAATGACTGCCTGTTGTCTGGCAACACTGGCTGGTGATGATTTCTCAGCAGAGCTTTCACTTGGAAAACTTAATTCATTCTTAAAATGCTCTCATGACACTGTGTGAGAAGATGAGCTCCAGTAGCATCCACAGCAGATGCACTCCTGAGTCTGGCCCTCTCATCCCTCACGCCTCATGCAAAGTTCTGCTCTTCCTCCTGTTGCAGAGACAAACTGCTTCTAGAATGCTGTGCAGGGAGATGCTGCATAGAATTGTTCTGATTGCAATGCATGTGGTGCCCCCTCTCAACACTAGTCTGCATTCACTCTTCCTCTGTGACTCAGGGGCAGGCTTACTGTCTCTGAAAAATTCTGTTTTCTCCTTCTTATATCTCAAGCCCTTTGAGTTAAACCATGACAAAGGAAGGTACAGAGATTGCAAAGAAACAAGGGATTTTCTTGTAATTTTAGCATTTATTTCCTTCTTAAAGATGCAGTTGTATAAAATAAGTGATGTCCTGGCAAAGGCTAGTGTTATGCTGTGCCAGACAATTTTATCACCCTAGCCCATGAAGGCTCTAGTGTACGACATAAAGCTGCTTTGCTTTCCAACATGCCAGGTTTTTTTTCAGTGCCAGACCTCCCTTGGCGGCGCCAAGGAGTTTTCCTTCAAAATTAGCTCCTCCTGAGCATCCTCTTGCCCTGCTGTAGGTACCACGGGGCAGAGCCGGGCGGGACGGCACTGTCTCGGCGACAGGAGGGGGAGCTCGCAGCGCGCCGGCTTTAATCGAGATTTCATTTAGCAGCGCTGCACAGTCACCCCTGCGGCTGAGGTGTCCACAGGGCCTTTCTCCACATCTCCTCCCCCACCCCCCCGACATAAACAATTAAAAAAAAAAAACGGAATAAGAAGGGTTTGTTTTGGGGTTCAGGTTAGGACTGAGAATTAAACTGAATTAAAGGGGAGTTGAGAAGTAATGCAGCTGCCAGGAGGTGATGGAGAGGGTGGATCTTAGTATATATTTATGGTGCTAGCAGTGATGAGTAGGATGCTCCCAGTAGTCAATAACATCTATCCCCTGGTAGACTGGGACAGTCCCTCAGTTCAGCTGAGGGATCAAGGGCTGTGCCCACTTACACTAGCACTGAGTTTAATTGTGTATGTGCTAAGAGACCTGTGAAGAGAGCACAGTGGAGAAGTCTTTGTTTCCAGAAGTGAGACAGAAAAGCATCAGCTCTCAGTCTCAACATGAAATCACAAGACTCATCAAGCTCTCCTCTGGAGGGTGAATTCAAGAAAAGGGTACTCAAGTCTGTGCTGCTACATGGAGTAACGGGCAGAATTTGGGTTCGTGCACAAACTTCCTGCCACACCTTTTGGCCTGACCCAAGGCTCAGCCCAAGTTAACACCCAGCTTCTCGAATTTAGGATGCTTTTCTGAAAAATTCCTCTCAAACTTGGAGGCACCACACTTTTCTTCTTTTGTTCTTGCTATTTTTACTCTTTTCTCTGAGAAGTCAACTGAAGGCAAAATCTGTCAAAGCACCTTCCTGAAGGCAATTATCCCCAAGAGTTCAGAGGAAATTGCAGCTTTCCAGGATGCGTTTATCCAGACAAACCTAATATCAGTTGTTTTGGATCTTAGTCACAAGGAAAACCTGTGTTGGTTTCACAGCAGTGGTGAGAGCAGGTTTTCATTGTGGTGGGACCAAGCCCTGCCTGCCCTCGTGAACAGCCTCTGGTGCAGTGCTGCAACTGAGCTGGTCTCTAAAGTGGGCAGTTCCTTTCCTAGTGCAGACAGGTAGTTAATCTCCTAATATTGTAGTGAAAAGTTGGAAAGAGATTTATTTTATGGCCCCCCTAAGTGCCTGCATAATTGTCCTGTATAAAATCCATGAAAATTCCCAAATTTGATATCTGGCAATCTCTCATGAGATGGCTTTTTAAGGTAAAATATCCATCTCCTTATCTATGAGCTCATGACCCTCATTATTAGTGCAAGCTGAGCCTATGACTAGTAAAAAAGAGCCTACATCACCTAGAGGAGAAAGAATGTAGAGAGATCAAAACATATAGTGCCAAATTAAATAAATTCCTGATGAGCTGTCATAGATAGAAGGTTGCATCTTCCCTTTATGTGGAATAGGAGCAGGTTCTCTACTGGCACAGAAAGCTTTCTACACATACAGCCCTGTGATACATTTAAACAGAATGAACCTCATTCTTAAACCTATCTAAAAATGTTAGTAGAATCATGAACACTGACCTTAAAGTGAAAAATTATTTGCAACCTTTGCAGAGGTGTCTTTATCGCACTGCCATATTTTAAAGTATTTTATCCACTCAGCTACACAATCTTACAATTCATTTGCAGTTGTCATTTTGCCTGCAATAGAGTTCACTTAATATCCCTGAAAGCAAGGAAATGTAACGAGTATTATAAGAGGAAAATTATTACTAGTATATTATATAGAAAGGCTGTAAAGTTCAAACAGAGGGAGTTGTGTGTGCAAACCACGTTTCATGCAAATTACGCTTAATAGTTTAATGCTGCATTACATTTTGCCTCCTGAATAAAAATGCTTCTTTAGTTATTTTTCTAATAATCTATGTAACTTTGGGGAACTAATTAAGGCAAGCCATTTCCAATGTGCCTGTTTAGCTGCCTTTATCAAGTGGCCTGATTTTAAAAGTGCTGACTACTGAAGCTATAGCAAATATTTTGCATCCCTCACTACCTGGTAATTTTTATGTGGTCAGTATAAATTTAGGTGCCCTATGTCTGCTACCTATGTGATAATTGTGGCTTTATTATTTACCTGTAAGACCAAAGCTCCCAGTAAGAAAATTAAATATAAGAAACATTTTTAGTATTCTTATTTCTCCTCTCCTTTTCCCTCTTCTGCTCTAGGAGAAGATGCCTACCTAAAAGACTTTCAATGCAAAGGTGTTTCTGTAGCTGCAGGAAAATACTGATACTGCCTCTTGATTGCAAGAGGAGCATGTACACGTAATTAATCCACATATGGACAAGGATGTCTTCCAAGAGTGGCAATGGAAAACTAATCAAGAGCACATATGACACACTGGATCCAACACACGTGCTTCCCTAGGACTTCTTGGCTGCTTCACATCTCGCTGGCTTGGAGCAGGACTGCCTGCCTGCTTTCGTGGAGATGATTGCTGGTCTGAAGCCTGGCTTTGCTTGCAAGGCTTCAGTTTCATCAGCTCAGTCGGTGCTACAGTGTGGTTTATCTTGCCTGGACTAGGGTTTTGAATGTATTCATTTGCTTCCAGTGAACTAGCACTGCCCAAAATGAATGCTTATAATCCTAAGCCTTTGACTTGCTGTATATTCAGGTTTTGTACTCATGTAACTAACAAAAGTGCTAGCATGATTTTTAACTTTTTCTTTTTTTTTAATCCAGGAACATATCCCAGAGAAGAAAATCCCTGCTGGCAACTGATTTGCAAACTGCATACTGAGACCTTATTTTAACTACTGATACAGATGCCAAATTCGCATTGACTTTAGCAGAGGATGTGCTTTAGAAGGGATGGAGGTGCCATGTTTCATGTCACTGTGTAGGCTACTGGAAGCAGCTGTGCTTTCCAGTCACAGGGAGAATTACTGAGGTCTCAAACAGGATGCTGAAGTTCCCATGGCTGAGCACCTCTGGAAAGGTTTAGATTTGGTTTCCCAGGAACTCATATCTTTCCTCAAAATGTAGATCATCAGGAAGACAAACTAATTCTTCATTCCTGGATGCCATATGTTGTGTGGAGATTTACAGAGATGTTCATTGCAGGGCTTTGGCTGTGCTGTTTACTGCTTCAATAAGAGTCCAAGTAAGATTTTTATATTCCTCTCCCATGATATTTAATGAGCAATATTTATGCTTATGTCAGAGATATGCTTTGAGCCGTGATTATTGTCTGCAATTTTGCACTCTAATACAATGTCCAACTTCAATATTCAGTGTTATGAGGCACCATTACGAGTCAGTGGTCCTTGTCGTCTGCTCTTACAAAACATAGAGAGTGGTTATGGGTTAGAAGGCTGAAAAGGTCTGTGAATGTGAGTAGTGAATTATGAAACTGTTGAATTTTTGTGTCTTGAATCTGAAGAGCAGCCAACCAAAGCAAACATACCTACAAAATATATATACACATACATAAAAATGCACACATGCACAGACACAGAAACAATACAGGCATGGAGACAAAAATTCAACTCCATACGTGTGTCCTGAATAAGATATACTGAAATAAATCTCAACCACCTTGTCTCAAAAGCATCCCATAAATAGAAAAGTGCTCAGACATGTTTGACCCTGCTAGCAGGGTTCCATGTGTCAGCTGCTCTGCAATACCTCACTTGAAGTATCTGACTCATCAGTCATGCTGCCTTCCTTTTACAACGGGCCAAGGGGATGGACACAATCTCCCTTCTCATGGGACCCTATTTGTTGGGCCTTGTATTGAAGGCAGGAGTCTGAGCTCTGTTTCTGAGGGAAAGTGATGATACAAGGCCAATTCAAAGGAAACATAAGGGACAAGACCTTGGTGTGGCCAAAACACTGTAAATGTATCAAAGTGGAAATTTGCATCACCTCAAGATAAGGACCGATGTACTTGAAAAACCAAGAGCCTTAATGAAACGGGGCATCATTTCTCTTTAAATATGTTTTCTGTTACAGGTCAGATTCAATCAGCACTTCAAAATGCAACTGATAGGCAAAGATTGTAAAAAAGTTTCAAATATTCATCTTAGTAGAACTGTGTTTGAGGTGCAAAACTTCCATTGATATCTTTGCACAGAGGCTTTTAATCCCTCTTATGGAAAGATGGAAGGAAAGGAAAGCAGAGAGTGAGCAACACTCATGCAGAGGTTTGTGAGAGAGGGAGGGAGGGGGTTTAATGTCAAGTAAATTGTCAAATCCAGAAAAAAATACATCAAAAAGGGCTTTCACAGTAGCTCTCTTGGGGAGAACAGTTCTTCAAGCAAGTTCTCTTGGGGCTGAATCACACAATTCATTAGAGACAATTGGTGGGTAAAATAGTAGCAATGATCTTCGAAAAAGAAAGGTCCAATTTCCACTTCCCATTTTGTCATAAGCTGTCAGGAAGTGTTACACAGTGCTATTAAACAGCTGTTGCTGTTCTTCTTAAAGATGGGTGATGTAATGCTGGTAAAGAGCCTTGCTCTCAGGAGATCTGTGAAATGGAATGGAAATACCCCTGACCCCCACTCCATAATGCTGTGAAATTTTAATTGTCCTGGTTTTCTTTCTGAATTCAAGAAATTCCATTTTGTTCCCTGGGGCATCCCAGGCTGGATTTTAATATTTTTCTTGCAGGGTTCTGTCACCAGCAACTCTCACTTCAAATGGTTCCAGGTCTGGGTGAGGGGGCAGTGGAGAAACAGGAAAGAGGATGGTGGGAGAGGAGATGTTGATCATACAGCTAATGAAAGCAGGTTTTTTAATAGCTAATCCTAGGAACTATTTTGGCATGCTTTTGTTTGACTGCTGTCAGGCTGCAGTTCTATAGTGATACCTCCACTCTGTTAGGACATTTGGAAAGGAATAAAGGCTGCACTTTGAACAGGGTCTCACCGGCTCTTGTTGACATCCTCATGATTGACACCAGCATAGATGAGAAGAGAAACAGTCCTTAGGGCTTATAAAAAGCCCCCACATTACTAAACTAATATTTTTCATGTGATTAAAGTTGGCAGAGTGTTGGTGCTACCTCAGAGAGAACTGAATCAGTCCCTAGTCACTTTGGTCCACGCTCCTGCTGGCAGCCAAGTGACAGTGAGAGGGAGGAGCTGAGATGGATGTGTTGCAAAAAGCACTAGAGTGCAAGAAGGTGGAGGAAGAGGTAAGCAATTCCCTGCTCCAAAGCACCACCCAGGATTTACTGCTAACTCAGTGGTGCAGCTGAGGCTGTCAGCCCACATCTGGTGGAGATGGTTTGGATGGCTACACTGAGTTGCTCAGTGTTCACTCCACTACATGAGCCCAGCTTATGCTGTGGGGCTTGTATGCCTGTGTCAGTGCTGTCAATCCACTGCCAAAGGGTCCCAGGAGGCAGAAAGGCCCTCCTGCTCAGGTTATCCTACCTGCAGCAGCTGTGGAATGTCTTTTGTTGCAAGGCATCACTAGGCACATGAGGGGCGAGTCTCTCACTGGAGATGGATCTTGTAGGAACTGCAGTGGACAGCCTTGTTCATTACAAACTCAGCATCTCCTGGGTTCTTGTACTAGGAAGACATTTTTATTCCTGCTTGCAGGTAGTAGATGTGACTTTGCAAGAGTTTATATTTAAAGATCTCACAGTCATAAGTTTTAAGTTTATATGGACTGCCAGTTCAGATGGTCCTTTTATCACAAAGCTGCAAAGGAGCTATTATTGGGACACCTTTACTGCTGATCCAGTCCAGCAGCAGACTGTGCAAGCTGAGACTTCTAAGAGGAAAGAGCCAGGCTCACCCCCACTGCCACTGAGGACAACGTCTATTTTCACAGTGTAAGGGATCAAATGCCAGTGGGAAGAGCCAAGAATTTTCAGGCTTCTCAGAGGAATATTACAAACAAAGCAGAGAAAAAGCAAAGGTGAATAAATGCCTTGACAGTGCCTTTTAAGAGAGTTGCCATGTGTTATTCTAGCCAAGTCTTTATTCATTTCTACTTAATATTGTGTGTTAAAGTTCTCAAAGCTGCTGGCAATACTCAGTGGAATAATTTTAGAGCAACCTTAATAGAATGAGCAGAATAAAGGATTGTTCAAATATATTGCAGCAAGATAGCTTTTTAATAGTACAAGTTATTCAAAACACTCATGGCTAGGGCTTGTGAGCGGAAAAAATCTCCCCTGTGTTTAATTACCCCAGCCTGTCTTTATTTCCTTCGTATAATTCTAAACACTGTTCGCTTGTGCTGGACCTAGTCCAGTTGGAAAGTTGGTATTTGTTCAACGATGTGTCCTATTCACAGGCTGAAGATCCAAACAGGATGAATACAGCCAACGATCCTATCTGACCTCCCACATAATGTAGGTTATGCCATTCCACCCCACAAAACCTGCAGTGGAAGGAATTACTCTTTGATGCTATTATGGATTCAGGAAAGCATTTCTATTTAGAGCAGTACTAAGCACACACTTAACTTTAATGATATGCTTAATTCTCATTTAAATATGCAGTGAAGTGCAACTTTTGAGTTTGCACCTTTGTGAGCAAACATTATGGGGTCCAGCAACTTGGTCAAACTGAAAAGTGTACTTTATGACTCCTGGACCAAAATTAAATCTGAAGAGTTTATTTTAAAAAGTCAGAGGGCTCACTGATGTGACCTCCAGAGAGGTCTGTTTTGTTTGGGGATTTTCAGGTCTCTGGGGCTGCAGTGTTGTTGCCATTTGCAGTATGGAGCTGCTCAGGAACTGTAAGTGATATCCCTTTTCATGTCACTTAGTAGAAAGGATATATGAATCAATAATATTTCATTAATTCAGTAACAACCTCTGTTAAACCTCTCAAAAGACGAGAAAGAAGAGAAGCTGATTTTGTCTTAATTTCCAAGGTTTTTTTCACTTGCTTGGGGAATGGAGAAAATCTCTGCTGCACCATAATACCCTACCTAATTGAGCTCTTAGATTAATGTTTAAACTTCATTTGCAAGTCCATTATCAAATCTAATCAGTTACAAAGGTACCATTAAGGAAAGAATTTTTTTTTCAAATCCACTTCTAATTCACATTTCTCCTCACAACTGTCCAAGACACTGGCAGTTACTGCAAGTACTGTGCTATGGATATTGTACTTATACCAGGAGGGAAAAAGAAACTATAGAATATTTTCAGTGGAGATAATAATATACAAAATTACATGAAGTTCATATGCTGCTATGAACCAAAAAGGGATTGGTTAAATTTTGAATCTACTGAAACTTTCAGTCATCAAAGAAAAACAATACTAATGTTCAGCCTCTTTTAAAGTGACAATACCACCTTTGAGAAGGTGTTAGATTGACTGTCCTGAAGGCTTTTCCCTAGATCTATTGCCTGCAAGAGATGTGCAGCATTATCCACAGCTTCTTCCTGTGAACTGAAATCCTGGCACAGCCCAGAAGTTTTGGATCTGCCTAATTTTCAATGCTTATGTAGTACTCAGTCTTGTTGTTGATAAATGCTCTTCACATGCAAAGTGAAATGTTCCTTTTGAGCTGCACATCAGAACAGGACCACCAACTTCTCAGTGCTTGGGATAGCAGGCAATATAAATGCTAACACACGGCTGACCTGACCAAAGCTGAATGGGTGACTTCAAGCCAAAGACTGTCTCTCCCATTACCTAATCCCTGAGACATCCAGACTCCCATCTTCATCAGCACTTAAAAAAAAAAAATCTGGACTTTATTTTTATAACTGTTCTCAGAAGATAAACAAAGCTGAAATGAAGATCTAGAAATGAGCAGTATGATATTATACAGACACCCCTACTTTCAGGCAAATCAAAATTTTGCCATTGTGTCTGTGTAATTGGGGAAAGCTCTGCCTACCCAGGGTGGTCGGCCCTGAGCTTTGGAGGGGAGGGCTGTTAAAAGGTAGTTGCTAAGTCAGGGGTTTAGTGACCTCTTCTAAATCTCCTGATGCATATATTCATTTCCTAATCCCTATGCACCCTTTGCAGCCTGCTTACCCCACCAGCCTAGTAATCCCTACAGAAAGCAGTGATTGGGAAGGAGTTTTGCAGAGTGCTGAGGAGAAAGTAACTCTATTGCTACAGTAAAGATAATATTGTGCTCTGCTTGTTTACCCACTAAAGCAAGGGTATTTTCTGCTGGTCCAAAGTTCTCTGATTATGGACAAGAGAGGCCTTTCCACCAGGCTTCTTGGCTTTAGAAGCACATAGCATAAAATTGTGGAAACTCTAAGGTCTCTCCTGTCCTGTATCACTGCCCTGCTGTGTGCTCTTTGGCTTCTCTCTTAGCATCACTTCTCTGGTTTGACAAAAACAGGAATGATAATTGTTGTATTAGCACTTACCTTTGTAGAGTGCATGGAGATCTGTGGATAACAGAAGTGCTGTGCAAGTACTTCTGCAATGATATGCTGCTGCCTTTCTGTCTCCCTGTGCAGAAAAGAACAAGAGCAAAGAACAAAAAGAGAAGCAGGTAAGAACGATTAGTAAATATGCAGCCTGCGATGGCCTCGTTCCCCAGATAAATGTAATAGTGACAATGAATGCAGAGGAGGAGAGGGGCCAGCATATGGCAGAAATGAAAGTGTAGACAATGCCAGTATTTTATCCACAGATCCTTGTCTCCATAGACTTCAGTCGCCGCTGTGTGCTTGAAGCTGGGCAGAAGAATCCCCAGCAGAGGTATCTGACTACACGCCCTTAACATAGGATCACTCTGCCTGCTTTAAACATGAATTAAAAGGAGGGAGGAAGAACCCCAGGGTTCAACGTCAACAAGATCTAAACTACTTGACATTCTCGTTCTGAAATGCCAGCTCTTAAATTATCAAGGCCTTTTTTCTTTCCCTTTTTTCCCCCCCCAAGAGCTCTGTATTTCCCCATGTAACAGTGTGCAAACATTTTATCAGCAAATACCAAGGGGGTGGGGTGGGGTGTGTGCGTGAAAAATCGGCTATCTAGAACTGATAAAGCAATTTGGCACAGACACAGCAGCTATCACTTTTAAATGGCTGCGGGCTTTCGGAGGTTTAACAAGTTGCAGGGACGAAATCCTGGGGATTGACTGCTCCAGGGGTGAAGGGGAAGCTGTGCTCGCTCGCCCCGTGACATTCCTGCTGGCTGCAGAGCCCGTGTTGCTGGGACCGTGCCCTAATGCAAGGGGTTATGCTGCCCTGCCGGATAGCACCAGTCCGTGACACTGTGCTAACAGCGTGCTTGGGACCATTACTTAAGTGATAATCTCACTACTCCTTTGTTTTATGAGGCAATAATCTGATTCCCATGTGCATAAAATGAGGCCAAAGGGTAAATAGTTTGTTATAATGAGGGAACAACATTAAGACTGATGAAAACTAGAGGTCAGTGTTATTATTTCTGTTATGACACCCATTCATTTAATAATCCTTCTGTTCATATCCTAACAGCAGGGATCCATGTCCTGGCTTTTCAAGGCAGTATCTGTCCCCTAATAAAGGCAGAAATTATCCTTCTGTCTCTGGTATCTAACTCAGCTCACTCTCGATGTGGTTCCTCATTACAATCATATTGGAGCTACTCCCAGCATGGCTGTGTGGTGAAGGACTGCTGGAGAAGGACCAGAGACACCAAAGAGATGTTATCTGCATGGCCTCGAGGTATCAGTGGCAGGCTAGGGAGCTCATCACAGGTTTTCTGTTTCACAATGAGCTTCCCACTTAGAGGATTCTCCTTCCTTTCTGCTGCATCTTCCCCTCCCCCCAAACTATCTACTTTCTACTGACAGTTTACCATTCCCAGCTGGGAAAATATTCCCAGTATGTGTTAGTACATCAGTGAAGCATTTCTGTAATCTTTCTTTGTTTCTTTTTTTTTTTTTTTTTTGAGAAAATAGAAGCATAATTGGTCTACTTAGAATGAACCTGAATGTAGCAGTATTACTTGGTGTTTTAATCACAGAATAAAATAAGCGGCATCAGTCTTTCTGAATGCGAAAAGTTTCCATGTGCATGAAATGGATATAATGGTATGTATAATTTTGTAAACCATCTAAATAAATAAAACATTTTTGTACAGGCATTTATTATAATATACAACTTGCAAGTATCCTGGATCCCCCCCTTATTCTTTTGTCATCCAGTTAATCTCCTGTTAGGTAAATTCCTTCTTTATCTTACTACTGGCACATATTATTCTGCCAATGGAGTATATATATAAAATTATTATTACTATTTCTATCATCATTATTATTATTACTTATGATGCTGTACTGGGTAGCAGAGGCAATGTACTGGAATTAAGTACATGGAACAGTATATACACTTTTTTTTTTTCATCAGCTGTGGGCAAGAACATTATTATGAAGACAGATGGGTGATAGAAAACACCTGTAGATGAATAGGGGCCTTATTGTATGTTTTCTAACTCATTTAACGTACAGTATTCGGTATTAATGCCACTCACATTAAAAAAAAAAGTTTACTGATAATAATAGTGAGAAAATTTGACTTACAATTCTTGTGAAATCAGAAGTGGAGTTGGCTCGAATGTTCCACATCCAAGATATTTACTTTGCTTAAACACATTTTTTTCAGGTAGTCCTAAAGGCCAAGTTTTCAAGAGGTTTGATGAAATAGAGAGGCAGGTAAGACAGACAAAAGAGATCATTTTAGAGAAGGGAATTTTTATTATAGGAGCTAAATGAATGGGTTGAATTCCTTTCTGATTATATAGAACACTGTCTTTTGCTTTAGGAAAGTTGAAAACCAAAATTATTTGGTACTGGTATTGTGAAACTGAACTTTATGGTGGAACTCAACATTCTCCTAGTTGTGGAAAAGATACAGTGTCTAGAGAATAATCCAAACCTTGGCAAAATATAACTTGCTGGGTGGTTTATTAAAAAAAAAAAAATCCTATAGAGTCTAGAGTTTGAACCAATGCAGATGGGCTTCCCTGGTGTGGATCCAGATCTATGCCAAAGTAGCTAAAGTCCATTCTATTTACCAGATGTGGATACCAGAAAACAGCATAATGATTGATTGGATGTCAGGAATCTGATAAAATTTCTTGAAAAACTCTGTGGAGACTCCCTTTAATTTCAATGGTCTTTGGAATGGGCTTAGTATTAACTATTTGTCACAGATAATAACAGGAACTTCCAGACGATTTGTTTCATTTGCCAAGCAAATGAAGACATTTGTTTAAGCAAAAATTGTAAGCATAAATTTTGACTTAAGAAAATAAAGAAAATCTGTTTTCCAAGCCTGTTGGTAGAAAAGAATTTAGCAATAGAAATGCTCACCCCTCAAACATAAGTTAATTTCTCACCCTCTAATATTATTACTAAAGGCAAAGTTCTAACTAAAGTAAAAATCTTCTGGATGTTAGAAGCATCCTCCACTCCTCCCTAGATGCCAAAAGCACCAGTTCATCCTCTCTCAGTTGTCAAATATCCTGGAGTACCAGAATCCATTCCTTTAAATCACTGATGCACAGAAGTTAAGGTGAAAAAGGATCATTAGATATTTGGCATAGCCTCCTGTGCATCACAGACCATTAAATTCCTTGCAGTTGTGTCTGTAATGAAGCCAATAATTTGCATTTGGCAAAGGCACTGCCTGATTTGAAGATGCCACAAGACAGAGAAAGACTTGTTCCTTTGGTCACGTGTTCCAATGTTTATAACCTTCACCACAAAAAAACCCACAAAACCAAAACAATAAACCCCTTACTTTTTAAATTTTAACTTGCCTGGCCTTAGTTTCCAGCCATCAGCCCTTACTAAAATCTTCTCCACTAGGCTGGGGAACAGTTCTATTTTCTGCCTACAACAAAGGTACTTTGTGCTATAATTCAGTGCCCTCAGTATGCTTTACAACAAGCTAAAGCACTAAGCCCTTGCATCTCTTGCTGCAAAGATTTCTCTCCTTTCAGATTTGTTTCAAATACCCTTTAAACCTGTGGACACCAAAACCAGATGTTGTATTCCAATATAACCTGCCCCAGTGTTCTACCCAGAAAATCACTTCCTTAGTCCTACAGAGTAATCATCAATTTAGAAGTCCTAGAGTAAGACTGCTCATGTTTTATCACACAATTGCCTTTGGAGTCCAGGCTGAATTGCTTTTCTGCTATAATAATTTTCAAATCCATTCTTCTACAGGATGAAGTCTATAACTTTGGCTTCATTCCATACTGCTAAATGAATTGCTTTACATTTCTCTGCATAAACCCACATTTTGTCAGAATGATCCAGATTGCTAAGCTCTTGGGCAGTTCCTATGAGTGGTCTGTACTAATAATTGTCTTTATGTCATCTGCAAATTTTATTAGCAGTGATTTTATATTAATTTCCAGGGCATTAATTTAGAGATGTTGAATGCCCTTATTCCTAATGTTGATATTTATAAAAACCTGATAGAAGTCCCTCAATTCCATGCCATACAGTTGTTAGTACTTTTTGAACTCTTAGTGTTGTGTTTCCCAGTCCACTGGGAAGTTAGCCTACCTAACTCTGTGGAAATTGTATAATGTTAAATTTAAACAAAATGGCATGAAGCACTATGTCAACATACCAGCTGGTAAAAATAACTACATAGCTATAACACGTTCAGTTTGCTTGACCTGTTTTCCACAACGGCTGTTGATAGACAATTATTATATTTTGGCCCTTCAATTCATCATTCATTGAGCCTTGTATCATAATTTTCTTTTTTTTTTTCCTCCCCTGTGACTGAAAGCAGCCCAACCGGTCTGTACATCATGGGATGACCCTGGAACCTTGGGGTGACATCTGCTAAAGACCAACACAACAGCTATGCAATTTATTGTCTGATACATATGCAAACCTAATACAGGGCAAATCTCACATATAAAATATATTAATAAAACTTTTGTAAAAGCCAGCTTTGTAGCAATTGAACTTACAGGTACTCCTGAAGATCAGGCACAGCTCACCATAAAATACCTGAGGACACAAGGTATTGTTACAAAGGCCTGGGGAGCCAGCCAGGACTGTGGCTTGTGTGGTCTTGGGGTGCTTGTGGTCACTAGCACAGGTCCAAGCTGCAAAACTGGAGCAGACTGTCCTGCATCCCTCTGGGACCCCTTTCAGCATCCGAAGCAGGCAGGACCATGGGAGAATTCAGGTAGTTCTGTCTTCCCAGTGACAAGAAGTTTTCTGCAGCTCCTCTCAGTACGTGTTTGGGAGGGTTTTTCTGCCTCTGTGCTGCTTGACATAGATGTGTATTAAGAAAAGCTGGCACCTTTCACAGGGTTAATGTGATGTTTGTTCTCTCTCTCACATTAATCTCAAAAATAACTGACACAAAAATTTAGCATTAAAAATATCAAGGTGCCCGACGACGTTAATGCCTTTATTAAACAGCATACACCTCCTAAGACATAAAAGCAGTACTCAGAGGCAACTGATGGTATCTTTTGTCCTGTCCAATCTATAAGTCATTGCAATTGTGAATCTCAATATCCCCAAATTGTACATACCAAATAAACAGCCATTAGCACCTGGTGTATTTTTATTCTGTGCTTGAGAACAAAAAAAAAGTAGTGATAAAAATAGAAAATTCTCACTAGGAAACAAACACTAATGCTATTTAGCATTCTGGATAAAACCAGAACCTGTTGGAACCCTCTAAGAATAGATAGCTGATGTGCCAAGAGTACATCATAAGCCTACCTGAGCTCAGTCAAGGTTTTCCTGGTTTAGTTGGATAGAGCAAAGCTTACATTTTTTCTTATTGCTTTTATTTATTCAACATGAGTATCCAATTAAAATTGCCTGGATCAGGACTCTGATTTGTTTGCAGTGCCACTGGTGGAGAAGCTATAACTTGAAATTAGGCCTGAAGTGTGGTGGCAGGAAACCTACCAAAAAAGATGTGCAAGGAACACCTCCTGAGAATATGTGTGGTAGCAGAAATGTTGCAAAATACTACATAGAGCTCCAGAGATTCAGGAAAAGAAAGCCCAGTGGTTCAGTCCAGGGGATTAGGAAAACATGTGCCTGATGATGAGGGGTCATTGCTTTACAGTTGAATGACACAGAAAATGTATGATCCAGATGATGATGGACACAACAGGAAATGCTGAAAGACAATACTGTAGTCATCAGCCTTGCTACTGGAGGTGCTGTGAGCTTGTTTCTCTACTGCCCGTCTTGTTTGCATTAGGCAACACAGCTTTTCGTATTTAAAAAAAAAAAATAGAAGCAGCAATATTGTATCACAAGGTCAGCTGCAGTCATGTATGTTATTGTTGGTTATCTGCAAACACATGGAGCCCGGTGCTGCCTTCTTGTGTAAAAATGGCTTGCATATGAGGAGCTGAGAGGGGTTTATTTTCCTTCCTCGCGGTGCAATTCTTTCATGACTCGGGCAGCCTAATGTCTTGAAGAGTAGTTCCTGCAAAGTTGGTCTGTTTCCAGGAACAATTCTGAAGGCAATGGAAGTGAAGGTGCCGTTGTGGAAAGCACCATTCCTTCACTTTCTGCAGGTTTTAAAGGAGTCGTTGGACCAACAGGTCAGAGGGCAGAGAAAGAAGTGGTGATGGCCTTTTCCAGTTCTTTCATGGCTTGTCTAGCACCCACAGCAAGGACAACAGCAGGAACATCTACCAGGCAAGATGTGGACCAGATCTACCTAGTGGTGGTCCTAATAACAGCTTGTCTCCAAACAGCAGGAATACCCTCCTGCCTCTGTTTCTCTGCCTCTGTGGGAATCAGCTGATTTGCAACAGATTAAAAAAAAAGTTTTAAGGCAGAATAGTCGTCCTCCTTTGATAGGAGGTACATGGAGCCTTGCAGGTGTGAGAGCTGCAGCTCCTGCTGACCTGCTCTGTCCCCAGAGGTGAGGCAGGCAGCAGGTGCTGGTGCTGCTGGCGTGGGCAGCCCATGGTTTCTGCAGGTGTGCAGCCTGCGCAGGGACTGCTGCCACAAATTCTTTTCATGGGAGGGACAGGAAATGCTGCTTCTGTAGCACAGTGGAAAGCAAACCATTCACTGCAGTCAGGGTTTCATCTTCTCACAAATGAGATCTTTGTTTAGAAATGTGGCTTTGTAGTTCTGTGAGAACCGGTAGAGTTCCACTTCCAGGAAAATATTAATGATTAACCATAAATAAGTAAAAAAGGATGAGACCTTTGTGGTATCTGCTGAGAGATACCAGTTATTTTGTCACAGATGACAAAAATCAGCTATCTGGCCTGTGAATGTTTAGTTCAAACTTCCACTTACTCAAAACCAAGGCACAGATCACATTTTTATTCTCCAAATTTATCCAGAAAATTTCTTCCCATGCTTAAGTACATAACCCT
Source organism: Petroica traversi (assembly GCA_025920805.1). Taxonomy (NCBI): domain Eukaryota; kingdom Metazoa; phylum Chordata; class Aves; order Passeriformes; family Petroicidae; genus Petroica; species Petroica traversi. The sequence continues at coordinate 7,556,168 of JAHLSL010000044.1, forward strand.
GGGTATTTTTACCCCAAACTTCTTCTGGCCCCCTGCAGATCAAGGGGTAAAGACTCATATTTGCCCAGTTTCAGTGAAACAGGACTGCAAAGTTTATTAATTTTTCCAAGGTAGGAATTAATGTCTGTTCTTCCGCCTTATTCCTCCTCCATCAGCACCAGCTGCTACAATGTGTATTGCCCTATAAAACACTTTTTGTTGGATACCGGTGCCCTCAGGTGCCCTTCTCCTCCCCCATCCCCCCAGATGAACACCTGTGAGAGGCAGATGGTACAGCTAATCCAAAATATATTTCTTGAGTCCATGTAGAGAAGCTGCCAAGCTGCTGATTTTTTGGCACCATGCCTTGTGGCATCCATGGCTGGTGAGAGACGCAGATGCTGCCTGAAAATAGCTGATGAGGAAATTCTCCTGGTGTCTCTGGAGGTCCAGGGAAGGCAGCTGCTGCTGCTGCAGGGTTCATGGGCAGATGTCCCACGGGAATCCTTGCAGGAATGCCTCGTGAGCAGAGCTTCTTCTCTCATGTCTTAATCATCCCTTCCTCCAGCTCCACTTCAACAGGCTCCATGGGCACTGCCTTGCCTTCTCACACTGAAGAATGAGAAGCCATTTCTGGTTGGACATGGCCTGGAAAAAGGAGGAAATATGTTTACAGGAAGCTGGGAGCTGTTGTTGGGATCTGTTGTTTCTGCCTGAGGACTTTGTGTCCATGCACATTCAAAGACTCCAGCAGCAGATAGCTCTGTTCATTTGTTTTCAGAAGTGATAAGCACTGGCACATATTTATATATAATACTCACACTCTCAACCACTGAGCTTTGTCAGAGTGGTTGCACAGGTAAAAAGGTCTATTCCTCAGCAGCCAACACCCCCAGCTCTCTGAGCTGCAGTCACATGGTCCCTGGGACAAACCACCACCAGTAGTGGTTCAGCTCCTTCCTGACAGGAGAAGTGCTTTTCCAACATGTGGTTGTGTCTGGGAAGTAACCTGGACACACATGAAGAAATGAAACTCTGTCTGGGATAGGATTCATGCCCAGGCACAGCCACAGCATGCCCCCTGACATTCAGATATTCATCATGGCCCATCACAACTGAAGCTGGAGGTCAGCAGTCATCAGGAAAGGGAGCAGAGACCAGTGCATCAGCACATAAACCATAAAAAATAACAAAGAATCAAGATATTTTGCTCTTCCTATTGTATTGGGCTTCAGGGCATCAGGCATAAGTCCTTGCACTGCCTGGATGGTTCTGAAAGGCACATTCCCATAGTCCAGGATCTGCCAAACACTTTGTGTACAGGAAGGAGAGCACAGTCCTTGCCTGAAGCGGATAATGGTCATTGGCAGACTAACAGTAAGGAAAAGGAACAGTTAAGATGGAAAAGGCATGGCAGTTCTAGAAAGTGTGTGGTTTGCCCCAGTATATTTTGAAAAAACTGGAAGAAAAAGAAAATTTTCTTTCTGCAATTTATTCTTCACAAGTTGTATAGCCTTAAGACCTATGACTCAGGGTCTAAGTTCCTTCATTTCCAGTATTCAGTTCTTTTATGCACATTTTGCAGAAAAATACCTGTTGCTCCTTGCCCCCTCTCCCTACTCCCCCAAAACCAGAGCATTACACCCAGCTTCTTAAAAACAAAGGGGTACTTAACCCCACTGGGATCAAATAGGCTTAACCTGGTTTAGGTGCCTAAATACCTTTGAGGACCTAGGCTTTAATCAGCTCATATAATGAGCTCCTGTAGTCAAAATGCACAAACAAGGTCTTAAAGCCAGTGGCTCTGAGACCCAGTGCATAACAGGCTCTCCAAATCCAAACCCCAAGGCAAAGGGACAGGGAAAGTCCCAGGAAGTAGTGCTGAGATGGATGCAGGTATCCCACCTGCAAAACACTGTGCCTGCTCTGGGTGATGCAGTAATGATGAAAAAAGAGCAGTATCTGCAGCAGATCTGCTTTCCCCATTCTCTGTACAGCAGCCCCTCCTGCTTCTGTTTTCAGAAAGATCCTGGTTTCTTGCTGAAGAGCCTGTGATCCAGAAGCAGGAAGGCACCATGGAGAATTCCAGCTGTGCCAACACAATTTTGGGAAAATCCTTCTTCCCATTAAAGAACACAAGTAACAAATCGCCATCAGCCACAAGCAACTTAGTGTAGAGGGAAGGAACTCCAGCTGTGACCGCTCTTGCTGCCTTACCACAGAATGGAAAAGAAGCTCCCTCTTAAAAATAGTAATGCTACCTTCATTACCACAGAGCTTGCACACCAAACCCACTCTACTGCAGAATATAACTCTGCCAGGTACTCTATTAACAGAAAACAAAATTAAAAAGAAGGAAAAAGGTGCCTTTTGGCTGAAGAAGTTTAAAATAAGAATAGATGGTGCTACAAGCATCAAGAGACAGTACTGCTGCTGTAGCAACTCAAATATAAACAAGTCTGGCCTGTGGGTTTTGGTGAAGTGTCATAAGAAGAGTCAGGGAGATATTTTAGTAGGAAAACAAGATTGCCTTTTCAGTAGTTTATGGGTAGCCTGTGGGTATGAAAATGTAGATGATGAGGGCTAAATAGGGTTATGTTGTGAATTGTAGCAGTGCCAATCCCAAGGCTCAGTTAGGACTCTGCTCTCCTGAGCAGATGGCAGCTGAGCACAAGGACACAGACATGCATGGCAGCACCCAGCCTCTCCAGGAAGTCACTTATCTGCTGCCTTGCTCAGGAGGCCTCATACACATGATTCATGCTTGGGTTGCTTCATTGAAATGCAAACAGGTATTATAAAAATACAAGCTAGTCCTCTGAGCCTTTCACAGAGGATCTTGGCTTTGATCATATAAGAAATCAAAATTTTATATTATTCAACATTCCACTGCCCCTAGATTGGCTGATGTATCTCAGGAGCCTTTTCTAACAGGCATATTGTGCTGGGGAACCATGGGTCCATGACTTAAAATAGTCCTGGACAATGATAACCTTTTTCAGTGTGAGTTCATCTAGGAAAAGTAATTTCTTGACATTATTACATAAAAGGGTCCGCTGACACTAAGTTGTGTGTATGTTCTTGGCAAATGACGAGATAATTTAACAGTGTCTGATGCAGGAGCTGATATCCACAGTAACCAAAACAGGAGATAGTAACAGTTCATAGTAAGAGTTATTCATGCTGAGTCAAACTCCTGGATTTACTCTCTCAAAGAAATGTTGAATGTATTGGAGATATGAATGGAGGCACAGCATCAGGTCAATAGCTGGCAGAGATGTCTGTGCTTCTCTGAGGACTGGGACTGGGATGTAAAAACTGTTTTATAAGGATTGCAGAATTACATGAGGCAACAGAGAGCCCATCTATCTAACCCCAGTATGACTCTTCAGCATTGCCTGCTGCACCTGAATAATCTTCACCTTAACCCTCTACAGGGCACAGCTCACCTGCTTTGCGGTTTACCAGGCAGCAATGGGCCTTGCTAGTGCAGCAGTGTCTGCAGGATACATTAGGGGGGGGCAGAGGGAGCTGGGATAGCCACCTCTTGAGTAATGGCAGTTCTTGGAAGAGCTGACACTCCTGTTTTATTCAAGGGGCAGTTGCCAGGACAAGGGCTGTGCTGTGTTTTGGCAGCAGGCCTCCTTCAAGGCAGCTGCTTTAGAAATCCTTGCATATTTCTTAGATTGCTCCCCATTCAAGTCAGCATCAGTGCCCACTCCAGCCCTTCTCTTGCTCTGAGTGATGTGAATGCTCAGACCAGCAAATCTAGAAAAGAGTAAATGGCAGCAAGCACCTTTCCCTGGGCACTTGTGGAAGCATCACTACACCTGACCTGATGCCTTTTTCCTGGTGTTATGAAAAGAAGCTAGACACGGTTAGAGGGGTTGGGGTCTTTACCTCAGTATTTTAATCAGGATCCTGTTTGATGCAGCCACTTCACCCAGGTGACAGCGTGGCAAAATGCACACCCACCGTCAATCACACACACCAGTTATAGACTTTACACATTAGCATATCTAACAAGGGAGCCCAATAATGAGGTTGGGGTGGGCTAAGCCCTAGTTTACAGAATCCTCCTGTCAGGAGACCTTGGGTTCCTGAGATAGTAGGAATGTTTGGTCACCCTGGCTCTGCAGTTCTGGGGTGTTCAGTCTCAGGCCTGCAGAACACTTACAAAACACTAAGCACTAAACTAAGTAAAAGGTTGCAAGTATGCATACTGCTAATACTTGTGGATACACAGAACTGTGTAAAAGGGATATAAAAGAAAAGTCAAAAATCATTCCGGCATCAGACCCTACTCCAGGCTCTCTGTAAAGGCCATACTGATTTGGAGGCTTCTAGCCCAGCCCTCAACCCTTCTGACTCAGCAGCTTGGATGAGAGCCACCTGTTCCTTCAGATGCAGCCAAATCCTGCTGGACAGCCTGATCCCCTGCTTGCTGGGGTGGCAGGATTTCTCAAGTTAGGAAGGTACCTGAAGCCCAGTTGGGCACTTCTACAAAATTCTGCCAAGTACTGATGCAGCAGCAATGCTGAACTCTTGAAATCAAGGAGAGCTGAGGACTAAGCCTGAAGAGACATCTTTAAAGTGCAAATATCTTAAAAACATGTCCTGTCTTTATTTTCAGGAAAAAAATCCTTCTTTCGATATCATCCTCCATGGTTTCTTTTTCATTCTCGCAGTGCTCAGGGTGTTAGGTAAATGTCACAGCACTTCCAGTGAAAAGAGGCATTAGTGCAAATCATAATCAGGCCTGAGGATTCAAATCCTCCCTCCAGGTACATCACTGTGACCCTGGCTCCAGGAGAGCACTGCTCCAAGCATAAAATGGGGAGTTCTCCGAGGTCAAGATGGATTATAAATTCAACTCAAGCCCCACACAGCTGCACTGTAACCAGCATGGGAATCCCTGCATACGTATTCACCTTTTAGTTTAGCTTTCACCATAATTAATTTCCTTTTATAATCTCCATTTCATGTCTACCAGCGCCAGATTCTGAGCTGATGTAGATCAGCAGTGATCCATTGCTGTAAAGTGAGTGGCATTATTTTATAGCTGTTGAGGGGATGGCCCCTAGCTATTAATTTTGTCTTTCTCCTCTCTCTTGACAGGAATAATCTCTTTTAGAATTCGAGACTAAATAAAAAATCACCCCTTTGATAGCTGAATCCTGTAATTCCCTCCTGGCCTCCACTTCTCCTTGCTGCCAGTGGAAACGAAGAGCGCTGAGCACCTGACAGGATCAGGCCCTCGGGTGGCTCAGTGGCTGTGCCAGCCCTCTAATTCTGGGGGAATGATAATAATCAGGCTTGCACCAAGTGTTGACACACATTTATTAATTGCAAGGTGCGGCTGGCTCTGCACTTTGCTAAGACAAACACTGGCAGAACAATGTGCACAGAGGAGGCTGGCAGCCATCCAGCCATGTGTCAGCAGCAGCTGAGAGGGGAGGAAATTGCTAACTGTCCCACACAGGGAGGCAGGGCGCTCGAATCCGTCTGGAGATGGAAGGATCTCCTTCCTCTGGGTTCAGCTTTCCTTTTGGAGAAACCTTTCCTGTTTCAGCACCAAGTCCCTGACCTCGTCGCGGCCCCAGCAGCTTGTGACACAAGACCAAGATGACACAATTGGAGCCAGGCTCCGTGCCAGGACTGGCAGTGATTTAGTGACGTTCCTAGAGAGCAGGGGGAGGAAGGCCCTGGCCTGCAAGCTGAAGGTTATTTGAACAGAGTCGTATATTTAAGGTAGGAATCACATGAATCTAGAGTGGAAGGAAGGGAAGGGAGCCTGCCTGCCTGCCTGTAGGATAAGGAATGGCTTTTCCTACAGAGATAAACTGCAGCAAGCTCAAGGGAGAAACCAACAATGAGACTGGGACAGAGAAGAGCTTTCATTCTTACTTTTGGTACTAAAATAATAAGTAACAAGTGACTGAATTTATTTACTGCCCTGTAAATGGGGCCCAGTGACTCACTCCTTTTAGTGCTTTCCTTTATCAGTGATGAAGTTTCACTTATGAGCAACTACTTTCCTTCCTTTTCCTTCAGCCTGAGGATTTACATAGATAAGCAGAGACAGTGCAAGACAGCTCACTGAGTTTATACCTCAGCTTTGGTTGAGTTATGCCTGGCAAAACTGCAGATAGCTTGAATGTGTCTGTGGGCTCTTCTTCACTATGCCTCTGCCTGCTTTCCCACACAGCTGAGAACATTTTGAAGCTGCACTTACACATGTCACTTAGAGCAATTTTCAAAGTCCACTTAACTTATCTGCCCTGTCATAGCCGTGACCAGCCTGGCACTAATCGGGATGCTCAAGAAATATCAGCCAGTTACTCACAGTTGTCTGAATCAGCGAAGAGGAGAAACTCCCTTTCTCATTTTAAGTAGTTTCTATATGTCTAGAGACATGTTACAGAAACAGGAACTATACCTGATAAAGTGCCAGCATTAATCCATTTGATGTATTTAAGCGTGGCTGTTTAACAGCAACATATCAAGTTAATGTGATACTGATGGAATAAGAAATGGCATCAGAGGGTTTCAAAAGATTTCTTATCACAAGGAAAAAAAAGGGTTTTGACTTCCCATTTCATTTCTCAGCGAATGAGAACACCTTTGCTATTTACATTATTTACTGTTTACCATAGTAGAGTCACTACTGAAAATCAAAGTGATTTGCAGAGCCCTGCCAGTTCTTTTTATATCTCCTTTACTGACTCAATAAACATCTGACACTCCAGTATTGTAACTAACTGTACTGATTCTGCCCTCATCGAAAACATCTTTCTAAGAGAGAGGAATTGTTCTGCTTCTGCTTAAAAATGTGATTTGTCTGGTGAAGTATTTGTAAAAGCTTCCCCCCCCCTCCAATGTTACTGTGGCAATTGTAAGCAGTTAGGCATGTACAGTAACTTGAGAAGGTCTGTGAAATCTTCTGATATGCAAATACACTGCTGTGTACATGGCAAAGAAGAGTTTTGGGCATATTTACATGAAACAGAGTTGCAATAACAAACTATTCCCTTACATGCCACTTTGAAACAAAACTTGTTTCTGAAAAATGATGCAAAGTAAATATTCTGAAAAGCCTGTGGTAGCAAGGTTCTGAGTTCAGACAGTTCTGCCCCAAGCTAGTTCTGTTTCTCCTGATAGAGCCACCTTTAAATAAAATAGGGCAGGATTGAAGCCAAGGAGCCTGAGCAAGGTGCAGCAAGGGAAGATACTCTGGTAGAAGCTGGCAAGGACAGGGCCTTTCACATTTCACCCATCACTTGGCAGAATCAAACTGGATGGATGTCCCTACGGGAAAAGGTGGCCTTCTGGTCTGAAGAGAGCACATTGCATCTGGTCCATATCTGCTCTTGCACACAAATTCAGACAGGGATGAGACAATGGGAGACTGGAAAGAACAATCTAATGCAACACCACTATGGTGTTCTTGGATGGCAGCCATAGGCAAGTCTTCCAGGTAAGCATGGAACACAAAGGAATTTATGAGCACATAAATCACAGGAACTGAAGATGGGAAAGGCCACTGGAGGACTAGTCAATGCAGGCCTGTTTTCTACAGGGAATTTCCCAATTGACAGTTTAAGAATTTCAAACAATAGGGCTTTAACTTTCCTTTGGAAGCAATTCAAGGTGGTTAGGCACCTATCTGAACCTTTCAGCATCTCCATGAGTTTCATGAGACTAACACTATATAGAGTCCTAGCAGCTCTTCCTGCAGGCTTTTAGATTCAGTTTTTTAGTTTGGTTGTTTTTTGTTTTGGTTTTTTTTCCCTGTTTATTCCAGGCTTATTCTATAACAAAGCAAACCCAGAAGTAGAGGCAGTCACTTCAGGCTTGCATACACTGTGGGCTTCCCCGTATTTCCTCTCAGGTAAACTGAGTCAACAGGAAGTGGTGTTATGAAAGGTCCTGGGTGAACAATCTGGGTTACAGTGAAACAGGGAAATGTATTAAAATAATGGAACAAGAAAGCCTGCATGTAACATTGTTGAGGGGTGGCTGCAGTGTGCTGCAGTTACCCTCTGCCATAATGTAGTCTGTGCAGCAGGTCCCTAAGATTTAAACCACTTACACAAATTGCTCCTAGAAACTAGGCTGAGTTTCAATAACGCAGATCACATCTTCAAAAGGCTTTGCTGGTCTGCACTAGGCAGGCTGTTCATCATAAGCTACTCCACAATAGATTCCCAAAGAAGAAAGAAAGGGCACGCAGAAAGATTGAGGAAACCACCTCTGCCCCTTACACCTGAAAGTAAGACTCTTAGAACAGGAACAGAGACCTGCCTGTGCTTAAATTCCACTTAGTGTTCTCTGTAGAGATAAATGGAGTCTGTTGGCATTTTGCAATGACTGTGAGGAATTTTAGTGGTTAATTATATCCTCTGTTTCTTGCCTTGCTATCTCTATGCACATTCACACAAGTCCTAAAAGGAGTTTACTGTTCAAGTGCCTAGGCTCTGGGCCAGGAGCAGTGCCTAGATAGAATACTGTGAAACATCTCCTCATGTGCTGTGATAAAATGCTTGGGGACATACTATAAAGAGCTATGAGCACGCCTGCAAAGTCATGAAACATTTTGTCATCAGTCCTGTGAGCGCTGCAAGGTTGTGATCTCAGAACAGGCTCTCAGCCAGAGTGGGAGAGTAACAAATCTAAATAGCATTAAGCACTCAAGGACTGTGTCACCATTGGGTGGTTGTACATTTTAACCGGCTGGCCCAAGGGTGGGACAGAGGTCGTTGGCCAAAAAGTGCAGGTTAGTGCAGTGGGAGAAGTGGGGAAGTAACACAGTGGGTGAGAGGAAGGAAAGGGGGAAAAGCAGGTGACAGCAGTTGTGGCAGAGTGGCAGGACAGGGGGAGGCCAGCAGAAGATTCCCAAGGCAGTGATGTGCTTAACCATTTCTTCTTCCCCTGGGTTGGTCACTTGCTGTCAGTGTGTGTGAAAGGGAAGGTGAAGAGTGGTGATCAATTCAAACAAACCACAGGCTAACAAAAACCCTCTTCCTCCAGCTGTGGCTTAACTACCACACCCCAAATCCCCTTCCTCCCCCACTTCCTGGCTTTCACCTGGGACACCACAGAGGCACACCACTGTCTTCCCTTTCACACAAGTCTCACCATTATTTAAATTAAAATGCTAATAAAATTTAGAGAAGACCAGGCACATTCTACTGGTGTAGAAAGGAAAGTTTGTCCTGGACTGGCAGTCTGCACATCCATGCTCATGCACAATCTGCCCTCTCCACATGTCTCTCCCTCCTGTGTTACAGAGAGATCCTTGCTTACAAGCAGGGATGTTCTTGGGGCCCAGCCACTGAGAACTGTTCCCTGAAACGCTGGCCAGGTGAGGGGAGAAGGGCAATATAGTTAGCTAAGATAGAAAGCAGTAAACACATCCAATCCTGAAATGGAAGGAGGAACTTACCCCCTAGCTTTCCTCAGTATGCTACAATCCTCTGGCTAGGTCTCACCAGATACCCTGCCAGTCACAAAGTATTCAGTGATCTTCACTAACCTGAGGCAATCATAATATAATATAGTTTAGTGGGAATGATCCATGACAAAGCTCCCTCTCACCCATCAGAATTTGGCAGGCAGCACAAACCCTCCCAGAATCTGACTTCTTTCTTTACAAAGCACTTCACCTCCAAGCTCCTGATTGAGAGTTACAAGGTGCCCTGACATGTTCTTGCTCCAGCAGTTCATTAGCTGTGTCTTTCTGCAGTGATTGCTGTATTGCAGCATTTCTTCAGGGCTTCCTGGCTCTCCCCAGGAGACAAGGAGATGCAGGATCAGCGGTGGGGCGGTGCATCAGGCAGCACAGTCGTGTCCACAGCGCAGCTTTGCTGCTGATTCCAGCAGATTGCAGTCATGAGAGAGCTGCACTTGAGTGCAAGCCGGTGCTGAAACACAGGCTTGGCCATCTGGCCAATGTGGCTGCAAATGGATGTGCAGGTACTGATCCATTTTGGTACGATACAAAAGAGAGCAGGAGGGCAACTGGAGGCCAGTCAAACCAGCTGAGAAGCGTTAATCCTCACTCACAGCACACCAGTACTGAGCAGAGCACAGACTTCAGTGTTGGTACCCACAGGAAACCACACTGTGTGGGTGCAGGGAATTTCAGTGAGGATACAGCTGGGCTGGCTGCTAGTCTTGTGCTTGTTAATTTCTGTGGGTTTCCTGAGACCAGGTCCTTCCTCTTGGCTCTTTTGCCCTCCTCCCTGGTACTGGGTCATAGCGACTCCTTTGGAGCAAGTTCTGTCCCTTCAAATGGGTGTGGACACAGTGGCTTGGAGATCTGGTTTGGATAACTTAAACTGTACACTATAAGCTCAAATATTCACAGGGAGGTCCTTTCTTGCTTAACTGTCAGCTTGTGCTGACCCCTCTGCCTATGTATCTGTGCCAGAGTGGCAGAGAAATCTGTGGCACGAAAGGGTTAACTTGTTGGGGGGGGTGGGGGAGGTTTGCAGGCAGAAGGGAGGAGCAGGGTAGTATTTCTGTATTAACATGCAGCTGGTTAATGCAGCTGAATAGCCCTGGCTCAGCTGTTACCTTTCTCAAAGCCAATGGCAAATGATGAAAAACCGTGGTAATATCTATTAAAAGTTTGTGGAAGGGGCCTGCTCAGTGGGAGCTCTTCTATCTCACATACAAGTGATGATTTAGAACAGAAGAAGATCCCCTCGAGGGGATTTTGTGAACCATGCAATGCTAATTAACTCCATTGTTGTATTTTGTTTTGAACATAAGAGTCCCTCTGGGATTGCAGCACTCTTTCCTCCTGCAATAGATTTCCATTTTGCACCACTGTATAAAATCTTCTCCATATCCCATCAGCAAAAGGGATTAACAATAGGGAGAAGCATATGTGCATAGTTTTATGGGGTTATAGGGAGGAATGTCTCTCCCTGCACCTCCCAAATGCATTCTCAATGGGGGTCATTTTGTACATCCTTGCTTTTGCTGTTTCTTTAACCTTGAATTAAGAACAAGTGTACATCAGACCCTGGGTAGCATCTCCCTTTGATGTTTAGCATATTCAAACCACTTCTGAACATGCTGTGCTAGAGTTTGTTTTAGTGGTTGGGCTGTTTGGGCAGAAATGCAAAAGTTAAAAAAAAAAAACCAAAACAACAAAACTCAGCCCTGCCAAAAAAATCAACAAAAGCCATCAACACCAAGAGTGGAAGCATGATGAATGAGTGACTTGCTCATATACAGTGCATTCTGAAAGGAAAGCAAGAGAATAAAAACTCTCTTCTGTCTGAGAAGCCCTTATTGGCTTGTGCCAACAATGTTCAGAAGAAATTTGACTCCCTCTGTGCTGAATCAGCTCTTCATTTTCTGGACTTCTGGTGTCCCACTTCAATTTGCCCCAGTTTGCCCTGACCCTCTTCTCTCTGCTCACTCCTTTTGTATTGAACTAAGTGGACCCTGACTGATGCTCTGGTTACTAAAATTTAGCAGCAACTTCAGTGATCACAGAACAAGGACAAGAAGGAGACCATTCAAGTGAATCAAATGGCTTCTTAATTTTTCAACTTCAGTCTCTGGCCTCCCTCCACTCTGAGAAAGCCCAGCTCTTCATAGGGCTTCTTGGATATTCTCTTCTTTCCACTGCTTTAAGTTTCAGCCCTGTATAGCCCAAAATTTACAGAGTGTTGATTCCCACTTTAAGCAATACTGTGTTTTCATGGTAAAAAATACTTAGCAAGCTGCCCCAAAGGGGTGACTATTAGTGTACTGGAGTGTCACTTATGTTTTCTGGATGGTACTGGAACTGCACAGGGAGCTACCTGCCACCATCTGTAATGGAAATTTTGCATGAACTTGACTAAGAGAAGCAGGGATTTGCAAATAAGAGACTTTTTGTGCATCTTATAACATTGTAAATTCTTAAGCCTTGATTCTTCATTAATTCTGGAATATATTTAACAATAATCAAATTATAATTTTTGAGTCCTCTGAATGAACAGCTGGACAGATATTTAGCAGCACCTTCAGGAGTGTAAATGACACAAGTCACAGAGGAGCCCAAGCACTCCTACCTTTGCACTCATGCCCCTGAGGGCACAATGGCTGTCTCCAGACTGAGGAGGAACTGCTGCCCATCAGAGACAGGGCAGCTCAGCAGAGATCTTACCTTCCCCTCACGCCTTCAGTCAGCTAAGCACAATCCTGTGTAGATTAAACAGCTTTATCAGGGATACTGTAGGGATGCTCATTGAGGCAGCAGCCTCTGTGGCATTGGTTGATGAAGTGAACTTTTTCATGTAAAACTTCCCATTCTCCCTGCAACATCCCTCGCTTTACTGCCAGCTCCTATTTTATTTTCCAAAAGGAGGGGAAATCAATTAAAAATATTTATACTGGCTCTACCCCAAACCTTCCAGCAGCACCATAGCTAGGTGGGTTTTCTCTTGGAGTAGTGCATTCAGTGATCCCTGCAGAAGGTGCTCCTGACACCCTTTTTGTTCAAATATTATGACATTGTCTTATGTTGTAGGCTCTTGAGGGCTATTACTGCATCAATTGTAGTTGTCTATCACTGTAGTGGTCTGCAGAGCATGCTAGTGTGTGTAAAGCAACATACTGAAAGGACACTGATAGTCCTTTCTGAAAACGCTGCCTAATATTTCCTGCTTGAGTTTTACAGGTCCAGTTAAATACATATTTTTCTCCTTTTATTTGCAGTCCCTTTATAGAAATTGACAATCAAAAAGGCAAAATTCAAGGGGAGGGTCTTGCTATTCTAAAATCCTAAGCTTACTTCAAACACACACAGTGTTTTAGTGACCTTAACTTCTTCTCATTCACATCTGTATAAAAGGTTTACCCCGCTCAACATCCAGAGGAGGAATGGTAAGAGCCATCCCATTTTTGAGAAGCATTTCCAGTGCAGTGTTCTCATTAGGATCAGATTTGTCAAATCCTGCTGCTTTTTACCTTTTAATTTATTTAGCTACAAGGGAAATTTTCTGTGAATAGAGAACAATCCCACAAGTAATTTTTTTTCTAGCCCACGGTGTAAGCTGGTCTGTCTTTATCACTTGCTGACTGCTTGGTAGTAATGAGCAGGAGGGGAGAGCAGTGGAGGCTCTGCCAGCATAGGCAGCCTGACAAATGTACAATGGGGTAATGCCATGGGAGAAACAGCCCTTTGCTGACTTCTAAGACCACAGTGAGCCACAGCACAGTGAAGGTTTTTGGCAGATACAGAGAGTGGATTTTGGTTGGAGCTGCTCCTGTTCCTGACACCATGGAGGCATCACACCCGTCACCCTTTCTCTTCCAGGCTAAGTATAAAGACACCTGAACTCCCAGAAATCTCATTGCCTCTTGGAGTTTTGCAGCACAGGTCTAGAAGAGTAATTTCATCTTCCCAGGGAGGTCCCCACCAGCTTCTCTGGGGCTCTGCAATGGGCTGCACATATCCAGTGTGCAACCCACAGCCAGGCCTGCCCAACTTTGGTTTCCTTCTTTCAGCAGCAACATGGAAATCTTTTTGTACTGTCTATGGTATGGATGTATAATGCCAATGTCCATTTGTCCTCTGTAACCTTTGATTTTCCACACTCTACTAGAATGAATGAGAAGCAACTCTACTGCTACTTGAGCAGCTTTTGCATACTGTTAGGAAGAAGCTGCATAAACAGAAAGGGGCACAAGGTGGGAGCTTATTTCACAGCCCCTGAGCTTTCCTCCAGGTAGTTTCTGAGCTTCACATTTCCATGTGAACATTTTTCCCTTCAGACCGAAATTAGTGGAAGGGTAGCTAACCCTGCACATCACACTGAGCACAGGGTACTTGCCAATATTATTTTAATGTGTCCCTGCTCTTCCCTATCTTGCCCTAATATTTGCAGTAGATAATTTTTAAAGCCTAAATAGCATAGGCTTGTGATTGAACATGCATTTTCTGAGCTAAACTCCACCTTGCTCCTGAGTAATTTCTTCTTCTCAGTTTCCCTTGATAAATCCTCAGGAGAACAGAGCAGAGGTTCAACTTCCAAGTCTCACAGCCAAGACACAAACCCCCAAGTGCCTGTGGACCCTTGGGCCTCCTGTATCACACCTCAATACATCCCTTCCTCTGTCCCTTTCCACTCCACTCTCATGAATCAAGCCCAGATTCTTTTTTTTCCCCATGAGAATAGGGGTGCCCTCCTTGGTGCTGGCAGCCCCACAGAACCCCTCCAGGTCAGGTCCCTCAAGTGCCCAAAGTCTCCCACTCAGCTGCCGGCCAAGTGACAGGAGGCAGAGGCGGGTGTCACGCCAGGATGCATTTCAAAGCAAAAGAACTCTTGTTTTAAGTCTGTACAACAACCTTTCTCCCAGAAGACTGGTGATAAAGCTTTTAAAATTAATTTGCATAATTGGATCTTTAATTCTCTTCAAATGGAAACCAAAATGGCACTCTTCTCAACAAAAAAGACTTTCACAAAAGCCTAAGGATTGGTTGCAAGGTGGAGATGTGTTGCTGAGCTGAAACTAAGCCCAGATAATAGATAATTAGGCAGACAGAACAAAATTCTGCTTACAGACAGAGGGGAAAGTCTGAGGTAGCAGTATGGACTTCAGTGAAATTGCTTCACACTCACGTTAGCATAACTGAGCCTTTGTCTACAGTAACTACTTTAAGTTTTCAGCTCTGTGGTTAATTAGCAACCCTTTTCATTTATGTGGGGTTTTTAATTCAAGAGTTTATTAGATTAATAAACACTGCAGATATTTTTGAAACAGCAGGGTCTAAATTCTGTTTGTGCAAAAGACCAAGACACCATTTGAGTCAATCTGAGTGTGTTCATTTAATTCAGTGGAAATTTTGGCCCATATTAGGAGAGCTGTGCATAGAAAACCAGAAATAGTTCAACTAGTACAATGCCATTTTCACGTGTTTGCAAATGAAGAGCAACCATTCTAATGGAGAGCAATGTGTTTTATCTGTCATCCCTCCCTGAATTGCAGGTGCAGCTTTATATGGTGTTTTTACATCAAAAATTTTAAAAAGGGGCAATTTTAGTACATACAATCCACCAACACTTATTTCTGATGAGCTGTTTTTATTGTTAAACATCCAAATGGCAAGACACAAACCTGTTTTACAAGAGAGCTTGGTTTTCTCCCCCTACTTGCAACACTTCACTCTTTAATCTCCATTGGTATCCTCTTCTCACCAGGGCTGTTAGTTACCCAAAGCCTGAGCATCAGCTAAAGGCACATGGCCATATCCTCCTTAGCCTTTGCTTTAAAACAATAATGAAATAGAAACAGAGGAGCTGGGGCAAGCTGGCAGAATACAAATGGAAGAGCTCTGTGACTCCTCAGTCCTCCTGCTCCATCACTGCTTGTGCCATGGAAACGCGGTCCAGGCAGCAGGAGCACATGGGAGCTCACAGCTGAATCCTGCTCATGGGTAGCTTGGTGTAAATCCAGAACAACACCACCAGAGCCACTGGACTTAACTAGGATTTTCATCTGGGCAACCACAATGCCTGAAGAAGTAAGACATAGCTGGACTGCTGCAGACACTGCCAGGAATGAAGCTGAGCTGTCAAGGTTGTTTGCAAGTACTGCTGCTTCTATCAATTTTAAATAGTTTACAGCTTGCACAGATATCAGTATTGCCCTTTTTTTTAAGGGGGGTGTACTTTAAAAAAAAAAGTTGTAAGAATAAAAACTGTGCTGCTATAAATTAGAAAATCCTCATGAAATACAGTGAGAGCAACACATACCACGCTATGGCACCGGGGATGTGATCTGTTTTAAGAAACACATGGCTTTATGTTTAATGAAGGGAGCCTTTTGAAGGATTGCAGACCAGGAGGGCATACTAGATTTGTTGTTTTATTAGGTTCTGGGTTATGTACTTCTCCTTTTGCTGCATATCTGACAGCATATGCCATTCCATTCAAAACTGAATGGGCTAGGGGAGGGAGGGCAGAAAAAATAATTTATGAAGGACTGGAGAACTTTATTCTCTACTGTTTGAGAAAAGTGTTAAGGGGAAAAAATGGTGTCATTTTTTCAAAAGTAGAAACAGAAACAGATGAAAAGAAAAATGGAATTTAATCAGATGCAGAAGAACAACTACTCTCCACAAGCACAGGAAAGGAATTGTTAGAAATACCTAAGTACACTCACCAACATCCAGTTCATTGAAATCATGCCCTTTAGGTGCAGCAACAAATCCTCCAGTACATCAGGGCCAGATCTTGAAAATACTTCCTGCAGGATGAATTGGAGGCACTTTCCATCACACATGGGATAATTTGCACTTTATGGGGTCAGAAACTCCATGGCTATGATCACACTGCTTATGGTTATGTGCTCCATCTCTGGAACTGCCTGTAACTAGTGAGTAAAGGGCACTGCTGGGGCTGGCATTTGCTGCCCCTCCCCATCCAGCGCCCTGGAAGGACACTGACAGAAGGGTCAGTCCTGAATTCCTCTCTAACACTGGCTGCCTGCAGGGAGGTGTCCTCCCCACATTATTTTGGATTTTGTGATCTGGGAACAAGTGCTACTCTGCTTCAAGTTTGCCAGGGTCCCTTTGTCAGAAAACTGCTTTTTCCAGACATACCCCAGAAACCTCTTGACACCAGGTTAGCAAGTAGTGCTGGTTTGCCTGTAGATGTACAGGAGTGAAATTTGAAGCAAAAAGTGATGAACTGGAATCTGCGGGTCAGGAACAGGAAGGGCTGGATTATCTCTTCCAGCAACAGCTCACATAGGTGTAACATGAGGCCATATGTCTAAAATGTGAAGAGCTCTTCAGCCTTCTCATAAACTCATTTCCACACCTGAACCTGTTCACCTCTTTGGAGTATCATGGATTTCATGCATTTTGTGGTTTGATGCTAGCACAGCACTTAACACTGGCTGGATTTTACCATTACTAGGCTGAGTTGGAGTACTTGAAGCCTGATGCACAATTATGGTTATGTGACACCACCACCTCAGCTGGCAACTCTGCACACTTTCCGCTCTCTCCTTGAGCCCCTTGGAGAACACCTTTTAAACTGTTTGGTATTGAGTATTCTGCACAGGCTCCAAGATATTAAGAGCTGGATTTTCTCACTCTCCCACAGTGCAAATATCCTTTTATTAGCTGCTAGAGGTACTGGATATGTTGATGACAACATCATAACAAAGCTCCAGCCCTAGCTGAACTAACAGATCCCATATTTATAGCCTTTAGTCTTGGATACATAAATAGACTAAGGCTGTGGAAATTGAAGATTTACCCCTCACTATTGCTGTCAAAGGATAATCAGTGAAGAAGCTGGCCAGGCAGAAGTGTAGAAGTCTCCTCTTCTGTGCCCCAGGCTTCTCTCTGGCAGGGAATGTGTGCACCTTTCTGCTAGAGAGCTGCATGCAGCAGCACTGCAGAGATGGGTGTCCATCCCCAGGAATCACCCCTGGGGGAACATCCTTTGCTTTTAATGGTAGAGGGAGATTTCTGTCTTAAATCCATGCCACTTTTTTCTCGCGAGCTCAGAATAATAAGCTGTGACTCTTCAGTGAGAAAACCCAACACATTTTAACCTAAGTCCCAAGCCCATGGGGTGTTGTTTATAATTGCTGCCAGGCTAATAAATCCTGGAGACAGAGGCATCTATATATAAAAAAACCTAGATTTTCAGTAGCACAGGAAAACTGTACAGTACCAAGCTATTATCACCTTCTGATAGACAAAATAGTTATAGTTTATTGTCAGGAGGACTGGCTACAAAAGCCTTTCCCTGAGCCAGACTGGGCTGACCTTTTGCAGTAGGCATAGTAAGGCAGCAAACAGAGCTGAGCTGTCAGAACTTCTGCAATAACCCCAAATCCCTTTTGATATGGGATTCAAAAGCACAGAACTCTCCACCACCTCCTAATAATGCCCATGACCTCAACAGTGCCTTACAAATCTGCTACATAGTTTGAGAGCTAGGTGCAACACCTGCTTCCTGGCAGCAGCCATTTGTTTCCCTCTAGATAGTTCTTAGGAATCTCACATCTAGTTCTCCAAGCATCAAGTAAGAGGGTTTTCATTCCCTATCATGCTACCCTAATGTAACCTGTCCAAGAAGCCTCATTGATTTGACAGTGGCAAAGAGCCTGACCTCCTAAAAACACCCTCCCACTCTGCTTTGTGCTCTATAGTTCATTCCTTACTGGGTGTTTTAGGAATACTGTATATGTAGTTGAAAGTATGTAGTCTTTAAGAGTCAAAGGGTATGGCCCTTACTCCTACCACATTTTGAGGCACAGCTTAATAAAGAAGGAACTCAGAGAAGGCTCCAAACAAACCTGAAATGGGTACAATTGCTTTTTGTTCTGTACTGTGCATGTGTATATATATATATATATATATACACACACACACAGACACATAATAGAAACATTTAGGTTGGAAAAGACCTTTAAGATCATTGAGTTCAACCATTATCCCAGTACTAATGTGTTCACCTCTAAACCATGTCCCCAAGTGTCACATTCACATGCCTTTTGGACACTTCCAGGCTTAGTGATTCCACCACTTTTCTGGGCAGCCTATTTCAATGCCTGACCACACTTTCAGTGAAGACATTTTCCTTAATGTGTGTGTGTGTGTGTGTGTGTGTGTGTGTGTGTGTTTGTATTTATATAAACCCTGCTGTACCACATTAGGGAGTTTAGCAACTGGTCCTTGCACCTACCTAGCCTAGCATAAAAGCACCAGTCCATTCAAATCTCTTGCTTGATTTGCATCAAAAGGAGACCTTTTTTTTTATTTTATTTTTTTTTTTTAATTTCACAGTAGTTCACTAATAAGGGGAGTGAAAAAAAAAAAGAGAACTTAAGGGAAAAAAATGAGAACAAGCCAAATAATTAATCATGGTGGGAAGTTGCCAGCCTTGGGTGGTGGACATGAAATGCAATCCACATTTAGAACCAGGGTACCATTGCCTAAGCCACAGCACATGTATTCAGCTTTCAGCACCAGGGGAGTTTAAATCAAAAGGGACTTGAAGCTTTTTGGGTTTAACTGCTATTTAAATTGGTTTAAAGTGTTATTTAGCTATTTGAGTTCCACAGATCCCTAAAAGTCCCTAAGTGCTCACTGCATCAGTTTGCTCAGTGTCTTCCTCACACCCAAAGCCGTTCCTGTGCTTCAGTCATTCCTCTGCCAGTGTGGGGGGTCCTTTACAAGATCATCCTGAGCCCAAATAATTTTATTAAACAACTGGATATGATTCTTCTCCTTAGAAAATAAATGCAAACTCAATCCAAAGAGGATAGGAGTTCTTCCACGTGTCTTTGATTCAGGCAGTGAAATCCTAAGTAGAAGGCAGGCTTCTCTGTTTCGCATTTTTTGTTGGCAAAGTAGAAAATTCTCCATTCAGCACGCAGATTTGCTGCAGTTTGCTTAGACACTAAGTCTCCATCTGGTCTACCAGGGTTGTAAACCTCTTGGCTTGGGTCTGGGTTCTGCTAGTCCTTTATTTCCCTTGCCTTCTTCCCTTATCTGAGAGTAAGAAAAAACCCATAGAATCATTTAGGTTGGAAAAGACCCCTAAGACCATTGAGTTCAACTCTAAACCCATCACTGTCAAGTCCACTACTAAACCATGTCTGTGAAATGCACATTAAGTATTCAGTTCCTGTCTGCAAAAGGAATTTCAATTAAAATAAACAAAATTGCTGAACGAAAGTGAGGATAATAGCATTTTATTGCTGCACAGCAGGGCTGTGAAGGTAATTAAAGATTCTGAGGTTGGAGTAAAGGGAGATGTATATGTTCCCTAGATAGATGCACTCATTTTCATTTAAAAATGTAAACTCAAAAGATGACTGTGACTGTACATGTTTCCCTCCTCCACCCTGGACAATTGAATCCATTTACCTAGGGTTTGATCAAGTTACAGCACAAAAAATCCTATTTAAAAACAAGGCCCTCCTCTTCTCCTTTTTACTCACATCTTAATTCTTTACAAAGCAAAACTCCAGACACTTTGTGAGTCACATATCACTACCAAATAAGTTGCAGTCATTGAATGGTGCCTCATAAAGGAGGCAGGAAACAGGAAAAGCTCAAAATAAAGCTGTTTGTAAATTAAAGAACTGAGGGAAAGAATGGATAGGAAATGAGTCCCTTATTTCTTCTTCAAAATTATTCTGATTAATGAGGAGAAAGATCAATAGCCTATCTGCAGCTGCCATGAGGAAGACAGGGTGAAGAGTGAATCCAGATCCAAGTATCCCCGTGGTGCCAACACATCACATTCTGCACAGGCTCGATATAATGAGCTGCAGGGTGAGCTCTCATGCGACTGCACTACTTTACCTGTCTGTCCATTCAGTTCCTCATTACAGCTTCATGTGCTCAGTTACAGGGCACCAAAAGGAGAAATGTATGGCATAGATTTGTGAGTAGTCAGAGGAAGGATTGCTTTCATTCCTGTAGTCCTGCTTTCTTGCTGCTGTAACAAGAGCCCCAGACACTCCAGGCTTCCTCCTGCACTGCTGCTGCATGCAGCTCAATAGTGGTGTGTGTGCAGCATTTCCACAACACGTCCAGGCCCACAGCATACTGTGCACAGCAAAACATTCCCACCGACATTTTTTGCATTTTGTTTTTTAAATCAAGCCCTAAACGAAGCACCTCAGATATTGCCGCTTCCTTTATTAATGGTTGGTTTGGGGACTTGGTAATTGTGTTTAGCAGCTTTTGTGGGCCAACAGATTCCACGGCAAAATGACCTGGCAGGATGCTTGAGGCCATTTCCACTGTTTTTGGAGCGCTGTGTAAGCAGGGAATGACTGTTTTTTGGATGGAGACGCTGAGTGAAACAAGGCAAGGCATCATGCTCCCATCCACTTTGGCTTGCCCCAGAGACAGGGAGAAAGTACCCAGCGCTATTTCATTAAGGTTTTGGCTTGTCCCTTAATGGCATTTGTGGTAGTTACAGGCACAAAGGAAGCATTTATCCCCGGTTGATTTTCCCATCTGCAGCCATTCATTTGCAGATTTGCCCAGAGATCAATTCACACTGGCAAGAGAGATAAGAGGGACCCCTGACGCTGGACTTCAGAGATTACAGCAGCCAGGCTGCTCCGAGGGCAATTGCAGAGCCGCAGAAGGGGGCTGTATTTTTGAGCATCCCCTGACACAGGCACCCCAGGAACGCTATCACTGCCGACCTGCTTGCTCCAGGCTCTGCAGAGAGCTGATGGACACCAGCATTCAGACACAGTTAGAGAGGGATTCCTCCTTTCTACAGCAGCTGGACAGACAAAGAAACACACGGAGAAAGGCCAGTGCCAAAAATTATTACCAATGCACATTTGTAAGAGAAAACTCGGTTTCCATTGCCAGCTCTACCGAAGACATGGTCTCCTTTTTGGCATAACCCTGCTCCAAACGGGGCTTTTAGCACTGCTCCCACAGCCACAGGAGTGACCAGCAGTCAACGGGACATAGTCCTTAAAGAGCTGCTCCATGGCTATAAATACTTTAACATTAAAAAATGCTTAATGTGAGTGTTTGTGAAATCAAGGAAAATAGCTGTACAACGCTTATATTTAGATTTACTGAAGAAAATATTTTCATTTGGTACTTAACTGTATCCTTACACTTGGGCTTAAGCCACCCCTAAAATTGGCTCAGGTTGCCACAAAACAACAGTTTAAACCAATTTAATTGCTGTCTGCTGCAATCCCACCCGACTTCCCACCCCAGGCTGCACATTCCCCATCTCCTTTCTTACACCAGCTCTCGTGCTTGTCTAACCCTGCTCTGAGCCATTTGGGCATGCAAGCCAAACACACACCCTCGACACCCTAAACCCACCCTTTTCCTACGGATTTAGCATGCTGGAGCGACTCAGCACCAGGTCAGATGCATACCAGAGCCAGTGAGAAGAAAGGCGTGGATTTGCTCAGCTGAGGCAGGGTGGGACAACGAGGTTCAGAAATATGACATCTCATCCCTGTGGTCCTGCTCCCTTCACCTCTGCCCGGGCCATTTAATCCCATCCCGTGCTAAATTATCCAAAACTGAACCTGCCCCTCCTCCCTAGACACACACACACACACACACACACACACACACATACACACACACACACACACGGTTTCTGCAAGGTCAGTAAATTCACTCAGCTCAGCAAGAGCTCCTACCAGCATGGAAATGCATGACTGGAGGTGAGAAGGGCTTTCTCCCTTTCAGCACCAGGGAGCTATTAGATCATCTAAGCGGTGCTGTCAAGCCATATCCTCAGGCTCCTGCATGCATTTGAATCTCTGTTACCCTAAAATCCGGGCTACAGAATTAGAGACAGAGCTTTAAGCTGAAGAGAATGGAGGAGCTGAGCAATTACCATGCTTCCTAGGGAAGGCTCCTGCAACCTTGGCTATTCCTCCTTGTAAAAGCTGTTCTGCCTGGTTGTTCTAATAGCCCTGCTTTAAGATAAGGATACCAAGGACTAAGCCAGATCTCTTTGGAGGAGATATAAGTCAATTTACAGGAAATTCAAAGACACTGAAGTAGCCAGAACTTAATAAAAATAAATGGTAATAGAAAAAAAAAAAAGAAAAAATAAGAAAAAGAAAAAAGAAAAATAAGAAAAAGAAAAAAAGAAAAAAAAATTAAAAAATTTAAAAAAGGAGGTGAGGGGGAAAAGGCAAGAAAAAGCAAAGCCCTACTACAGCCAGAAGACAGCTGAGATTTCTGACAGGTTACCCTTCACCCAGTCTAGATTTACCAGTGTTCTGTGATATAGACAGCGTCTTAAATATGAAGATAAGTGCTCATCTGAAAAGAAGTTTTCTCATATATTATGCAGCACTGTCTCTTCCACACTTCATATATATCTGTCTGTACCTATAAATAGAAATGATGTCTCATGTACATTATCATATATTACAACCTCTGATGATGTGGTAAAGGAAAGGAAATAAGCAAAGGAAATAATGTGCTTCACCAGAACATGCAAATTCCACAGGGCCTTGGTTAGTCACCTTCAGAAAAACCAGTGCTGGAAATAGTACAAAAACATGTGGAAAAGCAAAATGATTGGAGAAAAGGCAGTAAAACTGATGGGTTTGTTACATAACAAACAAAAGACCAAGTAATCTTGTGGAGAGGCTAAAAGATGAAAAAGAATTCTTGAATGCTTGAAACTGGAGTTTTGCACAAAGTGCAGGGTGTCAGTAGCGGGGAACAGGCCAGAGCAGATCTGCTGAGCAGCACTGGCAGGAGGAAGGCAGGATCCCTGCAATGCTGAGGCCAAGTCCAGAGTCAAACCCCAACTCTCAGCCCAAAAGAGAGAGGGGCCTGAACTGCTGATTACTTTCCTTTTTCAGAATGTGTCACCTCTGCTTTGCTGGAGGGGTTTTTTTCATCAAAAAAGAAGAAAAATCTTCATTCTCATGCATTTTATGAACTGATGAGATATCTGCACAACTTGTTCTCATCAGTGTTTACTTGTTTAGTATTTCAGCTTGACCACTGTGCCTACGGTCTAATGAGCTGTGACTGGCAATACAATTAAAGATAGATTTGATGGCATCCTGGCAGACAAAACTGTTTTAATTAAACTGAAAGAAAATTGTTGTTTATGAGCCAGGAGCCCATACTGAATAGACAAAAGTAAGCCTTTTGATAGGAAAAATCAGTGCCACATCTAAGGGATGGGGAAACTGAGGTTTAATTCTTGGCTCTAGCAGACTTCCAGCAGAGCCCATTACTTTGGGCCAGGGGCATGTTTTGACTTGTCTTTTGGAAAACATGGAGAGCTCAGTCTCAGCCTCCCGGGAACTTTCTGGCTATTTTCACTCGGGAGGGCTGAGCAGAGCCCAAAGGAAGCTCCACACTGGTCAGCATCAGCACCACTTCCCAGTTCTCCCCACAGCTTCACTTAACAGTAAAACTCAGAGCTCAGTTGTTTAAAGGCCAAGCTAAATCTGAACCAGCCAGGGTTACACTGAAAACCACAAGATTTATAAAAAGCAGTTCCCTCTCTTACCCTGTTAAGGCTCCAAGAAATAGCAAAACTTGCTTTGACTTTCCTAAGCCTCCAAGTTAAAGCCTCCAAGTTTGCTCTTTTAATCAACTTAAATTACTTCTCACCAGCTTTGAAAAGAATATAGTTTTGAGCATTGCTTGATTCATTGTGGAAGGAGATGGAAGGAGATTTTGGAGAGAGAAAGAATAGCAATGAATAAATTTCTCTAAGGCAGAATTATCACATATAGGCCCACATATTTTAAGGTAAGGCCCTACTGAAGTTGTACTATACTTTGCTCTTAAATACAATATTATTATTTGTTTCACTTTATCAGCTTTTACTGCTTGGTCTGAAAGCTCTCAGTGGATGCCACAAGTTAATCAAGAAGATACTTTACCTGGTTTTATCCAGGGGATTCCTTTTTTAAAATTTTTTTTTTTTTAGAAAAAAACAAAACAAAACAAAACAAAAACACAAGAAAAAAAAGAAGGGAAAAAATTTTAATGTTAACGATGTGTATACCTCCACAGCTGTAATGGTGTACATTATATCTGGAGTCTGACAAAACAATGATCTATGAAGTGTAGGAAAGACATGAGAAAACTAAAGTTACAAGACTACAAGTGTAGCCCATCTGAGTTCACCGTGAGTGAGAAGCAGAGGATCGTTTACACAATAACTGAAGTTGATTCAAGGCCCATTACCTCCCAGTGATCCTCTCAGGTTTAAAAGCTATGGTGCTTTGCAGGTCTCTCATATGTTCTGTGGGTGTCCTTTAAGCTGCAGGTAAATCCCTCCCATTTACAGTAAGCTTTCACCTGAAACAGAAAATACATCCTACAGCTTTATCAACTGTCATCTAAGACCTGAGCCACCTCCTGTGGCTTCACTTCTGGAACAAAGCAGTGTTTTATTTTGCAAAAAGCTCATACATAGAAATACTCACAATCCTTTCTCTTTTTTTTTTTTTTCCCCCTCATGTGACACGAGAGGTCAGAAGCGTTGGTACCTCCAGTTCACAACCTCAGATGACACTGGTACCTAAATACACGTTGAGAATGCACGGTTTTAGCTGGAGTAAACTCAGGGAGAACAGGAACACATTTAAGCTCAGAGAACCAGTCCAAAAAACAAACAAACAAAAAAACCCCCCAAAAAATCCCAAAAAGGAAACTAAAAAGCACTGCAGCTAAATGTCAATAAACAGAAATGGAATCATGCCATTAGGCAGCTCTCTTTCACCTCAAGTAAAACCTCAAGTTGGCTCAGCAACCAACATTTTTTGTAGTCTCCTATGCTTGACCTGGTCAACACAGAAAATCTTCACCCTTTATCCACTCCTCATCCAGCTTCCACCTCCAGGGCTGCCCGTGATGGCCATCAGACCCAAAGGACAGGCCACAGAAAATCTCTGGAGCTCACTCCTCCAGAGTGAGATTGCTTCCTCCTGTCAGAGCCAGGCTGAGCACAACAAGTAGTAAATCAACACCTCTCTTTGCTTACGCTACTAATGGCACCCAGATTACTAACACTTAATTGAATTTACTTTTCAGTGTGTTTTTTACTTTCTGTTTTTCTATCAGCTGAGACAATAAAAATCAATTCCTGTAGGGCAATTTAATTTAGGTTTACATGGTATTTTATATTCAGATTTTCAGTGTTGCAACATTTGTGTGGCCAAATCCGTGCAGGACTGTTTTTTAAGTACTTCTGAGAAATTAAAGTAAACTCATGCTGAGGGCAGGCACTTTAACAAGCAGATAAAAATATGAAGGAAAAACAACATAAAGGAGAAAAGTTATTTGGCCAGCTGAAGCAGATTGCTTAGAGAGATCTCACACACATGCAAGAAATACATGTATAAATATTTGGAGGACTAGTGACACAGATAAATAGTTCATAACTTTTTTTCTGATGAGTTTTATACTATATTCATTACAAAATACTGTTGAAATCTTCCCCCCTGGGCAAAGCTACCTACCATATAAAAGGTGCTGTTTGTGAAAAACATCTTCACATTGCTGAGCTTTGTGGATCAAGGATGGCTGTGCAGATCTGCAGGCTGTCTGTAACTCACAGTGCATGACTTTAACCATGGAGCAGGCTGGTTGAGACTGAGCATGGGTCTTGTGGTCTGTCCCTCCTGCTCAGGAAGGGTGGAGCAGTGTGGTATTCACTGTAGGGAAAAGGGAAGTAATTTCAGCCACTACTTAGCACCCTACCACTTCCCTGGAGAACGACCAACTAGAATATATTTCCCAAATGATTTAATGAAGACACGGAGATATATATTTTTTCTCCTTGCTGATGGGCTTTGCTGCTTTCTGGGAGCGGGAATGTTTATTTGGAGGAACAGGTCTTTAAAAGACAAGTGTTTAGGCTTAAGAAGTTCAGCCTGAGGAGTGATTTTACTTTAGCAGATTTAAATATTTCTAATAACTTTAATAATTCTTATTCAACTGTGTAATAGCACATATGAATTAGGCAACCACCATTTCAATATGTTTCTCTCTCACTGGACAAGGCAAGTCTAAATTTCAGGAGAACAAGTGTCTTGTTCTTCTTTTACCGTGGTGTAGGGCAACACCAGACAGGGAAAAGCCGCTCTGTACTTTGGGTTAATAATTTATGACTGTAAGGTGACACTTTGATCCTTAATTCACTTACTCAGACAAATTTACTTCTGCGAGACCTGCAGAAGCTTTCCACTGACATTTCCCCCTTTTGAATTCCTAAGTGCTTCACCATTAGCTCCTGTTAGCATGACTTTTTTTATTTCACCATCTGCATTGGTGAAACCAGCCTTGTGGGCAGCACAGGAGGTGTTTGTGCTTTCACTCAACACCAAATCATTGGGGGCACTTGGAGGTTTAACCAAACCCTCTTTGGTCTTGGAGGTGCCCATGTGTGTCCAGAGCAGGGATATGTATATTAAGAATGCAACAATACACCACATATCTGCTCCTGGGGGCAAGAGAGGGGAGAGGCAGAGGGAAGAGGAAAGGATGTATACATTGCTGGAAGAAATCTACAGTGCATGAGTGCAGTGTTTATTTCCATAATTACTTTTAGTTTCTTCTTGGCGTTTGACTGCATCTCTTGTCCTGCTGCCTCCAGAGCTTCAGTGCCACCTCTGAAAATCAGACACACCTAACAGCTCCAACCAGCACATTAGCAGGGCTCGAGTGACTACTGGCATTTTTTGTTTGCAGATTTCACTCAATCTTTTATTCAAATGGAAAGGAAGAAGTTACAAATAGGATTACATTTTTAAAGACAAGTAAGCCTGCACGTGCTACATTGCAAACAAAAGAATCTTCTCCTTCCTCTAGAAAATTATTGATCAAAGTTATTCAAATCTGCATTTAAGTAGATAAAATGGCCAAAGTACATGGTAATGAAATTGAGTATTTAATGATGTATATTATGAAGTAGAAGAGAATGAGATTATTTCTTTAAGCCTATCAATTATTAAATTATCATTAAAATATATGTATATAAATAATTCTATGGGACTTTTGATTAGATTACCTTGATATGATAGAACACATTGTGATTATTCCTTGATGCTTTGCAATAAGGATTTAAATCCTAAGTAGATTTCAGGAAGATTTTCTTTTGAAACAGCAGCAAGAGGTAATGGGTGGACAATACTTAATGAAGCAGAACAGGAAACAGGAGTGACTTTTTAATTTACTCAATTAGTTTCCTGTGTAAAAGATGATGAAGTTACCATCACACAGATTTTTTTGGAGGAAGTTTCATTCGGTTTATTAGATATTCAGTATTCAGGGCATTTAATACAAACCTTTTTGCTACTACTTGCAATACTGGTAGACCAAAGGAGAGTGTTGTTGTGAACTTTTCAGATCAGGAGATTTGCAGAGAGAGGATTTGTACCTTAGAGCAAGTGCTAAGCACCAGGAGGACTACATGCTCTTTCACATAAAGCAGAATAAAGCAGGTTTTCATCTCTCTTTTTGCAAAGATGGCAGCAATCTCTAGTGTTGGGGTGGACTTCTCCCTTCTTCAGTGAGATGCTGGAGCAGCACACTGAGAAGCGCTGGGCTGTGAGGAGCCTGGAGCAGAGGTGAGTGGTGTTTGCTGGGCTAAACAAGGGATTTGGGTGCCTGAAGCCTGAGTGAAGAAGCAGATTTAGGAAATGGGGAGCAGGGATGAAGGTCGCATGTTGTGTAAAGGACAAAGGAAGCAGGATTTTTGCAGATCCTTGGCATTGAGCAGTGTTTACTAGAGAAACGTTCATATAATTGAGAGGTGTCTGAGAAATGTAAACAGGAGGGTTTGAAGGTGGGCAAGCACAGTCCAGCTGTGCTGTCGGCAAGGTGTTTCCTAAGCTGATGAGCAAAGCACTTCCTTTGCCCCGTTTATGAAAAGTGAAGAAAGGAGCAGGGCTGTATTGAAATACATGTGGTAGGAGCCCCATTCATGTGAAGAGGCTCCATTCAGGGCCTTACAAAGGGTATGAGTCAACTGCAAAGAAAGGAGGCATTTCAGAGAAACTGAAGTGTGACCCTTTGTTTTGCCTGACCCCAAGGTCCTCAGTGACACAAAAGGGGACCCCAGCACTGATTCTGCAGCAACAAATGCCTGTTGTGATTGAGTGTATTTGAGGAGCAGTGACAAAAAGGAATGACCCGAGGTTCTTGTTTCCAGCCCTTGTTTCCCAAGGGACTGTCGAAGAGGGAGCCCTCCGTGCAGCCTGACTGAGGTGGAGAGATGAGGGTGCTGGAAAGCTCTTCCTGGTGGATGCATTTCCCTTGGAATCCTCTCCTGAAATGCATGATCTGATCATCCACATGTTCTAT
Source organism: Petroica traversi (assembly GCA_025920805.1). Lineage (NCBI taxonomy): Eukaryota > Metazoa > Chordata > Aves > Passeriformes > Petroicidae > Petroica > Petroica traversi. The sequence goes on from JAHLSL010000044.1 coordinate 7,584,978, forward strand.
TAGGACACCTGGATAATGAGGGTTTAGGACTTTGCTCTGCAAAGTCCATAGAAGTAAATATGCCTTTTATTCAGCTGTTATCTGAAGTGGGATTTTTCTAATTTAGGACTGGCAAGAGATTAGACTGTCTTCGTAGTCCTGCCTTGTTTTAACCTTCCATTAGTCCATGACTACTTTCTTTCACAATCAAAGTAGACATGAAAGGGATGTTTTGCTTTGCTCTTTTCATTACTCCAGAGAGCTGTAAGTCCCTATTAAAGTTCATGATGGAATTAGGGTGCAGAATGATGGATTTAAAGGTATCATAAAACTCTTCCTGGTAAGCAGTGGTCCCCAAATATATTCCAGTTGTGACCTGAGAGAGGCTGCTGGAGGCATCCCAAGCAGCCATGCATTGGCTCTACAGATCCATTGAGCTCAGGAAATTCATTTGCATATGGATGCCACGCTAAGGAGGCCAGCCCGGATTTCATTACTGCTAATGATGTGTGTGGGAGAAGTGATTTAGTTTATAGCCAGTGCCAGGCATGGCACAATGAGGAAGTACTTAATTCATACAAAGCTCTTTCTTGCTTCTAAGATCTAAAAACCAGCAGATTTCATGCAGCTCCAGTGTTACAGATGGTGGTGTCTTCATCACCATGAACAGAGCTGTAACTGAGACAAAGGAAGGAGAAAGAAGGAAGCAGGAAGCATCAAGATGTAGTATTGATGTCATGGAAGGAAGGATAGGAGGAGAAATGAAAGGGAATGAAAAGTACAAGAGAAGAAAGACTAATGGAGGATGGAAAAAAACAGCAGGGAGAATTGGCTCTGCAGGAACTGTGGCTGCCAAGGCTGGACTTTGGAGGTGACCGAATTTTCACTGGGTCTTTCCTATAGTTTCCACAACTCAAAATGCAGGCAAGCTCTTTGTGCCAGGGGTAAGATGTGCATCTTCAGAGACAGGTTTCTGAGAACTGGAAAGGAGAAAAGGGACCCCAGGATAACACTGGAGTTGGAGTAGTTGGGAGGTGCTGCACTGCCTGAAGGCATCTTCCTACTCCACTGGAGCCACCTCTCCTTTCCTGTTCTAACAGACATTGCCTCAGACAAGGGGGATCGGAGAGGGCTTGGGGCCAAATTCTTGGCATCTGCTTCATGGGCCCAAGGGCAGCTTCAGGAAGAGCTATTTGAATTGGGATCAGTGTCTTGGGTGGTCTCTCAGCTATGAGTAATAAATTCATCAAGAAGAAAGGATCCAGAAAGAAGGAATGGGTGAGTGAGGAGAAAAAGTCAGAGGGATTAAGGCACACTGCACCAGCATGCTGAAAGCGTCTAGAGCATGCACTGCCCCCAGAGCATGTGTTGGGACAGAATTTAAAAGGTTGAGAAGGCCTGGAGGAGGAAGCCAGCTCCAGGCTTTATGGGTCCCAATCCCCCTGGTGTTTTATACTCTCCCACTATCACAGCACAGGGTAGCAGGGAAGAAGGGCTGTGAGCTGCTATCCATTGCTTAGGTATGGGATAGGACCATCCATCTGCACCACACAGTATGAAAACCTGAACAAAGATCTTTCAAGAGGAATTACTCCTGCCTTATTCATGGCACAGCAGCTGGTTGTAATGAATTTTAACTGTTTGGCTGCAATCACCCACAATGCATGCAATCAAAAGGGTTATGGCCCTGCTTACTCCTGCAGCAGCCTAGAAATGCTATCTGTGAAAATACAGGGTGGTTTTGGGAACTTTGATTTAAGCATTGCTGTTCTGCAATTTTCTGAAGAGGGAAATCAGCTGGTCAGTTGGACAGGGGGATGTGAACGCCACTTCAGTAATTCATGAATGGAGAATGCAGTTTGGAGAGCTCCCTCATTCCTGCTTCATCTGAGCTGAACTCAAAGGGTATGGAACAGTGACATTTAGCTGGGGTTACTGGAAATTAAATATTGTTTACTTGATATTGCAATTGAATTCAGAACAGCTGTAAGATGTCTTTAAAAAACAAGCCCCAGCTTTAGCATTTGTGTGTCCCTGAGAAAATACTGAGATTTCCTGAACTGATGGCCTTTGTATGTGGTTTTAGGCCAACTGTATGCTTTTGAATGTTTTAGTATGTGCAAATCAGATCTTTATACCCAGCTGTCTGAAAACAGCACACAGACTTTGCCAACTAGAAGAAATGAGAAAGATGATTTATCATAAAAGAAGCAGGAATCAGCTAAATTTAGAGAGGATCTGAAGAACGAAGGTGAGACAAAATAACGTGCAATTATTTCCTAGACCCAGGGAAAAAGGAGAAAAAGAGATTATGCCAATGCATTATTTTTACTGCACCTCTACTGGCAGACTGAATTGTGTTGGGGATGGCTCATTTCTCCTCAGCAACAACAGCAGGTTTTAAATAATGATTCATATTTCCCAGGTTTAGCAGATGAAGAAAAGTAATTACTTGGGAGGCAAATAGAGCAGATTTGCAAACAGAGGAGAGTGTTTTATGGCCAGACTTGAAAAGATTTGGCTCCTGCAGATGCCAGAAGACTCTGCATCTGCTTTAATCAATGTGGGTTGATTCTTGCTGATTATTTCTTTGAGATCCTCATGATTCTTAAGGCAAGAGTGTTATATTATCCAGGACAATGTGACTGTACAGCTTCACAGAGAAGGCAACTTACCTGCAAATTCAAAGTGCACAGCTTTTGAACTATAAGAACTTCTGGCTCAGAGAAGTCTGGGTTTTGTGTTTTGCTTTGTTTTTGAAATATCATTGTTCTTCCACGTCTTTATTTAGGACCCATTGGCCTCAAAATGTTGTATGGTTTGGCTTGTGAACACTTGGCTTCTACAGACACCTTTGATCAAGAGAGTCTGATTATTTCTTTGAGATCTCCGTGGTTCCTGGGGTGGCAGTTAGAGACCATCTACAACTACATCAACGTTCAGCTTTTCTTCATGCAGAGGGCAACTCACCAGCAGATGGAAGCTGAATGTCTGCTCAGTTTCTTAGCAAATGGCCAAGAGAAAAAACAAAAGAGCCTGGAAATGCTGAGCAATGCAGCAGTGGGTGTAGAGGCTCTGTGGTGTCACCTTGACTGCTTCAGTTTTCATGATGGTTGAACTGGGTTGGAGTGCGATGGGATTGGGTCTTCCTGAATGTTTACAGTGACCCTGCTGTAATGTATCTTCTTTGAGATAAGATCTTCTTTAAACATAAGAAGCAAGAAGAGAGGGGAGAGGGAAGCAAGCACTCTATATAGCATCTGTAACATTTAATTATATGAGACAGGGATTTTCCAATATGCCTTGCAACACAAAGAACATTCAGCTATCAGCATCACAGTATATATTTTCTAAATCACAACACCCACACATTTCCTTAGCCAAGTAGAAGTTTTCCCTCCATGGCTGCACATCTAAAATTAGCCTGAAGGTCAAATCTGAATAGAAATACCCTTATCATTGAATGTGCTGGGAATGATTGGTGCAGTGGGTTCAATTTTCCCATCGAATACCTTCATTTATTTTTTTAAATAACGGTTGCTTTTACAGTCAAAGAGCTTGGAGAAAGGCAAAATGAGGCCTGCTGTATAAAATCAACATCAATATTCTGCTTTCACTGCAAGGCTATTTTTATTGCCAACTATTTTAAATGTAACAAGATGCATATAGTGAAGCCACAGTGTAAAAGATGCAGCAAGAGGCTTCTGAAAAGCAAGGCTGAGCACAGACGTGAAAGAAAAGCCTTGAAATCTTGGAGATGTTGGTATATGAAGACAGACACAATGAAGAATTCCAAGTTAAGAAATGCACTGTTGAGAAGAAGTGAATAGTTCAGGACTTAAAATGGTTTTTTAACCTGCAGTTGTGTTATGTGAGGACTCAGCAGCCTATGCTGCATAAACGCAAAAGCACTGTCCTGCAAGAAGTGCATTTATCAGCCACAGTGTTTTATTGAGTGCTTTAATAATACAAGTGTACATCAACTGATCCACAGTCAAAAGTGGCAGGTCCCTAAGAAATTTACAAGCACTTTTTTTTTTGTTTTTTAAGTAAATCAAAATACATATTAATTTGTTCAATGCAATAGCCTTTTGTGTGGGAAACAGAAGGCTAGTGATAAACACAGTCTTAGTAATGCACAGTGATTCTTGATTTTAAGCTTTTATACAAAACTTGTTCCCAGTAGCATGCACCCACCATTAAAGACTTCAGTACAAAAAAATAACCCTAAACACTACATTTAAGTAGAAACGAGATATAATTCTGAATTTGTTTGTTTTCCCCAAAACCACATGAAAGAAAAAAAAAAACCAACCCCACACATTAATACAAAGCTTTCTGATAAAGCTCTATACTATTACAGATCCAACATTCTTTGCACTGATAACCAAAATTCCCTGTCTACATTTGAGGGAAACAACTTTCAAGTTAACAGAACAAAAAAAAAATCAAAAAACAAACCCAGAACAAATAAAAATAAAAATAAAACAAAACAAAAAAAAGGAAGTAAGGACAACCTTTTTGTCACAAAATGGTTCAAAATTGAATAAAAAATAAGAATGAAGGGAAGGGCTATTGATGCACTTAGTGAATGTGCTTGCACAGGTCCAGCAAATCCTAGAGGAGGTTCCTATGTGGCGTATCGCTTGGTCCACTGTCTGGCCATTCTGTCGTGCTCTGCTCTGTTAGTCATGTACTGAGTGGCAATGCTTCCAACCAGGGGGTCAGCTGAAAAGGAAACACAAACCATGAAAGGTGTGTCAGCCGCGGGAGGACGGAAAAGCTGATTTTAGATCCACGTTCATCCAGCTCTCTTAGGTCTCACTGCAAGAACAAGGTGCCTATGTACACCAGCCTGGTTTTCAAAGCATGGAAGGAAAAAGATGAGGGGGAGATGGATGGCAATTGGCTGTACATGACTGAAACACATAACTCAAACCATTTTCCAAAGTTCTACCTCACAGAAACCTGTTCCGATAATTTTATTTTGTGCTAAAACTCACCTTCAGGTGATGTAATTTATTTATGGCATTAGACTTCCAGAAGTATACACAGTCTCATTTAAGAAGAGAATGAGCTCTAATTCTATTATCAGGTTGAATGTTGGGTTTTTTTTTTTTAGTTTCAAAGCGTAAAGAAACGTAAGGAATTAGGGCAGCAAGTACTATTTTCAAAGCAAAAGAAGTTAATTCCAATTTTGGGGATTTTTTAATGTAATTAATGGGATCTTTCTAAGCATTCCTATGGCCAGAATGCTGCATGATACTGTCTGGATCTTCGAATTACTTCACAAATACTTAATCAAAACCAATCAGTCCCGTAAGAAAAACAATCCAAGACAAGAACTTCCCATAAGTGACTGTATTCCATCAACATTTTGCTTTTGCAGACAACATTTTTCTCTCCTCAATTTAAGCAGACAAAATTTATAGAATTTCACCATTTTTTGATATTTCCGCTGCCACAGTAAATTTTCTGATATTGTACCATGCAAGTCCAGAAGCACTGATACCACACTTTTCCCTGACTTAGGACAGATGAATATGACTTTTGTGAAAGCCAGCTAATAATCAGCTTTGCAGTTGTTTGAAGATGGCGCCATTAAAGAATATGAACATTGGCTTTCTCAGAACAGTTGTAATCTGACTCTGGTGCTTGCAGAGTTAACCACTGAAATTCCTGGGACAAGATGTCAAGCCTTCTGTCAAGCAGAGTAAATCTGGGCTTTTTTGTTTGGTTGTTGATGATAAGAGTTTATGATAGAGGAAACGTGTTGTCTTAGCCAAAAGTAATTTGATTGGCTCACTGCCAACCTCACTGAATATTAGTGAGTAATATCTAATGAAAAAAATTATTTTGCTTTCCATGCATAACCTGCACTTTCAGAAAGAGCCTGTGATTTGAATGTTAAGTTTGCACCTCCTAAATTACTAAGACAAGTCATCACTGTGACTGCAGTGTACGAAGTCCCTGTAGTCCTGCAAATACTTACTGCATGTGCTTACCTTTAATATCTTTATATATCCAGAGGTGGTCACTGAGGCCTGGACTTAATTATTTTTACATGCATGAGTGTAAAAGAGGTGTATCTGGTGTAAGATAGAGCTGAAAAGTTGTAGACTAGAAAGTATGTCACCTTTAACTCCTCGGCCAAAGAGAAAAACTCTGTAGGGGATTATTTGAGGGATTGTGTCCTGTGCAAATAGGAGGTTACCAGTCTGCAGGCACTTAAGTACCAAAAAGTTATTTGTGGCTGGAATGAGGTTTGAGAAGCATTGCAGGGTAAATGGGGAACCTGAGCAATAGGAAAGGGCAACATTTCTCTTTGCAAAAGATTTCCCTAAACAGCAAAAGGGAAACCTTGTCATAGTGTAATGGTATCTCGGGCATGAGCCTGGGACACACAAGGCCCCTGTGCAAAGAAACACTTCCTCAGACTCGCAGAGAAATGTAGACTAAGGGTTGAACTTGAAAGGAAGCAAAATTGGAAGCACATCCTGGTTTTCATGCTTGTTGGGGAAGGTGGGGTTTGGCCTCTGAGGCCTCTGGCCGGGAAGGGTTGCAAGACATCACAGCATTACCATCCGGAATGCGGCAAGTTCTTAATGAGGTTTAGTGTGCATTTAAAGTGATGCCTCTGAGGTCTTTATAAAACCTTGTATGAGTCAGTGAACAGTGATGTGCTACAGTAAAGGTTTATCTAGTGCAAATCTGAAAGGTTTTTTTTTACGTGCAGTAAGAATGTTTCTGCGAAAGCATGTATTTCACATTGAGAGCTGTAAATTGATTTCCTGATATGCTGCAAGGATACTTATGATCACATGATCATCCCCAGTACTGAATGATAATTAGAATGTTTGATATCCTAGAGTGGGGTTCCATCTAGATCTAGCATTACAGCAACATACATCTTCACAAGGCTTTGGAAGGTATATGCTCTTCTCTCCACCTCCTCCCAGCATGGGAGGGTGTCTCCTGTCTTTTGGGGTAAATCAGTGGAGGAGTTCTTGGTAAGGTGTGGAAATCGGTTCAAATCCAGTAATGTAGAGAACTGGGCTGTTTATTTATCCATATGTTCCAGCCTTTGTCTCTGCAGTGTTTTGTCTGGCAGTTGAAAGAGTGGAGGTGATGGCCTGTAAGATGTCTGAGGTCGACAAAGCTTTTGCTGTAGGTGTGTAAATTCCTGCTGACTGACTTGAGAATCAACTATCAATCATCTCAGATGCTTTCCCCAAGCACCTCCATTGGTGCCTGCTGCATGAAACAGGACTGTGGAAGCAAAGAGAGGTCCTTGCTCGCTGAAGCATGAGCAGGACCAGCTGCACCCACAGCCAGCTGCCAAGAGATTGCTATTAAAAGGTACTCTCAGGAATTACAGCATTGACATTGATTTTTTTTTTTCCACTTTGGCTGTATGTTTTATTGGTTATAACAATATTGAATAAAGAACCATACCCACAGTTTTGGAAAGCCTCTTGCTCATTTGAGACTGCAAACTGAAGGAATAGAAAAATAGTTATTGACAGCGAGGCTCAGCTATTTCACATCTCTGTCAGAGGGTCTGGAGGTGTGTCACGTGTAGATATTTATGAGGACTTTAAAGAGGACACTTCCATAGGTGTTTGAAGAACTGGCTTATTTTAGCAGTTGCTGTGAAGCCATGAAGCCACAAAGCCATCAGGAGACACAACTGCTTTGTTTGGGAAACCAGAACAGCTGGCAAGAAGGGAAATTCAAACATCAGACCAGAGCCACCCAACCTGGGGCACAGTGCCCAGTTTAAAGCAGCATGCTGCATTTGTGCCACAGGATGTAAGGACAGTGTGGGAGCTCCTGAAATGCCATTGGTGTCTCCCTGCATCTGTGTGGAGATTACAGGATAAATTGAAGCATCCTAATTAAAACAATTAAAAGATTTAACTCCCTACATCCACAAGCCTTTGCTATAGTGTCTAAGTCCTACAAAATATCAAGTATAAGGAAGAAATCCTAAAAAAACACCAAGTATGAGGAAGAAACAATGGTCCACATTAACCCCCCATAAACTATGTAGCACATGGCTGAACACCACCTGGTACTCAGCTGGCTGCTCTGTTTAAGGGGTATTGTGAAATATCCATTAGTAAGGCCAAATATGTATTTATAAAACATAAACCATCTAATTAAGACATGAAAAGGAAAACTGGATGTCAAAATTAATAACAACATTTTCCCCTTGTTTCCATTTTTCACTGCCAGAAAGCTTTCATATTTTCCTTTTGTATGTATCTGTGGTTTTACTCCTGATGCTAGAAATTTGTTTCTGAAGCTAGTAAACTGCTCTAGTTTTTACTTTTTTCTTTTCTTTTCCTTAAAGAAGTAGCATGATTCATCAATGAATCAGGGTTCATTTCAGAATTTGACTGTAAATGGGACCGTGTCCAAATGACAACAATAACTAGGGGACAGGAGTATAAAGCTAAGCCAGAAATGTGTTACTGAAAGAATCTAGTGAAAGAAATGAAAATAAACCTACAATAAATTAATAAAATCAGCAGATCTATGCAATTCATGGCCTGGCAGGAGAAATGCACTCTTGGGTCACCACATGCGTGGTGCTTGGCTTGAGAGCTGGGATGACACCCTCTGTGCACAGCTCCTTCCCTGTCCTGCAGGCAGGAATGGCTTCCCAGCCTTTGGGATGCTGGTGGCTGTGCCAGCCAGGATGAGGCAGGGTGACCCATGACCCTGTGTGGCACTGGATCCCAGGAGCAGGTCTGCAGGTGGCACTGGCTGTGACAGCCACATGCAGGGAGCACAGGAAATCGTGCTGGGACACACACCTGCAGCTCACTGGAGGAGCTGCTGCAGCTCTGTGGACCTGGAAATCTTTTAAGGCCTTGTAATTTACTGCTCCTTCCAGTCCCGGACTCTGAACATCTAAAAACCCACCCTAGGATGCCTCTATAACCTTTAAACTTGTGTAAAGGAAATTTTTTATCCCATACTCTGATTAATTCCACGCAAAATCGTAACACATCAGGAATTACAGGATCAAATTTCATGTCAGAGGACAGTGCATGAGTAACTAAAATATATAAAAAAGGCGCCTTATTATACAGGCAAGGACAGAAGCCATGGTTCAGTGATGTAGTTTACAAGGAAAATGTCAATCAGAAGAACTAGACTATGAAAAAAATCTTCTGGATGATTTATAGGAAGACTGCAGCTGCTAAATCCCTCATCACCTCACCATATGTAATCCTCATGTTATATCAGAATTCATGAAATTGCCCTGTATTTATGTGGTTTTGAAAGCTGGGTGAGCTGGAGCTTGTCCTGAGCTTAAAAAGGTTGGATGCACTGCTCTACAATACCTTGTCATCCTCTTTTGCAGCCACTTAATATGACTGTATAAGGAAGAACATTTGTGTCTCATGTCTGTTGTAAGGCTAATCAAATTTACAGTTCAATTCTAGGGAGTTAATGCTATTGGGGATTTGGATGAGCTGAGGTTTGGTCATTACAAAATTTCAGCTGTGTTTAATGCTAGTTAAACTGCTTTATCATTCAGAAGACAGACTATAATTCTTCTTTAAAACTACTTTCCCCCCCAAATAAATGAAAATATATTGCTACACTGTATTTTTCTCGGCTTGTATTTTTACAGCTATTTCTGTGTCAGCAAATAGCAATTTCAGAGCAGAATTCATCTCCTGGGCTTTGCAATACTCTTTTAAAAAATACAGCAAACATACTCCAGTGAAATAAAAAATGGAGATGATGTGTTTAACAGCTTGATTTCAATGTGCCTTCCCCATCAACCACACAATATGCAATGAAATTCCAGTTGGTAATGCCAACATGGTAAAAGAGACACACATTTAGACTTAAAACGTACATTATGGGTGTTTGCATGCATTTTATATATTTTTATGAGCATTTTAAAAGTAGAATTTTATTTCCATTGCAGTATTTTGCAGTTTTAATAGAGAACAGTTATTACAGCACCACAAGTGGGTTCTCAGAAAGATTTCTGTGGTACCTTAAAACCTAAAAAAACCACAGACCTATAAAAATCTCACAGTTTCTTCACCCAGATATTTAGAATGTACTTTTTTTCTTGGTCCAGGTTTAGATTCAGCTCTGCATCAGGTTGTAAAGAGTTGGACTCCAGCTGAAGAACAGAATTGAAGTGCAAGAATTTCCATAGGCTAGATGTAATTTGAAAGGTCTTATTTCTTCTGAACTAGACGACTCCATGCTCATAGCTAAGAGAAACCCCATTGAGAGGCTCTACAGAACTACATTTACTGAAACATCAGGTAGCAAAAATTAAATGTTTCCTATTCTTTGGACAGGATGTGTGACATGAAACAAATAAGTAATTTTCTAGTTATTTTAACTTCAGCTACACATTTAGAAGAATTTTTGGTTTAGCGAGTACTGCCTTTTTTTGTTTGTTTCTTTTAGGACAGTCTGTCTTTCCAGGTATTATGCTGCATTTGTTTTTCAGTTAAAAATGTCTAGTGTTTGAGCTTTTTTAAAAATGAAAAGCCAATTTGCTCTGTATGTCATTTACACGATACCTGCCTTGGAGTCATCTTTATACAGCAGTACAGGCAGGACTGGTTACCCCAAAACCAAAACTCTCCAGAATAAAAGTTCATGTTTTCAGTAACTACATTTTGTTTGGTGCTTTCATTGCAAATAGCAGTGCAGGCAGAATATATTCCCATACTGGCTTGCAGCGAAAGCCAAGATTACTGAATCCAATTTTTGTTGGTTTTAATATTGTACCAACCTTTAAGACCCAAAAGGCAAACAAAAAAAAAATAAATTCAGAACTGGGGCAAGAGAAGAAATAATACTTCACTGAAACACCAGTTTTCTTAACAGCAAATGCTGACAGTTTGATGCCCACCAAAACCACCCTTAAACTTAATTTAAAAATTATTTAATGTATAATTATACTTTATGTTCTTTTCTGTGGTATCTAGGTTAGTGTTATAAAAAGACCAGTCAGTGAAAACAGCAAAGGCAGTGTGAGACATGCTATACCAAATATGTCTCAGAAGAATTTAGTACTCTGAGAGGAAGGGATTAAGAGAAGATGAATTGTTTGTGAGTAATTTTATTTATTATGTCACTTTGCCTCGTGAAGTTTTCATAGTTGGCCACATATCACCTGTTTCAAACTCAGTGAACTCCTAGAAGACCATGTCAAGGATACTGTGAGTCTTGATGTAGAAGATAAGATATGTGAAATGCATCATAGCATCCTTCAGTGATCTTAGAGCAGCAGTGTGCTCTCTTCTGCTATCATTAATAATAATGCACAGACTAAGTAACTCTTTGGGGGCAGAGACAGGTGAAGTGGCACACCGAATTATTCCACTAACCTTTCACCTTTGAAAGAGTGCTGAGGCCCAGGGCAGGAGTGAAAAGGAGCGCGGCAGCGCTAATCCCTGTTTGTGCGGCAATAAAACGAGCTCACGGTCAGGAGCCTGATCAACACACGCGCACAAACTGGAACAACGGCGTGATTCAAGGCAGAACAAAGGGCTCTGAATTGCTTTACACAGCCTACAAGCTGAACTACAATTTATTCCCGACTTTCACAAAAATCACAGTTTCAACTATCCACACAGAACATATTTAACGTCTGCGGGGCTCTTTGAAAGCAATACAGAAGAATGATAAAATGATCAATAAACACTGCATTAAAAAAAAAAGAACAAATAAAATTAGATGTTTCAGTAAAGAAAAATGGTTGTCAGTAGAGGAGAAAGGAGCAAATTCTAGAAAGATCAAGTGTCTACCAGGAAAAAAGTCAGTGAAGCTAATATCAATTTTAGAAATTATAGTTCACAGCAGAAACCACACAGTATTACATATAATGAATCTGCTTCTCATTTCAGGAACTAGTTTTATAGATTTGCCTGGTCACTTCTCAACATTCAATAGAAACATTCCAATATATATAGAAAGAAAGTCAAGTGGTCTTACAGTGGTGCCTTAGCTTCCCATCTGTGAAGCTAGACTAAAGCTTTTCCATCACCCAGCCTAAAAACTGCAAGGTATCTGGATAGTTTCATAAGTGTGGCTGTGTAGACGTAAATCACAAAAGGACTGCTATCCATGACTTGACTCTAAATTTTGAGCTCTGTAGAATTGCCAGAAACACATTTGACTTCTGTTTGCACAATCATTGCAGTTACACAAACTGCATATGCAACTTGATAACAATGTTCAAACTGTTGTCTGGAGGAAAAAAGGCTACCTATCTTCAAAAATAAAAGAGCCCTACAAATCTAGTTTAGGAAACATCCATTTACTAAAACATCCATTTTGTAAGCATGGAGGGAGAAATTCATTCCTCTCTCCAGACTTGTGTTTGATCGCTGTCAGGCTACCTACCACAGACCTGTGTGAAATATGAGGCTGCCTAAGAAAAAGATGTTTCAGAAATACGGAGTATTATCTGGCCCAATTTTATTAACGCAGCTCTTAAAGGAAAGTGTTGGCAGTGATTCATCTCTGTATCTTGCCAAGGGAAATCATTCTTGTTTAAAGAGAAGGAGTTTTTTTTTTCAGTCTTCAGCTTTTGCAAGATTTCTATAAACTTCACTGGCTGACTGGGAGTTAGCTGAGGCAATCATGGATCAGCGAGGCACAGTGTACTGATCTTGAGGAGTTGTCTTTAATTAAGGAAGAACATGCACCTATTAGAAGTGCCAGTATGCTGGAACAATTAAAATTCTGAAATAACACACTTCACTTTGATGCTTGGATGCATCTCAACATTAAAAGCACAGATACATTAGCAAAGTGTCTGTTCATAATAACGAACTCAATTGAGAAGTAGTTGTTGTTACTAGAAAAAATATTAATAAAAAGGTGTTAGTAACTGTAGCACTTAATTTAAAAGACATTACATGGCATGTGGTTTGATAAAATTTGAAGAAGTTACAGCAATATGCATTTACCTTGTGTAAGATGGCTGTGAGTGGATAATAAGAAAATCACAGCCCTCAGATCTCAACAGGTTGTCAAGCAACCAAAATGCTAAGACCCATAATTAAACTGGCTTTTATTCTTGGGGTCATAACTGTATTTTCAGAAAAGCACCGTGGATATGATTTTTCTAGTGTGCCTGAATATTCAGTAAGGGAGGGATAGCTACTCTGTAGTAATGCTTGTGTGTTTGGCATTTCTTCCTTCTAAAGATAATGGAACCAGTTTTCCTCTGGATCTGTGTCTCCTTATTTCCCACTAATCACCTCCTCCAGGCAAAGGATTGACCTATGGGTCTTACACATCCTGAACAAACAGTTTAACCCCTAAGCAACTGTGGGTAAAGCTCCTCTCTGTGACCATGCTTTGTAAGGTGTTAGACATCCTATAATTACACGTACCAAAGATAGATTGCTCTGCAAGGAAACCATGAGGTCCTACAGAATCCACTTACCATGTGGATTCCCAGAGGAGAGAGAAGGGAGGAGGTGTTACTGCATGGTCTGGTCTTTTAGACACTGAGAGAAAAACGAATCCTAAAGCCATCTTCACTCTTAGAAGTGTGTTTGAATGTGAGCAATATCAAAAATCTTCAACTTAAACATATCCATTTTAGGTCAGATGAGGGAGTCATCTGAATCCTGCTCTTGAATCTATCCTTTTGTACCTTTATTTCAATTCATCCTTAGAAAATAGAAAAGCCTATGAATGTTATGCTTATTTTGATTTATCAGATTCTCCCCTTCTCATCCTATTAAATCTCATTATTAATTTGTCAAATTTAAATCCAAACCTCAGTAATTATTTGTCAAATTTAAATCCAAAACTGCTATTAAGAATCTCATAAAAATGTCAAAAGAATGCAAGAGGCCTTTATTTACCAAAGGCAGGGTTAGTGAAGAATTTTATCCCTTCTAAAGGTCTAAAATAAAACTCTTTCATAGCCCAGGGCCTGAAATCCCTTGGCAAGTTGAATATCCATTGGAACAGGAATAGGAACTTAGGTGTAACTTGCATGAACACACCTCTTACTGTTACCCAATAACACAAACAACAGTCAGCCCTCTCCATTCCCTGTCTATACAGGCAATGACTGAGGAATCAGCAGCTGAGTGAGAAAATAACCCCATTTTAGCAACCAACTGGACTATCCACTTCTAGATTAACTTCAGAACATGAAAATAATTATACCTAATAATGAACATGTTCTAAAAGGTCTAGAAGGAAAAAACAGGTTAAACAAAATAACTAGCACTCATCATGCAGGCAAATTTTACTCCTGGATTAGTTGCAATGAAGTTACACGGCAATGCTGCAATAAGATTGAATTTGTGATATTTTACAGCAATAATTTCTTATTTAGTAATATTTAAAATAACTTTATTTGGAAATCTTATCTTTCCTGCCCGAGGGCTCACATTGACTCCTCTGGCATGCCTGACTAAATGATAATCACTTTGCAAAATTATTTCAGGCACTGGCATAAAGAGTAATAGGATTTAGCTGTAGAAAAAAGCTATACAAGGTAGAGATGAAAAAGACACAGAAGGTCGTAAAGGAATTCCTTTCGCCAGTATAATATTACGTCTTACAGTAAGTTCTACTTTCATGCCACTTTATACAGTCACTTTATCTAATCAATATTATAAAAACCCAAGCAATGAGGATTCCAGCCCCTGAGAATTTTCTGAAATCTGATGCGCCTTGGAGTTGCAAATGCCCTACTCCACAGAAGGGCCTTTTTCTAAGCTTTGTACAGATGGAAAATTCTACAAACAATTTACTAATCAAAGCTCTGTTTCTGTATCCCACACGAATACGAAACCTTACAGTACAGCCCATCCTTAAATTTGGGACAATTGCACCATGTATTTTGGTATTTAAGTAGCTGTCTACAACTCCATCTAATGCACCTGAACTTAATTTGCTGTGAAAAATGGGATTCTGAAACACACACTGCACATAATTTGTTTTATTTGTTGCCTTTGATAGACCTGCAAAACTGTAAAAAACAAACAATCGTTTCCTCCTCCCCTGCTGAATAATGTAGAAAATTAGCCATGCAAAATACGAGAGACATGTCTTGCAGCAATGTAAATCATCTCTGAAGGTAGAATCTGTATGATTCAGGAATATTAATTTCTGAAATCTTATGCAAGAAAGTCAGAGACTAAATGATTTAATAGCTAACATATCCAGGATTATAAATTTTGCTTTTCAGGACTGACTCTACATTCTTATTGGGAATCTGTTAGACAAATGTAGTAGGCTTCCTTTTAGGAGCTTAAAGAATGTGAAGCAGTGTGATTTCTAAGGTGAAACAAAAATAATAGTATTTTAAGAACGGGAAGAAACAGTCTTAAAATTAGTTGTGCTAATTAGGATCCCAAGAGTGGTTCTTAGGCAGTTAGAAATGTATGGCAAGAAATTTGAAAATCTGTCCCTGCCTTCATGTTAAAAAAGGTACACAAGGAAAAAAACAAACACACAAAACAAACCCCCATTTAGTAAAATGGAACAAAGTCTAAATGAAAAATATGGAGTACAAAAGCTCAGCAGGACTGATGCCAGTTACTCCAGTTGAGATTTGAGTTAACTAGGAATAATGAATATTAGATTACATTATTCTGAGATTAGAAAATTAATTTGATGTCTAAATTTATTGACTTTCTAGTTTTAGGTATTTTTAATTTATATATATTCAGTTCTATTAGTGAGAAAAAGAAATTCAGTAGAATGGGTTAAGCCTGGTAGTGATGTATCTACTTCATACAAAAAAAAAAAAGATTCCAATGTGATTAAAGAACTGTCTGTATTGGCAGACAAAACCTGCATGACATAAAGAAAATACATTTAATGACTGTAAAATAGTGGATTATATTAAGAAAGGCACTTTAAGTTTCTGTCTTGGATCTCATTCAAATTAAGCTAGAAATCTGTATTCTATATATAAGAAGTAATTCCTATTAAGAGAAATAAGAGCTTTATTTAAATACTTCACATTGTTAAACATTTAACATCGATGACTTATTTTGGTCTCAGTTCACACTAAGATTTATTATGTGTATGCACTAAATTACTTGTCTTCTCTTTGAGGTAATGGGCATAGCAAACCTCCACTAGTAGTTTTTAAATTACACATGTTTATTGGAAAGAAAATGAATCGCAACCTTTTGTATCTGTAGCATCCATCACTCATGCATTTTCTCAAGTACTTTTAATTTAATGATGGTTGAGCCTAAGCTTAAAGAAACTCTGTGTTCCTTCAGCAGAAATCAATAAACCTTTAAAAGGTTTATCATACAGCTTTTATAAGTTTAATGTCAAAAAATCCCACCAAAACTCAGGTGCATATTTCCAGCTTTACTTCCATTTTGTTCTAAGACTGTATTTTTTACATTCTAGAAACCCTTTTTGAGGAATAATAAAAATAGGAACAGTTAAGTGTTGTGACAAGGCTCCTTTTTCTTATGAGTGCCAGTTACATCCCTTTACATTTATTTCTTGTCGCAGATGTACAAAGCCTCTTTACTGATTGGGATTTTAGTCAATCTCTGATTTAATCAGATGCCATTTAATAAACTGATGGTTGGGTATTATTATGTCTGAAGTGCAATTTTTCTCACATCTCCTTAAGCAAAAACAAATTAGGAGCAGAAACATTATTGAAAGGGACAAGAAATCATTATTAGCATGGTCAAACCTTCTCCATTTAAGGAATGGTTGATATCTAAGGTGATTCCTCCAGGAAGGAAAAAAACCCACAAAATAAGATGTGACAGGTAATTTGGTAAAGAAGATTAAAAAAAAAAAAAAAAAAAAGAAATGGTCTTGTTTATCTTTTCCATTATAAGAAAGGAGCACAAACAAAACCCTAACACATTTAGCAAAAGTTAAAAGGAAGGATATGCTTCATATGCCAAATTGCTAATCACACACAAAAAATACAGTGTGGGAAGACTAGGAGGTGATTCAAGGAACTAAAAAAAGAATTAGAAAACTTAGTAGCCATGCACCACCTGAGCTACCATTGCAAAGGCTGTTCCTGTTCATGCTTCAGCACATAATCTGATTGTCAGCTGTGGCTAAGAAGGAATTTCCTTTGCTGTGTATTACTGTGTGAGTTAAGTGCTTTGAGGGATTTTTGCACTTTTCTGTGAACCACTGAGGGATGAGCAGTTGCAGGCAATGTACCTGACTCAATGAGTAGCACTGGTCTTCTGCTAGAGGATGACTGTACTCCTTTCTAGTCATTATTCTTTGCAGAGTTCCAGATACATCAGGAAAAAAACACACAACAGGGTAAGTGCGTCTGTGATTGGCATCTGGAGCTATAGCTAATGACTGCATCATGTCTTGGATATCACAAAATCCAGATTTTATTTTTAAAAAGTAATCTCTACCATTTGCTTTCTAAATTACATAAACCCACCGATTTTTTTATGTAAATATTTCCAGACACTTTTCAGAAAAAAAAAAGTTATTTAAACAGACTGTAGACTTCCAAAACCATAATGGGGGTTTAAAACTAAGTATTTATAAACAATCTTACTTCTATAGTTGTGTTAAGCTTTTTAATGATGTCTTGTGAGCTTTGAATAGCCTAAATCTAAACACACAAAAGCCTCTATGCTCAAAAATAATGGTGTTCTACCCATAAGGTGTTGTCAAAGTGCAACTGAAAAGAGCAATGATTTAGGCCAACATCAATAGTAATCCTGATCCAATTCTCCTCCCCCTGCACACATAATTAGGAGATATTCCAAGACATATTTTCCTGAGAACTACTAAAGGGATGACAGTTCACAAATGTTTTTCCTGCTGTTATAATAATCCCCACAGTCACGAGTTCATATTGAGGGGACTTAGTCAACTGATAAGAACAAATCTTGTAACAGTTTCATCAGCTTTTCATGGCAAAGGAAATTAATTCTATTTCAATGCTTATCTGTATGCAATTTTCATAGTGTGCTACTGCACTTCTTGCACTTACATCTGTTTAATTTCATGTTTATAGATCATGTCCACAGAGTTTGAGACATATAGGTGTATGTGTCTGCAAATATTTAAAGACCAGATGTACAGCAAGTCTCGTCCTGGCAGTGCTGAGAGGCTCCTAGTGAGAATTCAGATGTTTAAATCCCATGGGAAGTACTGAAAACCCTGCCAGCTGTCAGCCAGCAGCTTTAGGTGCCTAAATGCCTTTAACATATTGGTACTGTGTGTTCAGCTCAGAATATGAGAAACTGTAAGTGATTCAAACTATAGAATAGAAGTTAGTATTGTATACACACTACACCATAACTGGTATAGCACAGTGTCTTTTAAAAGGAAAGATAAAGCACTGATAAACTACTAAGAATTTGTAAATATCAGCTCTAGATTCTAAGATATGATCAGTGCAAATATGTACATTTACATATGTAGCAGGTTCTGCAAAACAGGGAGTGGAGCACACAGTATTTACAGACACACAAGTGCTTTTTTGCAAAAAGAACTTTGTCACAATTGATGGGATCATGTTTTCCCCTAGACAACCCCACCTTTGACAAAGTTATTCTGCACTCATTGAGAGCAGAACAAACCTCAGCAGTTTTATGCTGTGTTTTCCTTTCATTCTCCCTTAGGGCCACTGATTAGGATGGCCTTTATGCAGAACACCCATTTGCTCTGCTCTGAGCCCAGCAGCACCGAGGCACCAGAGCAACCACACACTGCTCTTTGTCTTTGCTAAGCCAGAGCCTCTGGAGCGAGCTCATTTCATCTGGCGACAGCTCTCGTCAGAGATCTAAAAAGGAGCAGAAATGTTATGCTGCAACTTAGAACAAACCAAAAAACACGACTCCCTGAACCGATTCCTCGTTGCTTTACCTCTCATTTACTGTGTGTTACTTGTTGCTGTGCTTGAGTGACATGGCATAGAGTATTTTCCTGCTTCAGATACAAAGAAAGCATTTTCCATTGTGTGCTGAAAGAGCCCAGAAACCTGCCCACTTCCTGACAGATTACAGTATACAAACTCTGAAGAAAAGGGAAAAAACAGCTCTAAGCTAAAGAATATAAATAATCTCAGACAACAGAGCAATTTCATTGTTTACACGACCCTCTGCTGCTTACAAAAAGGATATATGGGAAAATGAGATTGTTTTGTTGTATGTCTGATAATACTGTGTTGTGACATTGCACCTGGTAGCCTGTGGGTGCCAGGAAAGAACTAAAGTAGCAGGGCTTAGACAGCCTCATAAAATTGGACAAATTAATATTGTTGTACTAACTTAAAAGTATTTCAGTCATTTTCCGGAACATTCATCACATTTGACAAATCTACTCAAATATGGATTATTAAAGAATGAGTATTTATAATTTAAAGAGTATTTATAATGAGTATTTATAATTCTCTTGTCTTCTATGTATCTTGACAAATATGTTCAAAAAGGAAACAAAGTTTCACTAGAAATCTTAACAGCATATACTTGGCACAGGAAAACATAAGAATCCTTTCTGATAAACTGAACAAAGCTGATAAAGATGTTAAATGAGAAAGAAAAAAATTCAGATTGGATTCTGAAGTAGTTTCTGATAGTAGCAAAACATGCAGATTATAGCTTTAAGGAAAAAAAATTACAAGAATGAGAAAAATGAGAAGCAGCTCATCCCTTGAACTTGCTGTCATCCAGAGTTTCTAGATTCACTTCACAACTGAGGGTGAGGGGAAAAGAAGGAATGATAATTGGGCAGTCTAAAAAAATTGCAGAAGGAACACCTGATGTGAACTGGCACTGACAGAGAGCAGCCTCTGCTGTGGGGAAGCACGAGATGAGGAGGAGCACGGTACATGCTTCCTGCTAGATGAGATTTATGGAATAACGGAGAGAAACGCAGATACATCCAGGCTGCTGAGTGGTGAGGAGCACGGACCTGTTCTTCATTACCCAGGGCTGGGTAGCTATTTTAAAGCTTGAACATGGAAGCCAAATAGCAGAGCTGTGACCACAAGTCAGCCAAATTCCCACTCAGAGCCAAATGCTCCAGCACGGAACAGATTTTATTATTACAGCTATGTTACATTTTCCTTTATTAAGCAGCCTTGGATTTATTTTTAAACTTTTTTTTGGACAGGCTAGCGTTTTCAGTAATTCTGAAAATAGATCTTCTTTTATTGATACAGTGGACATCTATTAGTGTATTAAAATGCATTCTGGTATGGCTGGGGCTTTGCTGGTTGAAGAAGCAGAGCTGTTTCTGTAGAACCTGATGCATCAATACACACTTGCTTTGTCAGTGGCTGTGGCAATTGTGGCCCTTGGTGTCCCTGTGCCAGAGATGATCAGCCTAAAGCAGTGTCAGAGTATGGAGTGTGTCAGTGGGCAACAAAGTCTGGCAGCCTCGCTCCAGCTCCTGGTTGGAAGATGCATTTTTCTGACAGGGTTTAAGAGAACCTACTCCCCTTTGTCTGGGGTGTGCAGAAGACAATTTCATGTGTATTGTATTTTATATTGGGTATTCCAGGTACTTCTGTCAGTACCTGTCAATACCTTATGCAAATCTGTAGAGATTGTGGAATTGCTACAAACAAACATTTGGATGAAGCTTAAATTTCCCAAACACCAACACAAATTCAAAATGCTCAGAACTTTCCAGACAGCAGATCTGTCCATGTTGCACCTGGAGGAATGAACCCTGGCCAGAGCAATTCCAATAGCTGGCTTTGGGGATGGCTGCTGAAGGCCAGCCTGCAACGGGACAGGGCAGTGGCATTGCAGCAGGGCACCAACTTCCCTCCAAGGATGTGTGCTGCTGTCTCAAAGGGAAATGGGCTGAGAATTGCTAATTCAGTTCTTTCCCTTCCCTGACTTAAATCTTCCCACCTACTCTTGTTTCGCATAGGTTCTGGAAACAGCTGCAACTCCAGTAGCTTTGTAGCAGGGCAATACTGTTCAGGCTTTTAAGATTATGTTGAAAAGCCACTCTCCAAAGTGCAGTTTTAGATCCCATTGAGGATCAAAGATATGCATTAAATTACACTATTGAATCCTCTTCTGCAAAAGATGACAGAACTGGGATTTTATACCCTCAGCAACAAGAGTACAGAACCTTGCACACCCTTAGGAAAACGATAAGGGGAAAAAATGAAAATAGAAAAGAGAAAAAAAGAAAATGAATAATGTAGTAACTAAATCCCATCTCTGAAGTTTCTTAAATACAATCACCTTCATGCAGGTATAAGTAAGGGTGTTAATATCTTTTGGCAGAAAATTTAGGCAGACTTAAATCATGCCAAACTACATGGATAACTTGTAATTGCAAAAGAAAGAGAACAATATCATGTCATCCAAAATTGCCTGTTATACCTACTCTGTGATAAAAACAAGGATGTTTCTGGCGAAGTTCAAGGCAAAATGTAAGGATGACTCATATGAAGAAAGTTTAAAAGCATGTCTTATGTCCCTTAGTGAGACACATAAAGATCCCCATCACCTTAGGACCTTTGACTTTGCTTATCTATGCTTAGATAAATGTAAGTCATTAAAATGCAGAGCCACATTACTTCATGTGGGTTAACAAAGCATGAAACCCTCTAGTAAATTCATGATTCATGGCAGTACTTGTAAGAAACAGCACATCCACCTCTAGCCAGGGTACAATATATTTGAAAGCTACAATGTACGTTGAAGAGTTCTTTAACATAAATAGTCTGCTTTTCAAATGTGCTGAGCAACTTCAGCTACTATAAAAATTGATGGGTCTCACATCAAAGTAATGTAGTGCTACTTGTCCAAAGTAATGTAGTGCTTCTCATCTACTCTTGTAAGTACATTTATTGTGAGGACACACGTGCTTCAGCCTCAAACTACATTCATAGCAAACTTTACATGTAACACTAAACAAACTGCCTCACACTTTCTGGTGAGCTTAAAAGGTAATGAGACAAGCAGCTTTACACTGCTATGTCACTGAAGTATCTGAGAGCAGAGCAACCAACTTGACTAGTGCTGACCCCAGTGAAATGGGTGCTGCAGGCAGTTGTTTGAGCATTTCCTTTGCCAGAGGTTAATGTCCTTTCTAGCAAAAGCTTTTTCTTTCTTTTACCCTTCCTTTCTTTTTTTCCCCCTTTCCTTTTTTCTCTTTCCTTTTCCTCTTTTCCTTTCTCTACCATTTCACTCAATTGAGTTAAAAAGCAGACAAACAGTGAAAATGACAGGGCTAAGACAGAAATAACCTTCAGTGGGGCTGCCAAGTGAGATAGGCACATCCAGCAGGGAGCAGTAAATATTTCCACCCGGATGGCGGTGATGATGAGCAGGTTAGTCTGTCTTGCTGTGCCTCATGCCCCAGTGAACTCCAAGAGACAGGCACATTCAGGAAGGATGAGTGCAGTGAGGATGAGCAGGGGAACAGAAGGAGGCTCACAGACACAGGTCTGGTAGAGTGCATCAAATAAAAACAACGAGGGAAGAGGATGGTTCATCATTAGTACACCGGGAGGGAAAAACAGAAAAATGGTCACTTAAGCTACAGGACAAGACTTGCTTAAAAACAATTGGTTTTATAATTCCTGTGAGTCAGTTCAGATTAGGAATCAGGCAGAGCTTTCTTAAGAGCAAAGCAAGTGAGTCTCTGTAGAGCCCTTCAGCAGTTACTTTGGCTGCAGCTGCCACCCAAGTGTTCAGCCTCATGTTTGTGGGAAAGCAGTGCTGTGTCTGGCCACATCTCAGCCTGCCACTCTCATCCTCTGTGTGCATGCCCTGGCACATCCCCATCGCAGGAGCTCACACAAGGGCATGGCTGCCATGCAGGGAAGAGGGCCAGGAGCAGCAGCAAAGCATTTGGCTCCAGAATGTCAACTGAGGGATAAAATCCCCACTGACCGTGGATATTGCATGTGGGGAAAATGGTAAGGAGCCAGAGCCAGAGGATGACACCAAAAGGAAGAGACTGGTGCGAGGGAGAGGTAGGCTTTGTTTTGATGCTCTAATCAAGGCTCAGCTGAATGTTATTAAGCAGACATGACTTGATGTTAAGACTGTTCAGACATCAGGGATAATCATGCCAGCCAAGTTCAGATTTTGAATGTGAAGAAGGAAGCCAGGCAAAGAAAAGTGTTGCAGTGTTACAATTTATTTTGTCTGAAGCATTTGCAAATGATACTATTCCTGGGATTTGAGAACCTTTGTCAGGGCCAGGATGGCAATGATCAACTGAGAAAAATAAACATTCTAACCCAGATCAGCATCACCAGCTCTGTAACTATAAAAAATAATTAATTTGCTTAGCACTTCAAACTCAGTAGAATACAAAATCTCAGGGGCCATCTGCACTTGAAGGCTCTTTGGATTAAGGCAGTGTGGGAATTTACACTCCCCAGGCTCTGCTTCAACACTTTAAGTACAATTGACTTTTACTCCAAGCAAGACAGGTTTTTGTAACTTAATATATTTTCAAAGTGGGGAGTGTCCACACATGGAGTTACTCTGCAATAACTGACTGTCCCCATAGGCCAGCCCTAGCAGCTAACACAGGGAGCAGGCATTTTCAGCACTCAAGCACAGAGCCTATAAACATTCACTCACTCACTCACTCACTCACTCACTCACTCACTCACTCACTCA
>JAHLSL010000044.1:7608572-7786131 GCA_025920805.1 Petroica traversi
TCA
The DNA here is from genome assembly GCA_025920805.1 of Petroica traversi. NCBI lineage: Eukaryota > Metazoa > Chordata > Aves > Passeriformes > Petroicidae > Petroica > Petroica traversi. The sequence continues at coordinate 7,608,576 of JAHLSL010000044.1, forward strand.
CTCACTCACTCACTCACTCACTCACTCACTCACTCACTCACTCACTCACTCACTCACTCACTCACTAACACACTTCTTTTCAGGCAGGTGAAAGTATCCATCAGGTTTTGTGGGGTTGCTCCTGCACATGCCTAAGTATTTACAGGACTGGAGCCCTGCTCTGTAGAAAGGGATGTGTGCTGTGGCCTCGAGTACCACCTTAAAGAAAAATACTGATTCCTGGACTGGATGCTGGTGTATCCCACCATCTCTCCCATCCCCCTGATACATTTGGCTCTCTCACACTCCCAGATAATGCACACGTGTTCAGTCACACACAAACCCTATGATGCCCCTTCTCCCCATGGAAAAGTCAGCCAGCTGTTACAAAATTCAGACCTTTCATTAACACAGTTTACTGGCTGATACTGCCAAGCAAAACAGAGACAATTAATAATAATCGGGACTGAAGGGTCTGAGTCAGATTACAAGAACAGGATCGTATTAGTAGTTTAAAAAGGACAAACTTGGTCCTGCCTGGAGTGATAGGGAACAAAGGGTGGTGATGTATAACCAGGGAGGAAAGAGACTCTCTCTGTGGCTTGTGTAGATTACCGTGTGAATGACAGGAGCGGCAGGAGCAAATACCTCTTTTCATTTGCTCAGCCTGCTGGAGAAGAATAGCAGCGCCTGCCAATGGAGCTGCAGCTGTGCTTCAGCGCCGTTTAATCACTGTGTATGACTGAGGGTTAATTACCTGCCATTCTTATTCCTATTTGTTGTTCTAATGAAGATTTGCATAAATGTAAAGAGCAGGGGGTAACTGATACTTGATTCTTCCCTTTCGGAGGCCAGGGTGGAAGACTCGCCCATCCTAAGTGTTTATGTTTGTGGGAGATCCAATGTTGCCTTTCCATTTGACCTGATCTGCTTCTGGCTGATGAATGGTGAAAAAAAGAGTTCAAAGTTGCTTATCAAATCGAGATCCCTATTGTGTTTTTGCCTTTAGAAAGGGGCAGACTAACTGGATGGAGAGAGGACCAAGGGATTAGAAAATTACTCCCAGCTGACAGAGAGAAAAATATATATGCAAGTTTCTGCAGCTACTTATGTGTGTATATATATGTGATATATTTAAATGATATATGTATATATCAGGGACATATCTATCTATCTATCTATCCATCCATCCATCCATCTGAAGGCAAATAATGAATAAATTTTTAATGATAAAATACCACCAAAAATAATGGGACAAGCAGTACAACTGCAACTATCAAGCAATGTGACAAAAAGTAAGGACTCACACATTCCTACAAACCTTCTTTTGTATGTCACTAACATTCAAAGTTCACTTTTAAATAAAAGCAGTATCTTAACATGAAACAGGCAATTTCCAAGGAAGGCAAAAATGACTCAGCAGTTTGAAAATACCTGGTATCAGAGCCTTGTGAGAGCGGGATACAAATTGCACTAATTCATCAAAAAAGGGAAAATTTTGCCATGAAGCAGTGACAAAATCCAAAAATACTTCATAATTAAAAAGAAGATTTGAAAATGAAACATCATAAAATTATTTTATTTACTATGGTCAGGACAATGCTTAAGGCTGCTAACTGAAAGAGGCTAAATGGAATAGCTTCCAATTTTTGGTATGTTAGCTTGTTGTACATGACAATACAGTTTGGATAACTGTATTCAGTATTCTTCTTACACACTTGATGTGCTAAAACTGTTCTTTGACAGCATCTGTAAGGATTTAGTATTGAGAAGGCAGAAGTAGTGAATTTCTAAATTTCAAATCACTGCTGGAAATTGTCCAGCTTTCAAGATGACTGTATGCCTCCAAAGAGAGGTGACCACAAGAGCACATATTTACTGCCCATTTCTCAACCCCTACACAGCTTTGCAGTGTCTCTAGCTCTTTACCTGGTCTCTAAAACACATGAGAAAATACTAATTTGTTTTTTTTTTTTCACTTCTGTCATCTATCTGCTTGACTACCTACAGATACTTTTGCATATTTTTGGCCAAACACTACCAGAAATCAATCTTCCACAGTCATTAGCAGAGAGCATTCAATCCACATGAAATAAATGTGCCTAAAATGGTAACACTCTATCACTCTGGCTCTTAGGTGAAAGGAACACCACAGGTTTGAGTGTTCTATACAGTAACAAACCCACGTGAAAATAAAAGCAGTCAATCACGTTTTTGCCCGCTCTCACCTTATTTTGAGTTTTGAAATACTTCAATGTTCTACTACAGCTTTCAGTTCAGCCCCTGATTACACCAGAACCTCACATTCTGCCCTTTTCAGAGTAATTTTTAGCCCTTTGGGCAAATTAAAAGTAGTATTGAAGCATATAATAAAAAACCAGCAACAACCCTCATGACATATAAACAGATCATATAATTTTTCTTCAATGACTCTTTAGTAATTTCTACATATTATGATTTTCCAAGGCTACAGTCAGAATTCTGTATTGGTAAATAGGGTAAGAGAAAGTGGAAATTACAGATCTAGTGGTCAATGGCATAAAACAAATCTAAAAGAGCTGAGGGGAGAGGTTAAGTGCTGTGCTAGTTAATAAGAATGAGAGCTTGCTTTGAATACTCATGCTGACTGCCCAAGATACTGAATAAACCTCATTTAAACTAATTTTCATTATTTGTAGAGTCTGCGTTAGGCATCTATCATTGTCAGTGCTATTAATATGCTTTTCAGAGACCACATTATCAGCATATTTAAATGAAAGCTTTCCTTTTCAATATTTATTAACTCATTAATATTTCTTGGTACTAATATCCTGGTTGTAATACCCAAATTAGTGCATACTAAGGTATTTTCTACTGATCAAACTTTCTGAATTAAAAAAAATAAAATTCTCCAGCACTAAAACTGCATCTGAGCTCCTGAAATTCTGCTTTCTTTTTATACTATTTATATGAATGGCATTTAAAAATTGCATTTTTGTCTTTTTTTCAGTAGGTACCAGTGAACCAGAGCACCAACCACACTTTAGCGAGCTGACCAAACATGAACGATGAAATGAAAGAGGACACAGAAGTTGATCGGCCTTACCCGGGTTACAGTCTGTGAGGAGGGAGCAGATGGAGAGGAGAACTTTAGAAATGGTTAATGCTGGACTCCAGTTGTCCTTTAAAATGTCCAGGCAGATGACGCCTTGGCTGTTAATGTTACAGTGGTAGATCCTTGTCCGGAACGTTACCTGGAAAAGACAGCATCCCTCAGTACAACAGCGTTCAAGCCCGTAATTACACAATTATTAAACAATGAAAAATCACAGGAGCAAACATTCTACTTTCCAGGCTGCAGTGTCAGCACTCTGCTAAAGACTGGGTAGGACAAAATAAAGGAAATAAACTCTGCCTCTTGCATCTCTGGCCAGCAGTGAAACTGATTTGTATAGGCTGAGAATGGGACATATTTCCTGAACTTCCTCCTGCCTTAGTCTCATCAATCTTATCATTTTGTATACAAACAAAAAAAGCTGTTCCAGCCCCTGATCTGGACAATGCCCATAACTCAGGTCCACAGCTCTTTCACACTTTGAAGGGAGTCAGAACAAGACAGATTCTTCTACTGCTTTCATCTGTTCATCATCTGACACAACAGATTAAGCCATAAAAAAAAAAAATGTGGAGGCATCACAGCAGTAACTCCTGAAAAATTGAAGTGAAATATTTTTGAGAAAGGCTGCTCAAATAAAATGCTTTTATTTCCAAATTTTAAGTTATGTTTTTATCAATATGATTGTTTACAAGCAGTGTTTTTTGGCAGTTTCTTTTGATGATTTCTGCATCCATTTTATCTGGTCTTCCAGGTGATCCTATAGATAACAAACCAAGGATTTTTTAGCCCAGAATAATTTCCTCCTTCTTCAAATTGAAAACACAGGCTCTTTATTTTAAAAGAAGCTCTGCTATGAAAGTTCACTTCACAGTTCAGAATGGATACTGGGGCTACTAAGAAGGCACACTGTGAAAAAAGCATCTCTTGGAGGTCCATCAAGGACTAATTTCTCCATCAGTTCTACCCAAATGACAAGTCAAACCCAGATGGTTTCAACAACGTGTTCATAAAATCTGAAATTAAGACGTAGAATTTCAGACATCTACCTCACCACAGCCCTGCCAAGAGAGGGGCTGGGCAGGCAGGAGACAAAGCAGGCAAAGCAAATCCTGACTCAGGGGATAGCTCTTCACTCCACTTGGACAGTGCTGATGTGAGCTGGGAGTGCTTACAAACCCACCCCTGCCCTAGCACAGATAAACTTGTGTCTGGAGAGTAACATGAACTGGAGACAGGCACGCTCCTCTTCTGATCTTCCTCCCTATCAGAGGTCTCAGTGATCTGAGTGGGATTATCAGGTCACTTAGCAGCAAGCAGAAGAGAGAATACAAGTGACATAATACCTGGTACCTGGTTTACTTCTACAAAATATAAAATTAATATTTTAGATAATAATTAGAAATCTAGCACACTGAAAAATTCTGCCCCTTTGGAGTAAATCAAGAAGCTTTCACAAAATAATGGAAAGAAAAGGTAGCAGATTTATGGTATTAAAACATTGCATTCAACAGGAAATACTTTTTCTTGTAAGTACTTTTCCACATAAATCTGGAAAAATGCTTTTGGAGTCCATTGTCATCCACCAGTGATTTCTGTACTGAAGAACCCTACCAAGCAAGTTCATCAGTTTTTAAATGCATCTATATCTACACATATTGTTAATTAACAGGATAATTTGACAGTTTGCCACTCCATATCCTACATATTTGTTGTTCTTTCATTTTTTCCCCTTTACTTGTTGATTTGCTTATTGTTTTCCAGACTAATTGCTTCACTTCTGGGACTCCTATGAGAATTTAAAATATTTCTGGCACAATGATTTCAATTAATCCAAATGCTATAGCCAGATGATCTATTTTCTTCCCCTCATTAGAAGCCCAAACACACTCAGCATTTAGAGGGAAGGAAGTTGTTTGCAAGATCAGAAAAGTTACTTCTTTAAATAATTATCACTTGGTGATAAAATTATATGTCTGTCTACAAAGGCAAGCTATTTTGAACAAGAAAGGTTACCAATGCACAAAAGCCATAAACTCCCTTACACAAACTGCATGTCAAAAGTATCCAGAAAGGGAGATGGTGTGGAGGACCATCTGAATTGTAGGTGCTCATTAATTCCCCAGGTATATCAACTCCAGGAACTCTTATACTCCAGTTAGAAGTGAATCAGTGACTGCTTCCTAGCAGGACATCCCAGGACTCAGGCAAACACCTGCCTAATTTCAAGCATTGCATGCTAACTTTTCAGCACATCGTTGAAATGAAGTTTATGCTTTAACATTTTACCCCAACAAAGATGCTTCCCTGTACTTCCACAATGAAAAATTTGAGGGCTTTATTCAGTGGCATCTAAAAACACTGAATAGTAAGATATACATGGTCTCACTGAATGTGGGGGAAGCACTGACTCCATTGCATAGATTAAATTATACCCTCTAAAATATTTATAGACAGGTCAGTCTGAGCTTGTACCCTGCTTCAGAGGAGGTCATCAATTTGAGTGTGTATTTTAAGGTGGAACTGTTTTGCTGCCAGCAGAGAGGACAGACACTGCCACATTCCCCTACCTCAGCTGCTTCTGAAGCACTGAAGCAAGGACACTGTGAATTTGGCAGGATTCAGAGCCACTCAGATGAATGGAGGCAGTTCGTGTCTTTCATGAACTGTTCAACCCTCCATTGTCATCTTATCCTACCTGGTGGACAAATGTATGTGGGAACTACACTTGTTTGAGGTTGGAAGGATGTTTTTAGAAAATGCTTAGACCTGAAATGTAATATTTTTTTCACTACGAGTACCTATTAAACTCGTGACATTGAGAAAGGCAAGACAAGGCTTGCTGACAATGTCACCAACTTGCCAAATGTGCCAATAGACTTCAAAATGCCTGCCTAAGACAGAGGCATTTTAAATATTTTGATAATCAACATATTAATTATTTTGTAATGGCAATATGTTATATTTTACTAATTAATTTTAATATTGAAAAATCAATTCAATTAATTAATGAGAAGAATCACGGTGTTTAGAATTGCAAAAGAAGCTGTATTAGTAACAGTCTTAATAAGCTGGAAGTCGTGGCCTGAAGGTGGCAAGTAACAGAGCTCTCACCCCAAGGCAGCAGAGTACAAATGGCATGAGACATTGCTTTCCTCATCCACGTTCTGCCTCAAATTGCTGATAATGTGAGAAATGCTGACATGTAACTGGATGTTGTGCTTACCATACGTACATTTTAAGGTTATGCAGAGAGAAACCATGTTAATACCTTTCCAGGCGAACTGCATTTTCTTTATTACGGTCATATTTTTACCTTTGATGTCACTTAAATGTTTCCTTTAAATGGTGGACTCTAATTCCATTTATGCCCTAATGAAAACACCTGAAGAGTCCCATGTAGGGGCTCCAAGGAGTGTGTGGGTGTGCAGGCAAAGTCACCTTCAGACAATTAAATGTTAGAGGAGCAATTTATGGGTTTTCTTGAACAGTAAGTATCCTCTATGGATTTACTCTCTTTTGTTCTGCAATTTAAAGAGCATACCTAATTTCTGTTGAATAAAAGTACAGGTCAGGAAAATGCAAATTATGGGAAATAGGGAAAAATGAGACTACCTTCTAAAAACTGTGACTACCACAAACAAATTTCTAAAAGGTAATGATAAGGAATTTATATCAGTTTTGGAAGTAAACAATAATAAACTAATCTGTTATCTACTGCTGAATGCTGAACATGAAAGCTATGGTTCACTGAGTAGGTTTTAGGACTGAAATAAGACTTTTATAAAACCTGGGAAGAGGAAATTAAGATGGATTTCAGTTGAGTGATTGGAGGCAATTGGTTGAAGGCAAGATAAATAACTTCTGGATCTCAGAGTGATTTTGAACAACAGTTTTCCAGCATGACATAGTCTTAAAATAACTTCTAAAATACTATCAGACTTTTGCATCAAGGTCTAAACCAAACACTCACTATAGTGCCTGGTATCCTTGAATTGCTTAACTTTTCCTGCGGGATTCAGGGAGAGGCACCACGGCCCTGGGAGGGCTTGTCCCTCACTTTCAGACTCCACTGAATTCAGCTGTAACCTTCAAAAACATATCAGGAGGAAGAAATGATTCCACAGTTTTACAAATTACATGCAAAGGGTTACAGTGTGCCCTCAGGGTTTGCTTTCATCAGCCTGTTTGGGTTCAAACCCTCACCTCCTGCTTCTCAGTCACCGGAGTCTGGTGACTGCATAGGGAGAGAGGAAAGATTCCAGGAGAATAAACAAAAACAACCTGCTTTTGCTCAGCTAACACTGGAAACAGAGCTGAGATCCCAGGGCTCTCATTCCTGTGATTTTGGAAAGTTCCTTTTAAGACCTTTCATTTCTTACAAGGATGGAACCCTGCATGCCTGCCTGAGATGAAATTTCGTCTTCCTCAAATATTCCCCAGGAGTTCTGCTTTAATAAAACTGTAGTGGCACTACCTGAAGTGGAAGAAGTTGTACTGCATACAGAAAAGGTTATATATATCTAAAAATGTGATGCCATTTATGATGATATTCTTCGAGCTCAGGAGAGAGTAAGTTGCTCCCACCTCAGTTTGTCAGACTTTATGAGCAACATACTTATCTGTTCAGAAACAGAAAATAAAAACAAGATCGGGCTTACAATCTTTAGTCATATGAGAGAAATACTCTAAAACAATTGAAATGAAAAATTTATATAGCTCTGAATGACACAATGTTCATGCAATAATCTTTATATTAATTAGCACCCTTTAATTTCTTACAGCGTGCACTTCATTTATCCATGAACACTGAGGTTGCCTTCCTAAGATAGGGTGGACCATTTCCAGTTTGTTAGTATAGATTTGTAGCATACACATGAACAATTGTTGAGATACTTAATGGATTATCACAAAAAGTGCATAAAAAATAACTGGCCATATGATGCTCACTACCAAAGAACACATTTTAAGTTTAAACCAAGAAAGGAGCTTCATCCAGTTCTCAAAACACTTGATTACATCTAATTTTAGTTGGTAAAAGCCAGATATAATTTATTTTATTGAAGTGAAATATATGGTATCTGCATTAGCAGGAAATAATAAACTGTGATTACTTTTGCTTGACCTACAGAAAAGTCTGATATGCAAACTGTACTGTGTTTCTTTGGCAAAATGCACCACGCAAGACATCAGTAGCCAAAAGTGGTAACAATTCAAATGGATATAATAGCATCCACATGAGTTAACCTTAATATTACTGAAAATGAATCAGTATGCAACGTGAGTAATTATTCATTATATTCATGGTAATTACAAAACTGAGCAACTACTCACACTGTCTCATTGAACAGTGCTGCAGGGGAGGAAAAAATTGAATAAGCACAGCACTAAGCATCTATATATATAGATGTACATGCACATATATGCCCTCATTTTGCACACAGATTTAACAGCAGGAAAAGTAAAAAGGGACCTTGATAATCTTTGATGTATCTAAAAGGACAAATAAAATCCTAAAGGGTACAAAGTTTTCTGAAAACAAAGGACGAGAAGGAGAGGACAAGGGAAATGGATTGCTGTTTGAGTTAGGTACATTCATTACAGAAACAAGATGGTAATATACCAAGCATCAAAAGCTTTCTCTGACAAAGTCACTACGAGTTTTTGTAAAATGATTTTCATTTAATCAGAATAATCTTTCTTACAATTAGTAGTTCTGTATGGAAAGTCAGCAAAAAGTTCTTTTATAGAGAGCGAGTTTTTTTAAAGATTTACTGGCCATTTAACTTTTATAAAATAAATCCTCCCTTTTTGAAGTTTAAAGCATGCAGGCCATACTGTCCTACATGTACATCCCTCTCAGTTCACCAGAGTACTCCTTAATGGTGCTCCATGGTATGAGGCTTTATTCCTAGACTTTATTTTAAGAAAGAGGGGTCTTTTCTTCCTCACCCAATTCCAACAGCCTTTGGGTATTTAGGTACTTCCTCCATGAGAAGTCATAGGCAGATTGACTTCAAAACTGGAAACTTTTTGTCCTGATCAGTTCATCTGCTCTCATTTTATAGTAACAATGTGCATGAAATGCTTTCACATCTGTGTATATTTATCTGTGTGTGTGTAAAAGAGGACAAGAAACAACATTGACATATTATGTATTTTTAGATCCCATGCATTTTATGCAGTAATAAAACATGCCTGATGCAGCAGAATTATGTAGCTTCTGAAACATCCAATAGACAAGCTGTCTTTTGAAAATAAGTTTGACAAGCAGTACAAAAACCACTGCTGTGAGGCAGAAGATAATCCCCACAAGATGCCTCCACAGGCCCTCTTAAAGAGCTTCGTGTACTGGGCATTCACAGGAAATTGGAAGAAATGATAAACCACCTAAATCTTGAAGAAGGAAAACAGGAGGAGTTTAGTTGGATAGAGCTGTTTGCATCAAGACTAAATAAATCAATGGAAGCTACTGATATAAATGAGTGTATTATGAACAGAGTGAATAAGGAGGCTATTCATTAGAAGAATCATCGGCAATTCAATTTGCCAATTACTAGGAGAATTATCAGATTAATGAATTTAAAGGAAATCTCAGAGATTTACATGGCATTGCCTTATCAAATACATATTTTGCATTCACAATAAAATGTAGCTATTGATTCTCTCCTCAGCCTAACATAGTTCTCTCACACCTTAAAGTCCTCCACTTTAAAACTCTAATTGCATCATTTTGAGAGGCATTACAATTTCTTAAGCAGCCTCCTGGGTTTGACCTGTACTGCTGCACAATGGTTCAATGTCACCTGAAGGTATCACAGACTGATAGAATGGCTTGGGTTGTCAGGGACATTGAAGATCATTGAGTTCCAACCCTCCTGCTGTGGGCAGGGACACCTCACCCTGGAGCAGGATGCTCAAAGCACCATCCAACCTGATCTTCAACACTTCCAGGTATGGGGCATCCCAGGGATGCGACCTGTGGAACAAACTTTTTCACTGCAAGAAGTGCAAGCATGGGAACTGCACTCTGCAGCTCACATGCCTGGGAAGAGCTGCTCAGAGAAGAGCAGGACTGGGGCTGATCCTGCTGGCTCTGACAATGGTCTGCTGGTGGTAGGTTGTCCCTTTCTCCCTCTCAAAACCTCCCCTGCATCTGATTTCTGCATGCAAACACCCAAAGACTTCACTTGCTGGGAAAACCTGCCAACTCCATTTACTGTCACGGATGAAGAATTCCCGGGCTGCTCCCAGCAAGGAGATGCAAATAGAGAGGCTGGGCGAGAAGAACAAGGGAGCAGAGGCACAGCAGAGGGGCCGCGGGAGGCAGCGCTGTGGGAATGCGCCGGCTGGGGCAGCGCCACACCATCCGCAGGAGGAGGAGGAGGATGGGGAGGCCAGGAGGCAGCTGGAAAAAGCTGTGAGCAGCACAGCACGGCACGGAGAGCTAATAGGATGTGACAGAGGCTATGAGAGAAGTATGACGAGGCAAATGAATGTAAAGGATGAGGTTGACAGGAGACCACTGCACTTGAAGGCTGCCCTTACAATGGCAATAAGAGGAGGTAGACTGAAGCCCTGCCTGCAACAGGGCTGCAGAGATGGTAGAAAGGAGTTGATCAAATGGGCTGTACTTAAGGAGTTTCAGAGCTTCAAGTGTAAACTGTCTTAATAGAGATATATGCAATTTAAAATACATGTCTGCCTTGTAAGGTTCATTTTAACAATTCAGGTTAGAAATACCAAAGAATGCTTTTTTTTTTTTTTGCATCTACTCTTGTAAGCACTGTTTTTCTATTACACTGCCTATAAAAGTATCCTTAATGGCCAATCACATATAAAACAAGTATGAACATGTAGAATAGAAGCCAGGAACAAAAAGAATTGCCCCTCAGACATGAGGTTGAACTTACAAAATAGGTCGAGAATTCCACAAAAGGATATTTAGTGCATTGAGGTAAGTGCTATATTAAAATTATATATAAAAAAAACCCTGAAGAGATGTTTAATATTGCCATTAAGATCAGATTCTATAGAGATTGCACATTATATGTAAAATGAAAAGGACAGTCCAACAGCTGATTTAAACCATTTAGGCTTTCAAGTGCTAGGAATGATTTTTCAGTCAGTCGATAGGTACAGGAGATCTACATGGAGGAAACAAAGTTTTCTGTTATTTTAATTTTGATTTAGTGGTGCTTTAGCATATAGCAGCTTTCAAGTCCTATTTTTCAGTCAGCTGAGATTAAAGTCCCTAGCAATATTAATTGCAGAGTTGGGATTAAGAGATTCTATAAATCACTCAAATTCAAAAATACTAGGATATACTCAAATAGCAGAATACTAGGATAATGATAGATATATCCATATTGTATCAGTCCCAGCTAAATTGAATTGACACTGTAATAGACCGAATGTAGTCAAATATGAGAGTAGAAGTTAATAATAAAGATTATTCTTGATGAAAATGCAGACTCCACTGCAGTGACAATTCCTGGGAGGAAAGTTCTCTTAAAGAGCATTCATTTTTCTACAAACACCTGTACAAAAGACTGGTATGGCTTTCTGATTTGTCAAGGCTTGCTGCTCCAGAGGGACAGTGTGCAGGATAATGAAATTATTGCATTTCCTCCAATAGTGCAGCGTACACAAAGTTGCGATGTTAAATTCATACTGATGGCTGAATTTTAAAAGATCTCAGACCAAAACTTGGGGAATTCACTGATTTCTTATGTGGACTGAGGAGAGAAATTTAACTGAAACTACTTCTGTCAGTTCAGGCTGACTAAAAGATGTGATACCCCCTACTGAAATACACATGTACATATACATGTACACCCACAGATATATACACACACACCCCCTCTCAGAAGAGACATCTGTGCATGGCTATATCCCGTTCAATTCCCCAAAGAAGGAGCACAAGCGAGAGAGCTGTCCTCTGTTAAAGCCAAAGGGTGAACTGTCTGAATCCATTAAGGATGAAAGGAAGATAGTTAGCAGGAAAAAGAAATCTCAAAGGTATTTCTAAAGAAGGTTGAAGGGGTCATTAAGACACTGAAAAAATGTAAGGTTATTTCCTTTGCATGTCATCTAAGCATTTTTATTCATTCCTGCTCTGAACAGGGCACAGCTTTGTCTATTTTTCAGCCCCCTACACTACAAGGGAGGTGCTGTATTTTTTGGCTGAAGTGAAACCTCACCTTGTGACTGAGACTGAAGCTTCAGCAGCATCTGGCCTTTAGCAGAAAGTGAGCTCATGATCACATCTATGCCTCAATTTGTGTGTTCCATACCTTCCTTCTGTCTGGCATCTCACAAAACCAACGTGACACTGAGGATGCAGCCGAGAGGAGAACAGTGATTGTGCAGCCTTCCTGTTCTCTTGCTGACTCAGACAATGAGGTGCTCAGCTCATTTCTGCAGTGCTACAGCAGCTTCCTCACAGTGGAGGCAAGGAAATATTTTTAATTGATTAGAGCCTCCCAGAAAGCCAAAGCTAATTTGTCAGCTCTCAGATGAGCTGTTCTAAAAATCTTTTTTCCTGGTTGTAGAGCTAAATCAGAGTTAGGCTGGGCTGGCCCTCCATCACTCCTACTCAAGCTGAATTGGTCATACAGAGAGAAACTTTTTGGGGGAAGAACAACTCCCTCCTCTGCATGTGTGTGCTGCACTTGTGAGTGAAGCCAAATGCCTTCACTCACAAGATTTATAAAGAAAGCAGAGCTGAAAAGGTCAGTGACCTCAAGCTCAAAAAATTCAGAGTCCAATTCCAAGGCATGTGACAAAGCTGAAATACTGAAACAGACTGACTTCAAAGGGGAAGAAATTAATAGTGTGAGAGCAAATTATACTCTCACTTACCATATAGCATATACTCTGTCATGGTGAAGAATAACTTCATTTGATACTATGCTTATGGTTTAACTTTGGAAAGACACTGACAGGTAAGGACAGACAAAAAGAAAACTATGGATCCATAGGGAAAAAACTTGTTGGTGCAGACTGGAAGGGAAACCTGATGACAGTGATGTGTTGCTATACAAAACTTGAAATGTGGACTGGACCACACAGGAGAATTAATATGGAAAAAGAAGATAAAACTTGAAAATCTTCAGATTTTTGGAGGCTACAAAGGTGCAAAAACTGAAGAAACACCTAAAAGGGAAAGTTTGGATAGATACTTTTTTCTTTGTTAAACAAAACCCGAATGAAAGAGTGATTCACTTTCTTTTATGGGATAAAGGCAAAGTAGAAAAGCAGATTAACTGTCTAGAAGAGCAAATGAAAATTACTTTGTACATCTGCTAAAAAGAAAAACCAAAATATAGGTAGAACATCTGTACTCATGACTGTATCCAAAATCCATTTTCAATGTATATTTCTTATTTTAAAAATTATTTAACCCTCCTCAAGATCCATGTGTGGCATACACATGCATGATAATGGAGTGCACAGCATCTGAGAACAGGTAAGGAAAAGGGACCTTTCTGCAGATTTTAACACATTGGATTAGGCCCCTCAATAGTGACTATGTTATGTGACGTGGGAATTTGCCTTTGGAACCTCAGGCTGGGTCAAGTAATTGCATCTGGGAAACACAGTTTCTGTTTCTTCCCAGGTTTTTTGTGGTCACATTTTTGGAAGATCAATTTTGACAGTACTTGTTTAAATATTTCCTTACTTCATAGTGAATGAGGGACAAAAATGGCCCACAGAAATCTCAGGAGTAATTTATGAATTCAATCATAGTGAAAAATGTGAATTAGACCCTTTCTGCTATGTTCTTACAGGAAGGTAATCTTGCCAACACTCAGGATACATTTTATGTCTTTCTCAGTACATTTCACAGTCTTGTACTTTATCCCTAGGTTTTTTTTAAGATGATAGAGCCATAAGGAGTTAGAAAAATCAGAACATAATTACAAAGAAATCTAAAATTATCTATGCCTATAAACTTATTATAATCCATGATTCTGAGAACAGCACAAAATATCACAAATTTTGTGGTGAAGTAGAAGAGATGCCAACACACAGTGACACAGACAGCACTGTACCATGAGGCCATGTGTTATCTTCCATGTACTCAGTACCTTTCTTTTGCTAGAAATCACCTTGGGGAGAACATATTCAACTACCCTTCTCAGCAATACTGACTGGCAGCAGTTACCTTATGGTCTTCCCATGCCTGCTTTATTCAAGGGATTTCTCTAACTATTTTACCTCTGAATGAGTTTCATAATGTCTGAAAAATAGGTGTAATGAAATAGCAAAAGTTTGAAAGGTCAGGCAGCAGGATTGAAAATAGGGTTCGTTTAGAACTGTGGCTGAAGTAATCAGAATAAGAATCCATGTGCACAACACATGATTATGACACAGTTATATCCGACATTAGTCCCCTGTGCACACACACACTCATTACTTGCTTACAGGTGAAAACTCCCCTCATCATGAATACTGGCCTTTTAGCAATACAATATGGCACCATCAATTCTCTTATCCTTTATCAAGCAGTACATTTTCATATGATTTATATGCACACATTTCTTACAATGACAACTGGCATCAAGATAAAGGCAGACAATAAAACCTATTACGAAGCAGGACAAGAATCACCTCTTCATTTGACATTTCATTAATAAGCAATGCACAGCTGCATTACTCATGTCTCAAGATAACACAGTTGCTGGGCACAACCAAGTGCAGATAGAAAAAGATTTCACCTTGTGGTGAAATAGCAAACTGGACCTTCAACTTCTATTTTAAGAGGATGTCTATTGCATCCACTGCCTCAAGACTCAACAGATTCAACAGAGTGACAAAAGACATCCCTGTAACTTGTCTTTCAGAGCTAATTCTTACATATTGGCTCTCCGAGAGAACTTCAAGCTCTATTTTATACACCATACAGACATTCTTTCCCTCAAATAAAATAATTTTAACTTTTTTGGGGGGGCTGAACATAACCATTGCATGGCAGCTACCGCAAACAGACTTAGCCCAGGAAAGAAGTAAATAAATAGGGCCTGTTAAAACAGACCTTGTACAGCCAGTGGGCTGGGCTGGGGGAGGCAGGAAGAACAGGACAGGGAGAAGAACAGAACAGGACTGACCCCAGCTCAAAGTGCCCAGAGCTTTAACTAACTGAAGGAGAAGTAATAAAGCTTCGAATTCTTTCTTCACAACAGATACCTAAATCTGAAACTGTGCAGCCAGCAAGGTGCACAACCCCTCTAAGACCTCTCAGTGACGCCAAGGCTTCTCTAAACTGGAACACTAAAAGTGGGAAAAAAAGTTAGACCATCTTTAATACTGCTATAGTAACCCATCTTTAGGTCACTGGCTGGGAGAGTCCAATTTACAGAATGACAAGTGCTTTGCATTCACATCTCTCATTTGTTTTACGAAACTTTTCCTGATAATATCATTGTTATCTACTACTGTAAACATTACTACTGTGGCACTAAAATTCTGTATATAAGCGCTTATATTTCAATAGTCTACTCTTGTATCTGACATTGGTAATTCCTTCTCTCTGCAGGCCAGACAATGCATTTTAGCACGATGCTTGCCTTTTTTATAAACAGATTAGGCAGGTGGTTTGCAATAATCCTGTGACCCTTCAAAAATGCCCCATTTTGATATCCTCATCAGCAATTATTACGATTCGTTATTGACAATGCTCTGTATAAGACACATTCCATCCCATTTCTTTTTTCCCAGTCTTCCAGTCTTCCCAATGACTACATTTTTCAAGCTGATCATGGTTGATCACCTTCATGTTATTGATACAGTTCTCCATTTCTGGTTGGTATCATTATAGACAGCATTATAAAAAGAAACTGTGAGGAATTCTGTAGATTTCTGTCAGTCCAGTTTCTTGACTTTGGTGCCATATTTTCACATTCTTCCAGAAAACTGATGTAAGGCAATTACTTGTAATATCTTGCACCTGCAGGTATTACATGGGGTAATGAAATAGGTACATATTTTTGTCCAGACAGCCATGCAAGTCTGGTGAATTGTATGGGTCAACAGGAAGGACTAAGTATCTTCAGCTGCTTGTAAAGGGTGCAACTCAAATATAAGTGCATTCGTAAGAGAAACAAATCCAAATGTAAAAAAAAAGGTACTAGAAATTATGCAACCTTTTGCTGAATAAATGCATACCCATTCAGCTATACTGGCAGCATGCAAGCAAATTTTAGCCAGTTATTTAAATTCTTTCTATCAAAAGAGTCAAGTTTAAAAACTCATTATTGCTTTCAAAGTTTTATGCTTAATCCCAAAATTATACACCATCACGCACATTAAAAAATACCAGGAGGAGAAGACTCCTATCAGACTTTGAATATCCTTCTACTAACCTTGGGTGGTTTAAAGGGATAGTCCGGTGAAAAAGTTATGTCAAGGAAGAAAACTCCACCTTCATATACAGACCCTGGAGGCCCCAGTATAGTTGACCTCCATTCATAAATGTTGTCTCCTTTTGGTCCAGCACTAAAATAGAAAACAAAAATATAATAGCCACATACAATCAAGGATATATTGTATCAGTTATACTCTAGCAGTAGTACCACTGGTTTTCCTGTAAAACCTGAAACGAAAATTGTGTTTCACATTCATTAAGTTAGTCCCTAACAGAACATGCATCTGATGTCCTAAGCTCTGTCAGAGAAGAGATATATTGAACCAGGAAGAAGTATTAAAATCACATAATAAATTATTCAAATAAGCACAGAAAAATTCCCAACTGACTTATCTCAAATATTTTAGTGGGTAGATGTGAAGCATTTACAGTGCAAGAATACAGAGACTTTGCTGAGATGTCTTGTCAGTGTCTTGCTTCACAAGCCATCCTATTTTCACATACCTCCTCATCCACCTACCTCCTCAGTCAGTTGCAGTGTAATTACACACATTACACAGCACAGACTGTACTAAAGACTGAGCAGGGCACAATCAACCTTGCAGCTGCACTTGTCCCTAACCTAAGATCTCCAGTCACTAGCACAGAAGGCTGCTTTACTCTGCAGTTGTTGCCCTGTCTTAAAAATAATATAAACAGGAAGTGGTTTAAACTGTTGGATTATGCTAATTCAAAGCCCTTGGTTAAAAAATATTTAGTACTGAAAAAATATTTAACATGTGCAAAACATACTTCTGTTTGAAACAAGAAAAATCTCTCACCCATATGGTGAATTCCTGAAAAAAAATGAAATAAAATACTAACTAATAACAGTTCTTGGGCATGAGTCTTCTAAAAGCCAACACAGCCTCCTTTCATACAACATAATGCCTGTCCATACAAATATGTATTTTATTCAGGATGGCCTCTTATAGCATATGAAGACTTCTTTTTTGTTCACACCTTCTGATACCAGTCACTGATACAGGATCTGAATGCTAATTAGGATCAATTGGAATGGTGACTTCCAGGTATCTGATTAATATTTTTTAGAGGAAGGCAGTGCTGGTAGATATCTGAAATAAGCGATGTGGTATTGTCTTACGGCATTTCTTGTGAAACAATTCTTGTTATGTTTGCAGTGAAGGTTTCTGCAGCACACAGGGGTTTGTGGAATCACTCCGTGTGCAGAACAGCTGAAAGCTCTTGGCTATGCTCCATGCCTCACAATGTACCCAAGGCATACAATTATTATACGACATCATGCCATGTTCGCTGCTCAACTATTAGTTTTGTTCACTGAAAGTTAATAAAACCTGCTTTCACCTGCAATTCCTTGGGCTCCCTTCATTAAAACTTCTGACTGCATGATTCCCTGCATACAGCTGCATGACTTAGTCCTGTGCAGAGCACTTCATTAGTCATGGTACCTACATCCATTTTCTATAATAGCTGTTAATGCTTCTTGGCTTCCTAAACTACCTTGCTTTCTCAACAATAATGGGCTACAGAGACTATAACATTATGGAACGTTCATTTTCTATCAGCCATCGTAACAAAACTAGCAACTTTTTTAAAGATAAAATCTGGCTTTTTAAGTGTCACAATAGCAGAAGTGTTGCCATCCGTATTTCACAGTGTCGATAATACATCAGGTTGCTAGCTGCCAAACAAATTTAATTTACCCACTTCTCAGTTTGCATTAACCTTTGAATAATAAAGCACAGCTGAGACTGCTGTAAGAAACAAACCAGAGAATGAATAATTAAAGCCACCTCCACCGCCTTTAGAAAGACCAATCCTGAGTCAACAGGGAAGGTTTAATTGTGACTGAACTAGGCATTAAGGGGCTAATTGAACTCTTTATAAGCCCAAACAAATGCAGTCCTACATCAGTGGTATGGTATACAATGTTCACAGAAAATAAAACTCCTAAAAAAAGATTCAGGCAATTATTTCAAATAAAAAGGACAAGAAGCAAGGCAAGTCTAATTCTTACACCAAAAAAATGCCATAATATGTGAAAGGAATCCCTTTTCATTTTCTGCAGGAAAATGTTCTAACACTTAAAGTCAATGCCAGCAGGTTAAAATGGAATTGATATAAATGTCATTCCCAGAGAAACGGCTGGAAATAAGTAACAAAAGCTAGCCCTAGCTCTTTCAGAACTTATTTAGCCAGGAGGGGATGGTTGGGCCCTTTCTGGATTTGAGCGAGGCTCACTTTTTTTAATCAAAACTCTCTCTGATAGTGGCATTTTCACACTGTATATTATTTTTATTTGTTTTGCCTATTTATTTAATTGCATTAACATTTGAAATGAGCAGTCATTAATTAGAATAGTTGGAAAAAGCTCCATCTGCCAGTTGAACTGTTTCGGCACGTCCAGCTACAAGCCCAGCCTGATCACACTCTGAGGATGCTGATTAACATTAATTGAAGGTTTTCTTTGCAAATGAGAGATGAAGCTTTATTAAGTATTATTATTAATTTGAAGAATAGCTTAAATTGTATGGAGTGTGGGAAGACTGCTGTTACTGACGCCGCCGGTTTGAGTGCTTGCTGGCAGCAGCCATGTGAAATACCAGCCCATGTGCACAGGCAACAGCTGGTGTTAAGGGCAACAGCACACACAGCATCACGGTTCTTCACTTCTGCATTAATAATACAAAAAGTTTGACAGGTGTATTATCTTTGTTTTCCTTCTTTCTTAATTGTTAAGCCTTTTATTTACCCATATTACTGGCAAGCAGAATAGGCTTCACCAGAGAAAATTTCCATATGTGCAAGACCTCAGCCAGAGCCTTATTCTATAAGGTTTAAAATGCAAGAGGATTTAATTACCCTTCTCTCTACATGGATATCTGCCCGACACACTGAAACCCAAATGTTTTACATTCAGTATGATTTATATTCCAGCTCTATTAAAGTTACTGGCAACTAAACCACAGATCTCATAGAAAGCTCACCAAACAGCTCAGTGCCTGAAGTTCTGCAGTCTTTGGAAGGACAGATTCAGATGTGCACCCTCTCAGTGAAGGGCAGACTAAATTTGTCCTCAACTCAGCTGACCTAGGGCCAGAGCACACATGTGCTGCCCATGAGGAACCAACTGCTACAGCACTCAGCTCCAAGGGGGAGATAACAACGGCTGGGCAACTCCAGGTGGAAGTGGATGAACTGCAAGGTGGTGAGGAGGACAGGTCTGCTGTCAGACCAGCAGTGCAGCCTCCCAGTGTGAACCCAGACGCTGACAAACACTGACAAACAGTGACCCTGCAGGGTGCGGCAGCCAAGGAACCAGCAGAGAGGCTGTAGTGTGGCTCAGGAACTGGTGTTCTCCACGTCTCCAGTGTTACCACCCAGGTGGAATATGTAACAAAAGACCAAAGAGGTGCAGCTGAGCCCCTGGCGACTTGCAGTTATTAATGGCTTGTCAAGAGCCAGCTCTCTGTTGCCATTATTTCCTCACAGCTGATGAGACCCTGCACAGAATACTGCATTTCACTGCTGCGAAGGCCTGCTTGGTGGAAGAGCTGGAATAGGTGGACATGGAGCCAGTTTTCTTCCAGAATGACATCAATATAAGTATATGAAATTCAGGATAAAGGACTGAAAATGTGTAAAACAATCTTATTTTTATTTCACTCTCCTTTGCCTCTCCTGTATTTCAGTTCTGCCATGGCTTCCCACATAGATACTTGCAGGTGAAATGTATGGGCACCAGTTACAGTTATTAGCAAAACACTTTAAATGCTACTAGAAATTAATTATTTTGCTCTAAATATGCTTTAAATATCCACATGGAGTATTTTCTATTCCCTCAATATATTTTAGGCAGGCAGCCACTTGAAAGTAGTGTTGCTAAAAACTGCTTGTCCAGTGCAATCCATTACAAACAAGTTTTCCCTGCATTACAATATCCTAAAATATTAAATGCAAAATAATACATTAGGAGAGTTGTATGAAAACAACAGCACCCATGAGATATACCAGATGAAAACCTATCTGGAGAAGTTATTAATGAACAGTTGTTTTTTAGCTGTCATTTGTATACAAATGCACTGAATTTTCAGAGAATAACTAAAAAAATGAAAATTCAGAAGGTCAAAAAAATAAGACTATCTACCTAGGGTATCAAGTAGTCATATGAAACAGATTAGTCAAAATAATGTTATTCTTTTTAATGTAACTTGTATTTCTTGATTTCTTGCTTTCCCAATGTCTATGACTGGAAATAGCATAAATTTGTAGTGTGTTTCTGGTACAGTGGAAAATGAGGACTATTTCAGTGTCTTTCTTCCAGTCTTGGTCTCTGAATCTTGCTTGTATCCATCATTCAAGTGGATACTCTTTAACAGAAGGGAAAGGCACAAAACATGCAGGATTTTAACTTAAACTCTTTTCTAGATCTGATACATGAACAGTGCATGGCAGGGAAGTGAACAGGCCAAACAAAACAGGAAAGCAGGTTGGATGGAGGCCTTCCTGTTCCTCAGGACTCAGAGAGAAATTAAAAGATTCTTGTGGAGTGTGTGAGTTTTTATAAGAGGGAACAATAAAGCAGAACCAGGATATCATACTAACGTCCATGAACTCACTTTCCATGGCATTGTCTGGCAATTCCCTCCTATTATCGCATTATGGAATCTGAATTGTCTTAGCACACAGAAACACACATCAGTACCAGGGTTCCCCTGCCCTCTGTGCAGTCTGTGGAGGATGCAGTCCCTCTCAACTATCTTTGGTAATTTAAGAGTAGAAAGAAGAGGGATTCATGCAAGACTCTTTCTCTTCCTTTTATTGTGCAGAACATTGGCTTCAATGTTTAGTAGGAGTTTTCCCTCTGAGGTGAGAAGCTCATTACAGAATGATCTCAATTTCTAAGTATTACAATACAGTTTATTGCAATCCCTTTCCTTGCACATCTAACAAATATGCAGGAGCAGATCCTGCCCCTAGCTGCCTTCTGCCAATGCTTCTGGGAAGCCACTTGCCTAGAGGGCAAAGTGGTTACAAAAGTATTAGAAGATTGGCAAAATAATTTGAGAGCACAGCTGGTGAGGGGAGAAGATGGATGTGGCAAACCAGAGGACTGCAGATTCAGCTTTCAATGGGATATAGATCTCAAGAAGCAGATATGAAGCCTCATTAAAATAAACCAAGTACACCTTCTGCTGTCTGTTTTGAACATGGTGCCAATACTGAGTGTGTTTCCAAGTAAAAGTGGTGCTTTGGTCTTCACCACAGCTCGAGGTTGACCCTGTACTCAGGGACAGCCACGAGATGAGCAGTGGGGCTCTGCTGGGGAAGTGGCTGCTGCATAATCTCAAACTGGGAAGAAGCAAATCAGCAGCAGCTAGGCTGATGCATCACCGGGTAACTCAGACCCACCTCCATATCCCACCCAACCCTATTCAATGAAATACAAAACCAGAGCCATTGAGAAGCAGTGGCATCAGGGTCCCTGAGCCACTACCATGTTTCTGTAACTTTGGAATGGATACAGACAGTATTAGGATACAGATAGCACCAGCAGTACAGGTTATCTGCTGAATTTCTTCTGCTCTTGCCCCAATGCTCTCTCCTCTCCAACATGGAAGCCCACTTGATCCACCACCTCTAAAGCTTTATTACTCCCTTGTTACTGACTATTATTCTTTGTAGTACATGAATTTTCTAGTTCCTGCCTGAGGGTGGTCTCTCCCCCACCCTCTCTCTGTGACAATTCATTACTCCAACATGGTGGGTCCTTCCTCACTTCAGGTACATGCAGATCCCACTCCTCCCAACACCCTGCTTCTTTTTCCCCTCATCAAAAGCCATCAGCACATCCTGCTATTTTTCCATCTTTTTCCAGAAGTGAGGAGGGGGTGAAAAATCGTACAGGGGTGGTTTATTACAGTACAGTAATTTTGTTTCCTTCCTTCCCTGGGAAATGGAGAGCAAGCAGAGCTGGAGCTGCAGCAACAGTGGTGTAGGGAAGGGAAAGGGAGGTACAGCTGCCTACCCAGATGCTACAGTGATATCAGGAGGTACTTTGGTAAATGTATGTAATAAACAGTTGCCACAGCAGCCAAAAAAAATACAAAACAGAAACAAAGAGACAGCAGCGAGCACTGAGACTGCCCGTGGCAATGGGCACTGTTGTATGGTTAATAATACCTCTGCTATGAATAAAATTAGCAGGCTAGTCTCCAGGCAGTAAAATCAAAGAACAATTAAAGAAATAAACCCTTTCAGAATTAGAGATAAGTGCTTACTTGAGCTACAATATTGATGACTTAAATTTTCCTCAAGAAATAAACTCCATACTTTTAGAATGCATAACATTTTTTAACGTCTTTTTTTCCCCACTGAAGTTCTGTTGAAAACCCCTAAACTCTTCCTTTACAATTAATCAATTAATTAATTTATTCAAACTATCATAATCTGAATTCCTTCATCTAGATGGTGCAAAGAAGCGTCGTTATTAAAATGTTGGAAGATACTTATGGCTCTTACTGGTTATAATCTAGACCCAACCTAGAAATTTTTTAGCATTGAATTTGAGGCCCAAGAGATCTACTCTAGGTAAATTAACTCTTTAAGTAAATTAACAATATATATTCACATTTTAAAAGAGTTGTTTATTTTACTTTAAATAGACTCAACAGTTAGTGAAAAATCTTGACCTAACACATGAATTTGGGTCTAAGGTAGATCCAGTATTTTTGGTCAACCTACAATATGAATGGGAATTTATGTAGGGAATTTAGCTGGAATATCAATATTGTTAGATGACATAAACATGATTTTTCAGTAGGTATCTTTCATTAGGCTTGATTATTCATTAATGAAACTGAGGTTTAACTGGCTGGGCCACTTGTCACTCAGAAAGGTTTTGGCAGAGAGATACAAATCACTTACAACACTTTGTTTCCATTGCAGTGAGAGAATCAGCTGAAAATTTTGAATCACACTTTTTTCTAGTTCTTTCAGTTTTCTGATTGAGACCATCTTTCATTAAGAAACTTTCTTTTTTTTAAGTACTTTTAGGCAAGCAACAAGGGAAGGAGGATATTAAGACATTTTTCTAACTCAGACTGCAATTCTTTCAAAATGATTATATCCTGCTCTTATTATGTGCTTTTTATTGAAGCCAGTCACCATTTTCATGTACACTTTGGAATCAATATGTTTGTGGTATACCTGAGGAAGAACACATAGGAAAACTGATCCCAGAGAGCTGCCAAAGGAGCAATAGTGTATGGCAGGGTACTACTTGTTATTGGTTCTTATGCTTATGGAGACCACTGGAATTCAGTATGGTACAGCACTTTTAAATTGCCAGTCTTCTGTAGTTTTAACAAGGTATTTCTAGAGGTTCATTTATCACCCAAAGTGAGATGCCCTTTAACTCTGGGGCTTCCTGCCTCTTTCTTTCTTGCAACAAACATGCAGCACACCAGGTCAGTGTGTCCAAAGTCTCTATGAGGCAAACCCTTTTTTCTTGTGATAAATTTTCTCTGCCCTCCTATCACAGGAGTCATTAAAAATTATTGGCTGAAGCTGTGAAGCTGTGTTGTGTTTAAAATTAGTAAGTTTGGGCCACAGAATTAATAATAAATGAGATTAGGACCAAAGTCACTTAGCTGATTTTGTTATTCACTTCTAAATAATATTACTAAAAATTATTAAAAGTATCCTAGTGCTTTATCAGACTGGTAATATTCAAAGAGTACTTTGATGCTTTTATTCTCCAAAGCTCTGTCCTCAGAGCATTCCTGAGATAGAAACCATCATGAAGAGAACTGCTTCTTAATGCACAAAATAGTTATTTATATTATACTATCTACAGCAATTTATTCACTGCAAACACCATTACACAGTGTATGATCACAGCATGCTGAGTATTCACAATGAGATTTTAAAAATGGCAATTTTGTTAAGTATTCTCCGTTTTGTTCAGCTGAAGAAAATTGCATAAAACCCTTCACAGAAGCCTTGCCTTGCTCAGAGTGGGAAACAATAATTCGCCTCCTATTACACATCTATGGGCTCAATTCCCTTTTGCCACATCTATTGTTTCTTTTTCTTTTAAAGTAATACCAGTAACTGAAGTTCCAGCTCTTTTAAACCACCAGAAATTGACTGTATAGCTTAAAAAAGATAAAATATTTTTCAGCCTGATTTGTCTCTCTGGGAAATTATATCAAGCATGATTTGTAGCCCTATTTTAGTAAGAGAGAAAACCACAAGTAACTAGGAATGAAAAACACTACAGAAGAATGAATAGGCTGTCCTGGGACCTTCTAACATGACCTCCAACCTTGCAAGTTGCCAAGTGATATTATTTCCATGTTACTTCTAATTTGCTTTTCCTTGAGGTTTTTTTTTCTTTCCCAGGATTGCAATTTATTTTTCAAACTATAACTACTTTTTAATTTCGCAACATTTCCCTTTTCTGACAACAGTTGTAATTTACCATTATCTCTTCTCTAAGTTAATCAGAATCCATGACATGCAACAGTGGGGTGGCACCACCAGGCACTATATTTCTAAATTTTAAATCTAATTTAAAAGGATGAGGTGACTAAGTGCAGACAGATAACACAAAAACCCCAGAGCAGCTGGAAGATTTAAGAGGTGTAGTAGGGAAGAAAAGCCTTCTTTAAAACAGCATTGACTTTTTAGTTTCTGTGGAAACCTTATAGGCAATGCAGGAGAGAGAGGTAGACAGGACTGAAGCTCAAACATACTAGAAAGACTTCTCATGAATGGGTGGAACACACTGAAAGCTTTGGATTTGAAATGCATTTGATATGTTGATTTGATCATTTATAAAAAAATGATGGCAAATTCACGCTTTTTATCAGAAATGATGAAAAATGACAAAAAAGCCACACACAATGTATTAGTGATGAATGGATCAACTGAACTTCAACTAACACATCCTTCACTTTGAGATAATGGACTGCTGATTTCATATCATTCATATCATTTCTGATATGAAAAAATTCATATCAGAATTTTTTTTCTTATCCAAAAAAGACCTTGACACTACCTTACTTCTAAAAACATTAGTGTAAAATATTCTGCAGTAGTCAGACATTTCAGTAACTGAGAATTATTTAGACAGGATTATTTCTCATATATGTACACCCACATTTTCTGATTATTACAAATGCATATTCTCTATTCCTCAGAAAACTGGTCTTCTTGCTGGTCCACTAGCCATTGAACCTTTCCCCAACTTGCAAATGATTTATCCAGTGGCCTCTAAAGAAGTTTGATTTGTTCAAGACTAATCTTTAAGAGTCCTGTCTATAGGCAGTTGTCTAAATAAGAGCCTAGAAATTTTAAAACCTTATGCGACAAGAAAATTTGGAACTTTTTAGTCTGAAGGGGCCTGATTCTGAGGTTTCCTTTTGTGACACTTATAGAGACTTTAGTTTCTACACATAAGCTGCTTATAAAGCTGTTCCAAAATATTAATCAGGGGAAGCAATGAGGAGCAAATTTAAAGAAGTATTTACAGTTTATCTCAAACATACAATGCCACTGTAACCAACAAGTCTGCTTGTGTCCTTTTTGTAAACAGAGGAACAGGCTTAGATACAGACCCCCCTCACTCCTGTGGGAGATTCACACATGCTTACAAGTGAAATGCTTGCTTACACAAGGAAACAACTCTTTATTATGGCACAGATTAACTAACATGATGTTAAACACATTATAAAACAAGTAATTTCCTCCTGAGTAAACAAGCCTATAAAGCCAACAGGCACAGAAAAAGGAAATTTGATTCTCAAATCCATATACTTCAAAAGCAGATTCCTTTTATTTAGTCAATTTAGTTAAGAGGCTGTCCTATTTCTATAGATCTCTGGTAAACAGAAGAAAACACATTTGGAAATTACTGGCAAATGGACACGTTTTCACAACCTTTCCCCCTTCATTTGAAACGATTCTCTTTCTTCAAATATGGAGGTCCAAGGTGAAAGAAACCCTAAAATGTCTCTTGGTTGAGACTGATTGCCCCCATTGCAGCCCACGCTCTGACTTATCAGAAGAAATCACCATTTACAGTCAATTTTCTTAGCAGTGTCTGAGGTATGAACACTTTACACCACTTGACTGAGCAGCCAAAATGAACGGGGATGTGCCAGATGCAGACTGGGACCCAGTAATGTGGCTTCTTTTAAGTCAACAGAATATTGTTAAGGCTTTTTAATGTCTCTGGGGTGAGTGGACTCATCTGGATACATGACAGAGTAAATAGAAAATTAAATATAAAGGAATTTCTTGGCTTTTTATCAGTGTCATTTTCTCCTAGGATCTTTTGGGAGAGTCTTTAGGGCTAAAGTTACGAAGGGGCTAATGTAGGAAGTCTTATGCTCTGAAGTGGCTGGAATCCTCTCAAAATCAGACCTGGAGTTATCAAGTGTTGCTACAACAGTCCCCAAAATGGTCATGGCAAAGATTTCACTGTAAGAACAAGATCGTTCCAACGTGTTTCCAGTAAAGGGGAGCTCA
Organism: Petroica traversi; assembly: GCA_025920805.1. Taxonomy (NCBI): domain Eukaryota; kingdom Metazoa; phylum Chordata; class Aves; order Passeriformes; family Petroicidae; genus Petroica; species Petroica traversi. Next base: position 7,635,575 of record JAHLSL010000044.1, read on the forward strand.
CCTGGGACATCTGAGGCTACATTCTTCTCAGTACGCACACCTCCACGGTGCCCCCTGGATCAGAACTTCTGATTAGTAAACCATTCCTATAAATGGCCTTGCTTCATCCCTGCCTGTATTTAAAAGCAGGATTGAAAAATGCAAAGTGGTTCTGAGAAGAATGATGGCAAAATCAGTTTAAGAAAAGGACACCTGTTTGTCATATAAAGGTCACAGCAAAAGGGTATGGCTGGAAGGAGAAGTCCTCTGCCTTTGTTCTCAGGATGGCAAGGCAAACAGTGTGCAGCTACCTGCTGGTGAAAGCAATCTTCCCCTTAGAGCTGGAGCTGAGGAACTCAGAGCCCTGTAAAATTCCTCCCAAGGTTTCAGGTGACACTTTCACTACTTTCAGGGCCTCAAACGTGATCTACATGAGAAATGAACCTTATTTAATGAAGAATCAACACTTCTAATTAGTAAGAGGGAGCCATCATTCTAATTGGTAAGTCATAATCAATGACTCTGTCATAGAAGAATTAAACATCACATTTTTAAGACAGGTTTTTTTTATAACCACTGTGTATGTTCCCTACATCAACATAAAATAACAACAACAGTTGAAATTGCCATTATAACTTCCTTGGCAACAACAACTTGGAACCCCTACTCACACAGATGTTTTTTGCGTGAAAAAAATTACATTTGTGTTGTTTTCTTTCCCATTTTCAGTTCCAGCTCATCTCCTTGGCTCAGCTGCCAGTGATACCTTCTCTCAACCTTGTTTATTTACTTGTAAATTACTGCTTCTCTGCACTAAGTGACAAACAGCTGGTCATTGAGTCAGAGCTACCACCACGAGGAGAACCCCAGAACACTGCACTAGTCATGCAGAAATTCACAATGCAAAAATAACATGTGGCTTAACCTATGGACACTAGAGTTGTATTACTTATCTTTATCATGTGCTACTGCTTATCTTTATTATTCTAATCATGCTTGCTTAAATCTTGTGTATTCAAAGCAAACAGCTGGAGCAAATGGCTATGAGCTATGGAGTGTTCATCCTGTGGTCTCTAGTGCAGCCCTAGCCTAGATGGCTCCTGTCCAAACTGTCTGTAGACTCTTTGGTGCTCTCCATCTAATGAATAGATCTTTTACAAATCCATCTTTTGGTGGACAAACACCCCAAGTCATAAGATTATCAATGCTGACTCCAGCCTTGCTGGCAATGGATGGAGGGGGAACTACTTTGGCTGCATGTGCCTTGTTGGAGGCCCTGAGAATGCCACGGGAACACTTGACAGACAGCTGCCTGTCTTTACTGGTTATTCACTCATTAATTAGGGATGTATCTGTACTAATTGCTGTAAGGATCGGTCAAGAACTCCTCACAAACACCACACTTGTTGTGAGAGCTTTATCAGAAGAATGCCCTGCTCTCTATTTTCTAACGCAAAGGGAAGGCACGGTGGAGAAAATTCAAGCCATATTACTGTTTAAATAACTTGGATATGATCAAAGTCAGCAATGGTTCACCTGTACTGCTTGTGATAACTTAGTAGAAACCCAGCTGCCTGAGAAAGGTTTAAAATTTACCACTTCACGTATTAAGAGGAAAAAGTATTCTCTGTCAGATCATACTGAATCACAACAACGTGCATATGTATTCTTGTCATAGTTTCTGCACTTTTACTGGTTTTGTTGCCTTCAAAATAATCTTTTTTAAAATTAATGTACTTGCCAATTGTATATTCTGTAAGGGAGAGCAGCTGTTTCCTTACAACTGTATGCACAGCCTTTTGAAGAAAATTTTGTTTATTAATAGTAATCTGTTTTTCATAGCTTCGCAATTTCTTAGATAATAGGGTAAAACACAATCTTCCTTTCATGTTTTCTGCATAGCGAAGAGACAGATGCAATTGCAACAGACTACTTATGCTGAGGGCAAAACTTAGTACTGCTTAACGTGACTTAATGACTAAAAAATGTGTATCATTTATAGATGACATCTACTACTTTGCTAAGTTGTTATTATTATGGACAATGAGTATTCTTCCCTGCTGGTTAGTAAAAGGATTTGCAATTAAATCTGTTTTATTTTACTTGTTCAAGTAGATGCACTGAAAGCAACTGAGCTACTCACATAAGTAACACAAATGGGGTTTAGTCTTTTTTCTCAATCTTCTTCTAAACAGAGGCTCACATATAGCATACATATATTAACTTGAAACAAAGAACTGGGAGGAAGGGAAAAAACATCAGAACTGAAGAAAGGCTATTTTACAGCTACATAGACATGTAAACACCTCCAGGAACTTTGCTTAATAAGGCCATCAACTTTCAGCTATCATTCCATTGCCCGTGACAATCTTTGCATGAAAGCATTTCTTTCTCCCCCAGGCAACACTATCAAGTTAGTGCAGTTCCCTCGAAATACATAAATGCTGTATTTAAAATTAAATGTATAGCATATGGAGGACTGGAGCTGTGCTCTGGAAAGCACCCTTCCTCAGCCACCCAAAGGCACTGGGGTGCACAACCGTCCCTGGAAAATGTGGTAAATGTGACTGGGAAAATGTCAGAATACAGAAATTTCCTGTAGATTTTAACTCATATCAAGACATACTCTTGTGTAAAAGATACCACAGGGTTCACAACTGATCTTGAAACCCCCAAAACATGATGTGCATAATGAAGACGTCAACTCATGATTGTCTTATATATGAGCATTCCTCCCCTTATAGAATATAATTCTTGGCTTTTCTTAATGATATTGAACTGATTCACATGTTCATTTACCAAACTAAATGTATCCAACCCAAAACAGAGAAGCTGTGAGTGACACACAGCTTTCCTGGGAAATGATGGAGTACTCAAAAGTTGATCTGGGTTTCAATGACACTAGGGATAAAACTCTCACTGACTTCAATACTATGCACAAAAGCAAGCATTTATGAAACCACTTACAAGAACATAAAATGTCCATGATGTTGTGCCTGCAATTTTAAAATCACCTAATTTCAGTGAGTCTCATGGAAAAAAACCAGTCTTGTGTATATAATTATACATTCAAATTTATGTTGACCTACTTTAAATTGTTTCAGTTTATCATGTTAGGAAAAATAATCTAAAGCTGTAACCTCAGATGATCAAAAAAAACCCCACCCCAAACCTTCAAAATCAAAAAGCAGTGTATGGTGCTTTGGTTCCTGAAACCACCAAGCTTTGATCAATGCTCTTTTTTTGTTGCTTTATTTTCTTTTGGTTTTTAATTTATTTTTAAATTTTTTTTGCAATATTTCAGAATCACAAGAAAATATGAACCACACTTGTTGGTTGTCTTCCATTCACGTCACTTTAGAGGGAGTCTGTGTTTGTGCAGAATGATTTAAATACAACTCTCTGACATTCAAAACTGAAACGTCTGTTCCTGTGTGAAAGAAAAGAACTCATTAACTTGGGAAGTCTATTAACTTGTTTGACAAATCTAGTTTTTTTAGATTTTTGGTGTACATTTCTTCATAAACTAATACTCCCTGTTTAAAGAATATTTCTATTTTCGTTTGCATTTTTACATTTATTTTCAAGTAATTATATCACTGATAGGGATTATATTGAGTTCAGGACTCAAATCTTACTACAATATAAAACAAATTAAATACTTTTACATTAATACTTTCTCCACAGAGGTAGAAGGTCAAACAGAGTAGCACCAGACAGCAAAAAATGAATTAGTAAACTGAAGGAAAGATAATCAGTCTGGTTTCAAGGTTAACTTTCTGCTCCTTATTGCAGTGAAGTTTTCTTTCCCCTCCTATTTTTGAACTTCTAAGAGCATGCCAATTCCAGCTTGCTGTGCTACTGTAGGAGAAATGACACAAACAGACAAAATGTCCAAGAATCACACCACCTTACAGAAACCCACCCCTGCTCCTCAGTCACTCCTTCTGAAAAAAAATCTGGACCAGAGAAATAGCCTTTCTGTTGAAAATCAGGAAACTGAGGTCCTGGCAAACTGACAAGTAAAGTATATTTATCTTCCCCAAAAACATGACTGTGTGAGTAAAAGGTGCTTCCAAACATGAGCAGTCGGCTGCCTCCCCGGATGTGACTGTAAATATTGTGTTTAAATACAGAATCATAATATTTACAAATAGAAATTACACACAGCATGTCCTTCAAAATCTCTCTGCCATTGTCTGGAGGTTTTTGTGGTAAACAAACTAGCATAAACCGTGGGTAGTAAAAGTGGTTTAAAAATAATTTTGTTTTTTGCATATGAAGCAGTATTAGCAACAGCCATTGCTCTCATGTTGACATTGCTGTCTTATTTCATTCTGTACTTTGACTTAATAAACAAAAAAAAAAATACATTCTACTTCACAGATCGAGGTAAAACTGCAAATACTGAGTTTTTTTTCACTTTGCAAGCTTTGGAAAGCTTACCTAAAATGTCCCTACACCTTATTGCATGAATAACTTATGTCTGAACTTTCATATATTTCAAAGAAATGACAGGAGAGATTTAATGTGGCAAGTGCCTCAAATACAATTTAAATTTATGTTTTCAACTTAGGCAAATTAGAATTCCTCAACAATGTTACTTTAAACTTTTGCATTGCCATATCTCAAAAACTTAATGTCTTTTTTTCTCCATCCCTTTTCATCTCTGTTTTCCTATAATAGCCTCAAGTATTTTCATTTGTCAGCTATAAAACATTATAGTTATTCATTACATATGGCCTTGGCATACTTGTTACAGCTACCTAGAGTACATTTCAATATCAGAATACATTTCTCAGTTTAATACACTACTAATGAATCAAATAAAATCCAAGTGGTTTGGGGCTTCAGCTGACACTAACTTATTACCCCCGTAATCACATCATGAGCAGAAGTGGCTCAGTACCTTTTGCTCCATGTTTGCAGAGAAACTCATCACAATATTCTTGCTTTGTGGTTTATAATTACTTCCAAATCTCAGAAAATGGACTTACATGTACACTGGAAATTATTTTTGCAGGGGAGGTTGTGTTATGCTAGCCACCACAGATGCCCAAAAATCAACATCCAAAAAAATGCATTCCCAAATCTGCATCCACAATTATTTTCCTGGCATTTTAAAGACAGTAGTTTGCTTCATTAAAATACTTCACACCAGTCCTCCTCACCAAAGACCGACCCAGAACCAGAAACTCCTGACTGAGGAGTGGGGGTGGGCAGCTGTTCCCTTGCCAAATACATTTTCAAATCCTTTAACAACCCACGCTCAAGACATTCTTCATTCATTCAATAATATTTCTTGTACAGGCACACTGAAGGAAAAAGAGAAAGGGTCAGAGCAACGCCTAGTCCTTTGCTGTGGGATTCCCACACAAGGAAAAAGACCTGGACTTGAGGGGTGAAGTTTTATGAAGTTATTTCTCTGCAGTCACGCGTAGCACAGCTGGCAGTCACTGCTCTGCAATAGTTAAAACTTAATAACACGTTGCTGTAAATACTTTCTATGGGGTGACGCCAATGAAAATATTCACAGTACTATAAAGAGGAGTCATTAATTATCTTCAGGTCTGACCAAATGTTAGGACCTAGTACTAAAAATACATATGGAGGTGAACAACAGGATTTTGTGCACATGAAGCTACTTAAGGACATAAGATGCTCGCTACCCACGCTTCCAAGAAGCAGCTTACTGTTTTTGACACCAAAGTGAAGAGTTATATTCTAGGAATTGAAATAAATTTCTTTTATAGCATTATTTTTCAGCCAGGACACTACCAGAAGGCACTAATAAAGAAGGCCTATTTAGTTCTCAATTACCCAAGGATGGTGTATTTCACACAGCTTTAAGAGTTTAGTTGTGGATTTTCAGGGGGTATTTTTGCTTTTTGTGGTTATAGAGCATGTGACAAGTACCCACAGCAGGCACAGATACGAGACTTGTTATCAGCCCAGAGAAATGTTATAATCAGGTTTTCATCTGCTCAGCAGAAGTTCAAACCCAGGATGTCTCGTGTTGAACATCTGTACCTGCTGTAGCACATGACAGTGGGAAACAAGTTTTAGAGCTTGAGGTGAAGAGACCCAACCTCTTCATGCAACACCTTAGTGTGCTGGTCTGTCTTAATTGACTCTTTTTAACTACAGAGGTAGGTTCAGCCTGGCTGCAATACATCCTGCAGGGAGAGGAAAATGAGAAAACCGACTGTGGTACCTCTAATGAGTAGAATACTTCAGCACATATCCTGATTCACTGTTTATAAGGAATCTATTTACTTTAAGATAGGCAAACAAAATCTCTGTCAATGAGTAGAATAAACACTGTTCAGAGCGGAACCATTTGCAACATACTTTAATTGGCAATTTTCCCTTGATAACTTATATAACATCTTTCATATGAGGATTCTGCCACTCTTTTTTTGTCCCTGTATTAAGAGATATGAAAACTGATACACAAAATACATTATCTTAATAATAGAGCTTAGAATAATACATAAATTATCACAGGGATCGCACTTGTTTTCTGTAACCAGATGAATGCAACCAGAGTAAGAAAGTAAGGTAAAATACCACCACCGTTAAAAAAAATCAGCATTTTTGCTTCAGAACAGATGGCAATATGAAATTAATTTAATTATTTTTATTTTAAAAGGGCTTTTATATGCTCTGTTCTTCTTCTTTAAATCGGGCAATACCTTCCCTCGAGAGTCTGTACCAATACTATTGGATATCTTCACTGGTGACACAGACAGTGAAATTGAGTGCACCCTCAGCCCTTCTGAGGATGGCACCAAGCTGAGGGGTGCCCTTGGTGTGTTTGAGGGAAGGGATGCCATCCAGAGGGACCCTGATAGGCTCCCTGATAGGCAATGGTTTTAAACTGAAAGAGGGTAGATACAGATTGGATATAAGGAAGAATGATTTTTAAGAGGGTGCTGAGACCCTGGAATAGGCAGTCCAGGGAAGCTGCGGATGCCCCATCTCCGAAGTGTTCAAGGTCTGGCTGGATGGGGCACTGAGCAACCTCATCTGGTGAAAGATGGCCCTGCCCATGCTCCTAGAAGTTCTTTTAAGGTCTCTTTCAACCCAAACTATCCTGTGGTTCTATGAATCTATCACTTTGTATCATATTAAAAAATACACTGAACAATCCTAACACATCACACTGTGAGGACACACACACATTTCCATGATTTCATTTTCACTAGAATAACCACCTCCTTTTCTTTATGTTCCCCAGCACGTTGTTATCAGAAAATGTACTCTTTCAAGAGTTTGTCAATACCAACTAGAGCTGCCTGTAGCAAAATGACCCTCCCCTCCTCACTTCTAACACATGCATATGTAAAAAAACTCTCACAAAGTAATGGGACAAACATTGTCATGATACAATTCTGAACTGTACTGGCTTACTGAGGATTAAACTTGGCTGAGGAAGATCATTAGGAACACAAATGGCTAGAGAAACATTTTTTTAAATCATGGAAGTGGACTGTAGAAGCTCACAATGGAGTAAAAATGTAAACAGCTGAATAAAGATAATTACACAACACTCTGACCCAAGATCAGCACTGTCAGAATGTGATTTAATGTAAAGAAACACACACTACCAGACAAAAATAGAATAAGATAAAAAATTCTCCCAGGTTCAATGCAAAAGATCTTTTCCCCTTAGAGAAAACTGCATAAAAAGCTTCCTCTCTTCAGAGCAGGCAACAGAATGGAAGGGAATTAAAAGAGGCAGGTAAAATCTCTGCATTTCCAAACATTATTCAAGGCTAGAAAATGAAAATGTTTCATTACAAGGAGAAAGACAAATCTGATCAAAGTCAGTCAACACGCTTATTTATACCTCAGCAAACACCTTGGGTCCGCATTTTGTCAGTCTGCAGAAAGCAAAATATTTTTCTGACCTCATAAATTGGCAAGAAATGGCAGGTGTGCTGATCTATTCAGCTCAGCAGATACTTGGCACCATTTATCCTGGCTCTCACAGAACCAAATACACCTACATAAGGGTGATTGCTACGGAGTTTCTACAAGTCAAGGGGGAAAAACCTCATTTAAGGCACTGGTTTGTCACAGTGGTGTCATGCCCAGCCGGGTCTAATTGCCTGACACAGCTGAGGACAGTTCCACTGAACATTTTAAGGGTCACAGCCCTGGACACAGCAGAGCTGGGGTACAGTGAGGCAGGACTGCTAAAAAATTGTCAGCAATGTCATGCTAAAAAATTACGGGGAGATGACACCTTGTTTACTGCCTGGAAGTTTCACTCAGCTTCCTAATCATTTGGTGTGCAGATGTCACCATGAAAAAGTTGCAATATAGTATTGGCATAGAAATATCTAAAGGGAACATGTCTGAACATACAGGAGGGACTGAATTAGATCTATTAGTATATATTCAAATTTACCTTCCTCGGGAACAACTTACTATATGAATAGGAAATAAAGAGTTTATTCATTAGGCTAAATGAGATTTTACAGTATCACATTCATTCACTCAGCTAAGTATGAATGCTGGCAAGGTCTACGTATGGATTACATACCTGGACTAGCATGCAGACACTATTTACTATTTCTTAAATTATATTAGCTGCTTTAAAAATATTTATCTTGAAGAAACCTCCTCTAAAATTTTCATTCTAATGTTTAAAACTGTGGAGTCCCTCTCCCAAACTGGGACTGGGTCACACAAGCACATTGATCCTGAAGCAAACATGTCAGAGCTGTGGCTGTGGAGAGAGCTTCCCCCATTCATTGTTTCTAAAATCAGTACAACTATTTTGTGCCTTCCATATGCATTACCTCTTCAGAATGCACCTAACCTCAGACTCCTTTTCAGATTACTTGGCTTTCTGTATCCTGATGTTTTCCTTTAAATAAATGGCCAATTGGCTCCACCACAGTACTGCAACCTCTGGAGAGAGCAGGACTGGCCACTAAGCACATGCTGTGGTGACAGCTACCCTTTTAAGCAAAAATAAAAGGCTGTCAGAGAAGATGCACCTGGTTTTTATGTAAGATTTCAAATTACCTCTTCAATGGTTTCTGCTTGCTGACAAGCAAATGCATGACCTAGGAATCAGCAGCTAGAATTACCTATTTGCTGAAAGTGTGTATTTGCTCTCTTAATATGTTTGTCATTTATCACATACACGGAGGAGTTGACAAATACAATCTTCTTGTCCTTAGTAATTTTGTGGGGCAAGAAATAACTCAGTTCATTCTTCTTCCTCACTTTACTTGTTCCTAACTATGGTGCTGTGCCAAAAAACAGCTCACAGCCATTCCCTTCTCGATCATACAAAGTCAAAGTAAAATTCCAGCTGGCAAATGAAATGCAATGTTGATTAGGAATGCAATATATTTGAAACATTTGACCTTTAAAGCACAAAAATCTTTTGCATCTGAAATACAGTTTGCCACATATCCACAAAGCCATATCTGAAATACAGTTTGTCACATATCCACAAAGCCATATCAAATCAGGAAACACAGTTGTTAAAGCTGATTAATGACTTTGCAGTTGCATGATTTTTGCATATATGTGTGATAGTTCTAACTTTGTGAAAGAAACACAATGAAGTTCTTAATTTACAAATATGTTCTACTTTGAAACCTCTTATGGAATTATGTCATATATATACCAACTATGCTCAATTAAGATCTGGGATTTTACCTTCAAACTGATAAGTGCATCAAAGAAAACAACTGAGAGTGTGACATTGAAATACACTCTAAATCTTTCCAGTTTGCTATTAATAATTGCTGCGTCACGAGTCATCAAACTCTGAATTTCCTTCATATTATTTAGAAACTCACTCCCTGAACAGTTTTAGAATGACCTTAGAATTCTTTTCCCATGCTGAAACAAACTGAATAGTGTGCTCAGATATTCCCTATTGGGTGTCTAACAATAAGGATTCCAAAAATCCCAAAACACTGGATATGAGAAACCTTTAGTTATGTACCATTCTGTGACTTAAATCCAACTCATTTCTTAATTCTACAGAAGTGTGGATTCAAATTCCACCCATATAGAGGAAGGCTTATTCAGACCTTATGTTTCTGAGATTACTGCAGCAGTTAGCTCTGCCCAGGACTTTCTGCATGGTTCTTGGGGGAAAGATAAAGGTGTGAAAAAGAGGAAAGACTACAGACATGCACAAGTTCTTCAGTTCCTCCCCTTATGTTACAGGATGTATATGAAATTATGACTATGATGGTAAAAAATAAAACAGGCAAATAATTCCTACAAAGCCTATTATGGCAAAATAGGCTGAATAGTATTCCCACTGAACACAGGTAAGTTGGCAGTAGAGGCTACTAGTAAACTGCACGTTATTTGGAACATATTCTGGGACTCAGATTCTCCTTTTAGAGAACAAAAACATTTACTTTTTATCCCAATCCTGCTTTAATAAGGCTGGAAAATAATTTTGTACTGATTCTAATAAAAAATAAACGCCTTCCAAACCTGGTTTTGTATTTTGCTTAGCTGAATGCACAAAACCATTCGCCAGTAGAGGGGGTAGAGCTCAACCATTTCTCATGCTAGAAGGGGCTGTCACAATATGAAGGAGAGGACAATATGAAGAAGAAAAGGTTGTGCAAATTTACATGCCTTTAAAAAGAAGAGCTGCAAGGGGAGCAGGGCTTCTGGAATGTACCAGGAAAAAGCAGTAAGGAAAACAAATATTAATTTCAAGCTTTTAGCATTTTAATGAAAGCCAACCAAAAGACAGAAAAAATCACAAGTACCATCAACTGATTTCAGACTGAAACCGCTTCTGCTATGTATTTTAGCTCAACAGTGTAAATATCCTACTTATTTTGAATACAGAAATTCTGTGTGTCAAAAAATTCCAGGAACGGACCCAAGCATCATGTAATTCAATGAGTTTCAGCATTACAGCAAAATAAGATGTTGATGTAGTCTCCTTGAGATATCATGGCAAAAAACCTTAATACCATTATGTGAGTCCAATCTACTTGAACTGGAACAGCTGTACGACACTTTGCTGTGTCCCAATTGGTAACAACGAGTACTGGTGAGGAAAAATCCCTCCCAAAAAAGGGAACACACCTCAAGGTCAGACAGGAGATTTGTTTTTATGCTGCAGAATTCCTAGCTGCCATCAAACTAACTGCAACTAGCAAAAAGGAAATTTTTCAGATTTCCAAAAATATGCCTGAACGATGTTGACAAATATATGAACTGCCATTGACAAGCAAGTTCAGTCTCAAACTACCAAACCAACCTCTTATTTAAAAGGCCTGGGGTTTTGAGTAACTATATTAGACATTTTTATGTGAAGACCTCACAAATACCTTTGAGGCCAAGGTGTGGTTGCCCAGCACTTCCCAAATTAGACTCTTAGGTCATGATTCAAGAAACCTCTTTAATAACCTCTCGCTTAACTACAAACCCAAATGCATATGTGTTACTCTGAGCTTCAAAGTCAGACTGGCAGTGGCAACACCCAGTGCAGGAAACCTTTTTTCAGTTTGCTTAATAAATGAAGCTCGCCTTGCAGAGCCTTGCCAGAAGGATCCTGCTCATGTAAATTCTGCTGGAGCTTTGTAACACTTCAGAGAAATGCCCGTCTTTTCTCAGACTTCAACTGTACAGTAGTTTAAAATAAAAGAACAACCTTCAATGATGCCCTAGAAAGTTAAAAGGCTTTGTTATGGACCAAAGCAATTCATGTTTAAAAAGCAAAATACCCTGATGCTACATGTCAAGCTATTCCTATATTTTAAAAGTGAAATAAATTCCAGTATTGAGTCTTACATTCCATGGCTTCAAATGGATTTAAAGGGGTGTAATTCAGGACAGCATCAGCTCTGTTGTCACCACTCTGAATAACTAAAACCAGTATTATACAGGTAACCATGCACACCTGCTCATTTACGTAAATCTGGGGGGATTTATATACATAAATGTTGTGTAATATCTCTCAGTTAAAGAAGCAAAGTGTACCTGAGCTACCTAGTTCACTTTATCTCTGCTAATGATATTCAAGGCAACCCCAAGAGGTGGCTCTTTGGACAGGCCACACATGCATGTGACGACCGTCAACATGATCCAAAAGTACTTAGAGATAATTTTGCCCCTAGGAGAGGGTCTTTGCCCAGAATACACGGCACAGCCACTACTCAGCTGGAGGCCTGTAAGTCTATTCTAGCCTCAGAGAAACCAGAGGAAGAAAAAAGAGAGAGAAAGAAAGAAACAGGAGAAAATACTGCAGTAAAAAAAGGAATTATTTATTTTCTTGAACTAGGCTAAACAGACACAAGTCCTGCCTGAGAATCTCTCTTAATCTCTCCAGTTGCTCCTTAATTCATTTTTCCCTTAATCTTTTGTAATTGCAATATTCTCAGATAGCCCTTGCCTCTAGTAAATTGCACCTTGCAGCTCACATGCACCCAGAAGAGGGGGAGAAAGACAAAGGCAGAAGGCCCCACTTCACCCAAAACAAGGTCACACAATTTTCTGGACTTAAAATGCATATTCATATTAAATTCTTTTCAAGTGCCAGAAGGCTAATTATATAATTAATGGAAAATCTGACATTAAATGAGTTAATTTTGTTCTCCTCAGTGTGGGTAACATCTAAGTTTGAAATTTCCTCTCAAATTGTTAATTAATTTTTCTAATCCAGATCCTAATACTCCCAAGTGAGGGAAACAGAAGAGAAACATGTTTTAATCCCAGGAGCCCCACTGCCTAACAAACTTACAGGGTCATCACTGAATGGAGCAACATCTATTTCCTTTGTAATTAAAGCAATAGAGAGACGCATGGCCAGTCTGCTGCCAAAGCTTTCCATGACAGTTTCTGGAAAAAGCTGGGGGTAATCTGTTCAAAGGACGTGCTGTGACTTTAGGGTCTCTGGCTGTATTCATACCAGTCTGTATTGAAATCTGAGAGATCTGGGTTCAGTTCCTAACTGTCAGAGGCTCCTGGGTCATCAAACAGGGCAGAAGAGTCAATTAATTTCATTATGTCTCATTTCCAGTTGTAACATGAAGATATAAAGCTCCTTTATGAGGGGGGGAGGAGAGAGAGAACAATCACTTACAAAAATATTGAAGAATGAGTAAGTGAAATCCTTCCCCATGAATAAATTTTTTTAAAAAGTGCAAAAATAGAACCTTTTAATTAATTAAGAGAAAAAAAAGCTATCAGTGTATATATAGATATATTTCCAACAAAATAACCTGGTTTATTGGAAAAAAATATTTTGAGTTAAAATGAAAAAAAAGGAATGAATGGCAAATTTCACACAGTTAGGATTACTTACAGTACAAGGATCTGAAAGAAATACATCTGTAATTATACTGAGACTTTGTTTCACACACAGGCTGCAGTTTCCTGAATAACTTCACCTTATTTACCGCTGCTGGGAGCAGCAGTCCTGCCCTCCCTGTTGTCCATGATTGTGTGCTCCAGCTCTCTTGTTTGTGCTGGCATCAGTGCTCGGGCAGCTGCGCAGCTGGACTGAAAATTAATCTGACTACAGAAAAAAAGGGGTTTTTTTAAGTTTAAAGCAGCTCCCTGAACCGTCAAGCCGTGTGCTGACACAGAGAGAGGCAGCAATGAATGGCTGATGGATAAAGGAGAGCGAGGGACAAACTCTTTCAGTGACCCCAGTGACTTAATAGGCTTAAATCCATCATGGAACCACTTCCTCAGCCTTATCCCCACTGGCCAGAGGGTCCTTTTCTATCTTTGGTGGGGGAGAGCATCTTTGCACAGGCAGAAGCCTAAGGAGTGACTTCCCACAGATACTGCCTGCACACACAGAGGAAATACTAATATATTCAAGACCATTTGTCCTGGAATAAAATAAAGGTAAATGACATTGCATTTACCATGGGGAGACTCTGGCCGTGGCCAGTCATCACCAGAGCATTGCATGTGCTTGGCTTATGTCCCTTTTGTAGTGCACATTTTTACTTAGCAGAAAATATATGATAACTCAATACGGGAAGTCCCTAAATAATGTCAGGAAAATATTTATTTGACCCAAATTAATAAAGAAGAAAGGATCATACATCTGACTTACTAGGGGGAAAAAAACAGTGGTTTTGATCCATTAAAAATAATTTGTTCAGGGAAACACTCTAGGAATGACAACCTAAATATTCCTACAAGGGATTCCCATTATTACAGTTATGAAACCTGTAACATTTTCTCCTTTTGTGTGTCTTTGACTGAGTACTGATTTTATACAAACATCATTTGATAATCTCATACTTAGTTCTGAAAAGGTTTACTTTCCTAAAATTCAATTTTGACAATTAATGTTTAGTCCTAGTAAAAAATTTTACTTCTCTGATTCTGGGGAGAACTTAAAAAAAGGGTCCCAAGTGACATTAACTGCATATTCCTGGCAGATTTTTAAAATATTTTGCCACAGAAGTGTTGTAGAAAGTAAAGTATAATTTTGCTGAATGTCAAAACATAACTCAGTAATATCCTTAACTTTAATTTTTAATGATGCAAATACCACATTGATACATCATCGTTGTCTTGATTACATTTCTAATACTCTTTTATGAGCAGCTTAAAAACAACAGAGTAAGAACAATGTCTTTATGTGATTTAAAAGCACCAACAACTGAAATGAATCTTCTGTGTAGTCATGCTTAAATCAATTAAATAGATCCAGATCTAAGGAAAGTTCTCTAATTATACTTCAATTACTACCCAAGCTTTAAAAAAAATAAAGAGGGAAAAAAAAAGCTAGAAGTTATCAGATGCTTCATCTTCCTTGTTATTACATGGAATATGCAATTTTAAAAGACATCGTATGTTAAAAGACACCAATAAGGAGTTCCTCATTTATGCCAAGTGAGCTGATAATTTTCTAATGATGAAAGTATTTCTCTGAGCAGGAACACTTAAATAGAAATGTTCACAATCTTCTTCTCCAGCTAATTAAAAGCACTCGGTCTGATTAAACAGAAGTCTGAACAATGTTTTCCACTCCTATCTTTCCCTATTCCATAATAAATCAGTGCTCTTGAGTGAGCTGAGGCTCTTGGTTTAAGTACTGACCCTAAACTAATTTTACTTTTATTATTTTAAGAGTTCTTAAAAAAAATATTAGCTCAAGTGAAAAATGAAGGCACGAAGTCTTTGCATGAAGGTCTATCAGATGCTGCCAGCACAACACTTTAATGAATGACCACTTCCAGAGAATGGAACAGATAAGCAGTCGCATGGCCAGTCAGTAATTGGAGGGGAATGAGCTGCCTCCCTCCACAAGGTCTGTGCTCTTCCCCCACCACCTCTCTGTCTCATGAGTGCCAGGCCAGTCCTGAAGTGTAGGTGGTTGAATTAACATACTACCTACAGTTCTCCCATTTTCATTAAATTAATTTACCTGGTTAGCTTTTTTTAGTTGTAATAAAATTAACTAAGCCTTGCCACAAAGAATAGTGCTGCTATTTAAGCTATCAATAAACAGAGTTTTAAAAACAGTTTTGTTTTTGGTAGTACGTGTTTGTAAACATATCTGAGAGCTGTACTTCAGTATCCTAATATAAAAATAAAAATATTTTTAAATCTATTGTTTAATTTTTTTTAATGTTACCACTGTAAATATTAAAGAAGCCAGAGTAAGACTCTGGTGCATCTTTTAGTACTTAAAATACCATTTGCTGTTAAATTTTTAGTGTTATGAAAAAGCTTTTTGTTCAAAAACTAAGAATTATGCATGCAGTATATTTTCAAAGGAAGCTCTGCTCTGTATGAACAAAACACCACACCACCAATTTAGCTCTCTGCAAAAATAGATGTCTAAGGATCATAGCCTGCTAATGAAACCTTTTCTTAATTTTGCCTGTGGAGCTCCCATTCACGTTATGCAGCCTGAGAGATGATTGAGACACAAGAAATATGATAATTATTAGTTTTCATAAAAGGCAGAAAGCATAGCTGTAAGATTACCTTCTAAAATGCCTCCAGCTATCTGAATTCAGAGTAGCACCTTAACAAGGGCAGAAGGTAACACCTCACAGTATCAGAGGCTGCGAGGGAAAGATGAGAGTTTAAAGGAAAATAGCAGCTCCTTGTTCTTGAATTTGCAGCCTAAAAAGTTTGAGGTAATTGTACCACTAACAGACCATGTTTAATCTTTGAAACAACATTTGACAGATCAAACACAGAAGCTGTAAATTACCAGTAATGTCAGCAATCATTCCCTTTAACTATCAGTGTATCAAACCACAAACTCCGAGAACACAATAATAACTCGAAGATAGGAATCTAAGGAGACACATACTGTGTATTTATTTGGTTCTCAAGTACATGGTTAAGCTGCAAAAGACAAATATATTTGGTTTTCTCAGCAAGGGATATAAAAAAGAGGTATATGTACACTGAGTGCCAGAAAAATTACATTTCCTAACCATCGCAGGCACAGAGCCAGATGCAGAAGAGCATTTTGAGCTGGAACACACACATGAAGGGAATGACTGAGGGTTATTTCAGTGCAGCTACTGGAAAAAGGGGGAGTAGCCCAAAGGCTGATCTCATTTGTGCTCCAGTGCACTCTGCCTGGCTGATCATGGCCTTGAGAAGAATGGGACCAAGTGAAGTATGGGTGAGCAATGCTGGAACACCTGGCTACATCTTCTGTACTTCAGAGAGCATCCATTGGTCCATTTGCTGGTATTAAAACATTGTGATGTGGCTTAATATTTTTGAAAAAGTTGCATGGAACCACTTGGAAGCCTGGGAGTCAGGCCTGTCTAAAGCTGACAATTGCAATGAATTTACTCACATTATTTTGGTACCAGGACACTTCTACTTGGAAAAGGCTCTATAAGGCTTTAATGGTAACTGTAGCAATGTTGTTATTTCCTTTGCTAAAGCAAAAAAATACATGAATTAGTATTTAAGGAACCTCTGTATCAGAATTACTGAACTACATGATGACAACTGTTTTCAATGCATGTATGGATTTAATTAAAGTGATAACATTTTATAATGCAAATAACACAAAAACAATCAATGATAACCAGCCATAATTTACGCTGTAACAAAAATAATAAAACCAGGCTGTAAAACCATGTGCTATTTCAATTACTATTGCTTCTGGTTTTCCTTATGTTGAAGTACTTCATACAATTACTGCATTTTTAGTGTTCAGTGTTAAAGTCTACACAGGACAATCAAGATCATAAAGCAATGTGTTATTATTCTTCCCTCTTTTTTTCTCCCACAAAGTCTCTTTGTGAAACAGGATTCTCTAAAATAGTTTCTTATCAATCAGAGCCCACGGTTTGCAATCCATACATCACACCCTGTGTGAGGTTGCTACTGTAACTTTGTTCAAATTTTTCACACCACACTACACATATACAAAGCCTACATTAATATCTAACCAAACACCTCATCCATTTTTAATGGATGGGACAACATCTCTCTAGCCTGCTCTTCTTCTTAGAACAGGACAGTGCCCCATAGAACTTGAGGCCAGTTTAATACTGGATGACTGAGGATGTTTCCTGCAGCAGCAGGAGATGAGCATGTGTTTGGCATCATACATAAAAAGGGATATGGGTCCAGCAATACTGAGGGCCATTATTCTCCTCCTAAATGCCTGGAGTCCACACTGAGCCTCTCAGGACTGGGTTAGGTGCCTGAAGTCCCTGTGGGAGAACAGGATGCCTCAGAAAGGAATCCAGAGCAGACAGTAAGGTTGAGCTGGGAGCTGTTGAAACTAGCCAAGAAAAACACTAAGGGAAGGGTGTGACTCAAATTCTTCTCCTTTTGCAGCTTAGGTATCTTTTTTCTTTATGGCCTGTAAGGCAGGGCTTATGTCAGCTAGGGTTTCAGAGCCCCAAATCCACCCTAACTTGTTCAGGTGCCACAATCCCTCTTTTTACAACCAAAACACAATGGGTGCTCACTTCTAAAATACTGCTGGAGGGTCAGAATACAGACAATGTAGAATTAATTCCTGCTTTAATTCCTTCTCTAGCTTGACATAGTTCAAACCTACACTTCTCACTTCCCAGCAGGATGTTCCAACCCTATTATGATGGGGAAAACCCACGGGTGGGAGACAGGAAGGGGTCACTGGCCCCTTTCTGCCTAAACTCTACCAGTCCTGCAATGAAAGCAATTTACTTAGTTACAGCAAAAGGTAAATTACAGTAGTCTGTTGCTTTTCAGACTAAAGTTTGAAGTCTATTGCTTTTTAGATTATATTTCCCATTACTCTCATACTCCTATTCCCTTGCTATGAAACAGTCTCTTGGGATTCTTCACAGTTCTATTTAAATTCCAGGGACAGACTGCTTAGCAGTGACATTCAATTAATTCTCCACTTAATAAATAACCGTATATAATTGAGTATTTTTCCAAGTATTAAACCTAAAACATAGTCATTGTTAAAATTTAAAATCTTTAGTTATATGCTTGGAGCCTGTGAATGACATTGTTCACACTGAAATAAAATGAAAGGATTACAACTTGGAATGCTTATGTTTAGAAATGGGTCATTTGCAATTTCAGAAAATAGGTAATTTACACAGTTTAAAATAAAATGCATGATTACATTGTTCTAAGCACTGAGGGACTGAACAAAAGGCTTCCGCTTTCTTATCAGCACCAATTATGGCATGAGTGTGAATAATATGAATTGTGATTGAATCATTACTAACCATTTTGCATAATTTTCCACTTTTACTTCACCAATATAACATTTTTGTAAAAGATGAAATTATATTTCTTCTAAGAGCCATAAAGAAAAACCACAGAGCTTGATCTGTGGCAATTATCAAGAAGATACAGATGATCTCTCCATCCCTAACAATAGAACTAATAGCTAATAGCACTCCTGTATTTTATTTCTAGCTATTGTCCCTTATGCAAAGGTTTTCACCTCAGTTTTGATGAAGGTAGAGCTGGGAAAAAGTTTTTCTTCTGCAGCGTCTTAAGGCAGTCCTTCTTATGCTTTCAAGACAGTCAGAATCTGCTGGCCAGGTCTACCATACAAACTGGCTGCCAGCAAATTGCTTTCTCTTCAGAGAAGCCACAGTTGTCATGGAAAGAGAAGCTGGTTTGCTTTTGCCCTGAGTTTCAGGGTTATACTCAGTTGCACAGAAAATTGGACAGCATCTGGTGGGAGGACAGAAATTGTAGCTCTACGTGTGTGAGAGTCATAAGCAGGCTGGGCTCTGCAGCCTGTTAATGTAGGGGATGGGGGAAGAGTGATCAATCCTGTGTTAATTATGGAGCCAGCAGATTGTTCAGCAGCTAATATTTCTTTTGTCTGGAAGGTGACTTGAAACAGTGACAGCAAAGTAGGATTACCATATAAACACTATACATTTCCATGCCTTTCAAATATAAACCTTAATTTGGACCAGGGAAAAAAATGAGATTAAAAGAAACTTGCACTTGACGCATGTGATAATCAATCATCCAGCAAAAAATGTTTGATTATATGTATTGTGTTACTTAAGTGCTCTTTGAAGGCAGATGAGATGAAACGTATGTTTAAATACGTCAAACATGCTCAAGGAATATTTTAAACAGCTCTTGAACAATGAGATGACTTAAGGGATGGGCTCATAGCATTGTAGACTTGAGCCCTCGTTTCAGTGTAGAATACAATGAGAAGCTGGATGTTGAGTCACATAAATCACTCCACATACGCACACATGGGGACCAGGGACTAAAAGACTTACTACATTTTAAGTGAAAATATTGGTTTTTTCCAAAAGTTATTAAACAACTGAAAGAGCCTACAGAATACATCAGGAAGAAATGCAACACTTTATTTGACAAGGATTTCTCTCCATCTTTGTACAGATATCTCTCCAAGGATCTTATTTTGTGAGGTTTTCTTCAGGAGTGCCTGGATTTGTAAAAAGGCTTTTAGCTTTTTTGTCCTCTGATGTTTGTAACTCCTGCTATGCATCAAAGGGACTACTGATGCATACAAATCATTATACACACAAAATTTAATGAAGGACAATGCAGATGTTTAACTGTAAACACCTGCTATACATCTTTCAAAGAATCATGGAAAGTAGGGGGCACTGAGATTTATCAGGTTTTTACTTGTGGAGATATCTTCATTTGAATGAAACTAAGTGAAGCATAAAGTAAAGCCCTGTGAGACAAAAACCCTGTGTTATTAGTAGAAGAAGAGTTTTTTCTTCACATAAAAAATGACCAACTGGTATAAGCCAGTAATGAAAAAAATGAATGGAAAAAAAATTTCTGTGGCTACTTAATTACCTTCCAAGAGATATTTTATACAAAGGCTTCAAATTTCTTTACACCATGCAAGAGGATAAATAAATCAGCCTAGGCAAACGTTCACACTTTTGATACTCCTTGTAAACATTCAGTTAACTGTGTTAAAATGAAATCAAAGCCCCGCCCAGTAATAATGCTTGAAGATGTTGCATAGTCAATTCCAACATACCGAAAGAGAAAAAAAACCAGTCACTAGGAAACTTGCAGAAGAATTATGTCCTGCTTTACAACTCAACAAGGATAGCAGAAGGAATGCCTGATGATCAGAAAAACTGCATAAACAAACCCACTGATTATCAGTCAAGTTTACAGATAAATTAGCAGGGCTTTCCTAGGGAATTCAGTTGCTTCAAAAGCTCAAATTATGGCAGATGGCTGTAGGATGCTCTCCATTACAGACCCATGCTACCAAATGTGCAGTTAAAATGTAACTTACTTATTCTACACCCTTCACTTAGGCAGCTCTTCCCTAGGAGTTGGATGGATTCCGCTTGAACCTCCAGAGAGTGACATGGGGTCTTATCAGCCAGAATGTCGCTGATGTGTAATTCTGTATTCAGAAGCTATGTGAGCATCTTTTTTCAGCTGTAAGGATTTGCTCATTCCATGAACTTTTAAGAGTATTTGTTTCTCTAAATCACATTTTCCCAAACAATTACTTAAGGCGGACACTTCAGATATTGCTGTGGCCACTATTAAACCTTTGCTTGAAGATCCTGGCAAACAGCTTAATCGCACCACCAGCCCCACTGGCATGTGCAGCCAGAAATACCTAACTTCATAAAGACACCTACAACATCAGTAGTCCATGAAGATCTCTCCCTCTCCATGGCACCAAGTATTGGCATCACCCTCACAGTACTTGGGATGGGGAAGGCATGTATGTGCTATGACCCTTCAAACTCCATACTGCCAAGCAGCCCATGGGAATGCAGGGAGGCACAGTATAGGAAAGTGAGTTCATGAGGTCACTTGGTCTGTCCAGCCTGGGAAAGAGGAGACTGAAGGGAGACCTCAATGTAGTTACAACTTCCACACAAAGGGAAGCAGAAGGGCAGGCACTGATCTCTTCTCTGTGGTGACCAGTGACAGGATCTGAGGGAATGGCCTGAAGCTGTGTCAGGGGAGTTTGAATTGAATATTAGGAAAAGTTTTTTCACCCAGAGGGTGGTTCGGTACTGGAACAGGGTCCCCAGGAATGTGGTCACAGCACCAAGCCTGACAGATTGGTCAACTCAATAAGCGCCTGGACAACTCTCAGGTACATGGAATGATTCTTGGGATATCCTGTGCAGGGCCAGGAGCAGGATTTAATGGTGCTCGTGGGTCCATTCCATCTCAGCATATTCAATCATTCTATGAAAGGCAGTGCAAAAACCATGCCATACATATGTAATATTTCTTCTTGAATAGCCTTTTGATAATCTTAAAAACATGTGCCCCGAATTTCCTCATCACTGTTTTCTTTTACTGACACTATACCATACCGAGATGTAATGTGGGTTTTCCTAATATCCATTTTTTCCCATAAGTTTTTGACTGTAATGCTCAATAAATACTTAAGTGCCAGCATGGAGTGGATTACTGCTAACATGTTGTAGGAAAATTGCACAGTGCTAAAGCTTGCAATAAAAATAAGCAGAACGCCCACTGCTAATACACTGTAGTTAAGTGTATTAGCTGTTTTCAAAAGCATTAACTCCCACACAAATAGCAATGCTATTTTGTCCAATATATTATTATCAGACAGTGAAAATCAGTTGGGGACTATCTAAAGCCTTTATGCCCACATGTATTAACATAAAATTGCTTCACAAAATTAGGAAATTGTATGGGGACAGCACTTAAGATTTTACCAGGTGTAAACAAAATAATAATAATAACAATAATAATAATGATAAATTATGAAATTACACACTACTCATACAAATGACTCTTCCCTTTCCCCACCTGATATTCAGAATCATTGAGACGAAAATATTTGTTTCTCCATCTCTCATTTTTTATTGTATTTTCTGTCTCATCAGCTGATAAGATTTCATAATTTTTGAGCTCTTGTACTTTTCCTTCACCAGAGTGGGAAAACTAATATTGGATAATAATGTTACACAAGAAGAAGAAATTGTTAATGATCCTAATGCGGCAGTGTAAGCTCTTCACGAATCTACTGATTATCCTTTTGTTTCTACTTCCTGTTCATCTCTCTCAGCAGTGACATCATGAAAATAATAATAATTTGCACCCAGATTCTCAAAGTGGTTTGCAAATATTAATTAATTGCAAACCTAATTATGCCTCTGAGACAGATTTTATGTTCCTATTGTGCTCTGGAGACCCACGTGCCTCTTTCCTTGAAGCATATTTCTTTTCCTTACAGGGCTATTCAAACCTCCCTGAAATTAAGGTGAGAAAAAAGAAAAAATTATTGGGCAGTAGGGGGGAGGGAGAGAGAAAAGAGGAAAGAGAGATGAAACAGAGCCCTCATATTTTACTCTGTGCTCTACTCTGCTCTACCTACCTGAATGAGGAAAAATTCTCTGTTTTCAAGGCATTTTCTGTTTGCAGTAATATTAAAGATAACTATAGTTTGACCTGAAGTACTGTTAGGTGGCAAAAAGTGAGAATATTACTAAAAAGGCAAAAAGCTGTGTTTCAGTTTTACACACTCTTAGATGACAATGGTCACCTGGCACCCAGCAAACTCTGCTTCACACGAGGCCGTGGGCTTGGGTTTGGGCTGAGTTGCAGGGTGCACTGTCACACCACTGGGATGCTGCCACAGAACAGTGTAAACCCTGCTGCCTCATCCCTTTTCTGGGGTCTTACTGCCACAAGCTCACACAACAAGTTATCAGTGACAACAGAAAAAAATATTTGGCAATGCGTCTTCTAGGGATGCAACTGACACATTTTCTTCCTTTTTGGGAGGTTACTTTGGTATAAAGCTAAGTTGGGTTCGCCTTGGAATAAATATTAGAAGAAATGTTTTTTTCACACCCCTTTTCACTATGGTGCTCCTATTTCTTTCTCAGAAAATCAGTCCTCACTCTGAGGGATAAAAATACAAAAAATACTCTGGGTTACCTTTTTCCTTATTTTTACATTACAGATAGTCATTCGGGTAATTAAAAAAAAAAACAACCTCTATTCTTTTGACTTCAAAAATTAGGGAAGAATTACATCAGTCCTAAAAAAGCTGCCATTTAAGGAGCTCATCCCCTCAGAATAAGAGCAAATAGGAGAACAGGCCAATTAGGGCCAATGAAACAATTAGCTTCAAAATTCTGATTGTCCTCAAAATATCTATTTGCCATAATGGAAATAAACATGCTTCCATTACACAGGCGGCTTTACCAAAGAAAAAAACCCAAGTAGGCAGTTCTCCAAATGCCTTACCAAAAGTGTTTCTCCTGTAAAGAGCACACAGGCTGGTGGGGAGCAACTCAACAACTAGAGCTAAAAGTGATGTTCAGGACGTTGCAGGAGTGCATCTGGGATTACAAGCATAAGATATTTTCTTTAAAATTCAAGCAACTGAAAGTGTTTGAAATCACCTGTCCTCGCTAGCAGAATGCAAATACATGAGTATATCCTTTGAAAACCACAATCTTACTTTTTCTCTTCTTCATCCAATAGCCTTAAAGTGCACTGGATAGAGGGCAAAAAGATTTACAAATAATTTCTTTAATTAATTCTACCAAAAAGTACATTCTACAATGAATATCTGACTTCTGAAATGAAAGCAACATCTTGGAAATTTTGGTCAAATTTTGTACTTTGGTTTACTCATTTTATTTCTGAGAAGAGTAATTGAGCAGATGATAGTGGTTTTGTTCCTCCTAGTATTCCTACATTTTGGAATACAAAACTATGGACGTTCAAGAGGTGAAATTCATGTAAGAGGAAATAGCTGAGTGCACTGAAGGATTCAATAAAGTAAGAAGATGAAACAAAAGAACTTGTAGCTTTTCCACTCAATCATCCCATGTATCTTCAAACACATTTTTTAAATAAAAAACGACCTACAGATTTATAAATCAGAACATAATTCTAAGAAATTGAAAGCCTGAGATTTGAAGCTGTACTCCTATTTGAAGCTGCAGAAAGGGAACTGTAATGTGCTGGCAATGATCTCTGGAGCAGCAGATGGCAGGAGAAACTCTGTCTCTTACCTTTATTCACCATATGCCATTTGACTGATTAAACTGTATTTATGTAGTAAAAAAATATTATAAAACAACACACATAACTATAGCTCTTTAGTGCACATCATCACACTCATTTTTTGGGTGTTGTGGTGATCCATCTGCAATCTTCACACATTTTTGTCCAGGTTTCCTCCTCCCTGCATGCAGTTACTTCTTATTTCTGCATCCCTACAAAATAACACACACCTCAAACAGTTAAAGCTGTGATCTTCCTATCTGGCTGAGTAAAATCAGCTGATTCTAGAAGAGGAGGGAAGACCTCAGGATTAGGGCACTTCAAAAGGTCTTGGTGATTCAACAGGTGGCAAATCTCTCTCTCAGCAAGAACTGGTAGTGTCAGACAGTGCATTTTCTTTTGAGAATGACTCTCTTCTATTTATCTTGATTTTACCACCACAGTGACCAGTCAGGTGAGCACCAGATCAGCTCTCCATGCACCTTACACATCCTTATGTAAAAGCTGTTCCCTTTCACCAGCACCCCACTCTTCCAGCCCCAGCCACGCAGGACACCACAGCACACGCCAGTAAGGCGCTGAGAGCCAAGAGAGAGGTGGGTGTGTGTCACTGCTTAAGGGTTAACACAGCTGCTGACTGTGCTCTAACTTGCCTTAATCAACTTCCAGTCACTCATTTATCCAAACTCTGCCAAGCCTCATGTAGTCCAGCCTGTGGCTGCTGCTTTTAAGCTCAGTCCTGGCACATGGGCTGGGCAGTGTTCCCTCTGGAGTTCTCCCTGGTAGGTCTTTTATTCATAAAAATGGCAATACACTGAAAGAAAACTGTGAATGGCCTGTAGATCAGAGTTGAAGTTCAATCTGCTTCACTCTGACCTGATTTTGTAATTTTCCAGAGTAGGGTAAGGATCATTCCCAGCTTGCTGATGGAGGTTCTGATGGTGCCAGGCACAGCCTGGAATCAGCTGGGCCAGGCTTGGTAGGTACAAGTGAGTGTGGGAAGACACTGAAAACTAGAGCCCATCAGGACTAATGCAGGGTGAGGAAGAGTGTGAGAGAGTGACATCAGCTGTCCATACAGGGAGAGCGTGACAGCCAGCCATCTATGATTTTATTTAAACCAGGCAAAACCTCACTCTCAAATAAGTGAGCTAAGACCTCTCTGGAAATGACAGAATCAGCAAACTGGGGAAGACTGGCTCCAATGATTGCACTGATGGAGAACTCAGTCTGACTGAAGTGCGGATTTGCCATCTGCATCAGTCGACAACTGTAGCCCATTGTTAAAAGCTGTTTCTAATAGCTTTAGGCCATTATTCTTTGTCTTGGTATCTTCCTAGACTGGGAATAATTCCTTCCTTCATCTTCACAGTTACTCTGAAAGTATTTATAGATGATAATTAGGTCCCTTCCTTCCATCCTACTGTGTTTCCTCAAGGCTGTAGAACTGACTTACCACTTGGCATATTATCCTATCCTTCAATCCTATTAAAAAAAAAAAAAGCAGCTTCAGATACAGACAATCAGAACCACTTCTGAGGTTGCAGGATCATTTATAAACAATGGAAAATAAAGTTGAAAAACAGATGTAAAGTAGCTCTTTCTCCACATTCAAAAGATTCTCTCAATTTTCATCATACAGGTTGAGGTTTTTTTAGCTAACACCAGTAAAATACACAAAAGAAAAAATAATGAAGGTTTTAATAACATTCAGAAATGAACTCAATGAAGCTTCTGCTAGTTATTAAATCAGCTGTGGACTTAAAAAAAAAAGATCCAAATTACTTAAGACACAATTGAAATGGTGAATCATAATGTCTTGCTAAAATGTCTTCAAGGATATAGATAATTTCAACTACATACAGATCTTGTTTCTTAATTCTAGTGTTATTAATTCTCCTTCTGCTATGACTGCAAGTAATAACCAGATTCTTATTTTACCTTATTTCAGCTCTGGATTAAAAGAGGAGCATTCTCCTTGAAAATTACAACGCTAAAAGATGGCCTAAAATATCTTGATTAAAGTATTTCCAGCAGCACCATTTTATAGTTTTTTTTTATGGATTTGGTCTAGACAAATGAAATGAGAGTTAGACAAAATATGCTAGTGAACTGACTTCTATATTTACAAATAATACTAACTAAAACTGGAGAAAAGTGCTATTTAGTTACAGTTATTAAAAAAATAAAAATTTCGACTAAAATGTTTTATTCAACCCTTCGAAAAGGGAAGTAGGGATTCTTGTGATCTCTAGTGATAAAATAAAATAATATTAAATTAAGCATTCAACTGAAACCACAAACCCATTCTACTTGAATGAAGGAATAAATAATGAAAATTCTGTTTTGCTACAATAACATGGAAAAAAACCCCTCATTTTCTTTTTTTCTTAGATCCAGCAACTATAACATCCCACATTCAGGTTTGTTTCCCTGTCTCCATGTTGTGAGACACGAGATTACTTCAGTGAGATTTACCCTGGACAAATCACAGACAGATTCCCAATCCACTTAAACTATTAAAGCAGTGGATTACAAGTGTTTATGTGAAAAAAATCAAAACAAAACAAAACTAAACTGAGCCCTCCTGCACATAAATATTGTATTTTTTTAAAAAAAGCCTCAGACAGTTTTATCAAGCGGGAGAAGGATAAGTCTCAGAGTAGATCAGTTTTGGACAGAAGGGTCTTTATCCCATATAATAACAAGTAGGTTAGAGTAAGGCAGTATTATATGTATTCTCCCTTCTAAAAATTATCAACAGTTTGTTTTTATACCTCTTGCAAATCAACCAACTATCCAACTAAGACCTTCATCTTAGGTATCAGAGTTTGGAATCTTATCTGTTAGTTTTTGATGACCTGTACTACATTTAATTGATTTCATTATTTTATAGACACAGATTATATTTGTGCAACATAGTGTACGCTGTAAGTCTACTTATCTAGATCATTCATTTGTAAATTCAAGAAAAAATGTACTATGCCCAGTGTAATTATAATGCAAATAGCTAATTTGATAACAAACTTATGTAACATCATAACTGCACTGAAGTCAGGTAAATACCACTTAATTCCTCCCATGATAGCAAAAACAGTGCAAAGACTCATCCTATATAAGTCTGTTCCCACCAGTTTCAAGGAGGTCACCTGAACAAAGACCATTTCTTAAGATTTGCAAAGGCAACAAGGATTTTATCATCATATTTAGAATTAAACTGATTATCTTTAGAAATCTCCCCAAATCCTTCCAGCCAGTTATATGAGACTGTTGTTAGGTTGTCTTTCCTCCATGGAGGACCACAGTAACTTGTTTTTGGGGTTTTTTCACAGTTTAGAAAAACCTACCGTGCTTTAGTCAGTTTAGTTTGCTTGTGTTATTTTAAATGAAACACTGCCTTGGGCTAAGGAACTTCTGTTCATGATAATGCAAGGTTACAAAAATTAGTCCAGAGAGTAGAAATCAGATTAAGCCTGTGTTAATCTAAATACCAGACCCCAGATTTCCACCATCACACGTTAACTTATGTATTTACCCCAATGAAAACAAATTATTATCTTTTTCAATCATCTCCATTTTTCCTGGGGAACAGATGACAGTCAGTGTAATCAACCCAAACTTGTTACCCACACAAATGCTCCGAGAACAATGACAACACTGTCACTTCAAGTACAACAGAAACAGCATTATTTATGTGTCCTGAACTGAGCTATAACCACCAGGCAAGCACAGAGAATGTTCCTGAGAAGTTTGTACCACAGAGGAGACCGGCTGTGAAGGCAGAAGGTGGAGCTGGAGCTTGGGTGAGTTTTCTGAGTAGGGCCAGGATACAGGCATGGGAGAGGGCAGGAAGGTGAAGGGAAAACCAGGGAGGACCACTATTCCTCTGAAAGAATAGCTGGATTCTGTAACTTGGATCATATGAGGCTCAAACATATCTGGATTCAGTGAAGAGCAAACAAAACAGCTGAGATAAAGAAAAATGATAGCAGTTTATTTGTCTGTGAAACTAAAATTTCAACAGTAGGGCTCTAGACTCTTGCAACTGAAAACTGTCTAAAATCAAATTAATATTCTTAAGACCAAAACACTGATTTGTAATAAACTGTGTATGATGTATTATATAACTTTTACGGAAGATTTTCATATAAGATCTTATGTACAGATCTACTGCTTCTCATTATTATATTAGTATAGAGTGGTAGTTACTGGAAAGCATGTAATTAAAAACTGTGCCTGAAAAGTGTCTTATCTGCATCTCATTTTTATGTTGTTTCAGTCTATTTGTTTAAGCATTTTTTCCTAGCTGATAGCCTTTATTTGTTCCTAAAATATTTCACAATAATCTAGGAATAAGCAAACAAACAACAGAAAACTATATGAAAAAAAAAGGGCACATTTAAAAAAATTTAGACTCATCATCAGCTAAGACCTGGGAAATTTCAAGCACTCAACAAACTTTTGCAGCAAGAGGCCCATTGCTTAGGTTTGACTGAAGGGTCCTCTTTGCCATCAACCAATTGATGTAGATTTCTTTTATCATTTCTGGCCTGAGTAAAGAATCTTTTCAGGAATGAAATTATTTTTGCATGAAACAAAATAGTTCTTAATATTTGAGTTTTATAGTGTCACTTTCTTAAATTTATCAGCTTTAGTTTCTTCCTTGAACTATTCTACCATAAAAAATCCGCATTTCTTCCTGCATGAAGATAATGTTTTATGCAATACTATAAACATCAGACCAAATGAAATATTCTGCTGCTTGATGATTATCTCTCCTTAAAAGATTAAATTATTTATTTTTACTTTCTATGATATCCTGCATTTTTTTCTCCTAAATACTTTAAGATCACCTAAAAAAGAAATAATTTGAAATTATTGTGCTTATTTTTATTTGTGGCACAAACATGCAACTATTTTAGAGGTAGGTATTTAAATTTCCTTTTTGGCTCTTTCAGTGGTATTATAAAAATAAAAAGCAGCTGACTTATGTATTACTGTAATTGTGCTTAATGTCTTGTAATGCCATGTTACCAAATTGGTTGTGGTTAATCTGAACTAGTTCCTTCTGATGACTCTACTAGAATTTGTTATGAAATGTTTGTATTTTTCTCTTTTTCTCATTCTTAATTTGTATCACTGAAAAGGTAACAATTGTAATGAAGTTGATTGTGGTCTCTTTTATACGTGTGTATGGGTATGGTAGTAAGTTTTACATCCACCCATTCAGCAAGCATGAGGAGAAGTACCTTAATTTCTTTAGTGATCAGATCTTTGTAATCTCAAAAATGAAACATACCATTTAAGGTCAATTTTCCTAATGAAACATTAGGTTACATGAAGCCCTGTTTTTGCAAGTATATGGTTTATTACCTCATTAGATCAAGGCCTGAACAATCCAGACATTGTAAAATTAAGATCAGTCTCTAGACAGGTGCTAACTCTTTAATCTCACTGGTATCTTGCTAAGCGTCTTTTAACAAACCAAGTAGCATTTGCAAAGTAATACCAAGTATTGATTTGAACAGGACCAAATCCGGCACTTGGAGACATTAACACAGTCATTATAATATTATACAACCTTATGTTTGCTTTTAAAAATTGGGATGAGCTTAAAAGCTGCAGTACTCAAAAAGCCTTTCTTAGTGCATCATTCAGTACCAAAGTGTGCATGGGTAGGGTACCTTGGGTAGGTCCCTGACTGCATTTTCAGCAGGCACAGTCAAAGAACTCAGAAGATAACTAACAAGTCTGAATATTTAACCCATGGGACATTGGGCTAAAACATATCCTTTTTCTCAAATGGCAGCTATACTCTTGGAAATAGTAAATCAGCATAAAGATTGAAAGACGTCAAAACTACTGACAGCTAAATCTGAAGCCATATTAACTTTTATATTTTTTGCACTTAGTCAGGCAATAATTTTGAAGATTTCATTTTATTAAGTATCTTGGGAAATGGTCTTTATCTTTCTCTGTAATGATGGATATATAATCAAACATAATAAAAAAATACATCTAAGAAATTTAGGTTTTTTCTCTGTCATATCTAACTGCAAGAACTGATATACTTCTGGTATGAGAAACCAAAGCAGTCACTATTCACAGAACGAAACACAGAGTTCTAGGTGTATGTTTCTTATTGCATTTAGCACTTCTGGGTAAATGCATTCAACTAAATGGCTCAGAAATGCAGAGCTCAGTATCAATTTATCCTGCAAAAAAAAGCTTCACTAAATGAAATTGCCTCAAAATACCAGTGAGCCAGAAACTTACAACTCTGCTTTGTGAAATTTAGTTACTTCACATCCTACTGATGAAACCAGTAGGTTACTGAAGCTTTTAGTAGTAGTTGCTATTGAAGCAGAGTTTGCAGAGCAAAGTTTTCAGGCTATTGAAGCAATAGGACTCTTTGGTGTGGATTTTGAAGATATTCAGGCACTGATGGCCAAGGGAATTTCAGTACCAATATTCTGTTTTCAAAATGACACATGCAGAAAAGAAAAAGATGTAAGAAATGACACAAGCCCAACCTCACCGAACACTACAAACCTTTGCTGCTAAAATACTATGAAAAAATTAGCAAGGCTAAGAAACAGCAGGACTACAGATTTTTAAAATATGACATCTTACTTCAGAGAAGGGATTACAGTATCTGAATAACAGAGTTCATTGTATGGCTTAGGAAATTGTGTAGCCACAAGAAACAAGACAAACAACTCCACAAAATAAAACTCATGCATGCATAGACATGGAAGTAAATAATTGTGTTTAAGATACCTAGATTTAATGCCTAAGTCTCCCAGTCTCCTTGTTAATTTCTTTCTTATTTCTTAAATTTTTTTTTCAATACTTCTTAATGAACACAGCTGTTATGGAAGTAGTAATTGCTATCTGGTTAAGTATTTTACCTTCTCACTGTAAGCAAGCACACAAAGCCACAGAGATGGTTATCTTTGGAGTCCTAGTTCTCCTCAGCTTCCAAAATCTGTGCTGCTGAGAATTACTTTTTCTCAAGCATCCAGCTAAGCAGGGTTGACTGATATCTTCACAATTCTAACTCCAAATATTTATATGTTGTATATCCTCTTGCTAATACAAACTTATCACAGGGTAGTCAAATAGGTTTAGTACCTCATCTGTCCAGTAACTAGAGCTAAACACACTGATCTCACCAAATCCACAAGAGCTGCTCATTACTTTTCATAGAGCCATGACAAGAGATCCTAATCAAAGACCAAGGTTCCTTTAGGTAATACAGTCAGTCATTGCATTTAATGAAAACATGGTCCAAGTCCAAAAGGGTAACAGTATTTTTCCAAACAAATGAGCAGTGACTCACACTAATCAGAATAAATCTCAGCGTAAATGAATCCAAAGAATCCAGTGCACTTACAGGCAAATGGAATTTCAAGGAAGAAAGGACTACAGTAACTGTATCAAATGCATTTTAAGCACTGCTTTACACATGTCCATGAAACTGATGAAGGCAACCCATGACGAAATTACAGGATTGCTCCGACAATCTTTGAAAGATCTGACCCACTACACACATCACCCACAGAGGAAACACAATGATACACATATCAAAGGAACTATTTTTTCCTGACCATATTGTATTTCTTATAAACAACAGTAACTCCTGTGAGTCAAAGGCTCCAACTATGGTAATTTCTTCCCTTTGGTAAAGAGGCGACAAGTCCTGGCAAACAGATGAAACATTACACTGCTACTTTAATTGTAACTACCACTTCTGATATAACTATGATTTCCTTTACCCAATATATAACTGAAATTCAGGATCATAGGCATGGACCTTTTTCTCAAAATTTGAAGAACTGGACTTTTTGTGGTTTTCCTTGATCACGTGGTAGAATTTGATTAGGCACAGTTATCCCAAATTGTATTTTTATGAGTCCATGAAACTATGAAAGCATTTCTCAGCCTGCTTAATGAAACAACTGTTAACCAGCAAAAGAAGATAGCTGTTACAACACCATTGTGGTTGGAAAAATTACAGAGTCAAAACAATAGTTTTTCTCATGAGTTTTACTCTTGGAATGAGTTCTCAATTGAGTTTTGCAGCAAGACTACAATCTTTTAACCACACTTTATTCATGGGCACTGCAGCATCAGCACAGGCCTGAGAGACTATGACAACTATTATCACCTCACATATTAACAAGTAGGTTGCAATCTGTCTTTGAACTAAACAACCTGAAGATGAAGAGAGCTCTTTAAAGTGGTATCTTCTCTGCTACATCCCACAGAAACACTTTGTATGAAATGAGAATCTCCAAAGAAAGGGTGTAGTAAACATAAGAATTGTTTATAAACTGACTACACTATTTCCTAAGTCAGTAAAAGTTGGCCATTCTGAATTTTAGAATACTGGTTTTTATACACTTATAAACAGTAGCCTTGACTCACCCCTTTCCTGCCTTTCCAAACTTTATTTTATTAGGCTATCTTCAGTTGACTTTTCCTTTCGGCCACCACTAAGACAGAGTTGTAGTGTAAACCCAGCAAATGTTCAGGCTGCATGGGTAAGCTTTTAAAGCTTGAGTTCTACAAATAACTTTTATAAGTTATAATAACTGAATTTTTATACATTACATAGGAACATCCAATGTAAGGAAAAAATGACAACACAAAAAATGGCAGATAAATGTCACTCTTTTTCACACAAGAATTAACTTGCAAATCCATTTTTCAGAGATCAAGGAAGTCTAATATTTTACAAGCTTAAAAAAGTAGATGCGCAGAGAAGGGAAACATGATTCATCTGATACTTTTCTTCTGACTTCTTACATTCAAATGCAAAGCACCATCCTCCCAGGATGGGTGCTTATTTGCTTTCTAAATATGGAGGACTAGATCTCCAGAATAAGTGCCCTTAAATGTTTGAAATAATACTGTGATAGAGAAGGGCTCACCAAGTTTACAAATCTAAATTATTTTCACTCAGCTTTTTACTGTGTGGTAATATCTACAGATTGACTTGGAAATCCACTATGGCAGATGCTGTGCACACAAGTAAGATGAATTGCTTCATCTTCCAGGGTTTATGGTTCATTTTGAAGTTAATGGTTGGTCTTTTTGGTTCTTATAAAAAAAGTCGAAGCTCAAATGAAATAGGCATTAAAGTTTCAAGAGCTATGAAAATGAAAACATTACTCCATAATATTTACTGTCATTGCTATATTATTTAAATCTTTTGTTTTTTACTTGATTGGACTTGTAAGGCTTTACTGATCTCTCAGGGTTAAGAACTACACACATTTTCTCCCAACAGTCTGGGCTCAAAGCATCACATTCCACCTGTCCATATGAATATTACATATCCATATGTGATTTTCTTCCCTTCACTTTTATTTCCCTCTGTCCCTTGAGGCAGATAATCTTAAATAAATCTGGATAGAAAACTGAGAATGAATAATAATACTTCTGTTGAATAGAGTAAGACTTCCTTAAAAAGAAGCAAAACAAACCGCCCCCCAGTATTTTTTTCCTTTTGCTGTACAATGCAGTTTGGACAAGGTCACCCTGGGATTTCTCCCTCTGCAAAGTGACAGCAATGAGGTAATGACAAGCATAAGGAAAACATCAATAAAGCAGCCATCCAGCTTTCTGGATTTTAGATGACCTGCCTACCCTGGTAGGATGGATCTTTCTCTTTTCGGCAGTAGCACCAATCTAAACCAAGTATATGAGGCGTACATCTGAATATGAAAAGGGCAATTTCTGTATACAGTTGTAAAAAAAAATAGTCAAATGCCTGTAAAAGCAGCAGGTGAGCTCAATGTATTTAAAGATGATATAATATCTGCAGTTTATAGCATCCTATAATCCAGTTCTTAAACTATGAAATATTTAGCCTTCTAATAAGATCTCAAGGCCATAGTTACCTATTAATTAATCCATTTTAATATCTTGATTTGTGAGAAGAGGAAAAAAACCCCATTGCTTACTTATGCCACATGATATCACAAGCTTAATTAAAGCTGTTTAAAAATAAAATCCATTAGATGCCATAAAAGTGCCAGGTGCACAAGTCATTATCTCAGGAGAGAAAAACACATTTCACTGGCCATAAAAGCTAAATTTTTCTAATACCAGCACCAATAAACCTTTCAGTTAATCTGAAAATGCAGAGTGCTTGTGAAACATAAGCACAATGAAAGTATTATCTCGGACAATGTTTTCTTCTAATGAACAAAAATGTAAGATGACCTGCAAGGGACCACCCAGCATTGACTGAGCATAAACAACTGGAGAATGCGGCTACTGTGTAAGTCTGTACATTGTGGAGTTTAAATAACCAACCCGTTTATCAGTTCTTCCAGAGCAATCTTACACACAACATGTATGTAGGGAAAAATAGCGGTATCCCAGCCCTTTCCGTAAAAAGCAACTTGGGATACTCAGTGAAGAATGATGGTAAGAACTCAAAGTCTGTTAGTATAGGTAATAAGTCTAAAGCAATTACTATCTTCTACGGAAACACTCTATTGATTTGGCCACTTAAGTTTGATAAATGGGTATCATATAGCAGAAACCATAAGAAGGAAGAAGCTCATAATACTGGCACTGAATCTTAATTTCTTGTAAGAATGTCAATGACAATATTTAAAAAAACCCCAAACCCTGGTATTTGTGATAATGCAGGCTGCTTTCAAATGACACCCTCTTCCCCCCAGCATGGCAAAATGTCACAAGCATTAATGTTTCATTATAAACTGCTTTTCCCACCAGAGAAGCTGCAATATACACCACACAATTGTCTGCAGCCTGGAACACAAGAATAATACTTGTTATACTTATCAATTAAGATAATTTATAATCTCTCATATTATGTGCTGGCAACAGCCACATCCACGTGCCATTAGTATTTTCACATCATCAATTTAGTTCTCTCTCTGTGGTTTATTATATAGGATTCAGATGGCTGACGGACTGCACCACAGAAATTATAATGAAAATGCTCTGTATGTAGTAGAAATTTGTTTCAAACTTTAACAGCCTATTGAAATACTCTGCCTTATCATTACTTTAAGTAGTTAATATCTGTAAAACCCATTCTAAAATGTATTTACTCAAATCACTTTTGGATATTCATACCTAAAGAATTTCTGCAAATTCTGTGGAGAACTTTTAGGACAGCAGTATGTAAAGCCAGAATAAAAAAGAATTCCTAAACATTTATGAGAAAAAGAGATTTATTCCCCCAAAAAGGCATTAGACATTTTCTAGATCATAAGTAGACAAGCTTGGGATGGAAATGATGTGAAAATGCACTGAAACAACATTCAAATGAACTGGCTAAAGGTATGGGTCCTACACCTGAGTAAACTTCTGGTTCTGTTATTAATTTAACAACAACACAGTATTTCCACCAAAGATTCTGCATTCACATAATGGCTGTGACTGAGGAATATATATTCATGATTTAAACAGATGTTTCCAATATGCTCTTCCACAAAACAGTTCTAGAATGAACACTGTTCAACAACTTCCATTACCAAGCTGAAAGGTGGTTTCTGATAAAACCACAGAATGCCTCAAAGACTGGTGAAAAGTAAAATGTTTACAAGAATTTGCAGCCAACAGGGCTTGTCCACAAGGTGTAGTGACAGTAATAGAGCTCATGAAAACCTAATGGGATTCAGGAAGCATTCCCAGTATACTGCAGTGCACTTACATGAGATATTGGAAATCTGGAGAACTGTAAGGAAAAGAAATATAGAGTCAAGGTCCGTAAAGTTGTGAAAGAGATAAACTGAAGACTGGGCTCTAAAGGAAGCTTATTTACCAAATCAAATATGTATGGAAAAGCTAAAGCCAGATGAATTAAAATCAGAAATAACCATGAATTTTTAGTAGTGAAATTGATAATTCATTAGACTAAGCTGCCAGAGGAAGCGGCAGATTTTTTTGATGTCTTCCAGTCACGAAAAGATTTCTCTAGAGGCCAAGCGTGAGATCAATCCTGTAGTAAAGGTAAATAGTAGAAATGAAGGCTGTGATAAACAGGAGGTTATTCTGGCTCTTGGTGTCCTCTGTCATAAGCCCTATGAATCTAAAAAAGTGAAAACCAGAGAGCAACAGCATAGAATTCTCCTGTGTCCTTTTATTTCATAGTTATAATTTACAGTATTGACCCCATTTTCCTCTGGAGAGAAACGGATCAATAGAACAGGCTTACAAAAAGAAAATGGAGTTTGGCTCTAAAATTGGTAACTAAGTCTTCTAAAAGTAACAACCTAGATTCTATGTTCTGACTGAGAATGTATTCTACAAACAATTGTAAAGTTTGATAAAATAGAAAGAGATATGAAAACTTAGAGCCTGATATTTTTAGGTAATGTGAAGCAAACTCAGGGGATTTTAAGACCTATCATTAATGCAGTGAAATTATTGTGTGCAGCATTTACACTTGCTAGATGAGCAAAAAGAACCTAACTTCAAACTGGTCATTGAGCAGGGAGTTATTTCAGAGTGTCTGTGACCCCCAGAACTCTGGTACAGGCTCCAAAGGAGGTAAATGTCTGAGACACAGCCAGGCCAAGAAGTCCTCTGGGACACCCACAGAGAAATAGAGCGAGACAGTGAGAACCCACAAGAGCTCAGAACACCCACTGTGTAATCAACACATGAAGAGTGTGTGTGGCTTTTCCAAGATTCATTTGTCAAGGAACAAATAAAGACCAGATTGTTCAAAGCACCACAGGTCTTTGGACAGGTCTAATTGGAGTTCTCCCCTACACTGCAACTGGACTGTGTGCCAGGTGACTCTTGAGCTGGGATACCTCCCAAGGTATGAGATTCCTTTCTTCTGAGAATAAGAGATTCATCCTTACCCACAGTAGTATGACATTTTATTCCAAGAGATCCTTGGTAAGTGATTAATAGAATGCTGAATTAATGCTAATGGAACACACGTAGCTAATTCCATCAGATGTAAACTGTTGCCCAAGTCTGAGACTAAGAATGGAAGTAGGTGCACCCAAACTCCAATGGGAGTTTAGGAAGTCAGGGGGCATATTCTGAACCCTGCAATTTGTTGAGGGTCACCCTTATCCTTTTGCATCTCTGGTCTCTGTGCAAATAATTCTAGCTCAATTCTAACTCACTTTTCCTTTGAATGTTTCATCCATGTAAGAGAGTGAACTTTGCCATCAAACCTTGCTAAGCTCCACTTTTACAACATCATATTAAAATCCCTTTTACTAATACCTTAATACCTTTAATGGTGATTCTTTAAGTGATATAAATCACTCAGCTGTGACAATGGTGGAAAACATGAATGTTGCCCTAACAACTGGTAAACAAGTACTCAAAATGAGAGAGAGGAAGAATGGCCAGATACACAGCAGTGAGATATTTTTTCCACTGCTAGTCAAAGGTCAGTAATTACACAGAAAAATCTGTAAGCAATGACACACAGCAGGTGAGAGAGGAAATGTAATATGATTAAGAGTTCTATTTAGGCACACTGTTTGAAAGGCCTGTCTGTCACTTCAGATAAAGTTGTTGAGGATATTACACTATAGAAAAGTCCTTTTAGAAAAATACTCTTCTGATTTGTAGCTGAAGATTAGTGTTCCATATGCCTGTACCGAGAAGACGATCATTAGAATTTCAGTCATGTTAATGAGTCTTGTAAACTCATCATCTTATGCATCAATTTTACTGCTGCTCTTCCAAAAAGAATAGCACAAGGGAGAGCACTGCACTAGAGACTTCGGACATAAAATGCCATTTTAACCAAGTCAGTGGATGGCACTGGGGCAGCCACCACCCTATGACATCAAGGGCCTGCCAGAGGAGTAAGTGGAACTCAAAGCTGTGCCCCAACAATGGCCCAATTTCATCCCAGAAGGGCACAAAACTCTATCAAGCTGCTTGAGCAACCCTTATAATTATATATATGTTCCCATTGAGATGAGCAGTGCATGTACTTTACCCTAAAGGTATGAATGTTGATTTGGGTATCAGAAATGCTGATGTTCTCCCAGAAGTACCTTATCTGTAACTGAAGCCACAAGATTAACAAAAATTTAGATTAGACCTCTTTACTGAAAGGGAGATGAGTTTCCATACTCATTTCAGGACTTGGAAAAACAATTGAGATTTAAAAAGGAAAAAAAGAAATTTCCTTTCTTTAAAAAGAAAAAAAACTCTCACACTTTAATGAAATTACTCTCGATTTTTTTTCTTAATAGGGTAACACTGAATAGATTCTTCCATTAAAGTGCTTTAGTAAAGGAAAAAAATGGACTGACTTTTGCCTAAATCGTTTGCCCATATTTTCAAATGATTTTCCTAGTAGGCTGGTCTAAGGCTCACTGAAGCTCATTAGATTCTTTCCTGTTCAGCAGAAGGCAGTTTGAATCCAGCCCTTCTCAATTTTGTTGGACATTCTTAACCAGAACAAAAAGCATTTAATTGTCATTTAGATGATTTTCTTAATAACACTCTGCCTTTTATATTGAATGTATTCTGGTATTTGGTGCAACTAATGCACTCTATGATATTTAAAGGACAACTTTTCAAAGTTTATTGGATGATTTCCTCATTCATATGTTTTGCTTCGGGTTTTTCTCTTTCTGCAGGACAAAGTAGATCATATTCCTCATAGAATTCCTTTACTTCCATTTCCTACTATGTCAGCAGTAGCTTTCAAAAATTATTTTCAC
Organism: Petroica traversi; assembly: GCA_025920805.1. Classification (NCBI taxonomy): domain Eukaryota; kingdom Metazoa; phylum Chordata; class Aves; order Passeriformes; family Petroicidae; genus Petroica; species Petroica traversi. Next base: position 7,674,712 of record JAHLSL010000044.1, read on the forward strand.
ATGACTGCAGCTTCTCTCTTTAAACATATGATTTTCACTGTCGAATGGGAAAGGTGAGTGAAATAGCACAGGCTTATGCTCATGGCTATTATGCTATTTTTTCATGGTTGGAAGTATTGTGATGTTCAAGGGAACAATTAAATTTTTCCACTGGGTAGAAATAAAGAAAGTGATTCTCAATTCAAGCATAAGCCAAGAAGGTTTTATAAACTAAGAGAACACTGAATGTTTTTGTTTTAATATGCTATGCAGATGTTTACTCTCAAAATAATAAACTTCATTATAGTTTCAAAATTCTAGCAAAGAAAGTTAAAATAATTTAGACTTATATCGCAAAACATTTGTGCAGTAAGATTAAAAATCTATAAATATAAACAATGCTGTTCTGCAACTGATAAACAATTTCTTTTAGGAATACTTTAATTTTGTATCATATACCATAAAATATATTTGGTTTCAGTGGCTTCACCAACCTCTTCAACACTGTATTTTTCTACTTAGAGAAACAAATTTAATCCTACTTCTCCTATTATATATTTATGTTTACAAAAATATTGAACCCATGAGAGTTGTATTTCTAGGATTCAATTTCAGTACTTGAAACAGCACTGATTCAAAGGCTTTTATAGAAATAATATGTGAAAGCATTACAATGAAACATAACTGCTTTAGGTTTTCCCTTCAGTCCCTTCATGACATACTTAACAGTGTTTCTTACACTTTCAAAGACATCTGGTCTCCTAAGGAAAATATAGACAAAAACCATAAAAATAAAGAATTTTGACAGGTATCAAAGAAAAGTGCAGTAACATTAACACATGGCAAATAGCACCTCTTTAATATGCTCAAATCCTTTTGCAAGAAACACAGTAAGAGGTTAATATAATTTGTAACACCATCCTTTCCTCTTCACCTTTTAATTATTCCCAAGCTCTCAATTCTGTACAACTGCTAAGCAAACTGCTCTCCATCTTGGCATTACATGCACACCTGGGACCAGGCATTCCAGAAAACTACCCTGGGCAGAGCCAGTAGGGCTGCAGAAGACCTTTATTCTGAACTATGCAACTCATACACATTAACCCAAAACCTTTTTCTAACTGCAATGTCAATGGGATGAAAGATGCCAGCAGACACAGATAACAGGGAGGTTAAGGATATACCAAAAGCTGCAATGGCATCAATTGGTGTAGCATGGTTGAGTCGCATCATGTTTCTCCAGGAAGACTCTTTCTGTCTGCTGTTTTGTGTATATGTTGCAATGACTTGCAAGTTATGATTTTTACCCATAGAACTAGAAACATACTAAGAACACTGCTAGTATAAGTCAGACTCCACATAAAATCTACACATGCTACCCTGGAACCACAGAGCCAAATAACTTGAACACTACACTTTGCTCTGAAGAGATGAAGCAGCACTGTTCAGAGTTATCTCATTTAATTAAATCCTCCACCATTCTAATGCTGTCATTTTTATAAAAGTAATTCTTCGTAGTATAAAAGTAGTTCTTCAATGTAACTGTGTCTCAGAAGGAGCAGAGTGGGCAAGGAGCACACACTGACACCAGGATCCTGGATCGTTTTTCTTATGGTAGATATTCCTTCAGCAAGGCACTCAGCATATGCCTTTATATAAATAAGCAAGTCCTCCAACATATGCTGAACATCTATAGAGTTAATCTCTGCATCCTGCTCAAGGCACCCCCTGCCTGGGGCTGGCACAGAGATCCAAATCTCAGGCATCTTCACGGAACGGCACATACTTGATCTGGTCTCTTCCCACTTTGGTGACGGAGAAAAAAGGGGTCGGCCAAAAGAACGCCATCAGTTGCTTTGCTCTGTTGTCTTTAAATCTGTGGAGCAAGAATCCCTTGCAGTGAGTGTACAGTGAAACACGCAAAGGGATGGAGTGGTATTACACAATAAAGAAAAAACTTGAGGCAATTTTCTTTCTAATATTTCAGTACTGCTATGCTTTGATTTAATGTTACGTAAATCAGATTTTGGAGAAGTATCGTTCCATGTAAATTACAGGGAGCATCCTGAAGAGATTAATTCCTATTAAAAATTTTAAAAATAAAAATATGAGGGTACAACAGAAGGGTCTAAAGACAGTCATAGCCAAACTGACAGTACGTATAAATTACTACTACAGAGTCAGCACACTGAATTGTAGCTTTGGCAGAGAGCTCAGAATTCCTGAACCCTGGCCCAGGGGATCAAAAGGTGAAGGTCTGAACATCTGGCTGATGGTGGGAGAGAAGACAGTTTAAGTTTCCATTCTCTTCAAGCTGGCTAATATGTCAAGCTGCATTTTCAGCACAGTAATTGATCTCTTGATTAAAACAAAGTGTTCCAGATTTCAAGGGGAAAAAAAGCTCAAACCCAAATATATAAAAGAGGAGACTATTTAAAAAAACTTTGGAACTCTCAAGGCATTCAATTCTTCTATATTTAACCACGCTCAATTTGAAAATTAAAACGAACTTTTCTGAGGTTGTGTGTATAATTTCTATTTAAGCATTTGAGGCAAATTTTATAGATATTCTTAGCTTCAAAACCCTTCAAGAATCATATTATTTTTGCATACTAAAGTAGCTTTGTTTAGTGTTCGCAAATGGCACAGAGCAAACTCAAACTGAATGTACAGTAGGGCAATTTCACAGCATCTTTTTATCAATTTTTCAGTGGGTCAATTTAACAGTAGGGGAGCAAGTAACACCTATAATGAAATAATCCAATGGTAATGAAATAACCATAGTCTTTAATGTTTTCCTTTATAATATGTTGTGTGCGTATACAGAAAGTGTTACTCTGTCATTTGAGAAATAACTGCAAGACAGAGGTGTCAAAATAGTCACTGACTAAAACAAAATAATATCTAATCCTCCTTCAAGCAAAAAAGACAAGAACTGAATGAAATACAGCATCCTGTGCTGAGGATGAAGGCTCAAATGGGATGGGGAAAAGAAAAGAATTTAAAATTTTTTAATGATACAGTAAGTATTAAAAATAGAAGAGAGTTGGCATACAAATAAAATCTGAGTGCTAGACTAATCACTAAGAGCACAGCTGGAACAGCAAGGACAGCAAAGATCAGTGTCTCTGACATTCTTCATAAAGCAATGCTGTCTAAAATTTTTTATCCAATGCTTTCTGGGAGATGCCTTACCATTATGCAGAGGGCAACCAAAGCAGCAAAGGGTCCCCTACTTCTCTAGGGTCAGGTAGCCAACCAGCTTAAGAAAAGAAAAATCTGTCCCATATCCCTTCTTGCCTACACCTGTGCTCTCAGGTTGTGTGTTACTCTACCCCACCTTTCAGCTCATTTCAGTTTGCTTAATCTCCTCTGTCAGGGCAGCCAGTGGGAAGTTTTTGGAGTATGGAACTCCTGAAAGTGAGCTTCAGAGACTCAAACACACTTAAGCAGTTAAAGACAGCGTAACTAATACAGAAAAGTGAAAACAACAAAATAAATCCTAAATAATGGGCTAGATTAGGTACTGCTGCTGGAATTTTGAGCCTTCTTGGACTCTTTCCTCACTGGCTGTTTCAGAGTTGATGGAACTCTTCCAAAGTCTACATTAATTTCCCACACTTAACCACAGCCAAAGAAACACAGCAATGAAAAGAAAATTATATTCTTTTAAAAAACTGCAGTACTCAAATGGCATAGCAAATGCAAGGGAGTTGGCTCTGCACTTCTCAGGCTTACTCAGGCTGGCAGCAAGGGAAGTTTCAAACTGGGGATCAAAGGGATGATTTCATCTGAGATGTCACAAAACGTGAGAAGGGTACACCTACTGAAAGAAATGTTTTGGTTTTGTTTGCACCCTTCCGATCTTGGGGTGTCTGTTTTTGTTGGGTTTTTATTTATAAGAAAGTGAAGCTCTCATTCAGAAAGAGATTTTCTTACAGAGTTTTTAAAGGGATAACTGTGATAAGAGGGCTTTCTAGTTTCTAGATATTACTAAGATCTCTTGGTTTGATTTATTCAGCTCTTTTATTCTATCCTTCAAATGACTCTGCAGTCTCTTTTGCACAGCCTCAATACAAGAAATTGAAAGCCTCACAAATAAGAACAAACTGTCACAAGATGAAACTGAAAATTTGGAACTCAAGTTCTTCGGCCTGTAAATGGCATGAAAACTCAGCCTTCCTTATCCTCAGAGGCTCATTTGAATAGCTACAAATCACAGGAAAAATCTTTCAAGATGAAAGATGAAAAATTATAACAGAAATGAATTACTTAAGACATGCATAAGAGTATGACCTGAGCAGTAATGCCGTGATTTTATTACATTTACCATATTTTTATTACATTTACCACCTGAATAAGAGCTTGTCTTTGAGGAAAAGATATTCTCTCAAAAGACATAGCTATAATTACAACTCCTTTGAAATGAACGTTATACAAGTCCTTAGAAAGTGTTACACACAGCTAAACAATTTCTTCAGCTAATATACAACAGAACCTGTAAGCCCCCTGGTAAATGCTGCATCAAAACACAAATTGCATGTTACATCTCTTCATGAATTCTCTTAAAATGTGGTATCTCTCTGGGAATGATCCTCTCTTTACTTTGCTCTTTCTACATGCATAAATACTACTATGGGGAGGGAAAGCTGGGTAGATATCATTGGAGTATAAGAGCACTTGTTATCTACAGCTTTGGTAAAACTTCTGTAATAAATGACTTTAGTTATGTGAAAAGGTTTGCATCACTCTACCCTGCCTGTGCAAACATGTGTTAGTAACTAATCTTTTACTATGAACTGTTACACTTCTCTTATTTTTAGCTAACTCTGAGCAAGATGCCCTCAGGAGCCACAAACTCCATTTATAATTGCAGCTACAGTTTTGAATATACCTCTTTATCTATACAAAGGCTTACAGTGACCATCACACAAAAGATACAAGCTGAGATTTCTCATATGCTTCAAGAGAGCACTGTGACCTCCAGAAGGAATGAGTCCAGAGGAGGGCCTGGAGCACCTCTCCTATGAAGACAGACTGAGAGAGTTTGGGGTTGTTTACACTGGAGAAGTGAAGGCTCTGGGTGGACCATAGAGCAGCTTCCAGTACCTAAAGGGGCTATAAGAGAGCTGGATGTACTTTTCACAAGGGCAGGGAGTGGTAAGGCAAGATGTGAAGGCTTTAAACTAGAAGAAGGCAGATTTAGATCAGGTATTAGGAGGAAATTCTTTACTGTGAGCATGGTGAGGCACTGGAATAGGCTGCCCAGTGTAGCTGTGGATACTTCATCTCTGGAAATGTTCCAGGCCGGGTTGGATGGGGCTTTCCACCTGCTCTAATGGAAGTCGTCTCTGTTCACAGCAGGGGGAAATAGATGACTTTTAAGGTCCCTTCCAACCTAAACCACTCTACATTCTACAAATATAATTCCATCTTTATTGTTGGCTTTGCTTTTTCTTTATTTTGTACTGTCCAGCTGCCTAGAAGGTGCACATCCTGACATAATCCCTGTCTGCCTTTGGGGAGTCCACCACCTCCTCTGACCTTTCCCACTGAGTACCTACTGACTCCTTCAACAGGCAGCTGCACAGCTCTTGATTCTTGCCAAATGTGGTAAGAATTCATTTTTACATTACATAATAATCTAAAAATGTATCTTATTGGTGGCTTCAAATCAGCTGACACTTCAAAAAATAAATTGTGTAGGCTATGCTGTGGAGAGTCTTGAAGAAAAGAGCAGGAATTCCTGATAAATGCAGAGACAAGTTGCAATACTTCAGATTTTTAAGTACTTCTTGGGATTTTCAGGGTCCTCTCCCATCATGCAGCTTTTTCATTATAGTGTGTTTCTTCAGTTCTTAAAAAATGACCACATTAAGTATGTGCTCTTCTATTTTACACATGTAAAAATCTTTGCTATATTGATACATAGGTCATTACCAGCGTTCTATGGCACCCAGCCTATTGCAAACACTGAGAGGAGAATTGGTGCTTTCTGAAAAGACACAGGGGGTCCAACACAGCCAAACCCTTCAAACCCAGTTAGGATCAGCCACTTCTGCACATGGACAAAGTCTTTCACATCCTTCTTTCAGCCTGGCATGTGCTTGTAAAGAAACCACTCCCATTTAAAAAATGCAGATAAAATGCAGAAGTGAAGCATACAATAAGTATTAACTACAAAGCTATTTCAAGTAAAATATTCCCAAATCTAAACCAAAACCTACAATAGCTCCAAGCCCTTTACAGCAACTACACACACTCTGCAACCTCTTTTGCACCCTTCATGTGGACCACCCAGAGTATTTCAAGAGGAAAGCCCTTATCTGAACCAGACACGTCCTCCTTTAAAGATCTGGGAAAAATCAAGCCTTGGTTTCACCTTCAGAGGGAGCATCCTTCATCCCCTTCAGCCCCAATTTCTGTAGTCTCCTTATCCATGCTGGGCTGCTGAAGAACTCCCTGGGTAAGCATGATCACAGTGGGAGAACATGCGCAACAGTGACTTGTGCAGCATCAGCCAACCCAGATATACCACACGCTCCAGGTAGACACAAGTATTTGCAAGACAGCCTCAAATGAAAGCAGCGAATGTTCTGACTTGTAAACCTGATGATTCTGAGTATAAGCCCATTACTAGCTCCTACTATGTTGATTTATTTTCCACGTTGGCCTACTGCAGGATCCTAGCACTTTCTTTCAGAGGGCACAGTTGGAGACTAAGGAAAATGCCCATGAAGCAGGACCCAACATGATTAATTAATTCCAATTTCATTCCCAGCTGGAGAGTGGTAATTTGATTGATTTTGGGTTAAAGTCAAAATCAGAAGTATCTCTGACCTCTGAAATGTTACATGGATGATTTTTGCTATATTAGGACTTTAATTCCATTGTTGGACCCACACATTGTGTGACAGGTATGTCTCGCAGCTGATGCATTACTTAAAACACATGCAGTAAAAAAATATGGTTAAGTATTTCAGTAAGGTTTAAATAATAACCACAAAACACCAGAAAAATACTGTAAAATACTCATAAGGGCTTGGTTCAAATAACGGAAACAAGAAATTAGGGTTGAGGCTTGGAACCATCAGAAAACCCCTTAAACCCAGATGAATTTCAGGGGATCAAAAGATATTTCCAGGCTACACTTTGAATTTGGGGACATCTATCATGATGAAATATCATGAACAGTATTTAATACTAATCACATGTGAAGGTGTTGATGTTTTCAGTTTAGTCACACAAACAAAACCGACCATGAGTAAAATCTGATGTTTTAATTCATGAAATGGCAACTGGAAATCCCACTTTGCTTATGCACCTGACCTTGCTACGCTCACACTGTCTCTTTGCAAAACTGCTGAATACTAATTTTTTAGCACCTCGTCCTTCAAGTGCTGCTTTAAGTCCCCCTGCTCCAGGAACAGATGAAGCGAGCTGCAGACAGGCTGCAGTGCCTGGAACCCACACAGTGTGGTTAACAAACAGCCTTCTGTGAAACCACAAAGCCCAGCTAAGTCTCTGATTATGTCAGGCAAAATCAGTATTGTTACGCCAGGATTACATTTATATCCAACTTAAGTTTTAGGCATCTCTATCTATTGAAACACGGATGTCTTGAAAAAAAATTTGTACTAGGAAAATATTAGACAAAGCTAAGCCGCCAGGAGAAAATTTGTAGAGGGGGAACAAAGCAGCAATTAACCCCTAGGACTTGCACTTCCATTTTCTCCCCCTCCACTGCTGACTTTGAAAATCTTTCTGTTATTAAAAGAATGATAAAGTTTCTAGTCCATTAACCATCAGCTTGCGAACACCAAGAGGCAGACAGGAGAGGGTGCATTAAAATTAGCTTTTGTTCAGGAGAGAAAAATAGAAAAGGTGACACATAACTACAGAAAGCAAGCTGATATCAGATCAATTAATAATCTCAAGCTTTTTAAAGTATTTAAATATCTGTAGCTTTACAGGACTTGGGCTTTGGAGATTTCTTGTTAACCAGGACTTCCTTCTGCAGTATTTCTTCCCTTTTTATCCCAACAAGAAAAAACACATTATTTGAAATATCTGAAAAATAATTTAGAACTATTTCTTAATATCTGTTACAATAAAGCTGATAAAGAAAGCTGTACTGAATTTTATAATTTAAATGTTATTCTAACATTTTACTGATTCAGTGTGGAACATGATGTATCTCTCGATACTAAATTTTACTATCAGATGCAGTAGAATATTTAATTTGTCAAAATGCTGTTCATTTTCATGGCTTTATATATTTAATTCAGCTTTCTACATTGTAAAATACATTCTTAAGGGACAACATCTTACAAATAATCAGATTAATGCTCTACAGATTTAATATGCTCACTAAGAGCAATAGTTTTCATAACAATCAACTATCTCTCTGAATCCTCTTTGGGAAGTTAAAAAGACATTATTTCCATTCCTAAGATCTTTGCTATTACTCTCTCCAGACACAGACTTGCTCATAATATTAGCTATCAGGAGATTAACATAATGTTCTAAAAGGCTAATCAAATCTTTTACATGTTTTGTATTTATTATTTGAGAATTTCTACTTTCTTTATCAGCAGAGTGCTGTGGCAAGGATTTGGGAAAGGTTCTATGAATTGTCTTAAATTTGCAATGAAAGATTAAACGAGATCTGTATTCAGCTATAATCTGACACCAAAGAATCTTCTTCTTGAGCTCCCCGTGTGGAAATAGAAATTTTCTGTGAGGTAATAAACGTCTGATAGAGGAGAGAGGGAGAGAACAAGAATTGTTCTTCTGCCCCCCTCAAGCCAATTCACACAAGCACAGTCCTGAAATGCCCATTTCCTGCTCCAATCAAGGAGTGATTATTTATACAAATCCAAGTGGTTCCCCAAGGTTACAGCAAGAGTGCACCTCCCTGGAATATGTGACAGCACAGGATTTCCCCAGACATCTTCACAGCAATAGGAAAGTGCAGATTCAAGCCTACTCAGGCCACAAAGGAAACTGCACAATGCCTTCCTGCATCTGCATGCATTTCTCCCTCTTACGGGATGAAAATAACACCAGTTCTTCTTTTTACTATTTTATTCACATACTACTTAATTTTTTTTTCTTACAAATTCATTAGGGCAATTTTGAAAGTGTTTCAAATTTTTAAAGAAAAAATGAAAGGAAATAAAAAGAAAATGAACTTGCATTTCAAGCTTCTCCCTCTCTGCCTTCCCAAACTCTTCTCCAACTAACATTTTTTGTTTGGTTGTGAAATTACAGATTCCCAGTGAGATTTCCCACTGTATTAACTTCTACATCAAACATTTCTGAGTGGGCGCATTCCCTGCATGTCAGAGTATAAACACTACAAGCCTCATCCTAAAGTTCAAGTTTAGGACTATTTTTTGTGTAAATGACTAAATATGGTTTTGTTCCTCATTTACAAGGCAGCTGCATTCCATGCATTTACATTTACACAGATCTACAAGAAGTCCAAGAAAACAGCCTTCTGGATGCTAATTCCAAAGCTCACTGCTTTAGAGAATCCAACCAGAGCACAAGCAGAGGGCCCTACAGCAACCAGGAGATTAAATTTAAAAAACCCTATTACCTATAGCTGGAGATACATTTCAACTACTAAGTTGCCTTTTCCATGTTTTCCTTCGCAGATCAACTGCTTAAGGAAGTCTGCTTTTTCCAAGAAGAGCAGACTACTACTCTATCAGCTGCAAAGACATCCTTGGCCACTCTCCCTGCCTTAGACATCAAGAGTCTCACAGCAGCTCTTGCATGATTAACAGAGCCAGGAGCAATTGCTGGTTTTCCGACTGCCTTAATTAACCCTGACTCCCCTTGCCACATCTTTTACCTTTGTGATCTACAGATCTGAGAAAACACTTTCAATCCCCTTCCGTACCTTCTGAAGTATCTTTAAAAGGTGGCAGCTGCTAGTGTAATTCTCCTCAAATTAATATAAGTAGCTTCATGGGGATATAGACATGGCTTGGTCTTGTGATGCCAGAGGTTTCATTATTCCAGGACTGAAATTCCCATAACAAAAATGCAATTTTAGGAGGAACCACTCACAATATCTGCAGTATTATTCTGTCACAAGGACACAAAGCTACCTAAGATGGAGAGAATCATCTTCGCCCTCCCCAGCCTTCATGGCAGTCACTGAAATAGGAAAAAGCTCACAGATCTCTTCCCCCTTGTCGTTGTGAAAACACAAGAGAGCAGGAAACATTTTTTGCTCCTTGCCTATAGTTGAGAAAAAACCAGCAGCTGGATGCAAGCAGCTCAAACCCAGCACCAACAGCAAGAATGAGCAAAATTCCATTTTTCTCAACATGAGACAAGTTCAACCCGGCAGATTAATATTCCAACAATACTTATCCCGTGAAGCTGTGGACCAAGGGGCACTTATCTAACAACTTCTCTTACATCAGTGAACATCAGCAGTTGTACATCCATAGAGCAGACAGAATTTTTCCTTGAAAAGATTAATGTTACTAATTTAATCACACGTTCCTCCAACTTGTTAAATTCTATGAGGCACTTACACAGATGCATACAAATATGCCATTTATACATCAACAAAGGACTAAAGCAATTACAGAGCATTTTTAAGTGTTATAGCACATACTGTATTATGCAAGTGAGGAACAATCTATCAATCTCACTGCTCGTCTAGTAGAATATAAATGTAATATCTGTATAATCCAACCATTCATATCTCAGACAAATACTGTAATTACTTTGCTTGTGTTGCTCTGTAGTATCTTATAGCAAGATGGCCTCCCTTACAACAAATGGCAAGCTATAGGCATTTTTTAACATCAGCCTTGAAATAAGTAGATATGGCATGGTTTGAGGAACAATTCTTAATTTAATCTGCAGGACATGTATGGGAAGATCACCTGTCAGATTATTCCAGGGGGAAAACAGCCTGGAGCACTGCAGATCAGTAGATATGGCATAGCCATCACCACTGTGACTGCGAAGAAATAAGGGAAGAGGAACTGCCACAGGAAATGCTACTAAAGAACTCAGTAACAGTATCATATATAGGCAGAAGTAAACAAAAGAAGAACCAACCAGTGCTTAAAGAATCCTAATTAAGTTAAAAAATCAACTGCTTGGAAGATCATGAATGCAATTTTTATTGTTTTGTGCACTTGTGTTTTCTCCCCATTGTGCAGTTGTCTTGTGTACAGCATAAAGATAAACTACCTGTCTCATCACTTTATTTACACAAACAAACAAAAGAATTATCCCAAATACTTCGTTGTTCACATTTCCAGCGTACGGTTATCTGAATTTATTCTGCATTTACCACTAATTGACATGAATGGTTCATATTCACTGACTTAATGATAATCTAAGGACTTTTAGAGATAAGGGCAGGGAAGAAACAAACATAAAAATTACATGTAAAACCCCAGAAGCATTTCTCACTTTTTATTTTCTTTTCTCTCTCAAGTGGATTGGAATTTAAGTGGAGTAAGGATTTACTAAAGACACTCACTGCTCTGCTAAGATGAATCATTTCACCTCACTCTCAAACCTAATTAGCAATATGTTAGCGGGTGGAGAGAACAGATAACAGGCATCTAATCTGCCAAATGCTGCATCCACTGAGGCCCATTTATCTAACCTGCGTGGTGTTTGGTGAAAATCTGGACAGATTGCTAGGCCCTTAGAGAAGACGGCCCTTATATCAGATGTGACCTTGCAATTTCTGAAACACCAGGTTTTAAGTTGCAAGTAGTGAGTATCTGGGTATAAAACACTGAGCTTGGAGGTAACACGAAAAACTGATTCACGGCGATGCATATTGTATCTATAAAAAATTAAAAATCACCATTAAGGAGCCACTTACTACCATTATCTCATGAAGGTGACTAATAGCATCCAAAAATATTTGGTTTGTAATTTGGAACTTGCTTTATTTAATGGTCTAGGTAGCTTAGGATAAAAATAAAGGTGCACTAATACATTTTCTTGATGATACAAAATCAGTAGTAGAGTCTTTCTAGAGAAGGAGAATTTGAATGTCCTGTCAGAAGAAATCCATGATCTTGAAGACCCCAGAAACAGAACTGGGTTGGAAGTAACAGTCCAAAGGGCACATGGGACTAATAGCAAGAATTTCTGGTATATACTGGGAGCTCATTAGCTGGAAACAGCAGCCTATTTTAGTCAGTCACAGGATGACTATGAGCCATTTAATTGAATCTGACCACAAAAAGGGCAAGGCAACGTATTTTCATAAAGAACAGGGAGTATTCATACCACTGTATAGCCTGCATTATGGAAGTATTTTGTGTAATTTCAGCTACCGATGTTCAAAAAAAAGACCTCAAATTTGAACTGGACTGTTATGGAGATCAAACATATGCCTACCTTACAGGAGGTCACTGAAGGGGCTTTTTTTCCTGCTGAAAAATGCAGCCCAGGAAGAAAGATGATTGCTTACAGCAAAAGCACTGGGGACAAAAGATTTGCTAAATCTATGAGAGAATGTTTGTGTTAGAACAAATGGATAGAAACTGGTTATGAATAAATTAAGGATGGAAACTCAGAGGAGGTTTGTAACCATCGTTACAGGAATGCGGCCCTACAACAACATTCTGAAAGGAGAGACTGGAGTAAAAAAAATTTGGGTGGAAAGGGGTGAAACCTAACCAGTCGATGAAAAGAACTGTATGATGTTGCACACTGTGACCTCCAAAGTTACTTAAAATCCAGTGTTTCCATGGGTTTAGCTGAAAGTCTCTTTAGTCTCTAAAGAGCTGACTGCAGAGACAAGTAGTAGAGCCCATACAGAGACTGATTTTATTTTAAACAGCATTTTCCATTCTGAACTATATTTATACTTCAAAACAGCCAACTGTAAAACCTTAATGAGGCACAATTTCCCAGTCATATTTTCAGTACCCACAGCAGAATTATGGTGATGCAGCTCAAGATCACATTCAGTGTCACAAGCTATCTGTGTCTGAGAAGAACAAGTTGGAAGTGCACTGCATCCAGCGGGCATGTTTGGCTATTAAATCTGATATCTTGTTTGAAGCAGCCAGCCCATCTCAGGAAAAATTAAGACCATAAAAAAGAAGTCATCTTAACCTGTACAACAGAGGATGCTAATAGCTAGGACAATGACCTCTGGATATTTATTCTCTATTTAATTAGTTGACTACTAAATAAAGCCACTAAATAAACCAAAAGTGGGAGAAAAAAGGATGTCTCTCAGCATGATACATGATAAACAATGATTCCATATTAAAGCATTATCATCCATTTATTCTTGCTTAAGCAGTTACAGCAAGGGCACTTACCATCTCCCATAATCCAAGCTAAGCAATCCATATATAATTAAAGTTTGATGAATGACAATTTCCAGTACTATTTGGTTTTCTATGTTCCCACAATATAAAAGTTGTTCCAGATAAAATATGATATCTCAAGACAGAAATAGTTTCACACAATTCTTGAATGGAGAAAGTTGCTGAATTAGGAGCTATGGTATGGGAGGGAGAAAGAAGCCTCACGACCTCCTGTTATCTTCAAATTTCCAAATGAGCTTTTCTATAATATCAAGTGAACCTTCTAACTACTAAGAGATGTGAAGAGTTACCTTCCCAATGGTTAAAAGGCATCAGTTAGTCAATGTACAAATTCAAACACCATTAGGGAAAACATCCTCATGTGGAGGAAGCTTCATGGCAGCCTAAGCAATTTCTCAAGACACGTTTCTCTACAAAAAGAGTTGTTCAAACTGTTGTGCTGTCTGTACAACACTTACATGAACACAACAGGAGAAGATAAGCACTCAATAATTTAGTGTAACAACAATATAATTCCTTCTAAAACAGCATGCAGGAAACAGTCTGATTTTAACTCTAAGGAAAGAGCTTGTTATCTCATTATTAAGGCCTGCCAGAATATAGTAAATAATGACACAAAAGCTGGAGTTCTTAATAATAATTCAAATGTAAATTTTCAGCAAAATTAATCTCTACTCAGAGAGTAATTTCTCTTTGTTAGAAGAAGATGCAGCATTTTTCATACAGCACAAAACACTTTGATTCCTGTTAGAAATGTGAAGTGAAGCTATTCAGTCAGTACCTCCAGAATGTAAAGTCAAATCACAGAGCTTCAGAACACGCTTTGAAGGCAGGAATATTTGGAGCTTTACCCAGAACAGAACTGCACATACATCACCTGTGACTCTCTTACTGAGAGACTAATGCCATCAGAACACAGTAAAATATTGCAAAATACTAAATTACTACACAAATATTAAAAATATAAGTAGATAATATGCAATTTCTTCATAGATTAAGCCTTCAAGGACTATCTGAGCTAAAGGCATGTGTGTCTTAAAAAAAAGAAGACGAATCATATCAGCTTGTATGTGTATTCAACCTAATGCCAAATATAATAATTTTTATATACTTAAGAATCTGTGTATTTGATGAAGTTTCCTATTATATATAGAGAACTGCAATTCTGAAGTGTTAGTTATAATTGTACATAATGAGATCAAATTGTTACATTGATAAAAATATCATTAACTTTGCTAGACATTCTTAACTAAGGAAACTACAGGATCAAACACATGCCTGCCTATAAAAAATTGAACTGTGAACTCACAGTAGTAGAGGTTCACTCTGAGCTCCAAATTACTTTGCAATTGCAAGGGTCAAATGGTATCCTAGAATCATTAGACTTTTGCCAAAATGTCTTGGCAACTTACTAATATAAACAAGAAACACATTCACTTGACTCAGTGATTGATGAAAATACTAACAGTATTCAGCTTACTTACAAGAAAAATTACTCTGTCTCTTCAGGCAAGCTAGAGATACTTTTATCTATCAAAACGGAGTAATCTGAAAGTTGTTTCACAAGGATCCCTTTCACAGTAAAGGATCCCTTTACATTTAAAACTACCCAAACCCCAAATACTATGTGAACAATGAATACAAAGAAAACTTGCTCTTTCCTGATATACCTTGCATATTCCAAAACTGTTGCACAATAATCTAATGTCCTGTCAGATGTAGATGTCCTCCACAAGTCTGCTTCAACGCAATTCCGTCAGCATCTCCTCACTAATCCTCAACCCACTCAGCCCATACCTTCCAGCTTTTGTTCAGTTTTCCTACAAATAATTTTGGGCAGGAGTGCCCAAGTGTGGTCACTGAGTGGCTACATATTGAATGTGAGAGAAATTAACTTGATTTTTTCAAGTTTGTCCTGTGGACCCTCCCTAGGTAGAAGAGTGGGAGAAGAAGTGGTGAGAAAAGCTCACCAACAGCTCTGCTGAACTGTTGCTTTTCCTGAAACTTGAAAAACAGACTAGTGAACACAAAAGGAGGCAGAAAAAGAGTGAACATCTCATTTAATGAGAAAAATACAATATACAGCTTACAATTCTTCAGGCCAACTCAAAGAAGCAGAAGAATTTCTAAGCTTTCTAAGCTGTATTTATTTTGCCATTTGTGGTCAAAACTATTTAACCCTACTAACTTAAATTACATTTATTTCTTATCTGTGCTTATTTTATTTCTTCTCCTGCCTGAGCTTTTTTTCCCATTTTAATTTTAAGGCACAGCAGGGTTCCTGTCCTGTTCCTATTAGCTCTCACTGACAAAAGAACACCTGCCCATAACAAAATAATGAAAAAATTACAAGCAGAAAGCAACCAAACCAAAACAAACCAGCACCCAAACATGCACATATCTATGAGCTGGGGAATTCTCATGGACTTCATCAGTGGCTAGCATTTTCTTAGGCAGAATTCTGTTCCTTTGAAAAGCACCAAGCTTATATTTAAAACCTGGCTAAGTATGTTGAGCAGTAATTCCCCTTTCTGTTAGTTTTAAGTGTCTAATAACAGGATGTTTCCATGCAGATGCCAGAGAACTCTGCAGTGGTCCAAGGAATAATGTTTGATTCATTTGAGGAATTGGTCCAAGAAAAGTCAAGTTGAAGACAGTAATGCTCCAAACAAACTGAGGCAAAAGGATAGTTCCTCATTATACCAGAGGCAAGCAAAGTCCCTAAAAGAGCTTCAGATGTGCTCCAGAGGAGAGGATTTCTCAGTAGAGGAAGATTCTCTGTCTCCTGTAGAAACTTTAAACCCTGCAGTTGTGTATACGCAGAACAATACAAAAGCCCCAAACAAACCAGAAAACATGGGGTGCAGCACAGGCTGGGATCAGCCAGGCCAGGAGCAGCTTTGTGGAAAAGGGCCTGGGGGTGCTGGTGGACAAGCTCAATCTGAGTGAACAGTGTCCTGCTGCAGCAGAGAGTCAACAGCATGAAGGGCTGCATCTGCAAGAGCAGCAGAAACAAAGAGGTTTTTATCCCACTCCACTCAGCACTTGCCAGGCCACACCTGAAATTCTGTATTCAGTTCTGGTCCCTGCTATACAAAAGCGATGTGGATAGGCTGGAGAGGGCCCAGTGAAAGGCTACAACTGAGCAAAGGACTGGGCAAGTTGCCATATGATGAAAGAGAACTGTACTTTTTGAGAAGAGAGGGCTTTGATGAGACCTTATCACCATGTTCCATATTTAAAGGGTGGCCACAAAGATGATGGAAACCTCCTATTTACAAGAAGTCACTTCGGAAAGACAAGGGGCGATTCCAATTACACACAAGAGGAAAATTTTTCACAATGAGAACAATCAGCCATTCCCTCTCCAGGGAATAGGGGGTAAGTTCCCCAACAATGGACAATTTTAAGATGCAGGTGGACAAAGTGCTGGGACTTGTCTAGACTGTGCTTTTGCCAAGAAAGGTTGGACCAGATGATCCTTGAGGTCTCTTCCCACTCTGTGTTCTGCAAGTCTATGAATGGAGCTACAGTAGATCAAATAGTTTCTATATGCTGCCACTAGAACACTATTTATCCACACTACTCAAAGAGCTGGCAAGTTCATAATGCACTGCTACAGACTCACACACACATACACACAATAAGTTTCTAAGTGAAATGTATCTACCCTTCTAATGAAATCCATAGTGCATCATCTACCTCAGCCACTTCTCAGTCAGCCATTATAAAAGCACAGATTTTGATCAACTTGAAACACCTGCACTTGAAATTCCACATCAGCAACAAGCTGGTAACACAAGAAGAAAGGAGTCATTGGTATTAATAAACAGTGTAATGGAGCTGATACAATGTGTGGATATTGTTCTTTTGAGTTGCTTTGCGAACACTACATAAATTAATGCTCCTTTTTTCATTATCAAATCTCTGAGGTTAGGATGTGCTGTATTTTATTAGTTCAGCAGTCTCGTTCAAATAGTAGCTATCTAACACGATCCTTGCAATTAGTACCTTATGTACATTCTTGAACCAAATTCCTCCTCTGGGATTTAAAGAAAACCCAGGGTCTCATGAGTCTCTCTTTTAATTCAGCTACATGCTACACTTTTACAGCTATGCAAATTGGCTGCAAGGAAAGCTGTGATGTACAGCAAAGCAAGAGATCTGAAAATTAAAATCCTGCAGGAGAGAAAATATTTAAAATTTCCTTTACATTTTTTCTTTTGTTTGGCTAATCCCTAAAGGCATTAGGGCAGCATGTTCCATCTTGAAAGTCCCTGTAGAATCATGTACTACTGAGCATAACTACAAATGTGATGCTTTGAGCAGCCAGATAATGGTTTTTAATTGGCTCATCATTGCAGCTTCAGCCCAAAAGCACAAAAATGAATTTAGAACCAATATTAACAGGTGATAATTAAATTATGGGGTCTGCATGCTTAATATATTGGAATAAGGCAGATGAGGAAACAAAGACCATTAAGTTTAATAAAGGAAATCAGTATCTACCTTAAGTACTATTTTATAGCACATTAGCAATGGTTGATTAGTGTTAATTCATAAAGTAAATTTTGTTTTCCTTCTGAAGCTTTTTTCACTTCTTTTTCTCTTTACCTGTGTATTAGTGTGCATGCTAAACTAGGGATGCCCATTTAAACCACTGCAAATGAGCGAAACAAATAAATAAACCAAATCAATTAATTAATTAATTGTGATGACTTGAGTACTTTGTTTCTAAATAAGAGATTTACTTTAATAAACCATTTAATACTCCCTAATATTAAAGCATACATATACTGAACGAGTACCATGAGTAACTGTTTTGAATCAAATAGTACTAGTAAAAATACTCATTGCTAAGACAGCAAGGTCCATAATCCAGATTTCCCACTCTCCCCTGGTGAAGCAGAACTACGTGGGCACACTGTTCTTACTGCTGCAAGAAACAATGTTATGTACAGATTAACCCTGCACTTCATCAAAGCAACAAACTTTGATAGTGTCTCAGCATCAACTCAAAAAAAGAAAATGCTGGTTTATGGGGGCTTTTGTGTGTTTGGGTTTTTAAATTTTTTTTTAATATTTTTGTATTTTCTTTTCCATGCCTTTACACCTCAGGAAAGAGGTAGGCTTTGATTTTTCCCATCTTTTTTACACAGACTCCACTATATGCCTTTTTCTCCACCTCCACTCTTTTCTCCATTCAATTTACCTTATCTAACACAGCACTATCTCTTCAATCTTACAAAACTCCGTGTCTCCAAATTAAAGTTTTCATTCTGCTTGTCTTTCTGCTGCTAACTACACTCTTTTGTCTTCTCTGCAGACTATCCTGTCAACTTGTTCTTTCCCTTTACACCAGAGTGCTCGGGTTCCTTTTCCTCCTCCTATATCTGCCTCTTAGGCTTGAGCTCAGCCATCAGCTGCCCCTCTTTCTACTCACACTCAGTAAGTAAGAGCTATCAAGTGCTTTACAAAGAAACTCAGTCTTTCTATGAGACTGTTCCCCATTTGTGAAGTCTCTCAATTCCACTGCTCTCTTCCTGCTCAAGCTTAGTTTTGATCAGCACTTGTACCTTTCACGCTCTTGAGGATTTTCCATGTTCAGCCTCCATCTGAAACAACCTTCTTCAAAACCTAGCTACTCATTCTCTGTTATTTTCTTTTCCTGACTTTTAACTTTCTCTAACATCCTTCATATGGACGGACATACATGAATTCTGTTCCTCCCTATTAAAAACAACCCCAAAATCCCCAACAAACCCTTAAAAATGGCTCATGAATCTTTAGAGTGAAGCAGCCATAATGTTAATACAGAGTTGCCCACTCTTTCTAGTGAACCTGAGAACATATATAAATAAGTCATGAAGGAGAAATATGGAGGTGCCCTGTTTAGGCAGCTCTGCATGAAGCTGTTCAGAAGCCTGGGTCCCTGACTCTTTGAATGAAAGCACCTACTGAGCTTGAAGGATTGAAATTATCTGCGGACCATGAACCACAAGGTTATCCCTGGCCCTCAGGGAATATATTCCATAATTCTTTTCAAAGGTGCATGGTTTATTAATACTTACTTTTAATATCCTAAGTACTGCAGTAAGATTTCTTGTAAAATGCAGAAGCTGGAGGTAAGAAGGTGGAAATGGCACTTCAGAATATGAAAATCAAAGACTTGGAGAAATTGCCTGCAAGTCAAATGTGATCCGCAGAAATTTCGTATGACATCACTGCCACCCTACTGCTGTTAATGTCAAAATCCAATGGAGTGCATGAAGCAATGAAGACTGCAAAAAGAGTAGATAACGGAACCAAAGAAACATTTTGTTTTTTTTTCTTTAAGCCGTAAACCAACAACATCTACCAAAAACCCCCAAGACACAAATTCATTTCATACTGGAAGTCAATTTTTATAACCAAACAATACAAAATTGTTGCAACACCTGGAATTTTCACCAAAGCCAATGTAAAATAAATGCTTAATGTGCTTGATGAAGCTGTAGTGAAGGCTAAGGACTGAACAGACCTTTAATTAAAAGCAAGTTTGTTACTTGTATAAATATTAGATACAGACATGTGATGGTAACACATCCTTGTGGCTCTAAATTGCTACACTCACCCAATGAATTTTACAGCTAAGACTACTATACATGAGTGCAGTGATATTGCCTTATTTTAATGTTATCATCCCAAGAGAGTGCTCACAATATTCTGTTTTGTCCCACCATTTATCATATTTATAACACATTTTTTGCAGACAATATATTTTAGATCTGTTGTAGAGATTTATTTTTTTATTGATATTTCTTATATATCTGCATGTAATGCCACTTGATTTTACTATCATGAGTTCAACTTGATTTTATTATCATGAGGTTCAACTTTATAGGCCTTAAAGGGAGAATAAAATGATAAGGAATATATTTCAATAATCTATGAAAATTATTAAAATTTATTCCCTATAAGTCATGGTACTACAGTTTTAACATCCAGTAACTCACAACCTACCATGAATTGAAGGGAATGTCTTGCAATACCAGGAAACAGAATTTTCAGCTCTACTGATTAAGCTTTTAGTGGCTCACAAAATAGTGGCTCTTAGACCACTGAGTACGGCAAAATAAGAAAA
The DNA here is from genome assembly GCA_025920805.1 of Petroica traversi. Taxonomy (NCBI): domain Eukaryota; kingdom Metazoa; phylum Chordata; class Aves; order Passeriformes; family Petroicidae; genus Petroica; species Petroica traversi. The sequence continues at coordinate 7,695,157 of JAHLSL010000044.1, forward strand.
AAGCATTTTAGATTTTGTTTTCATAAATGTGTATGGTGAAGGGGAAAATAAATTTCTGTTTTACAGGGTGATACTTCCATGAAACAGTGAGTCCAAATCAAAATGAATAGAGACAAGAATGAAGACGAGACAGGTAAACAGGCATTGTAAATGAAATTTATCTGATGGTTTCACAGTCTGTCATAAAAATTCCACTGTCAAACACACAATTTATGCACAAAGCATATCCCATGTACTGAACATCCTTCACAAACATGGTAATACTCAACACTGGGATGGCATTTGCATCCCACATGCAGACAAACAGAGAAGAGAAAATTAATTCTAAAGAAGTATTTATATATCTCTCAAAATGAACCAGTAAAAGCGTAGAAACAAGAACCTTAAAGGACCTTCAGCTACTGCTTAAGAAATTTCTTTGAATTTCCAGCAGTACAATTGAAAGGTCTTTCAATGAAACTTCTCTCCAGTCACTGTGCCATTCATACATGGAGTACCTTACATACTACCGTGGTTTTTTGTGACCCAGTAAGAATTAACAGCATTATGGGGCCAGAAATAGTTACATGAAGTGACAGCAACACAGAACTCACTGAGTTCTTCTGTGGTTTTCATAGATTTTGACAGCAGTGTAATCTGTGCTACCAAGAGAGAAACCTATCTAGTTGTCCCATGGCTTTTAAAATGCACTGTTATTCTGTGTAGAAGTCTTAACACAAAAAAAATGTTAAATTAGCACTGCCAACTCCAAGTACTCAAATAAAAATGATTAAGCAATAACATATATCCATTTATTTAACTTCAGTACAAACTTTTAGAAACACATTCTTTTGGTTTTCTCCAAAACCATGGGAATTAGACATCTTATTCTTCTCAAGCAAAGGCTGAGTTTTGTAACATTCACACAAATCTCCTAAAGCACTGCACACGCACACACACAAGAAAGATGAGAATCCCAAAAAAACTTTAAGACTTGTTGGCATTGTCTATAAATGCACACATCTTCTCCAAAGGGAAATTGTATAATAAAGCTAAATAGTAGTAGAACTTAAAAAAAAAAAAAAAAAAAAAAAAGGTCAAAGAAACAGGCCAGGAGTTGTAGCAAATAAGATTAAATCAATAATAAATCAATGGTCAAAAAATGTGAAGTGCTGTCAGTTCTCAAGTCCAGAAAATGTGGTTCCTTTCAAATGCTGCAGCAACAGTGTTTCAGGTTGTTCACAAATTCATCTAATGGAATGCATTCTTTGGGATTGCTTTTAATTCTGAGTCAGATGTGGAAAAACACCACGCTCAGAATTCCTGCTTCTTCTGTGGCTGGAGCTCACAAAAACAGGAAGAGCCCAGGCAGACCTCAGTTTCCATGGAAGTACCAGAGGCAACATTTGGCCACTCAGGAAAACAGAACAGGGCACAATACATTTGACTTTTCAGGGGATGAGAGTGCTCCCAAAGCCCTTTAGTTTTGCCCTCTTTACTGCAGACTGAACTTCACAGGATCTTCCATGCAACACTGCCTGGAATCCAGAGATCCCAAACCTCCCACAGAGCCCTCCGGCAGCAATTCCTGGTGCCAACGAAACCTTGGAGGGAAGAGTGAGCAACTGCAAGGAGATGAAAGCAGCAAAGAGAAGAAGAGCTGAAGGATATATTTAGATAAACAGTTCGCAGATGAAGCATCACAGAAGAGACTTGAGGCCACAGGTCTCACTTGCTTTTTGTTTAATGCACGGATCGTGCTGTACGCTGCAAACCATTTCCTTTGTGCAGCTCGTGTTTCAGCTATTAATAATCTGCAACTCAAATTCCTCTTCTATTATTGCCTAATATTACTATTATTGATTTATATGACACTGCCAGACAGAGAATTTAACAGACAGGGCTGATTTCAATAGAAGTTTTTTTAAGAATGACAGTATATAATTATAAAATAAAATACAAGATTTAATTTAAAAATATTAAACAAATGGAAAATGAAGTACTTGTGTTTATGAAAATAAAGAAGACTACAGTAATTACATCAAACCCTTAAAAACCATTACACTTTTAAGTTTAGAAATGGAGAATCCCTGGCAGCAAAATGTGTGAAGACAGAATGTTTATTTATTAGTGTTATTTTTAAAAGGATGTTCCAAGTCAAACTCGACAGCTTGTTTACAGTGGGGTCCTGCCCAAGGGTGGCTTAAAAGATATTAAACAGGCACACACCAAGAATATCATGTTACTGTACAAGACACAAGTTTGCCTATGGCTTGGTTTTACTGTGACTGCTTTAATGATTTCTTATTTATTTTTCAGGAAGCACTAATCTTTTTTACCTTATACTCCCTCTAAAAAGAAAAAGAAATGCAAGAAAAAACTCTTCAGATATACAAATACATCTAAAATATACACACTTACTTTTATTTCTAGCTGAATCAACTAGTGGGGTGATGCACAGAATCCATGTCAAGTGTCTGCTGATGTTTGCAGATGCTGAACTTATTCATAGAACATTAGCTTTTTCACATCTCTAATAATTGTAATGAAAGCCAAGAATTTTTGCAGATTTCTCAATTTTCAAAATGGTCTTGAAGGATGGCATTTTATTATAAAAGAGTGTTTGGTAGCCCCTTTCACCGTAAAGTTTTGGAAAGGGGACAGCTGTGGGAAGGGATGAATTTCTGCAGGCAGTGCTCTTGGTAACATAATTTAGGGGAGAGTTATCTCAGAAATATGGCAGTTGTTTCTGATGCTAGGAACATCAAGTTGGAAACTGAGAGTGGGCTAAAGAGAAACTGCAATGACAAACCTGACATTTAAAAATTACTTTAATTTACAAAAACTTATCTTCGAGGAATATTTAAGTCATCATACAAGTATTTTCCCTGTTTTAAAAATAAAGAGTTTTCTTAGGAGTTTTAACACTAATCCTCAAAAGGAAAAAGAAAAAAAAAAACACTTCAAGAAGATAAGTCCCTGATCCCAGGACCTCCAATCTGAAGTACCCTCAACCTTAAGTAATGTTAGAGCTGCAAATCTTAGCCATATTTAGCTGAGCAGCATTTGGCTGAGCAGAGCTTACTTGAGGTTGATTATTAAAACCTCAAGTGGAATGAAGTGAATACTTTCTTCCAACACCACGCCACATCTGTTTGCTGAACCTTCAGACAGGACACAGGCAAAATACCTCCTAAAATATCAAGTTTAATATTAGTACTTTCTAATTTTTTGAGGTGTGGTTATGTGAAACCAAAATTCAATTCAAGAAGATGATGTTACATGTGACATATGCCAGGTAATTTTTGTGTGTCCATATGGTGCACATAGCTACAGCACTCAAAATGAGTGTCCACAGAAGAGAAAAAGTGGAACAGAACTTCCAAACTACCACACCAGAATTTCCTCTTTTACTGCTGCACGTCTGGAAATAATAGATGTGATGTGCAACATAAACTCCTATAGGACTTGAAAATAAAATACATATATGAAGCTACAGATGGGGCAAATTATTTTAAAAGAAATACAACAATGAATGCTGTGTACATAAGGAGTAAAGGAAACCTTTCAGACAAAATTTAGCCCTCAATTACTTTTTAATCAGCATCACTGACATAAATGGGAGTAAACAGGTATAAACTGAGGCATAATCCAGCCCCTTGTAGCTATATTTGTGTTCTTCATTTGAAGCAGAATCTAATTTGCAGTATTAAAACAGCATTATCAGTCATTTATGTAACACAGCAATTTACCACCCCTCCCACCCCAATAATAATGTTTACCAAAGAATTAGACAATCCAAGTTTAAAAGATGAGTTTTGCATTCTAGATCAATTTGTCAAGACAGTAATTTCTACTTTGACAATAACAAAGAGGTTTCCTGAATTACTGTTTAATGCTGGCATTTAGGTGGAGCAATCTTTTACAGTGCTCTGGAAGTTTACACTGAAAACATGGCCTGACATGCCTCCATTTCAATGGTATGCTGGCACTAGTTCTCATGTTTTCCCTGCTTTTTTTGTTCCAGCCTCCAGTTTGCTAGAAGAGGGAATTGATCTAGCTCAAAAATAACCTTAATATGTTTTTTTTTACCCTGTAACTTGGCTTAGGTCCCTGATCTGGTTCACTGCATGGCTGCACAAATACTTCTACCAACACAACCAAGGAGCTACAAGGACTGTGTAAGCCTGAACTGCAGCCAAAACCAATTACGTGTCAAACTAGGGCCTACATTTGAGCAGACAATTTTAATGTACTAGATGTAAGGGATGTTGAGAGGTCTGTAAATGTTATGATTACCAGCCAGCTGATAACATTGATTTATGGTAGCTGTTGTGAGAGGAGTGCAACGGGTTAATTCAAGTGCTTTATTTAAAGGGGTTGGGTACAACTGCTCCATACGGGTCCACTCGAGAAAACAGATGTCACTGAATTTTAAGTTTTACAACTGTAAAAGTTTCACATATATGAACTTTTCAAGTCTGTGTGAGTTCTAATATAGACCATGCCAGGAGCACCCCAGGGATTAGGACTTGTACAAAGACTTCTAGAATGAATAAAACGTCCATACTTCAGAGACAGTATTAAGAGGCTGATGGTGAACAGTGCAGCATTGAGGAATGATGACACCTTTCCCAATGCCTTTAGCCTTTTTTTTCCACTGATCACAGTTCCAAACTGCTCTCCTTAATAGTTGGTGGGCAAGAAGTCAGGAGAAAAAAATAACCCTTTACTGAACTAACAAAAACAAACAATCAAATCCCCAAAACAAACTGCAAGCTTATGCCTTACTACCAGGCACCAAAGAATCCACACAAAAAGTACTGCCTACTGTCTTTCTGACATTCACTTCTCGGACAAAAAAAAATTGGGAAAAAAAGACCACAAAGCAAGCTACTTGTTCATCACAGCTTCTTCTGGTGCTTACCTACTGTTGCATCTAAAATGTTATTAGGTCTAAATATGGAGGAGTTTCATAAAGATTAATTTTAGTGTATAGAGACTAGTTTTCCTTTTCAATTAGTAATTAAGGACATCAAGAGAACAAGAATTCTCTGTGAAATTGCCTTTTGGATGTACCTTCCTTTTCACTTGTTCTAGAGAAAGACAAAAGCATAACCTATCCAAGGAAGGTTTTACACTAGTTCTACTCATCACCATGTCACAAATGTGGTCAGGTTAGAATCACGTTTAATAATGATTAAAATAATCTTAGGGCCCCAAAATAACCCTAGGACCCAAAATAAGGAAAGGAATCATGGGCTCCTTCCACTTGAAGCAGACAACAGCCTTTTCCCTGAAGAGAGAACAATGTATGGCAGCCTCGTGGATCTCTGGCACTGAGCAAGTCCATGCAGGTGGCTGTGAGCTGAGGGTGTGAAATTGCAGCGCTTGTACAATGTGAGGTGTCAGGAAATTTGCAAATTCACAGCCTCAGCTCCTGTGCCTGGGGCCCAGAGCCCTGTGAAGCCAGGAGGACACAGAGCGAGGTGTGTCACCTCTCCAGCACCACCTGCTCTGGCAGCACAATTGCGGCACTCGAGCAGGATCCGCTCGGGTCGCAGCTGACGCTCCCAGGCTCCAGGTATTGTTAGCTGCAATTGCTCTGCTGGCTGCGTGTGTCAGCAACGGATCTGAGCAGAGTTTTTCCCTTTTATAAATTCTATCTGTAGTGTAGCTTTTGAAAGATAGTATTTCCTTAATCTAAAATGATCAGAGGTAGTACATCTCTGTTAGTTTCAAACGTGAGAGCCAAGATTCATGACACCATAGTTTAATGCTGCTCTTATCAGAAACCTGCAGAGATTAGAAACTGTAAGAAAAACACTGATGGACGTTTTCAGGCTCTCTGGATTAGTTTGGCATTAACTACCAGAGGCTTGCTTTCTTTGACAACTCCTTTATAATTGGGCACAGATGGATGAAAATACACTACAAACACAGTGAGATTTTCTTTAATCATTAATTTTCTCTTAATTTGCCAGATGGCTTTGGTTTCAGTGTACACTTTATTTGCTGTTGTGTCATTTGAAGGGTTTTACTTTTTTTTGGTTAAAGTTTTATGTCTCCTAAAATCTTGATTTTGTTATTGTCTTCCAATCCCTTTCTAAAACCTAAAGAAGATGAGTTAGTCTATTAGATTACTTTACTTTTAGTTTCTTGTAAGCCCTTCAGTTTTCTCTCTCAGAAGCAGAACACTTTCACAGTACCAAAAAGTTTTATTATTTAAAGTTAAAATTTCCCAAGCTCATGTATAAAACGTGACTGTAAAAGCAGCATTTCCTAATGCTTGTGCATTGTTCATGAAATGGGGCATATTCTGCATCACTTCTCCTACCTACTCTTCTCTCTGCCTTGCCTAACTGTAATTGTTGATTTCACACCCCTTTGAGAAAATATTTGAATGAAAAATTAAATATTTTATTCAGGAAAAAAAGTGTTTCTTAAACCTGTGCTTTAACTACAGTTAGGAGTGACTTCAGAAATAATTTGTGTTTTATCTCAATTCATTTCTGAGGCTATGTTTATTCTTCAGGCATGCCAAGAAGCTCTTTTATAAGCTTTTCATCAAGTCCTTCTCTTTAACCAGGATGGTTAGATGCTATTGTTTTTTTTGGTTAAAAAAAGAGATGGCTGCTAAGTATGTGGAAAACCTTTTTCTGTTGTTGAGTTAGGTGTACTGGAGTTTCTTGTCTTTTTATAGCCCAAGATTTACTCTGAGCTCTGTTACTAAACCTCCCCAAAGACAACGTTCCGTGAGAAATGCGGTTGGACACCAGGGAGGGCAGCATATAAAGAGCTTCTCATCGTAGGTAAAAACAGCAGAACCTTTTAAGTGTCAAGTCTCTGATAAGCAAAAGGATTAAAGGCAATGCTAAATTTGAACCTGAGCATTTTTCCTGCCGTGGGGTTCTTTGCATTTATACAACCTTGGTTTGTTCTTAGTGACTGTTCCTTCAAATGAGGCACTGATGGGACTCTGTCTGAAGGTCATGTTATGCTTTCTGCTGATGCATTGGATGTAACATTATGCTGAACTGATGAATGAAGGCAGAAAGAGGAATGGAGAAAGTGTTAAACGGATATGAAATGGAATATTCAGAATACAGCCCCAGGCAATCAGAATAGGGCAGGGATGAGTGAACAAAAGAACAAGGTTATCTACTCTCATATGTTGAAAATTCTCAGGGGCGTCTGTGTCAACCTTTAAAAAAACAAACCAGAACAATGCAGCAACAGAAACAAGAAAGGAAGAAAGGGGAGAAAAAAAACAATCCCCATTTCTTTCCTGTCTGGAAATGTTACTTTATCTTCCGTTGCAGCAATGGATGCCTTTACAAGAACAAAAGGGAACGAACAGGAGGTATAATTAGACTTTCCAACACTCAAACAGTTACAAAACTATTTTCTTCCCCCCTGGAGAAAGATGATTCAAGTTTCTTAATACATGGTATTTAACTTAAATAATACAGGGAGCAATGCAACTAAAGCAAAGGCTGAGAGCCAAGATTCTTTTTACATAAAACTGGTAGGCAAAGTCATTTTGTGGAGCAGTTTGCCTGCTTAGGAATACAGGCAGCTCTCAAAGTGAAGAAGTAATCTGAACAATATCAAAACACTGAGTGTGCATTTCCACTGAGATTCCCAAGACTTCTACTGAAAATTCCCCCTTGATGAGCACTCATCTTTAGAATAACAAAGCAAACTCTCCTTTGATGAGCAGAATTACAGCGATGAATCCAAGTTTCTACTGATTTTCACATAATTCCTATTTTTCCAGTTTCTTTCTGACAAAAATTAAAATCACACCAATTAAACACTCCTAAAATAATAACTACTATTAAAATTACAGTAAAATGTTTCAGATCTTCAAATTAACGTTCCTGTAAAATTTAAATAATACATAAGAAGCTTTCAAATGCTATAACGAAAAAAAAAGAAAAAAGAAAAACATTTGTATATACAATCCAAATGGTACAGGCAGCTATATCAGTTGTACTATGCAAACCATGTCCTGCAGAAAATACACTGGATCCTGTTGAAATCAATGGAAGCTCCACATGCAGAACTGAGAGAAGGGGTTTTGGCATCACACTGCAACTGATGGCAAATGTTTACATAATTTTAGTCCTGTCTGATGCTTTTGCGGCAGATATGGATTTCAAGGTGGGTATAAATCAAGAATAATGAGCACTAGGTGTGACACTTCAAAGAAGGGGATTAATACATGTAGGAAATGCACAACTGAAATTAAGTTGCTTGGCCTTGCTTTTTAATGAAGAGAGAAAATTTAAGGTTCAGCAAACTAAACAGAATTTTTATTCGACTAATATAAGGTTTAAATGGAACATGTTGTTAGCAATAGCATTTAAGAAAAGGGAAAAAACAGAGTTAGTGAGGCTTAAAAACAGCAAGGGAGTAGAATATGTTCCAGTAAGAAAGCATATGAATCACAGAGAACTGCTTTCTGTTATAGCAACAAGATCAATTAGATCTGCAACAGCTGAAAACCATTAACTTCTGTTGGCTGCTGTTAGCGTAATGGGTTTTTTTCTGCTCCTTATTCTGGTGTCAGTTTATCACTTTACTACCCAAACAGTTCTGCCTGAAGCCCTGGTAATCTTAAATATAGAATTGTTAGGAACAAAAGAAAATCTCCCAGAATACAAATTGAAGTATTAAATATTACTAACCTTTTTATAGATTAAACACAGCTTCAGCTGCCAAAATTGTTCGGTACAGTGTCAAGAGATGTCTTTGTTTTATGTTTTCATTTTTTTTAAATTTTGTGACAGGCAGAGACAGTTGCCTAATGTTAGTCAAGGCAATTAATTTCCAGCCAGCCATATAAGCGGGAAAAAACTGGGGCAAGAAAAGCTTCCATAGAGCAGCCAGCACCAGCATTTCTTATTTTTTCTCCTACTTTATGGAAAACAAAATTACATTAGTCAGATTCCTGTTCTTCTCATTTTCTGAGGGTTCCTATGTTGCCACATAGTGTGTCCACACTGTCCACAAAGTTCTGTACCACCTGGACTTGGTCCTTTTCTCTTTCAAATTTGCAACACATCACCTTCTCTAAAACCATGCTATCTTTCTACACAGTTTATCTATGGCAGAATCTTCCTGATTTTGAGAAGAAAAAAATGGTATGTCTTTTACTATATTTTCATTTAAATATTCATAGCATAACACTCAAAGTGACAGGCAGTCTTCTAGATTAAGTTTGTTTTCTTCTGCTCATTAATGGCTCAACCTCAGGCAGCATTTTTTCAGTAACTTGTCAACTCAGTTTTCTCAGCTCCATGCTATTCCCTTTCTTCATCATCTTGGTGGCTGCTTTTACAGTCTTTCAAATAGTTGAGTGGGAAATATCAGGAACACCACTGCTTACACCGTGGGCTAAATTAATGCCTCTTGTATGAGGAGCCATGTAAGCACGTGTTAGATTTTTTTTTTATTTTTTATTTTTTTTTGTAGTGGGTGGTAGGGGAAATGAAATGCCAACACTGATTTACATTCTCAGAGTTCTGCTGAGAGATAAGCCTGTCTGCTTCAAACAATGAGGTGTGGTTAAGAGATCCACAAGATAGTACCAAGCCAATGAGAAACATTTGCACAGGACATTCAGACCTAGCCAGGGTCTCTGAAGTAAAACAGATCCCAGCTTTGATGAAGAGTTGGTGCTAATGGTTGTGTCTGTCAGGACTTCACAGTTTAGATTCCTACACTGCCTGTGGTTTTAGAGTAAGCCACCAGCAGTTTGCACAGACTTCTGGTGGCCAACACTAGTGTGCTTGCATGACTGCCTGCAAAAGGGGCATGTTTAACACCCCCTCTCTGTCCTGGGCACGGTTATATTAGGACCCCCACTGACTAGACAGGCAATAAAAACCCGTTTTCTTTATCATCTTCATAAAAATTCTCTTCTTCCTATCCTTGTGCTTTGGACAGAGGTACCTCTGTGGCTGGGATGGTACTGAGAAGCACAAACATCTGAGCTGTGCTTTCAAATCTGTAATACATATGTATTTAAAGTGATACCCCACAGCCTCTCCTCCACTGCATCACTTGGCTGTTTTGCATCATAAGAATATTTGAGCACCTGTAACTCAGCAGAAATTGTATGAAATTATAGGAAGTCATATTGCCACCTGGAAGCATGAAGAGGAAATTGGTGATGAAAGACTCCATCTTACCCTTTTTGTGCATTATTAAAGACATATAAATAATAAGAAAGAAAAATGGCAATATTTCATAATAATTTATATAGCAACTAACCTATATTTCTTTACTTGTCCTAACTTGCATAAAAATTTACAAAGCCATAGCTTTAGAGTTCAAAGCCATTTAGTATTTGCCGATGTCTTAGAATGGAAAACACTTAGAGAAAGTCTCTGCGCAGCTGAGGGAAAAGGGTGGAGGGTAGACAAGGTGTAGATGGAGATTAATGCAATTATATCTACGGATCAGTTAAACAGCAAATTCTGTTTTCACCTTACAGTGGTGTTAAGTACGAAGTGTACATTTACAATAGCCAACCTGGAGTGAGAACAATGTTGCATTTTGTTTTTATGAATGAGATGGATTTTTTATGAAAGCAGGAGAATGCTTCAAAACTTGTAACATTTATCTCTCAGAACCTGGAGGGCAAGCCAGTCCTCTAAAGAGGGATCTGTTCTTTCTCTTTTCCTCCTTCTGTTACCAGCATGAGAATAAAAGAATGAATAGGGCTATGGAGATGGTGAAGAATCTCGATGGGAAGATGTATGAGGAGCAGCTGAAGTCCCTTGGTCTGTTCAGCCTGGAGGAGACTAAGGAGAGACCTCATTGCAGTCTTCAACTTCCTCATGATGCAAAGAGGAGGGACAGGCACTGATCTCTTCTCTCTGGTGACCAGTGACAGGACCTGAGGGAACGGCCTGAAGCTGTGCCAGGGGAAGTTTAGGTTGGATGTTAAGAAATGATCCTTTGCCCAGAGGGTGTTTGGACACTGGAACAGGCTCCCCTGGGAAGTGGTCACAGCACCAAGCCTGACAGAGTTCAAAAAGCACATGGACAGCATTTTCAGAGTCCCGTGGTGTGACTCTTGGGGCTGTCTGGTGGAGGGCCAGGAGTTAGACTCAGTGATCCTGTGGGTCCCTTCCAACTCAGGATAGCCTCTAATTCCATGCAGAGTTTGATTTGGTAAAAGCCATTTTAAGATTTACAATGGTTTAGCAAAATACTTCTCAAGTCAAATATTTTAAAAGCACCTTGTTTGTGAAGTGGAGTGCAAGTAAAAAATAAAGCAGGTGCAAACAAGAAACATTTTCTCAGGAGAGAGTGTTCAAGTGCAAGTCCTGACCTTAATCTCCCTGGCAGCTCATGGACTAATGCTGCCCAAATTAGAGAGTGGTGACGACTGTCAACTGCTCTCAGTACAAGGGAAGAGACATTACAATGTTACTATGAACTTTTTACCCCATTTCCAGCCTCAAAGAACATCCTTTGACTGGCTAATCTGGTAAACTATACAACTTGATCAGCTATTTTATATGAATACTAGATTAGGGTAAAACCAGGACTGCTCTGGAACTTCCAGAGTTGGAATCCTTTTGTGTATTGCCTTTCAAGGGCTGAAACAAACTGTGCTGCCAAGAATACAACAGTGTAGCCTGAATAATAAGAAAGTGTTTTGGACATGAATTTAATTTCAAGTTCGTAATTAAGCTTTAATGAAAAGTTACTCTTTGGGGACAAATCCAGGCTTTGGGCCACTACAGTGCTGCCCTACCTCTATGCAACGTTTTATATCACTGTATTCTTGGCTTACAGTATTGATACAGGGTCTGATTATAACCTGTACTGTACATAAAAGAAAGAAATCACTTAAGGTCTTTGCTAACTGCTGATGTAACCAGCAATTTCTGTTAGAAATTTGTATGTGATGCCATTAAGGGAAAATTATCTTATGTTTGCCACTTAAAAAAAAATCTTTCATCTTCTCCCAAAAGCAGACAGTTTTTACTCTGAATGACATGTGAAATTTTACGTTCCCATAGCAAAGAACTTACTAAAAAGGCAGTAGAATCCACTGTGCAAAACATAATAAAAAGAGGTTTTTTTAAATGAAGGAAGGGAGAATTGGTTCATTTGATTAAAGGGAGCACTCGGGGACATGGCACTTGAATTTATCACTCTTTGGCAATGGTAATTTTGCCATCCTGTCTAGAGGAGCAGAGCAAAGGATCTACACAGCAGTAACATTTCTTTCCTTGCATCCAAAAGATTGTAATGTGAAATAAAAACAGACAGGCTTTTGAGGAAGGGAGAAATTATAACTTTACAAGGAGGCAGCCCACAACTGTCACTCAGGAACCAGACTGGAAAATGTTCTGGTATATTATCATTTTCTAAAAGGTTTATTTTTGTAAAACTGAGAATAATCTCAATGTCTAAAATACCAGATACCAATAGCAGGAATAAAGGATTAAACAACAGTTAAAGTATGGGACCTAAATAAATACCATTTTCAGAAGTAAATTCACCTTGTTGCATCCGTCTCCTTCTGTGTTTGAAATCTATGCTTCAACTTTAAATATAAATGGATTAAGTACAATGCTAAAGTCCTTCTAAGCACTTCTAGGAAAGAAATACTAATCTTGGCTTTCAGTGTGTTTATAGGATTTGAAAAGTCACCTGCAATCATAAAAGATTTTATAAGTCCTACTCTGAGACAGTTGTGTAAAATACCTTCATTCATAACAATGGAACTTTTATTTCAAAACTTGAAGGTATTGTTTAGGTTTAGCATCTACTTCATGAATTACCTTGTGTTAAAAAACCCCTGTGGACTTCACAAAATATCACCTGGGATTTCTCTCCTTCTGTAAAAGAAATACTATGCCAAAAGCATCCTTACAAATTCCCTCATATGCCTGTTAGACAGGCAGGAGGATTTCCTGAAGATAGGGATCAGGGGGTGTGGGGGGACCCTGTTGTGAACACTGTCTTTTCTGTGAGATGAAGCTTTTTTTAAGAGAATGGTTTTGCAGACATTTTCTCTAACCTCACATAGTCAGTCAGGGATGGGTTTCTTTTGCAGGAAGAGTGTGGTGGTGGAAAATTTTCATCCCCACTTCTTGCACGCTTTTTCTTGGATGTTGTCTGAGTAAAAATGAGTTATTTCACTATTGATCACTTTATTAAAGCTGCCATCTGAAATAAAGTATATGCATACTTGCAAGGCTAAAGGTTTAAAGAGAGAAAGCTGTAAGGAGAGAAAGGAAAGTGCTTGCTTGCCTTGGAGCTTACACCAGTATTTTGGATGGGATACAGCACCTCATCAGCAAGGGAGCTGTTTCCACACAGTCTTAACTGCTTCCCAAGCAAGAGGATTTGCCATTGGAGCAGTGCCTGGTGGTGGCACAGTATTTTCCACCTTATGACTTAAATTATGACAGTGGCAGAACATGAAAGCATAAATCAGCCAGAGTCCCATGAATGAGAACAAAGTAATGGCTTCTTCTTCCTCACTCTTTTTTTTTTTTTTTTTTACATTAAAAAAAAAATTTGGCTCAAAGGCTTTGTTCTAATAGTAACAGTCATCAGAAAAGCAGAATAGCCTGATGATTACTCTGTTTTTTAACAGATGACTCATCCTTTGATGAATCTTGAGGGAAAAGAGCACTGGGTTTCTTGTCTTTCCTGGAGTAGCTTTAGGCCTTCGTGAGTCAAGCCTCACGCACTGAGAAAGACAAATCTACAATGTTTACCCCTGTGTTAGTAATGAGCATACTGTGTGCATCAGCTAGCACACATTCCTTCTTGAGGCATACATTTAAAACATATTACTTCAGCAAACATTAGATAATTAGCAGATCTTAATTGTAGTTTAATTTCTTGCCTTTTCCTGTAACTTTCAAAATGCCGTCAGAAATAAAAGTGGTTTCAGTGCTTCAGAGTTGTTCTATACTGCATCAATCCACCAAAGTGACTTCACAATAGTTTCACAATAAATGTAGATATTTATAGATTTTCTGTGCACTAAGAATACGACAGAAGGTTGGTGCAGGTGACAAGTTTGGTTTAAGATGACAGTTCAGTGGGCACACAACAGAGAGTACAACCGCACTGCCACTCTCTCGACAAAGTCTACAAGGACTCAGATATGGTTATTAAGTACATGGGAACCCAGCTTTTTACAGTGAGGAGCTGCTTGTACTAATGAGGCTCTGACATATGCAAGCCACTTTTCTGATTCAGTTCCATAATACAAATGTTCCTTTTAAGATTTGTGCTACATGCACGATCACAGAAAAACAGATGCATGAGACGGAAAGTGAGGAAATTAGTGGAAAAAAGCTTTCTCGGTTGTCTTAAGTTCCTGCCATTTCACTTGATTTTTCAGCCCCAATACCTTCAAGATTCCCAAATCCTTTTTTCTATATTATGCTTTACACCAATCTACTAATTTATGGAAATTTAATTATACCAACTGCCTATTTCAGGTAGTGGAATTTTTCTGCATATTTTCATGTACTAGTGACCACTAAAGTCTGCTATATCCTTGTAGAATTTTTTTGGTAGAATATTTCAGTTGCTATTTTGCTTGCTTGCCAACTCACTTCTTAAAGATGACATATTAAAAAATAGAAGCCACGACCATAAATCTGCAAGGATCTTATTGTTATCTAGGCTTAAAAATCCAGACAGGCAAGTATTTGAAAATGTTTTTCCAGATGAAATATTATTGGAAGAAAATCTCTATGTCTTCTACATAGCATCACTATGTATGAAAAATTTCAGGAAATTTATCTTTACAACAAACATACTATTCCTATTTTACACATAGGCAATTAAAACACACAAGATTAAGTAACATGCCATATTGTAAAAGAACATCATGCAATCCTAATTGCTTCCTTGACTAGAGATAAATAGCAACCTACCCAAAGGTGTATATTAGTGTTTAACTGTAGAAATCACATTTCACACAGATTTAACAATCCTTCAACTGATTCCCCATCAACTTAACTCATTCCTGACAATTACCAAAACCTATAAAAAAAACCAACCAAAACTACCAACTATGAACAAAGGTACAAACTGATCACATAATAACTCAGGAGGATGTAAGCCTTTCTAGATGATGGAATTGGGAGTTCAAGTTCAGAAGACATCCTTTGCTTGTTCCCTCAGAAATTATGTAAGCATGCAAATATTACACTTGCTCACATCTAGTTTATCAGTTATCAATGTTGTTCTGTAAGAATAACCCTTGTTGGTCGTTACCACTCCCCCAATCACTTGTGTGAACCATACACACTGCAAGTAATTTTATTCCTATCAGCTTACTGATTAAACTGCTATGAAGTACAGAGCAAAGAACTGACTCCTACAGGATCCCAGTGGAAAATGTGCTTGGTTTATGGGTGTATTGACATCCCTTCGTTTGCCAATTTCTAATTCAATTAGAAAGCCAGAATGATCTTGTATCATTATTTTTCTATAAAAATATTAGACAGTGCTATGTCAAGCCTTAACAGAATTCTGTATATCTCATAGTAACCATATTAGCTTTCATCAGCCAAAGTTTTAATCTAATAAAGACGGATGCACAGTTAAACAAATATTGATTAGCATTACACCTCTCTCCTTTATATCTGTTTCAATGGAGACCTGCACTACATTACTTCACCTACAAATTATGTCAAGGACAGGTTAAAATCACATCCATGATTTTTATTAATTTTGCTTTACAGACAAGTGTAAGACATTGAATTCCAGTTAAACTAAAAAGAGGGAGGAAAGAATAAGAACTTAGGTTGGCTTCTAATTCTGACCTAGTTTCCATGTTTCTCTAGGAATTCAGGACATGCCTCACAACAGGGCAAGTTTTTAGTTGTTGTTACCAAAGTAATTTCTGATGCTGTATTTGCCAAAATGGTGAAGAGAATTGTCTGAAGAAGGGGGAAGCAAGAAGAAAGGGGAGGAGTACAGGGGTAAGAAGGAGTACAACAACTTATTTTAAATCCTCTCTTCCCATGGAAGCAGAAACACTTCTCAGTTGAAGCTTCAGGAGTTTTGGCTGTAGGCTGACTGTTCTCACCATCTTTGACTTGCAGAGCATGGCATTAACCTTAAAAGTTTGCTAAAGTGGAGCAATTTCAAGTAACTGAAATCATATGTGCATTTACTTATTTCAAATGAATACAAAGTCTTTTTTACAACCTTGCTCATCTCAGACCTAAATCTTATTTCCTTGCCTTTTTGAATACGGTTTCTAAATCAAGATTCATGTAGGAAGCAACCCAAGGCAAGTACTGTATTTGTAATGTATTTTAATTCTTCACATTCTGATATGTACAATTCCCAGTTACATCCTGGTTGCATCCAGGCCATGGGAGAGAAGATCCAGCTGTATATTCCATGACAACTCTGTAGAATAACCTTGAAGAAACTTAAGACTGCCTTCAAATTGGCCATACATGCAAAACACACAGTACCTACAAACTCCTCTACACAGAAAAATAATCAGACCTAGTTGTGTTAAACAGAAGATAAAGAAAATACTTACAAGGATAAGATTACAAGGAATGTGAGCAGATTGTCATTTTTCATTCAGAGTCTTACCATGGAAAAGAGGATATACTAGATGTAAAGTTGTATTTGGCTAGACTTAGACTGGCTGAATGAGTATAAGCCACCATTTCAGTTTATTTCATTTAAAAAGCAGGTCAAAGTGCTGCTTTCAGCTAGCTATTAATATTGAAAGGATCTTCTGGTTATTACAGTTATACTACAAAATGTCTTCAAAGCAGTATAACTACACTAAATCGTATGCCTTGCTGAACAAAAAGAATGATTACTAAACAATTCTGAAAAGACTTTAGAGTGCAAAAAGATAATTAATAGCACTAGGCTAAAAAAATAACCAACTTATCCTTCCATGATACTTTCACCTGAATGTTTCTGAAAAATTTACTTCAGACTAATGCGAAAGAAATATTTCCTTTAGAAATAAATTGTTCCTGATCCCTTTTCCCTCTTACCCTGGTAGTGAACATCTTTTTCCTCGATATAGAAAGTCCTAATAAAATTATTAACCAAAGAGTAAAGCATTTTGGAAACACAATTTTAATTATGTTCTAACAAAAATAATGATAGCATTAAATTTAACCGTACACAATTAAAACAGACTGATGGTTTTTAAATTTGAGGGCTCAGAGATCAAAATGGGGAACAAAAGCTAAATTCTAGCAAAATTATGTCTCTCATATAACACTATCTATTCTGTAATAGCTTGAGCTCCTGCTGCTCAATTTCATTATGTCCTTCTGCCATTTGTTCATATTTTATTTAAAGCAAGTTAAAATGGATATAAAAAGCTAGAAAAGAGGCTCCAAAATAGAGTTTGATAAACATTGTTGCAAATGGTGTAAGACAGACTCTTTGTATTACAAGTTTATATTAGGTTCCAATTCTGAAAACTTGTACACACTGTGAAAAGTGAGGAGGACTAAGTAGTGTGAGGAAAGTTAAGCAGGTGCCTGAGTTTTTGTAGGATTATAGTCTTATTACTACATCAGGTGGGGTTTGCTTGTTTCTTAAGGACTAGGGGTTTCCTCTTTGAATTTGGAGTTTTTTTCCAGAGAGAGAGAGAGAGAGAGAGAGAGAGACGGAGACAGACAGAGAGAGACAGAGAGGGGTTATTTCAGCTAATTATTATTAGCTAATCAAAATGGAAATTCCCTGGCTATTTGCAATTTACATTATAAGCGGACTGCTTTTTGGAGAGAAAAACTGACTATCATTCAATATTCTTGTAATAATACTGTAAGTATCTGTTTGATAACAGCAATAGTCTCATTTGTTCAATTTATAACAAATCAATAGCAATAATTTAATATTTTGCAGTGAGGAATTCTATTAAGAAAGCACTGTTTTGTGCAGGATGACAAAGGCTATCTGTTCACAAATTAATGCTTTGCTTCAGAATTAAACATCAAGAGTTGCCCTCCAAACAAGGACAGATTTGATGGGGAGGCTGAGGGGAGTACAATGCAGCCCACGTGTTCTAGGCAATTTCCCCATCTGCATTATAGATGCATCTAGCCCTGTCCAACCCCAAACACTCTCTGTTTGAAAAAAATAATAAAACAGATCAGCTCCAGGACAGATCTGCTGCTGGCTGAGCCCATCACAATGGTGGGATAACTGACTTAAGAAGGGTTCCACACTGAAGCAGGCGGACACTGTGAAGAGTCCAGCCACTGAGGAGGAAGGAAGGAGTGGCACATACAACGTGTGATGAAATGAAGGCAGTCCCCATTCCCTGTCCCCCTGCGCCACTGCAGGAAGGAGGCAGAGAAAATCGGGAGTGAAGATGAGCTCAAGAAGAACAGAGGGGTGGGTGGAAGGTGTTTTTAATATGTGGTTTAGTTTCTCATTGCCCTACTCTGATCAGATTGGTAATAAATTCAGTTAATTTCCCCAAGCTGAATCTGTTTTGCCCGTGATGGTGATTGGTGAGCGATTCTCCTGTTCTTTGTTGTATTTTCTTTCTACTGTCCAGTTGAGGAGTAAAGTGATAGAGCAGCTTGGTGGGGATCTGGCATCCAGCCAGGTTAAATCCACCACAGACTGTTTATACATTGCTGCTTATAGTGATAATTTTCAATATATCATCAGAGCATCTAACAAACACAAAGAAAATCTATCTTCTTCATATATTTGCACTGACAAAACACTTAAATACATTATCTGAAGCAAGTTATTACTTTAGCATTAAACTAATGAGACAGCCAAAATACTGGAAAATTATAATCTCATCACAAATCAGATCACAATGTATCTGAGCTAATTAGCAGAAGAAAAGTAGGAATAAATTACTTGTGTTTTTTGTTGGCCACAAATCAGCTTTCAACATATTTTAAACAGTACTAAATATGAAACCACTGCTTCTTACTAACAAAAAGTTGTTAAAATACCAAGTATTTATTTTTGGAAAGTCCTATAGAAAATAACAAAGCTTCTTCTGAAGGGGAAGCAAAGGATGTTTTTAGAATATACGGCATTAGCAGCATTTATCTAACATACCTAAAAATATGTGCTGCTATATAATGGCTGAAGACATAAAGACACTACAGATAACACTTTCTGAGCATTTCAACCCCAAACTCAAGGGCAAGTCCCCAAGGTATCATGAATATTCACTCAAAGTTCAGGACTAGGACAAGGTTGGTAGCTTGGCTATTCCCTGAGGAGGGACTGTGTTTCTCATACCTTCCCAAACTGAGGGTTCTCAAATCAAATTATGACTGAACTTCTGCTCAGTCCAACATCTGGAGATAATCCAGGGAGTTCATTTTCACCAGCTGTCCTGCCTAAGTATTTGTCTCATTCCATGGCTGTAGATCAGTGCGATGACCTGATTACCTCCTTGTTATTCCATAATACAAATTTCCTGCCTTCCATTCTCATTTACCGATTTTTATGTGATGGTGCAGAAAATGAGGCAGTAGTCTCTCAGGAGTTAAATAACCAGAGCAGGACTGCTGCTTTCTGTGACATTCACCCACTGAAGAACTGCACTGCTAGGGATGAAAGCACTAAGCATCATCTTTTGGTGAATTCGGGGAAGGTGAATGAGTAACAGTTAAAGCTTGTCCCGATGCGGGGAACAAAAGTATCAGTGAATTTTATTCACTCTTCAGGGTAAATAAGCAGATCAGTGACACATACTCCTTACACAGACAAAATATTATTTGTCTGAGAACCAGAATGTTCAGAGGAAGGACATTAGTGTCTTTAAAAAACAAGTGAAAGTGGTTGTGGTAGAGAAAGAGCAAGAGAAAATGTAATCACGCTGCATCACTGCCACTTCTTTTGCTCTTCAGCTTCACATTTTTCACGGGAGCAGCTGCCACACTGAAAGTCCCTAACCTGTGAATATCCCTGCATCAGGACAGACTGGTGTAAGAAGAACAATGACGACTTTTAAGCAAAGGGAATGGAAGCATTTTATGAGTTGAGTCAGAGCACTGACACACTTTCCAATGCAGGCATGCTCCCTCCCCCTCCCCCACCACTTTCTACACAGACTCATTCACAAAACAACAATAAATAAGTCAAAAGCAAACCCAGAAAACTGCTCAGTTATCAATTCAGAGTTGCATCTGCTTCCTGAAATCAATGAAAATAGCAAGACTTGCCACCCTCATCCTTGTTAATTTGGGTCTCCCGCCCCTGTACCCCAGTCTTCCCTTATTTTGCTTTCTTTTAGTCCAAGCATCCAAAACTCTCTGAAGTGTGTTTATTTTTTTCTTGGAATAGAGCTGATATGCCCCAGAAGACTTTATTTGCATCTGTAAACCACAAAGACCCTTCAAAGGGTCAGCAGGGACGGGAATGAATGGTTGGGGAACTCTGCAGAGGTGAGCAGCGCTGAAAGCAGAGAAGCCATTGGAACAGACGATTCAACAGCACAGGAGAAAATACTTATTTGAGGCTTTTAAGCTGTGCTGGAAAGGGTTTGGTTGCCCCCTGCAAAGGAGTTCCCTGGGGAACAGCTCATTGTGCTAGCAGTGGGAAACATGAAGGCAGGGGAAGTATGAGCTCAGATGCAGAGACAATGAGCACAAGGCTCCTTCCAGAGTGACTCACGCAGCCTCTGGGACAGAGGAAACCGATCACTCCATAAATCAGCATCTTTTGCTTACTATCCAAGTAGTGGCACTTGGCAGTGGGGAAAGCAGCTGTTCACTCCTTCTAACAGCTCATGGGATGGTGCTGGGAAATGACAGTTAAATAGAGGTTCTGGGGAGATGACATTTGGTGACAAGCTGAGAAGGAAATAGTACAATAAGATACTTAAAGGAATTAATTTAACTTTACATAGATAATAGGGAACCGGATCAGAGTATTCCAGTTACACTAAAGCTCAGCTAGAGCAAAGGAAATTTTTTTCAAACTTGTGGGCCACCCATGATTTTTCTTGTTAGGAGTTTATTTTTACATAATTTTGTGCCAGTAGTGCCGTTTTCTCATAACAAAACCCTACCAAATATTTAGTAGAAAGGAGAGAGCGATTTGCAAAAAAACATGTTCGTCCGGGCGCTTTTTCCCCCACAAAGATTTTAGGTAGTAAAATTATATGCAAACTAATTGGGAGAAAGTCCCAAATATATATTTCTCAGTTTTAGTACTTTTACATAAATGTGTATATTACTTTTACATAATGTGTTAGCACAAAAGAGTCTGCATGGAGGAATCCATTTCCTGATGAGCATTGGTGTCCTCTCCTGCTCTGAAAAGCTAAAGAGCTTCTACTCTTATGGAAGGCAAGTAACACACCAGAACATGGAATTAAGTGATGCACCAAATATTTCAGTAGTTTCACAATTACTTAATCAGAGCCAATGGTTTGAGAACAAGGTATTTTACTAGAACTTGTTGCTTTCAGTTTGTCTTAGAGTTCAGTGTTTAGGAATGTCTCTTCTGAGCAGTGTCTCTCATCCCTCTTTAGCCCCAAAACGATTTGGTGGGGAAAAAAGAGGGGGAAAGTAATTTTTATGGTATTCTGGTTGGTTTTACTATTATCTTCTCAAAAATATCGCGGATGCAATGTAAAGCAGCACACAAGTTTTCAGTTATATTAACCAAATAAATCTGATGCTGATAGCTGAGCCACCAAGGCTCCCCTTAGATGATGAGAGCCAGACTGGGTCCTCTCGAGCTGACCTACCACCTCCAGCGGCCTGCAGAGCTTTGCAGCTCAGCCCCATCTGCAACAGTGTCTGGGAAGGACTACGGCTACCACTGCCTGCTTCTCCAACCATCAGGGGCTTCCAGGTGCCAACTGGTCCTGTTTGACCACCTTTGATCTCATGTTATGCCTGGGAACTGAAGCAAAGGACAAGGGGGTCTTGTAGTACACCAAAGTTTTGAAAATCAGACTCTTAACAAGCAGCCCCAAAAATAATTAAAGGAGAAAAAAAAGGGGAAAAAGATAAGACTGAGAGGTTAGTTTGCAAGCAGTGTTATTTCCCAACAGAAATACATTCACCCATTCATCCAGAGGTGAGTAAACATTTTTAAAACCATTTAACTGGTTTTCTGTTGGAGTAAGGCAAAGAAAGATAGGCAAAAGAAGATATTTTGTCCTCTTCTCTCCTTTTCTCTGGGAAATTGAGAATTTCCTTCGAACTGAAATAACCCCCCAAAACAGCCACTTCTCTTTCAGAAACAGAATCTTATGGCTAACGTTTCCAAGCCATTTCATTTTTGAATAACTGAGTTACAGATAAATAAAGAAAAACTGTCTATTGATGTCCCATCCCTGAAACCAAGAGAAGCACTCCTAATGTGAACACTGAAATATCTATTCTGTTTCTCAGAAAAAAAAAAAATCGTAAGACTGCCTTTTCCAAGAAAGACAGCTCATAAAATCATTGAGAAATCTTTCTTCTGCTGGATAAAATACTTCTTCAGTTTTGACAATCTGGAAAAACTCTAGCTATTACAGTAAGCACAAAATAAAATGAAAAAAATAATCCTGAAACAAATAATCTTACTTTCTGCCTTTCATACATTCTCAATTTCTCCTACCAAGAGCAGAACAGCCTTGAGAGGATGAGCAGCAGTGTCTGAAACCATGGAAACTGTAGTTTGCCTGTTTTTCTTAAGAGTTGGGCAACAGGCCTTGTCTGAAATCTACTTTCCACAAGGTTTTGCAATTAAAGAAGTCAAGTATGAATGCAGCAAGTCAGGGAACAAAAATAAACAGCATTTCATACTTCATCCTAAGAGTTTCTAAGTTATTATGAAAGTCTTTTTATAACCACCCTTTGAGACTAAGATTATTGGATCATCATCTCATTTTCTGGCCAAGAATGCTTGCAATTTAAAGAAAAGCATGATAATGGCCGGCACCAGTGTGACACAGGTATTTTGCAATACAGAATTTATATATCATCTTTTTTTGTACTTTCACTGTTCTCCCTTGACTCAGAATTTTTAGAGGATGCAACAGTATTGAGGATGTATCTTTTCATATACATACACACCTTAGAGTCAGCTTAATAGGCCTTTTGGTCTGTTGAATATATATAGGTGCAATTTAGTAAAGATGCTAAGATTCACAGTTCATTGACATTCCTTAGCTGACCAGATCTTAAGTGCAAAATCTTAGTTTTTTCACTTTTACTCCCCAAAAACTTACCAGATGTGGTGAAGGACATGTTTGGTTTCTCTTTTCTTTTAAACAAAGCCACATTTTCAGGGGAAAAACTGTTCCCAGACTCAAAATATGAGCAAAGATCCAGGACCAACGAGAGAGACTCGCATTCAAACACTGACCTACTTCCCATTATAGCTTTCCTCAGAGCTGAAGAACACCCAGTGCTTCCTTAGTAAAACTGAAATGGTGTGGCATATGCTTCTGTGGACAAATAAAACGCTGACAGGCAATGCAGTGAACTGAGCCACACCACTTTTTCCTCCTGTGAAAGCCCCTTAAACATCGGTGTTACATTATTCACTCGAGTAATGACTGAGTACTTTATAAATGGGACAGAAAGTCAATTATTCTACACAATGCACCATCACAAGCAAGACTGTAAGATCGATGTGCCCATAGCCTATTTTACAAATAGTTGAACAAAAAAACAAACAAGAGAATTAAGTTCATAGCTTCTTAACACTTTCGAGAGCTGGTAATGTATGTACTGTAACTCACAAAGGCTATTTATAGAGGCGTGTTTCTGCACAGCATTCCTAGAAAATCGTTTCTATTAACCCTCGGATACCATGTTTGTTGAAGCCCTGAGGATGTGTTACAATTAAAAATTGGTGTGAAATTTCAATTTCAACAGTGTTTTTTATTACCCAGACATAAAGTGCCGGTTGGCACTTTGTGATTAAGATGAAACACTGAGTATCATTTGATAAAAACCAACAAAAGAGCAATAAAAGCCATCAGCCCTAAGTACCCCAGTTTTAAACACACACTGGGAGACCCCAGTCACTGGGATATGTAGCAGGCATATTTGTTGAGAACCTGAACAGCACGGCTTTGACTTTCAAAAATGCAAATATAAAAGATAAGAATTAATTTTATAGGAAAACAGTATAGGTTTAATATTAAATCTTTTTTTTCCCCCAGTAGCTTTGAAATGAACACAACTGCTAGCATTCATTGCCTCATTTTTTTATAAATAAAATATTTGGGGTGTTTTTTGTAAAGCAGAGTGTACCTTAGTTGTGCTATGAAAAATAACACAAATTCAATGGAGATCCATTTGCTGTTTTATCCTAATTATTACAGTAAAACATGTTTATTGTTTTGCTGCCTATATACAAAATAATAAATCTACTTACAGTTGCTAAATTTAGGATTATCCCTAGATGAGTGTATTAAGCCTGAAACTGAAATGATTCTAGAATATGCTACCAAATCTCTTTTAAATATGTATATTCATTAAGCATGCTGTTTCAATGGATTACTCCTCTATTTTAAAGAAATTAATTAATAAAATATATGCAGGATGTTTAGGGGTGCAACAGCTACATTTAATTAAAGAAACCTTACCAATAGCTTTTTTCTACAAATTCACACCAGCCTTTTAAAGTTAGACACAGCATAGTTAATTGCATTTAGCGAAGAAACATGCCAGAGGGAGGTTTTTTGTTATCCTTCTAAAAATACTCTGAGCTAAATATTTTTGCCACATACTTAAATTTCATTGTCTAAAAGAACAGTATAGTACAGTAAAAGTACTGCCTGCTATATCTGGGAAATTTCATTGAATAGTTCAATGAAATAGTTTATAAAAATCTGCAATAGCATTCTCTGCTGTACTGTGCTAAGCTTGCCCTTAGTCTTGCATATTAAAAAAAAAGGTAGCACTGAATCCAATTCTTCCTCAGTAATTAAGGAGAGATGAACAAATGCATTTGAAAACAGAAAGTAATAAAAAAAGACTTTAAAATATTTATGCAAAATTAATTAAAATATTATTCAAATTCTTGAATACGAAAGCTATTCCAGCAACTCTGGGCATGGAATATTTTCTCCAATATGAACACTTGCATCTAATGGTGAGGCTACACCGAAGTTTCTTTTGCAAAGGTTACCAGAGTGGATTATTGATATATTAACTACCTCATATGGAAGCCCAGGCAGAACCCAGGAGTGAAAATCTGTCATAAGAGCATATGAAATCCCAGACTATATTACTGATTCAATGCTCTGATACCAATAATTAAAAGTGAGAACTTGTGGAACGCACTGCTTGATCAGCACAGGTAATGAATTATAATTACAGAAGCATACTTAAAAAGCATTGGTGACAATGACTAGGTAATTTCCATTTATACTCTTAAGAGTTTAATTAATAATTTGAACCTCAACTACATCCTCTTCAACATTCACAAGCTGTAGCTGTTACATGGTAAGGCTGGGTAAGGAGAGCAGGAAGTTTCCACCTGGAAATTTCAGTTCCCCTGAGACCGTGCTGACACATGTGGAAGTGAGCCCTGCTTTGCTCTAGGGTTAGCCCAGAAGAAATAGACATGGCTTAGCTGGTCATAAACATACAAACTGAAACCATAATAGGCAGGCCCAAGCATGTAATCAATGTATCTGTTGCAATACAGTGGTGTTTCTAAAATATGCACTTAGACATAAATATATAAATATGAGACATAGAATCTGCTTTTAAAATTCAGAGCCGTTGTCTAAATTAGAAGTTTACAGAAGCAGATAATTCAGCCATTATTACATTCAGAAGCATTTCAGGAGGTGAAAATACAATGTGTTCAGAAAATACATAGTTTAGTTTAGTTTTAAAAACACCCACAGAGAAACTGATGATAAAAAGCAAGAACAAGTCATAACTGAGTAGATGCAGATTTCACCAGAGAAACAGATTCACTATGTGCAAATATTGTAGGTGGTTGCACATTAGTATTTAGGAAATGTGCCTTTTTAGGGTTTGTGTTCCAAATGTTTTGTCTTCTTTTCCCCACTAATCATTGCATTTGTAAAATAGACAATGCACAATTAGCTTAACATCTTACTGTTTCTTCAAAACTAACAAATAATAACGGTTTTGGGAATAAAATTTGCATAGGCACACCTGGTAGTATGATTCACGTGAGAACCAGAGCATAACTTAGAATCACTGGCATCTGTCACATCCCTGGTGGCCCTTGTGGGTTTGGAAACCACTCAGGAAAATTTGAAGTTGGGGAAGCCCATCAGCATCACACTATAGAAGAGCTGTAATTTCTATAACGAAATCAGTCCAATTCTAAGGGAGCAATTCCAATCCAAAATGAGTAAGGAGTCAAGTTGCTGGTGGTGCAACTTGTGATGGCAAGAAGACCCAAATTCGTATGTCTGAAAACAAAAGATAACACTGGGTTTACATATAGCATGACAGCCTTATTTATTCAGTTTTTAAAAATATGTAACTTGGACTTGACCCTATTCTTAAATCAGAAAAGAAAAAAATAAATCTGTGCACTAATAATTAACTATTAGTAGATAGTCCTGATTCTTCTGTAGTCAATGTTATATGATTATAAAGCACAATTAAATACTCTGACCATTTTTGTTGTTTCAAAGCAAATTAAGCAACAGCCTAGCCATGTGGAAAACCATGACTCAAAGAATAAAGTAAGAGAAACAGTTCTTACTTTTATACATAAATTTTATTTTTATATATTTGGATTGAAATATTGTAGCCATGTTATAATATCTGACACCCTATCCCATTGAAAACATCTTTCTTTTTGAATTCTGATGACAGGAAATCTGTTAGATACTGTCTCATGTCAACACCACATCAGCAAAGAACTCCACTTTTACAGCTCCTGGGTTTTGTGGAGCAGTAGTGAGAGCTTTTTAGATGAGAAGTTTTAGATGTTAAGTATCAGCATCCAAAAATAAATGCTCATCTACTCAGAAACAATAACCAAAAAAAGCTTTAAGAAGAAAAATCATTTAAGGGTTTATTTTTAACCAGCTATTTTTAAAGTGAGCAGCCTTGACATCAGAACATTCTTCTATCATCATAAGAAAAGGGAGTTTAATTCTGAGGGATCAAGCTGCTTGCTTTACTTTGAGTTCAGTAATTCTTCCTTTCTAAACTTAAGAAAAGCTACCAGAGCGTAACTGCTCAGTGGTAATTGACTTAAACATCTAGAGAAAATAACAATTAAAAAGGTACAAAGGGTTCCCTGCTGTACAAATACATTAAAGTAGGTAAATACAAATTCTGAATAAATGAATTTTTAATACATTCACTCTTTGAAAAGAACTCTTTTATTCTGTGTACACAAGTGTCACAAACTGTTTATGAAAACAACTGTTCTGAAAAGTAAATAAGACACTGGCAAAGAGTGTGTTGTGTCCTACTTCTGTGGCTCATCTAATAGTCGATAATTCACTGCTGTACTTTGTGGTTTCACTGCTTCAGCTCAAGTAACAGAGTGTGGACTGAAGGGTGACCTTCAGAAAGACAATGTATCCCAATAACTTATTTCAATGTTCATAACATGCAAAGTGGAAATACTGATGGACAATAGCATGTGATGACATATATCAGTGACAGGAGAGAAGTTTAATAAAGCAGGACATGCCGTGCCATAAGGAAATCTGGCTTCCATTTCTGGCTCCAGTACAGCTTTT
The DNA here is from genome assembly GCA_025920805.1 of Petroica traversi. NCBI lineage: Eukaryota > Metazoa > Chordata > Aves > Passeriformes > Petroicidae > Petroica > Petroica traversi. The sequence continues at coordinate 7,722,815 of JAHLSL010000044.1, forward strand.
CTTTATGTGACAAATAATTTCATCTGCCTAAATTGCTTTTCCCACAGTTTAAATGAGATAGTATTTGTTTACTTTTCCAGACACTGTGAGAACTAATTTATTCATACTTGGGAAAGCATTTCAAATTTGTAAAATGGGAGCCTTGACTGGGCCTTAGCAAAAAGCTGTCCTGTAGACTGGAAATACTTCTCGTCAACTGCAAGCAGTCAGGCTCAGATTTGTTTACAGCAATTTGAAACCCCTTTCATGCAACTTCTGCCACAAATAATAACAGAAAACATTTATTCCTGGTACAATGACAGTAGCAGTCTTAATTATATGTGAACACAAAAAAACAGTGACCAAATCAAATATACTGCACTAAATTTATGGTACCTTTGTGGCTACTAGCACAAATACAACAGGTTTTTAAAACATCTAGAGAATTTCTCATTCTACCACCAATCCCTACTTCACCCCTACATTCCCAGAGGTCCCTTTTTACCTTCTTGGTAAAGACTTAAGGCTCAGCTATAACTGCTCCAACCATGTTCCCTCCCCCACAATGGACTGAGTGTAAGCTGTGAGTAGTAGAATAGAAAAATACACATAACATTTTAAAACTTAACAGATCAAGGCTAACAAGATTAAGGAAAAAAAAAATTTTTTTTGGCAGCACATTGTGGAAACAGAACCTGAGCCTGAATCATTGTCAGAAAAAAACTGCCTCAGCATATTCACTGGGGACTGGGCAGATCACAAAGGTTCCTTACATGCATATTCCATCAACCAAAAGGAAGATGGATTTGCTCATTAAATCACAAGTAAGTTATCAGTAACTGAGCTCTCAAAAAAACACAAATTAAAATGATGACCTTTGAAACTCTGAATATGCCTAGTTTAACAGCTGCTAAAGAGTAAGAATCATACAAAGAGGCTTACTGTCACTGCAGCAATTTTACAGAATCTAATAGTGTGAATGGCCAAACCACTTCTTCTGATATCACAGTTAGGTGCTGCTAAAATAGATAGTTTAATCCTGGATTAATTTTTATTCCAAATAATTGGAAGAAAGCTCTTGATAAGGGTTTTGCATTCCTGGCAAGAATCCAGATCGTCTCAGGTAAAGTATTTATCATTCTCACAGCATTTCCACCATTTATTTAGCAGAAATCATAACTACTTTAATCAGCTGAGATTGTATTCTTATACCAGCAGTATTGCATTCACTTATTTAGAAACTAATGTAAGTTGGTATGATTTAATAAGGAACCATATGGTCTTCTTGTAAAAATATAATCTAAATATTTATATATACTGTCTTTAAGAAAACCAACTAATTTTGAAAACAAACAAATAAATGTACCTCAAACAAAATTTTGATTTTTTTTGTCCTCTCCAATCAGGTGCTACTAGAAGAACTAAGATAATTCAAATCAGTTCACTCATATTTTCATGATCTTTAAAAGCCTTGCTTTTGCCAATGATTAACAGCCTATTCAGGGACAAATCAGTTTCTGTTCATTATTTGTTTATCTGTCTAAATCCACAGTTGAAGAGTAAGGAATAGAAATAGCTACAGTTTTAGTGCGCATGAGTTTTAGCCCAATTGCCATGAAATATGGGTTAAAAATTGTTACTGCAATTCACTAGTCTTCCTAAAATAGTAAATGGTAAGAATTGTCAAAAAAACAAAGTGCTCACTGAAAAAAGCCAGCTCTGGTGCAAACTCAGTGCTGTTAAATTATGGAGTGGCAGTAATGAGGCACAGATCATCACCTGTTGCAATTCTATTCTCAAAAACTGAAAACAACAATTAATTACTTCTAAATTAACAATGGATGTTACAGTCATTGAAGCAAATACATATATCACTGAAAACACAAAGAAAAACATCAGCACAAGAGATCCAACAAGCTGCTGCTGCTTTATGGAAAAAAGGTATTTTTTTGGCTTCTTCAGAGAGAAACAATTGCCATAAGCAGCAGAGGTGTCACAAGGTATATTAGTGTAACTGCTGAAAAGGAATTAGTGACAAAAAAAAAAAAAATCAACCCTTTCTACAAACTTCAGAGAGCCCCAACAGAAAACATGATGATGGATGTATCTATTTATGGGATTTTGTCTCAAATGAAAACCAACAAAGACCTAAACAGCCTTCCTTATGCTGTTCTTTAGTTAAAAAATATTTTGAATTCTGTATTATACTAATGGTGACACAGTTGGTGGCATAAAGTACTTTCAAATTCAGACAAGGAAGCTGACCTCTGTGAGATGTCCTGCTTTGAAATATCACTAGATAAATCTAATATTCCCAAAATGAAAAGATAATTTCCCACCTAATTATCCTCAGAGTACTTTAAAAAATATTTCCTTACCTTACTCAGCTAAAAGTATTAAAAATCTGAAGAAAATAAATATTTGGCTGTGTATTAGTTACAGAATGTGAAGGGACAACCTTTTTGTAGAGGATGATGTTGGACATCCTTCACTGTTTTGTGAAAAAGCAGCAGCAGAATAACTCACCAGGTAACTTGAATTTAACCTGCACACACTCATTCCAAACAGAAATAAACCCAAGGGATCCATATAACAGTGGAGGTGGCCAAGGGTCTGATCATGAAACTGGAGAGGATTCAGTTTAAGCAGCACACTCATCCACTCACTGTCCTTCCCTTCCATTATGTTTTCCATGGCTTTTCTCTACCATCAGTCCAAGTTATTGCCAGGAAACAATAAAAACAAAGAAGGACCTGAAAATCCTGCAGTTGATACTCTCTTGCCTTGGATTCTGAACAGAGCAAGAGATTTTCCTTTTAATTCCTTGAAGTAGATTTTACATAAAACTTCAAACACTTAATTTAGAGTTATTTGACGACATCAAATGCTTAATCTGCACTTAACAGAAAACATCCATAGCGCCATCTTGGTGTTTCAAAGAAAATGGAGTAATTTAGAGAAAATACTAGAAACATGTTACATCCTGGAGGAGTCTTTTTTTTTTTTTTTTTTAGGATGTGGTAATGCTGGGTAGCAGGGATTAACCTGAAGATTTTCTTCATTAAATCTCCTGCTTTTGGAAATGTAATAATTTACAGAGCTCTGTCACCTGGTAGCACCCTCCTCTCCCCCTCCATCCAAAACATCTATGCTCAAAAGAAACCTCAGATGATTTATATAATTTTAATTGTTTCTAAAAATTTCCAGATCCTTATCCACTCATTAATGGATATGAACTGTCCTTAGTTTTAAGAGCTGTGCATATTGGCAATTTATGCTGTGTAACCATGAAGAAAAATAAGATAAATGCGCCATCATTTTCGTGCTTTCTTGTCTAAGAGTGCAACTATCTGAAGAAGACCATATTGATGGATTTTTCCTTGTTTCTTAATATAAAATACATCAGCTGTTTTCTCTGAAAAAAGTAGTACATCAGCAGCCAAATGCTCATGCACAACCTAGTTGCAAGAAAACCTTATACAGGCAATAGAGGTGAAGCAAAAAAATCAAGGGGACATTTCAGTTTTAAGGTTTTGTTGATTACAACAGATGACAGGGTTTAGAATCAGTACAAAAATAGCAACTATGTTTTGTTTTGTTAGAACAACAAACTCCTAAACAATGATATGTTTTCTGAGTGCTTGAGCCAGTGATACCATCAGCTGAGAATCTGATGACTCAGAACACTGTCAATTTTGTTTGTCGACATAGCTCACTACCCTATGTCACAACTTCTGAGCAATTTATCCGCAGTAAGCCAAAAGAATGCAAACTTTATTATTAAAAATTAATTGCTATAAATATTTAGGAAGAAATGTCAAGTTTCAAACACACTGGAATAGTTCTCGTCATTGAAAATCAACCATACAGCTGGCAGCAATACAAACTCAACACCTCAAGTAGAATTACTTGCATGAAAGAAATCTCATGTCAGACACAAAGCAGTGGGTCTGGGCTTACCTATCTGAGCAACTGCTGCCTTGTCCCAGTCACAGCTGCTCGGGAGGTTTTGCTGGCTGCAGCAGAGGGATGTGAGAGAGCCCAGCTGCTCCTCTGCCTTGCAGAGCACGCAGCTCCCACTGGAAACGACAGCATGTGCTTCCCTGCAAGGAGCTGCACCTTCTTTCAGCCACACAGCCAGCCAGGCAGAAGGCCAGTGCAGAATCCAGGAGCAAAAACACATTGCCCACTCCTTTTTTCTGGGCTAGCCAAAGAAGAAATTATTCTACCTTAGGTCATTAGAGAGCTGTGGATAAAAATGGAGATGCCCTCCTCCAGCACCCTGAGTTCTGCCAGCCCCTGGGTTTCAGCAGGGTTGGCTCTGCCCTTATGGGGTAGCTCTATGGGTTGCGCCCTTAGTGTAACTTGCATTTCCTATATATTTTGTGCAAAAAGTAGGATTAAAAATGGCAGAGAAAATATGTCAAAATAAATGTTGTAGTCTCTTAATCTTTTGGTAAGAGAAGCAGGTTCAACTCTCAGGCTGCAAACCATGAGCACCACTGTAATATACGCTTCACTGATATATGTGATATTCTTCCTATGCATCACTTTTTATTGTAGCCAGGGAAGGGAAGAGGAGGAAGCTAAAGAAAACCATTAAAAAAAAAAATAGCATATTTCTTTTAGCTGCTGATTTTCCTGACAATTACTAATGAAATACTTCACGGTCCTGTTCTTTTTATGTAAAATATACTCCCAAACACAACCTCTTTCTTCTTTAGTCTTCTCATTTATTTTATACACATGGACAATTGCACACTTACATCTTCCTGGTGCCTCACCAGTTTCTCTATCAAACCAATTTATGATAAAAAGCAAGGTTGTTGAGATAACAGGGATGGGGAAGACTGACAGATGGGTATGAATCGTGTATCTACCCTTTCACACTTTCCTTCACCTGCCCATCCCAGTCTCCTTCTCCCTCTTCTAATCTTTGTTTCTCTTAAAAAATGTCCTGGTTTAGGGCAAATATTTAGGAGGAAACCTCTGGGGGGGTCTCCTCTAGGAAGAGCCGATTCCAATCGCCCCTCCCTCTACAGGTCCGGGAAGAATTTCCTTAGAGAAAAGTGGAAAAAACTATTTATTTAACAAATAGAATATTCACAAGTATAGGAAAAATTTGGATAATATGAAAACAATGAAAAGAGATAACACTGTCCGCTGGAATGTAGCCTTGCTTCGTAGGAGTAAAGGTATCCTGCAGACAAATGGCGAATGGTTTTTTTTTTCCCTCCACCTTCACTCTCTGTCTTTCTGGGACAACTTAAAGCTGCAGAACTTAATGTCCAGCATAAGCAAGAGGATGATTGGGGATACAAACAGGTCATATGGCCAACTCAGGACAAAAATAAATGTCATGCATTTCTTATTAAGTAGTATAGAAAGAAACTTACCTTTACACATCCACTTGTCTCAGAATACTCTCTTCCACAATGATACACTGACAAATGATGAGCCTTACTTGTAAGGAATTCTCCAGCCCCTTTAACAGTATAGATTTGTGTCCTGCCTTTCATAACCTCTAGCCTCTACCTGTGTCAAAAATGATTGATTGGCTGTTGAAATACTAATACTTTCATATCCTTTTCCATTTTGGTATTTTGAACCGATGTAAAATGAGATCACTGTCCAATACTATAGGAGACACATGACACAAACTGTCACATCTTCTGTTTTCCTACCTCTCTAATCAATCATTCAAGCATGTAGCTCTTCCATCTGGACTTGAGAACTAAAGCCTCCATTCAGAAGAAGAGGACACATTCTACAACTCTTTTTCTAATGAATTCCCTTCATTCTTTGCAAATTTTTGCCAGATAAAGCCACCACCAAACAAAAGCAACCACCACTTCTCAAAGACCACTCAGACACTTGCCATTATTTTAGATATGCTGGATTGTCTAGACCAGATCAAGATATAACCCCATCTCTTTAAACACCTGACAGCTCATATCTAGCAATCAGGCCAGCCTCCTTCCTTCTGCTCTCCAAGCACTATCCTCACCTTATCATGATGCAAACTGATAGTTAAAACAATGTATTTTTATTTGAGTATCCTAGTAGTTTGTATTTGAATCATATCTAAATGCTTTCTTTGTGACTGGCCTATGATTTACTTTTTCCCACTGTTCATGAAGTATATTCCTATTTAGGATCTGATAATATCAAATTTCTTCATTACACCTCCGATTTCTCTGACCTTTTTACTTCTCATTTCTTTAGCAAATGCTTAGAGTAAATCTGTAAGGATCAGTTTCCTAAGCTCTTTGACTTAGCATGTAACCCTCTCTTTAAGTTCCCCCCATTAATACCAGTTCCTCCATCTTATTAAATACAAACTATTTGTCTTCACTTCATGCCCTGCTTCCACTTGACCATTTACTATTCTTATCTGCTCTTATCTTCAACTGGCCAGTATTACTTCCCTCCATCATTCACTTGTGCAATTCCAAATTGCCTCTGCCTAGGGTGTTGGTACATGCTTACATTTACCTGACGCTGTGGTGAAGAATGTTAACTCTATGGCATCCATTCAGGATTGCCACACAGGTGTAGCAGAACAGATCTCAACTTAATTTAAAAAAATCAAATTGGCTGTTCCATGCCTATTTCCTGGCTAATATGTCCCCTACTCGTCTTTTTTCAGATCTGGCATTCCAATCATTGCTGGCAATCATCACTGATCATTTCTATCTTTCCATTTGCTTTTGCATCATAGGCAGGTATGCTGTAATTGATTAGGTGACATCCTGTGCTTACATGAGTTTGAGTTCATTAAATCTTACTCATTCACCCACATCAATACTAGTTGCTTTTATTACGGAGCCTTTTCAATTGAAAAAAAGACAAGCTATTTTCACTTAAGAATTTGAAACTCACACTGTAACTTATAGCAATCTTTTAAATAACCTTTAAATCTTGCATATAATATTCTAGGGGTTATGCTCACAATAGACAATTACTGTATCTGCAGTCTATTATTTCGAAATATTTTAAAAGATTTTCATAACATACTCTACAGTACTGCCTGCAGCAGTATCTCAAAATGCTTTCTTCTTTCAATCTTGACTTACTTTTTCATTACAATTCCCACTCAGACTTACACCTTAGCATAAGGAAATGGTTTCAATGATCTTTTCATTTGTTACCTCCAACCTGGACTATTGCAATTCACACACGCAGAGGCAGCAGGAGGCCTTGAGGGATAAGCACACAGCTCCTGCCAAAACTGAAGCACAGAAAGGAAGTATGCAGGAAGTGGAAGCAGGGTTGAGATGACCCAGGAAAAATATGGAGTTTGCAGGAATGGAGTCAGAAAAGCCAAAGCCACCCAGAGCTGAGTTTGGTGCAGGTACGTGGAAGGTGAGAAGGGATTCTACATGAGCAGCAAAGGGAAGACAAAGGAAAATGTGTACCTGCTGCTGAATGGACACAGTCCCTTGGTCACAAAGGATATGGGAAAGGCTGAGGTACTTAATGTCTTCTTTTGCCTCAGGCACGTAATACCTGCCTTCAAGAATCTGAAGCTCCTGCAACCAGGGGGAAAGTGTGGAGCAATGAAAACTTTCTCAGTGGAGAATGATGGGGTTAAGGAACACCTAAGATGGATACACACAGGTACATGGGAGCAGACAGGAGGGAGCTAGCTGATGTCCTTGCAATGCCACTTGCAAAATGGTCTTTAAAAAGTCACAGCGACTGTAAGAAGTTCTCGATGACCGGAAGAAATCAAGGTGAACTCTGATCCCCAAGCTTTAAGAAGGTCAAGGAGGAGGATCCAGGGAAATACAAGCAGGTCAACCTCTACTTGATCCCTCCTGAACACAAGAAAACACTTCTATTACCATGAGGGTGGTATAACACTGAAACAGAATGCACAGAGACATTTAAGAGTCTCCACCTTTGGAGATTCTCAACTGGACACAACCTGCTGTTGCAGATCCTGCATAGAGCAGAAAAGCTGGACTAGATGATCTTCACAGTTACAAATATGGAAACTACTTTTCCAAACCACCTTTCTATATACTCCTCCTGAACTCTGCATCTACCATTAGATGCCACTGGGTTTCATTTGCCAAATCTTATGACAAGTGTCCTTCCCTCTAACGCTCTCAGTGGACCTGACACTGGCTTCAGAGGAATTTAATTCTACCAGAACAGAATGTGTTTCTTCCAGAAACGCAGCCCAAAAGACAGCAAATGAACATGCTTACAGTGCAGGTAATACGGCACAAACTTGCAAATTATATCAGATTAAAAATGTCTCGATAGTTTTAAAACATAGCAGATAATTACTTCTCAGGCTACATCTTTTCTAAAATTATGAAGAATTTATACAAAAGAATACATCTACTTACAAATGTACCTCAAAAAAGTACTAAGGATTGGAAAACACACCACTCCATGAGAAAACCTGCTGGATTCCAAAACTACTTAAAGTGCACTATGGAAGCAGAAGGCACTTTAAGGGATTTGATGCTGCCTGCTGACAAACAACTATCGTGGTGGAACAAAAGCTGGCAGCTCTGAAATTATCACTCCAAGATTCTCTCTTCTTCATCAGGGCACATTGTGCCTGACTCAGAAATCTGGGTTTGTTTTCAATTAAAGCATTAAAAAACAATTAGGGCAAAAAATTTAATCAAGAAACTTGAATCCCATGGCCAAAGAATACCATGTGGATTAGTCATTTCTGTTACCATGCTTTTGTTGTTTCTGTCAGGGGCAGGAGAGTTAACGGCATATTTGGGCAAATACAGTGAGCACGTGACAGTTGCAGTGCTCTAAGAGACAGCTCATGTGTGACCTTGTTTCAGACTAAGACTTGGATCCATACAGCTGATTTAACACTGCTACAATAAACAACATGGATAATTTCCTGCTTTGTCTTAGGTAGCAGAAGCTGGCAGCTATCTGCAGCATGAATCACAGATTTTACAGCATTACAATTTGGGGGCATAACAACTGCAGCAAGTATGACTGAGCTTTCCTTTGCCTTTTACAAAGCCTCGAAAATTACTGTAAATATTTTCCAGTAAATAAATACATAACACTATTGTTATTCAATAGGTCTGTTTTTGGACAGTTATTTTTGGTTTGTATACCTACATCTATCTTTAGAGTTAAGTCAGAATCAAAAGGAATCATTATTGAAATAATGTAACTTAACAGAGCCAACATAAAACCAATGAGAACAGATATGGTAAGATTACTCTTCAACAGTGGACAAAATAACAGTCTCCATAAGAATGATTTGGGAGTCTAAAAGGATATGGTATTTCTTAAAAACAAAACAAACCCCCCAGTTCCCTGATAGAAAAACCTATTAATATTCTCCAGTCTTCTTTTTTGTTGAACTGTTAAACTTTAACAAAAACAAATTAATATTTTCTGTGAAATAAAAGTTATCTCCTATTACTCTCCTAGACACTTAAAAATAGTTAAATGAAATTGGCAGTTGTGTAAAAAACCTCATTTAATTTTCACAAAAGCTTTTAAGTACTGTTGCAGTGAGAAATCAATATTACCTAGCTGACATAATGGTGAAATAGTTGGGTACAAAGCAAAAATATATAAGTGCAATCAAAGTAAATGAACTGTGATCATACCAGCAGGCCTAACAAAATTAGCTTTAATCTTGAGAATATTTATGAAGTGTATGTGCAATTTTTCATGATAAAATTTCACTTATGGTTCAAGGCATACCGACAAAACACTTTTTGATAGGTACATAAAACAGTTTGATTGAAATTATCTCCCAAGTGAACTTACAACAGAAAGCAAATGAACTTCACAACCATACAGAATGCTTTTGTCTAAAATTCTGGCTTCACATCTGCTTATTACGACTGTCTCCTGAGTGAATTAATTAGCAGCATGGAACCACACATATTGTATCCAGTCCCACTAATAATATCTTTTAAAATAACCCTTCAGGTATCTTGGCAGACATGGCAAAATTAGTATTTAATACTTCTCTATTGAACTAATTAGCATGAACAAAAAATATGAAATGCAGGATTTGTAAAAATATTTTCTTATGAAAATATATGTAATTATAGCCTTTTTCCAGGTATGTGTGCCTTTTAAAATAGTACGTAATCTCTCTTCTCATAAATGAAAAATGGGAATTAATAGCAGGACCTATAAAGGTTTTCTTGTATCCAGGAGCTTCAGAAAACTCATCTGAATTTAATGCAATATTCTCCTTGCATTTGTCAGTGAACACATTTATAGTACAGAAGTTCCAAGGAATTAGATTACATAAATATTTTCTATGCACTATTCACGACAGTTTCCATGTGCCAGTAACGTCAAGTGTCACCAAACAATTTCATGTCTGTTAGAATCAAACTGACCACTTTGATTCCATCTTTTACTGATTTGCAACATAACATAATCGTGTTGGCCAGCTACCTTGCCATTATATTAATGTTTTAAATAAAACTATTTCTTTGCTTAAGACTAAAGATAGGCATTAATTCTTCAATAAAGCAGAGTGGACACAACAGCAACAAAAATGTACCAAAGCCCTGTGCATTTTCTCTGATTTTTTGACTCTTCACTTTGCCCACCCGACGAGCCACCTGCCAGCAGAACTCTCTACTGAAGCACCTACAACCCTCAAGACTATCAGACAAGCAAACACTTTCCTCTATTATAGGGACTATATAAATCCATAGGAAAACATTTCTTGAGAGCAAGATCCACTTTGGAAGGAGATTTTGGCAATGGAAGTAGAAAATATGCTACCACACGCAATAAAGAACATCATAGGGAGTAAACAGATGAGAAAAAATAGGAAATATTTGGAAACCTTGGAAAAGGTTCTTCTTTGCAAGCAAGGTGACATATACCTCGGAATAAGTATCTGCTAGTTATAAATGCTACAGACAGAATACTGAATAAATGTGGGAAAAGAAAACACGGCTTTTTCTGGTTTAGGAAGTGCCTTTTCTTGGTGTCTGTAGCATTTATACAACATTCCACCTGGAGTAAATGTAAAGTGGAAAGTGAAAAAGAGACCTAAGATGAAAAAGAAATTTGTTACAGAGCAGAGGAGATAAAAAAACTACAGTATTTGCAGAAGGTGTTATTTTAGTGTTAATGTAATGTAATATAACTGAGAAGTAGAAAACAGGATGAAAATTCCAAACTCTCAAAAAATGTTGTCTCTTCTGATTAGTCTTTACAGCTCTAATTTCAGTAAAGCTTTTATTTTGAGAAGGTGGGGGGGGGGAGGGAAGGGAGAAAAATGAAGGCCAGAAAAACAAAGAAAAGCAACATAGCAAAAAAAGGATTTAACCTCCAAAAACTGCAAAATCATCTACTTTTCATTTTTGCGACAGATTCTGTAAACCTAGCCAAATCCTGTGCTTAGTTAAAAACAGAACAAGCTAAAATAGATGCTGGAAATCAGGCAAGATAGCACAAAAGTGCAGCCAAACAATGAATTCATATAAGATCATGGGATATGCCTTTTGAACTGTGGAATAACTCAGGATGATTTATCACCAAAAGAAAGTTAGTCTTCATAGCACACACTGAATAATAGCGGTTGCTGGTGCTGTGGTGGTGGAATTGAACTTCCTCAATGGCTATCTTTTGTGGTTAAGGGAAAATGTTTGCATAACCTACCAGCAGCTCATGCAGGCTATCAAGTGCCCCATTGTACTCTGATATTCCATGACAGCACATTTTAAACTAATCCTCATGAGTGTGCTTGATGTTAAATTTTATTACTGCTATCAACCTGACATTAGCATTGCCACGAGGCTCTTTGAGATTTTGTGGACTATGCTCAGTGTAGCTAATCCAAGATGTTACATAAAAACTTCTCAATTTTTATGGCAATAAATTATAATAGAGATTCAAATGGTCCAAGTAAGCTTAAGGTATGAGACACTTCCTGTGTTTTACTTACTATCTCTTGCTTTTTTTTTTTCTATACTAACTTGCTTACAAATTTTTTTTTTTTTTTTTTTTTTTGGCAGTAAAACTGAGCTTGCATCTCAAAAAAAGAATGAAAAGCAAACCTGAAAAGATATCCCTCTTTCTACAGATTTCTGGAAATATTGGTAACCACAGAAGCCCCATTCTCAAAGGCAGTCCTGAAGAGCTCTGAACAGCACTGGGTCATTCCAACAGGGTGATGCAAACCTGCCTCAGCTGCCCTGCCTGTTTGCAGGTGGTGAAGAAGGGAGCTTGCCTGTCTCCAGAAATATGGTGGAGAGAAGGAAACCTCAAACATGAAGTGCTGTAGGAGACAGCCTAGACGTGCCTCTGCATTCAAATGCACAAAATGCCTCCTGGTCAATTTTAGCATTTGTTGTACACTAGGATTTAAACAGGATACTTCACAAGCACTGTCAGGATTTTGCTCTACTCCCACTCAAGCCAACAAGAGTGAAGGCTTAGGCCTCAGTTACGTAAATACTTTCTGCAACTTCTATTTTAACTATATGGCCTAAGCTAACAATTTGTTTCATGCTGTAGGACAGATTATTTGTTGCTGTGCAAGGCAATACAAAAAGGTTTGCCCTATCAGAAACCTCAGAGGATAAATTAATAAAAGTTTGTCCCCAAAGTATCAATCAGAAAAATCCCAGAAAAATGGAAGTTAGTACTTCAGGAAAAAGCAATATATCAATGACATGCAAAAACTGAATATGGCTTTCAAGCTATAATCAGTAGTACTCTATTTTACCAATTAATCCACAGAACTTCCACTAGCATTAATGTGAGCAGAGCAATACTGAATGTACTCTCATTTCTACCTTTGAGCATACCTGAGCCAGCCTGGGTCATGGTCTTGTTTCTGACAGTGGCCTAAAGGGACATGCACAGAAGAGATCACAGCAGGGTCACTGTATAAAGTTCATTTTCCAGTGCATTCCATTCTGCAACTGAGGGACCTTCTGCAGCTAAGGCAAGCACGGCTTCTACATGCATCATGGATGCAGCAAGAATTTATCTTCTGGGCACTTTTCCAGTCTCTCCTCAGTTCCTTGAGAAGTTTCAGCATCCACATCAACTGTCAGAAAGGACTTCCCTAGCTTAAATAGGTATTCTGTGAAACTCTCCTTAAATGACTCAGCTGCTAATTTCACAAGTTAGTATGACAGCCTGTCTCTTTGAATTAATTTCAGAAGACAGAGGGTAACAGCCTTCTTCAATTCTGACCACAGTTCTGATTATGAAACCCACTTCAAATGGCCCTAAAACCCCATTTATTAATATAAACACTTTTCTTGGATCATGATCTCTGATATGCATCAGTTAAAAATGAGTAGCACTTTCATGAAGTTTTTTTTCATGTGAGATAAATCCAAGACAAATTGGAATCTTGAAAACTTCTCAAACTACACAGTATACCACATATATTTCTCCATCTGATGAACATGAAAAACATGAAGTAAAGTTTTAAACCTGGAGTCAAACACAAAAAGACTATATAGGGTTAATATTTTGGTGTAGACAGCAGCCAGTGGGTGAATATTCTTTCAAAAAACTGAGAATACAGCCAAAGCATGAGTAATTGCATAATGGCTTCACTATTTACCTTATTCATTTATTCACTCTGCACTGAAAGCACGAATGTTGCCTAATTATTAAGAAAGCAAGAGACAAGCAGTACACAACATCAGTTGATTATATTTTAAATATCCAGTTGCATTCTTTACATAAATATAAATTGCTTAATTGGCTAATTCAGTAGACCTTAATGCGCCATTGCTGCAAAGGTGATCAACAGGAACCTTCTTGGCAATTATCTGACTGAAAAACAAAACAGGCTGCAGATGAAACATTCATCACTTCAGTTTATGCTTTTGTCCTGTCTGTGTTGGGGGGAAACCACTAGGAAGTTAAACACAATGCTCCAACTTATAAAATGCTTTTCTTCAGATCTGGCTTTGAAATGTTCAGGGTCATTCTTGCCAACTCTGCACAACAGCTTCTCTCTTCTACAAAGCTGTACTTACATACGTAGAAGAGAATGTGCATTAGGGAAATATTATTACCAGGAGTATCTTATGTATTAAAACAATCAATTAAGTTTAAAAATACCCCAAACTAATAACATTTTATGGAAGCAGAATGGCCTGATGACATGGCCTAGCTACAGGCACCAAGTGTAGCATGGGAAAAAGAACTGAACATAGCAGAGAAATGGAGTGCTTTCCCATCAGGGCAAAATGAGGAAGGCAGTTGTCCATAGGGCAGTAGTAGACTGCCTGAACCATTTTAGCCTTGTGTTATTAGTTTTAAAAATTTCTTTGCTTATTTATCATTATAGATGAAGGAATAACGATGCAGCCAACCAGGCGCAGTGAAGATGAGAACATCCATGCCTAAACATCAAGGCCACAGTATGACAGCAAAATTTTCAGAGCAATTTCATGAAATTACTGAAACCATGCAATTTATCCACTTCTCTTTTCTTCTGTTTTGATTAGTAACCTCCTGCCATGTTTGTTGTGAACCTGAATGGTTTTGCTATCTCTGAGGGATACAGATACTCTTCTCACATTCCTATCCTTGGAAATAGACAGTATTCGAGCAAAGGCATGCACATTTCCTAACTTACATTCATTTTTCTGCAAATACGAGGTTTGGACTTGGGCCTAATGATAGAAAATGGCAAAAGGCCAGAAAATTAGATGTGTCATTTTGTGCAAATGCATGTTGTCAAGTAAGTACCCACCTCTAAGAGAGTATAAGAGTTAAATTCCTAGTGAAGATGTAGATGTCTATCTTTAACAAATGAGATTAGGTATAGAAAGAGCCTGACACAAACTCAGCTGTCTGACCACCTATCAATGCCAGAAGAAAACAGGGCATATGTCCACACACTGACTCCTGCATTTTACAGCAGAACATCATAGTGAACCAATAATTTTTATCAAAGGGGAGCTCTCTCCCAGGTAGTAAGTGCCAGCAGAGAGATCAGAAGCATCTGGGGATGGTAACACCTTAAGCTGTTGCACTCCAAGCTGCCAGAACTCATTTGTCAGAGTCCAGGGGCAGCAGGAAGCTGCTGCCATCTTCCCAGATGCGGGTCAGACGAGATGTGCACAACTCCACAGGCCTGAGGGATGCAGAGCCCTTTTCAAGGCTTTTCCCCCCTTCAACCTCTTGGCTTTCAATGTCACTTGTGACTAAAAGCAAAAGTTAAAGATTAAGTCCTAGCAAAAGGGTTTCTCACAGCCAGATTCCTGCCTCCACCCTTAAGATAGAAAAGAAAATCTCATGCAGTCCATAATAAGTCACTCATCTCTTCCCTCAGAGCTGTTTTAATTAATTTTCATGAAGCAGAGCTGGTTTTAAGGAACCAGCTGGGAGCAGACTGCTGCCCAGCAGCAGGGCACCTCCTCCCCATCACCATCAATGAGCTGGGGAAGGGACCAAGCCCTCCAGAACTGCTGGAGCCCAGGAGCTGCCAGTGGGGCAGGCAGCTCCAGCAGAACCAGCCAGAAAACACCCACCATCAACTCGCAGCAGTCCATCAAACTGTCTAAAACAGCATCTTAAATGTCCCCAAACAGATTTATGGAAATGCAAAGGTGTGAATATTTCAGAGGAACTGAAGTCAAAATCTCAATAATTATTCTATTCTTTTGATTGGTTGCATACACCTTTTTTTCTTTTTTTTTAAATCAATACCTGTTTAGAACTCCCTGAGAAAAACAAGGGGATTATAGCAGATTTATTGTGAGAATTCAGAGGATGTACAGATTCAGAATGACTGTCTGTCATGCTGCTGAGCAAGTAGGATAGATTTGCTTCCTTATCATAAATAGAACAGTAAATTAAAATGACAGCATTTTAAATGTGAATTTTGTAAAACACACTTTAAATTATAGGGAGCACTCAGAAGCTCTATTCTGAAGTTAAACCCGTGCAAGCAAAGATAAAAAGAAGAGAACATAAAGTATTTCCACTCTGTCTTATTTTTTAAACTATTTACCCTGTAAATCCATACCCTTAAATCAGTTGAATTTACACATTAGAGATTTAGCAAGCACTAGATGTTTGAAAGTCTGTTTCACTAGCACTGCGAGACACATATACAGAGAGGCTCCCTGCTTTTGATACCTAATACTCTCATGAAAAACAGAAGGAAGCAACTGAATGACTGATGGCAGGTCTGGCAAAAATACATCATCTTTAAATTACACCACTTCACATCATTGTATTTTTATTTGACAAAGGGCACCTACTGCTAAAATAGCATCTTCAGAGATGATTGTGCAGAGACAGTAACTGAGCAAATACCTGACAAATGACAAGAATTTCGACTGTTTGATGCAATAAAGCTGCCAACTACAATTTGGTAATACAAAGCAAAAAAAAAAAAAAGCCTGGAACTTGAAACAGAGTAGCTTAATATGAAGGTGAATTAGCAAAGCCAGTTTTGCAACAAACTACATCTAATAGCTAGAGTTAACTAGCACAGCAAGTACAGTTAATGCCTTTATTATCTCTGTGCAATAAAAACACCAGGAAATGAGCTGCAGAGATGCAGTGTATATATGTGTACACATAGATACATGCACACAATTATCAACCCAAAAATGGACCACTGAACGAGAGCCTACAATTCTTACTACTCCAGTGGATGACTTTAATAACACCCAGAAGTGACGGCATTGCCAGTGTACAGGCTTGCTAGTGCACCTGCTCAGGGTGGCAGAGTAGCAGCACACAGAACAGTTTCTTTTTTATTCTACATCTCTCCATCCCAAAACACATGTCTGGAATCTACTCTGACCTACAAGAGGTGTCAAGCCCCTGTCCTGGCCCTCTTTTTGTACCAAGCAACTAAAATCAGAGGTCAAAAGCACTATAGATACATTTCTCCCACAGGGACCACTGGGTAGGAGAGCAGCTTCATAGTCAATATGAAGCCTTTTTCCTCTAAGAAGGTGGGCACAAGTTGCAGCCAGCCAAAACAGAACAAACCATATCTTTTGTGTCAGGGGCAGTAGTTTTGCTTAATTAAAAAAAAAAAAAAAAGTTAATAGGAAGAAAAATAAATGTCTGGAAAATGATGGAACCAAGAAACTTTGGTATTTGTGAAGTATAAATGAAGGTTTAAAGAAAAAGTCCCAGTTATTTTTAATAGATTCATTACTTCTGGGATTGAAGAATGGATACAAACCTGCATATATACAGCACACTGCTGCAGAATGATACATATATATCGCTACAGCAGAAATAGGTACACAGGAATTGTCTGTACTGTGAAATTATGCAAACACACTAAACTTCATGTGAAGTTATTTTTATTCGTTATTTTTGCTTACTACTTGAGGACTAATTCCAGACAGAATTAAAATTTGGTGTGTTACCTACATATGATTGGTTTTAGAAACAGTAAAATCTTCATGGATTAGTTAAGCAAAAAAACATCAGCCCGAAGGAGCAAATGGTGGCATATAGAAACTAAGGGAACACATGATTTATCAAGCGAGCTATCTCTTTTATATTTCTAATCCGATCCAACTCCAATTTCACTTGTGAAGTCTAGACAAAGTTAGAAAGGCCTGATTAATAATCTTGAAAGGTGCAATAAGCCAAAAAATTGCAGAAAATTCAGGAGAGAAATGACTATGTAAATAACCCTTCCACAGATCTGGATAGTTTCACATGGGAATGAGAGAGTACAGAAAACTACACCACCAGGCTAGGTCCTCGTCTGGAGGCTCTCCTATTCTGTGTTACTCCTCTGCTTGCTGCCTTTTGTTTTCAACCACTACACTTCCATGCTTCAGTCTGGTGCTGTGAAAGCTGCTGGCCTGGTGAGAAGGGGTGACAAAAGCCACTGCACTCAGAATGCTCTTGTCCATGGAATCTTCCTTCAGGTAAGGAAGGAACTGCTTTAAACCAGAGTTACGAAAATTCCTTTCCCTATTATATCATACAGTCATAGAATGGTTTGAGTTGGAATGGACCTTAATATCATCCAGTTCCAAATCCCCTGCCATGGACAGGAACACCTCCCACTAGACCAGGCTGCTGTTCAATCCTGTCCCACCATCCAGGGATGTGGCATCTGCCACCTCTAAGGACAATGCTCCAGTGTTCCACCAACCCATCATAAAAATTTCTTCCATAAACGTGGTCTGAATCTATACTCTTTTAGTTTAGAAGTATTACCCCTTTAAGCTTCCTGTACATACTGAAAGGCCATAATAAAATCTGCACAGAGCTTTCTCTTCTCCAGACTAAACAACCCCAAGTCTCCCAATGTTTCTACATGGGAGAGGTATTTAACCCTCTGACCATCTTTGTGGCAACTCCCTGGACCCACTCCAACAGGTCCTTGTCTTTCCTGTGCGCAGTATTCCAGTACATCCTACATACATTTTTCCATTTTTGTTACATTGCAGTAACACCTAGTGATACTGGGTAATTCAAAATGACATTCCTGTTTGCCTGCATCAGCTCTCACTGAATGAAATCTAAGTGCTACTATAAATATATAATTATGTTTTTAATACTGTCCTGGAAAGTATGACAGAATCCAATTACCTAAGTATGGCACCAGAGCCTTTAGTCCTTTGGCTAGATTGTTTTTCTCAAAAGCACCAATTCTGCAACCCCTATTTGTTCAGGCAGCCAGTTTTCAACCCATTCATTTAGTGAATATACATACACATAGGTTGAGTTCAGGCATAAAAATTGCAACACAAAACATGAAATTGCTGCATCACATTTTGAAACTAAGTGCATAAATGTGGCCTTTGACATGATATAATTATTCAGATACTTGCCATATTGAGAGTTTGAACAATCCTCTGTAGAACTGGCACTGCAATTTTAACATCTACATTTGTTCCCTATTACCTTGTTTGATTTTTGTGATATGCTTAATTCAAAACAGTCATAAAAGCACTTTACAAAGGTGCTTAAAGCCCTACCTGAGACTGAGCTTAATAAGAAGTGAGAAAAATAATGGTATACTCAGTACAATAACTCCAATTACTGATTGCAAGAAGATAGCTTTAAAAAATTGCAAATTTAACACATTAACTAGAATGCCATTACTGTTATCAAGATCTACCTGAATCATCAGCAGTATGACTTGCACAAAGATTAAAGTTAACACTTTACTTCTGAAACAACTGATTTTAGTGTGCTTAGCATATGTAAGAAAAGAAGTTGATGTAATAAGGAGGAACTTGTTCCATGTGAAGGCACTGCTGCATCACTAGACAAAGATTTGTCTGGCGAGGCAGCAGTTTATTGCCTTCTAC
This sequence comes from Petroica traversi, assembly GCA_025920805.1. Taxonomy (NCBI): domain Eukaryota; kingdom Metazoa; phylum Chordata; class Aves; order Passeriformes; family Petroicidae; genus Petroica; species Petroica traversi. The sequence goes on from JAHLSL010000044.1 coordinate 7,742,056, forward strand.
TATAATGCCTATGTTAATTATTACACTCCCAAGACATGCTGGCATGATGAAAATTGTATAAAAGCTTGTATGGACTGGTGGACAAGGCATGGCTTTTTCATCTGGAATAAATGCAAGTGATAATGAAGCTTCCCAAAGTGAGAAATTGGAGAATAATATAAACCACAGCCTGTAAAAATCTGCCAAGAGATTGAGCTGCATGGGCTTTTACTGGAGGTTAAATGCTTCCTTAAGGACCCTGGCATGGCATGACATTCCTCTGATATTTTGGTCATGGGAAGAGAAAAATGTTGGGATGCTAAGGATACTCTGAGAAAAGCGTAGATAAGGTACTTCCATCTTCCTGATAGAACTTCTTTTCTTGCAGCTGGGACTGTGTGCTCTGGCCTGTGCATTGATTAACCCTCTCTGGCATGTCTCCTGTGACACGAGCTCTACCTGAAAATCCTTCAAGGAAAGACAACCTTAGGCGATGTTTCACAGATCAGCAGCCTTAAGCACATTTTCCCAGAGCTTCATCCTTGTGGATGCTGCATTTACAGCTCATGTAGTGAGATATGCAGACAAAAAAGTTAAACAAATTGATATTTTGGGCACTACACGGAGCCCTCTGCCTGTATTTTAAGCAGGACAGGATATGTGCAGCTCTACACATAAGGGTGAAACACCCAGTTCACCACTTCCCTGCTGGTTTCACACTATTTACTAATTGAATAATTTTAAGGTTCAGAAAACAGGATCCCAGTCTATACAGCAATGTTTTTTCACCTCTCTTCTTGCTGCCAGTTCTTTTGGAGATTTGCCATGCAATTACAAGCACTCATCTGCAAAGAAAACATTCCTATCTGTTCCTTTCTTTTGTCCATGCTTTTCCTGCCTCCTGTTTCTTCCAAGATCTACTTTTGTAGCAGAGTCCCCTGACTAGCCTAACTGAGCAATCAATACCTGCTTTTGTTGCTTCTCCCCAAGGACCAAACTTGAAAAGTTGATTTGTACAAGATAACTGACATCCTTTTGTCTACTGATAATCCGTCTGAAATGGGACCCAAGTTTTAAGCTGAACTAAGGCAACTCTACCCTCCTCCAGAACTTAGTAACAGCATCCATCACAAAAATTTACCCTGACACTGTCTTGCAGTTCTTAGCTGAACAGAGAGGCAAAATGCAGCAGGGGCTGCACCTTGCTCTCTTATGAATCTGTTAGTGAAAGCTGCATGGTGACCCAGGGAGACCTGGCAACACTCAGTACTGAGCAGAATAACAATCCCTAGGATTCCCAGAGTCTATAAAGTGTAAGTTCTGTAAAGTCAAAGCAGAAAAATGTTATGGGAAAATAATAAATAGAGAGAGACTTTAAATTACCAAAAATGTTTTCTCCGTGTTTATTTATAAGATTTGTAAATAAAATGCTATCAAAGAAACATGAATTTTTGCTAAAAGGCATCTTGGCAACCTTGAATATTGCCAATGGTTTGAGCAAAAATACCATAAAGAGTAATAACGTGGTTGATAAGAAACTCTTAACATTCAAAGCATCAAACAATACAATTTTGGCATTTATTACTGAAAAAAGTACTTGAAATTGGCTGAAATGTATTATGTAGATGCTCTATTTGAAAGACTGTTTAAACATTCATAGAGGTTACTTTTAGGTTTTATTAGTGTGTCTTTCAGTGTGTAAAAAAAAACAAATCAAATTATTAACATTTTCAGATGATTACTTAAATCTTTGTTTATTTTCTTCAGTATTTAAAATAACAGAGTATAAAAACTGAGCACTGTGGTTTTGAAAGTAAAATAGCTGCAATATGAAATTACATAATAACTATGTTACATACAGTAGGCTGTTTAGAATTGTTCATGACTGAATATGCTCATTTAACATAAATGGTTGATTAAAATAGTATCCCACTCAAGAATTCTAGAACTCTGACCTGGAACTTCCCAGAGCTGTAAGTCAGCCAGCTGAGATTTGAATTAAATAGGGATACACAAAAATAACAGAAGTGATGCATATATTAGACGTGCTTCTGCAGTGCTAGTCCTGCTAAGTTAGAAGCCCTGCCTAGTAGTTTAAGACCTACTGCTGTTTTTAGTTCTACTAGAGTTTTCATTCTCTTAAAGCACTTCCCTGGTGCGGATTAGGAATAACTGACATCAATATGATGATCAGTCACCCAAGCCTATCTCTCCCTGAATCCTTGCCTGGCTCCACCATAATGGTGACAGCTTCCTGGATGGACACAGTTTTTAGTTTTATAAGAAATCCCAGAAAATCCATGGTAAAGAATAACACACGAAGAGAAGTCCTCACTCTCTTCTTAAGTGTTTGCAACCATCTTCTCACCCCCACCCCTCTCTGATGAGCTGTTTATTTAGTGCCTCACTTACAATCTTTCAGACAAAAAGCTCTGTACAGCACTAAGAGCTCACCCTCTTGGAGAGTCAAGCTACCCAAGTAAGTGTCCTGGCCACTGAATGGAAGAATTAATTATTTAGGTGAGGTAAAAGGCCACCAAATTTTTGATACATTTTCCCAGGAGGGGAACAATTTAGCACTTTTTATGATAATACAATATAACTGCAATGTCCTTCTTGCAAACTTAATGGATATAGACGGCATATCTTCACTGACGTTGCAAGCCTTTTCACTGTCCTTTTTGAAATAAAGCTTGAAGAATACAGATTTTTTTACATCCCAGGGCAGAACTCTTCCAATCTGTGGTGACATTTTTCCCAAGGATCAGTAAAAATGTGTGAACAGATGCACAATTGATTTTGCTCCCTCGTACATTAATGGATTTTCAATAGTATTCTACAAAACAATTAACAGCTTCTTTATTCCAAATAAAAATTAGCATTTTAGGTTCAAGAGTGCCGCATTACTAAACTAAAAATAATACCCTCCCACTCTGAAAGCAGAAACTTATTTTCACTTTTGTTCAGTGTCCCAAGTTGTGGAACAATGTTTGACACAGTAATGATTGCTTCTTTGTTTCACAACTTTAATGTGGATTATAGTATTTTAAAAACAATATTTACATTCAGAATTATGTTACAATGATCTGACCTAAATTATTACATTCTAGTTATTTTAGAGTTACAGTTCATAGTAAAAGGAAAGCCTTTTATTTTGATGCAAGACCTACTCCCACAAGAAGCAGATTGTCAGTGTATCTCTAATTGTATTTGCTTCAATATTGGAGTGAAAATGCCACTTTCTTTAGAGGAGTGATGATCTATTCTACCCATCTCCAGCATGCTGAGTTCACTATAACACATCCATTGATGGGAGCTCTTTGCTCTCATCCTTTGTCCTTTCATATTCAGTTATTTTTTTCCCCTGGATTTTATACAAGAGATTACTGTTGCCTCCTCTGACAATTAAAAGCTTTGTCATCAGATATAAAGTTCTGCTATTTTTAAGAGACTAAATAAATTGAGCCCACCATCCTACTAGAAAGTGTATGATCTTTTATTTGGGATTACATTTCCAGGATTTATTTGTCCTATCTTTGAGTCCCAACTCAATTGCCTAGAACAAAATTTGATGGTCCATGGCAACAGGACTGTAAAAACCCACTCTTCTGAATAGCAGTGACAAGTGGAAAATGGTTTATAACCACTTTTTCATCTAACTCAATAATAGTTTTTATGAAAAATAATTATGTTTTGCAGCAAAAGTAGCTTCCTTCCTTTCTAGGATAAAAATGCAATTTTCCAATTATGAACTTAATACTGCAAACCAGTAAGGCTGTATTCCCAAGCCTAAAGAAAATTCTATCTCGCTGCATACAGGAGCAGAATGAAAATTAACTTTTTTTTTAATTCTTTTTTTTTTCTTCAGCCATATGCCCAAACCAAACTAGAAATAAGTATGTGAATCTCACTCTACCAGCAGAAAAAAAAAACCCCAAACAGAAAAGCTTATCATGAGTAGTAGCAATGACTCATTGGAAAAAGATAACTCAGGATAACCCAGATAACCCCGGGGAACTGTGTGAATGACTTTAAAAATCCCTTTTTAAAGCAACAGCAGGCAGGCTGCAAAAGAAGCAAGAGATCTAATCCTACCATTCAGCCTCACAAGCTCCAAAATACTTTGGACAGCCTGTTCTTTCCAGCTGCTAGAGGCAAGTGGAGCTTCAAATTCATAAGATACTTGGTATTCAAAGACTGATACAGAAGGCAAAAACCCTTTTGCAAAATTTAAGCTGTAAGGATGGAAAATCTTTAACTGTGCAGTTCCCCTAAAATTTCTTTTTGGTACAGATAATGCATTATCTTTCAGTAATTGTAAAGAGAAGGCTATTTATTAGCATACATTAAGTTTTTTCTTGCAACAACTTAATTCACTGTTCTAACACTGATTTTTTTTTTCTAATTTATCCTTGCTGGTAAAGCAGTTTATTTTTTTTCTCCAGAGCAGATGATATTCATGGGGACATGGAGCAAAATATCTACCAGCAAGTAGAAAACCTGATTTGCCAATCTCTGCACCCCATACATCACTTTATGAAGTAAGGTCCTTTCAGGGAATACCTTCCTTACCAATAACAGCCGAATCCAGCTGTGCAAAACTGAGTAATTCTGATGTGACAAAAACACCACACAGACTGAGACTGTAAACAGCCAGGGCTATTCAAGTCTATCCTGAACAAGGAAAAAAATTGAAATACATATTTAGGTATAGCATCGCATAAAACTGTGAAATATATGCCTGTAAAAGGTTTTTTGAATCGCTACTGTTTTTGTTGTTGGGTTTTTTTTGTGAGGTATTTTCTTGTTTTGTTTTTGCGAATCTGGAGTTTGATCCACAAACCAATTTAATTAGGCCTTAAAACATGAAATAACAAATGAGAATTGTAAATAACACATTTTCAAATAAATACATACAAGCAAACCCCACAGGGCTCCCAGAACATCAGACTGGTAACAATTTTATCTATCATAACAGTGGCACAGAACACTTTCTATCACATGCAAGGAAAGTAATCTGTAAAACGATGTCATTCAAAAGCAGTTTCCAAACACCTTAATGATCTGCAAGGCAGCCTCAGAGGTACTAGACTTACAAAGGATGGCTGTGAAATGAAAAAAAAATCACAATAACAAAAACACAACAAGAATTAGAAAAATTTATGTACGTTTTTATAATCTGCTGCCTTTCTGGGCAATTGCTACTTAAATACACACTGTCATAAATTACATGACTGCCAGATGCCAATGTCTGCTGCAATGTTAGTAACATTCTGCTTAAACATTTGCTTGTTCTCAGAAGCATTTCCTTTTTGTACCTGACATAGTCATCAACTTACTATCTTTCCCACCTCCCTCCCCCACAGGTATGCAGAAATACTGGAGAACTATCAACACTTTTGATGGTTCTTACTGCATCTTATTGAGATGACGGTATTTTTGAACTACTCAAATGCTACTTTGATTTGTTTGAATATATGTTGTTATTGACTCTCTTCCACCTCTGCAACAGTGATCAATGCTCATCTATTTTACAGGTCTCCAACAACAATTTCCTGTATAATTACAAATACATTCAAAATAATATCTCTGCTTCCTTACACTATATAAATGAAATTCTCTGTCATATACATAATGAAGTGCACACAGTTGTCACTGCCTGAGATACTTCCATTATAAACTCAGCAAAGCAGCAAGTACATTGCAGCAATAATCACCACTACCACTTTGAGCAAGACGTTTGGTATTCTGGGGAAAAAAAAATAGATTTCTATAAAGTAATTCATACATTTCATTACAATTTTATTATTTATGATCGTGTTTAATAATTTCCTCACCTAACTTCAAACCAATGAATGTATTCTGTTTTAGCAATGATCACAGAATCATAGAATGCTCTGGGTTGGAAGGGACCTCAAAGATCATCTTGTTCCACCCCCTTGCCACAGGCAGGGACACCTCTCACTGGAACAGGTTGCTTAGAGCTCCATCCAACCTGGCCTTGAAGGGGTGGATATGAAACTCTATGAATCTGAACATATGTCAGACCATAGATAAAGATTTTTCCAACCTGCGGTCAACTGCATCATTCCCTTTTCCGCAAAGCTCACTTGTGCAACACCTCTTACTTTTGTTTCTGAGACAGAAATAAAAAAAAAGCAGGACACTAAAGACTCTACAAATTACATACAAACTCATCCTTCCAATTATGAATCAAGCAATGTGAAAGCCTGTTTACAAAGAATTTTCCACAAAATTTGAAAAAATTGTTCTGATAAAGAAATGTTGGTTTAAACACAGCTCAGTCTACTGTACCAGCTATGGGATGGCAGTCATCTAAGACTTGTCATCTGGAAGATGTCATGAGGAGAGGAGGAAGAGTGAAGGTCATACTCTTACAATATAAAAAATGCAGACAATAAAATGGCAGGGCTTTAGCCTCAGCTGAAAAAGGAGGAGTTGAAACAGTCTAGCAGCAACCTGTAAAATCAAGTCTTGGTGCTCTGCGGCTTCACATTTATATTCATAACCTGAAATAAATTAAATAATTGCTGATAACAATTACAGCTTCAACAGAGATGGGAGAAATGGAAAACACTGGACTGCCTAGGTCAAACAACCCAAGCTTCTTGGTAAGATCAATAAAAGCAACTGGCAACTTTGGAATATGAAAAACCACGAAGTTTTACATGCAAGACACAAAAATGCAGACAGTACTTTCAGAATAACAATAAAATTTGATTTGGGAAGGAAGGCTAAAAAATGTGCCACCAAAAAAACAGCTGAACATGGCCACCTTACACAACAGTAGTCAAAACCTAAAAAGCTTACTCTAGAACAAGAACACTCCAGGAACTGGAATTATTTTGCTTTCAAATAGGAAGTTATGGAGAAACACAAAGCAAGGAAGGTTAACGAAAACCACAACAGAATCAGCATTGAACTGCTCTTAAAAAACCCCCAAAACCAACCCAGGCTGCAATTTACTCAAAGGATAACTGATACAAGTAGTCCAGCACTGTGCTTGTCCCCTTCATTAATTTGTTTCAATCAAAAGTCAGTCTTTTCAAGAAGACATGCTTTAGTTCCAACGAGAATGAACTCTGAAAATCTTAATGCCATGTGATAGGCAGAAGGTCACACTTGATGATCACAGTTGTCCTTTCTGACCTATTGATCTATGAATGAATGTTACATTAACATCTTTGAAGCCTGCATTTTATTTATTAATACTGTGAGTATTCTGCATTAAATAAAACTAAAGCAATGTGTCATAATATGGCATTTGACTTGAAAAGGACAAAGCAGAAAACCCAACTGTCATTACTTTGTCACATACACAAATGCTTAAAACTGTAGCTACAAAATATTTACATTATTTTTTCTGCTTAAGTCATTGAGTCCAAAATTATTTACTGGCCTTTGAATCCTAAAATAAATATCCGTATTTAAGATACACTCCCATTAATTATCAAAAAAGAATCTTAAGATTATCAACATTTGTCACTGGTGAAAACAGCAAATTTGGTAAAGCACAATCCAAAAGAGATCCGAGATAGTGTGAGCAATGTGTAAATTTCATTTCTCTTTGCATTAGTACTAGAAATAATGATCATTTCTATGGTACATTTTTTAGTTTCAAGATTAATACAGCTTATAAAAGAAGTTCAATATTACTCCCTGATGTATTACTATTCTGCCAGTGTACAGCTGCCAACAGTAGTTAAATCTGATTAAAGCCCCCTGCTGAGTTAATCAATCTGATAATGTCAGACATTATTAAGGAAGCATACATGATACGGTCACACTGTCTATTATCAGTGGCATGTACACCAGTGCCTTTGTCTTCACAGAGCACTGAAGCTACTTAAAACAGATAAGCATAAAAAGGATAAAAGGCATTATAAACTTTCAGTCTTAAGCATTTGTATGCTAATTCCTGCTAAAATACAGCTATTTAATACAAGATACCTTTATTTATTTCATGGGTTTGGGGAATAACTGAAAAACTGAAAATTTTAGAGCAATGAAGCACAGCTTAAGAACACTTTACATCATTCTGAACAATGCAAACACATTTCTGTGTAAGCCAGTCTTTTTGTATTAGAACAAATTCACTTTACAAAAGCTGTTGCCTCAGTTCGAGCTACATTCATGCACAAAATCCACAGGTCTTCCAAACACTACACACTACTTGACCTACTCAGAAGTCAGCACACATTACTTCAATGCTGTCATTACTCCAGTACCCCCTAATGCCAAAATAATTTGCGTTTCAAAGGGAGCTGCTTCTTTTCTGTTTACATTACATTAAAACGCAAAGTCGTATCTATTTACATTGAGCTGCATTAAGTCTTTGGATTTCAGCACTATCAGCAAAAGTATCTATCATTAGCCCTAATGCTAATCAGCTCCTCAAAAGATGAAGGTGTAACACCTGACCCAGCACAGTCCCTTTGCAAAGCATGTGAAACATTGCAGAGGACGGAAGGACACCCTGAGTTGTTTCAGTGCAACACACGGCACACACGCAGTGGCCCTGGGGGGAAATAAGGGCAAAAGAAAGGTGGCCAATGGAACAGAAGCTGCAACTCCAAGGAATCAGTAACTACAGTTAGCATAAAAGATAGGTTGAGACAAACTCCTCTCCTAGGACTCTGGAAAAGCAATTCCTGCAGTGGCTTAGGATCTAAAAAAAGTTGGAGGGTAATCTCAATTCTACCTACAGACGACTTCCTAGGAACCCAGTGCCAGAGCCCCAGAGAAATACATGTAATGAAATCTATTTGACTTCCTGACTTGGTTCAGTACTGTAACATCAGCAATCCACTCTATACTACTATCTCTTTTATTGACATCTCCTATCAATCTAATGTTCATTCTAGAATGAAATAATCAGTAGCTTGCAAGGCACCTACACCTGAGAATCATAAAGGTAGGCCAGCTCTACAGCTTCTAGCTAAGAACAGACTGCATAAATTGTTATTTGTTTTAGTTGGGGTGGTTTGTTTGGTTTTTTTGGTTGGTTGGTTTTTGATTTTGTTTCTGTTTGTTTGTTTTTGCAGGGGGGCAAGGGCTTGACAGACACAGACTATTACACCACAAACTTGAAGACCAAGCACACATAGTTTTGCAAAAATTCTACGTAGTATCTTTCTACCCCTCTAGAATTAGAAATTATTGAAACTTATGTAATGTATGTGCTGTAATATGTGCATTTAGTCAATCCAAGTTCCCTACAATTTAAATCAATATAGGAAGAAGCTCTCATTTTTGATTCAGGGCAACACAGCCTCTACAGACCACTCTGAAATATATCCATATGTTTATGAATACCAGGCAGTTCCCATAGCTGCAAATCACAAAAATAGAATTTAGCAGCATAATATTTCTTTTTCCACTACTTTTTCTTTTACAAAATTTTTATGTCCCATGTTTGTTTCCTAATATTTAGCAGTACTTCAATTGAAGTATTTTTTCCCTCCATTTTTCCCTCCATTTCCCTCCATAGAAATAAAGTAAAACGCTGCTTAACTGATGGATTAACTCTAGTTCAAGAGCTAAGACGAAACAGGTATTTCCAGTTACAACTGTTGGAGAAAGGCTAAAGCATAAGATTTTTGAAAGACTGCAATTTATGTTCAATCAAGGACATCTAATCCTTTCCACACTGTCTTTCAAAAGAAAAGGCAGATCTAGCCTAAGTTAGTTCTTTGAAGAACAGCAACAACATTTTCAAAACTTGCTACAATTTAAAAAAAAAAAAAAAAAACAAAACCAGAAGTGAGCCCGTTTTTTAGTTTTCAAGAATCCTGTTTTTCTCCCCTGCCCTCACAATCCCCAAAACCCCCAGGAAATAACAGGAAAACCTCCAGTTTTTCCTAGTAAAAACAGGAAACAAAAAGAGTGCCAGTAAGCAATAGTTTATTACAGGTTTGTGCCTCAGGGCTGAATTCCCATGGGGGATTCTCTAATGTCTAATGTGGGGTAGATTTGCATATTAATATTCCCACAGGGCAAAAGAATTTTCTTTATTAGTCATCTGATTTTCAGGAACTTCATATGAGTTCAGTGTCTCTGAAACCTCTTTCCTTTTGTCAGCCTTGGCTGAAATTTGGCCACTGAGGGTAGGGGACAGTGCTGAGAAGGAAGAAGCAGCAGACAGGACTGACAGGCATTCATAGGCAAACTGCATGTTACAAGAACTTTTACCTAAAAGCACATCATCTGAGCAAGACAATAAAAATTCACACCTCTACATAGACCAAAAGCAGGGAAGGAAATCTGGAAATGAAAAAACTCCTAGGTTTAACACCAGTAAAACTGTCTCACAACACAGAGACTTAAATATCAAGCCAAATAAAAAATTCCAATGTCCTTAATAACAATAAGCACCTTGTTCGCTCTTCTTCCTTTCCAGAATGTACCAACCATTACAATAAAATACAGTTTTGTTTTGATTCTCTGTTCTACCTTTAAATGTGGTCTATGCTAACGTCATCCAGCTGTATGACTTGAAAGGTGAATATTAATTCAACTTACCTGACAGCTAAATTATCAACAACTGTAGGTTTGCACATATGCTTAGACACAGGGGAAGTATGCTATTAATTCCAGTCAAGCTTTTAGGAAAGTATGAAAATTGTGACAGAGGGCACTTTTATCTCCTTGGCTACAGCATACTAAAAGGTATGTCATATATCTGTTGATCCAGAAAGATACTGCACTGTCTCCTTGTCAAAAAGATAGCTGAAGAACTTAGGGAGTGAACAGAGTTCTGCAGGAATTAATTATCCTCCCATCCTCTGACCAAAGAAATATTGAATCTTGTCTGAATGAGGCACTTCACTGACAGTCAACAGCTTTACCAAAAACCAGCCCCTCACAAAAGCACACCTTTTCTTAGAATTGTTGCCTCATAACAACAGCTCTATCAGATCTCTGAAGGCTGAAGTTCAAAGACAAACTCCCTATCACCAAAAGAACGCCAGGCAGCTCACTGTCCTCCCACAGCACCTGGTATTTGGCAGCCTGAGGCACAGAGCAAGAGAGAAAGTACCATGAAAACTGCCTGCTCCAGCTCTTTCCAAAACAGCAGATCCCGTAATATTGGAGGTACTTCCAAAACTCAGTTCCTTCTTAATATTAAACACATCCCTAAATAGGGACTTCTGCCTATCCACAGGAAGCTGAGAAGTGTGTTTGACCCTTTGTGTTGCTTATGAGCTTATTCACTAGAGAAAATGTTGGAAGAAATTGGCTCTCCTGTTTTCCAGACGATCTATTGAATATGTGATGAAAGGGAACATGTTGCCCCCTGGCCACTGGCACACGAAAGAAATAGCTACAAGGATTACAAGTGGGCTCTGGGCCATATGGTGTGTAGGCTTATTGTAGGAATTCAGCATTTTTTAGACTCCTACTTTCCTGTCAAATTGGTTGAAATTAGCCACTGAGCTTCCTTTCTGAAGACTTCGGAAACAACACGGCGATTGTATAATTTTTTGCCATTGAAAAACCAGATTAAAAAATTACATAAAAAATAACATAAAAATTATATATATGCTCATCATAAAGGAAAGAAGAGGAAGTAGTTACAGAAGGTGCTTTTCCACCTGGGATTTTTATTGGAGGCTGTAGCTTTAATAAATGTGAGCTTAACATTAGAGAAATGAACATATATTATAGCATATAAGCTTACTGCTATGAAGGTTTAAAATAGAGTTCAGAAGCTAAGCCAGTTTAAGTGTGTAGTAGTGCTCCATTATCCTTCCAGAGAATGGTACAGAGTACATATGACTGTCATACAAAAACATAATCTTATTTGCTATTTAGCTATTTCTAGAAACCCAATATTATGTTAGGATGTCTGCAAATATTACAAATGCTGTTTTGTGAATTAAACAATACATCAAATAAAATAATACAGTATTAAGGTCTAATACCTGATGAAAGGCTTCTAGCCTCCAGACAGGCGTACCAGAAATGAATTTATTTTAAATGTATAATGACTGAATCTACTCAATATGTTCATGTTTTATTGATACTCAGTCTGAAGAGGATATAAATTGTAAATTGGGATCGTAGACAAAGCTGAATGTGCACAGACAGGTGTGGAGGGGGGCGTTAAATACAGCACAGTTACTCATCCACTGATACAAACAGCACATGCTCAGCATTTCATTTCAGTTGAAAAAGTTTCATGTAGCAGTCAGCTTAACAATATTATCTAATCATATGTACTAGTATTCTGAAATATTGTAATGGACCAAAATACCTTCCCACACTGCTCCCCATCAAAAATTGAAGTTCACCTCCACAGACGCTAAAATCAAGATTGTTTTGGCTTTAACAGGGTTTTTGCAATATACCCTAGTACCCTGCATCACTCATGGTGAAGGGAGATAATCAAGCCATCAGTTCATTCAGACCACAAAAAGGTATGTACTGGCTGTCACTAACCTTCTGGCCTCTGCTGAAACACACAGAGGCACAAGTTTAAAGCTATGAACAGGAATCATTTTGGGAGCGTGCTACAGCCATATACAAAACCAACTTGGCAACTGAAGATTTCTTGATTAATATATGATGTGTAACGACTGTAGCATGTGTGCACTTGTTGCAGGCAGCTTACAGATACTAGGCATGAAGAATACTCTTCTTTGAATATAGTTTGGCCAAATGAAAAAAAAGCCAACCACAACACCAACCACAAACAAACAACAACAAAAAAAACCAACCCACAAACCTAACAAAGAAAAAAAAAAACTGCAAAGAAAACCAAATCATCCCAAAAATAAACACACAAAAGTAGAGGCATACATCAACATGAGGGACAGCACAGAGCAATCGACATCTATTATATTATTCCCTATTATTGATGCTTGGGAGATGCTCAGGAGGAAATATGTGGGAAGGACAGTGGACAGCGATTTAATATTAAGGACACAGGTAGTTTAATTATAGCAGGGAAGACCATAAGATGTCCAGACTTCCAAGCACCAAAGCAGCAGACCTGACTTGTGTCTGTGTGGTACCCCAGAGAGGGTTTGAGGCTACCAAGAGTGTTGAGAGAAGAGGAAGGGCTGGGAGAGATCAGGGCACAGGTTTAATGAAGCTTTAGGCTGAAGCTTCGGGCTCAAAGTGCCAATCTGCATGCTCTGAAGTGTTCTTAGCACTATTCCCTTCACTGGTGAGAGCACAGTGAAGAAACTGGTGTAGGGGAGATCTCAAATTTATTTTGGGAGGAATAACTTCTGGATTGAACAGATACTGGTACAGAAGTCATGGGACAAGGGAGCAAGGGGGATAATCAATCCATATGCAGCCTTTTGGGATATGGAAGAAGCAAGCTTGCCATGTATTCATGCAGTTGCTTCCCTTTTATTTTATGTGAAAAAAACCCTAAAAGAATGTTCAGATTCTTCTATAGACAGTGATTAAATCAGTTCTCAAAAATAGTAATAATATATTCTCTCTCAAAGAAAAGAAAGTTTGTTTGACTTGCAATTACATTATATTATCACTGACTAATCTGTTTTAGGTTAGGGGAAAGACTGGTATGGCATGTTCCAGCCATAGTTAAGGGCTTGGTGAACCCTGAAACAAAAGTGATAAAGAAAAACAAATCTGGAAGGAAAAACAGGTAAGAAATATGGTGGACAGAAATGGTCCGTTGCTTTCCCCAGGCACATTTAAATAAACATCCAACAACATTTTGATTACTGAACATCATGATGGTTAGGAATCAAGTACAATCAATCAGAATTCCTCTTAGGACTGAAGATTACTAAAGAGTGGAAAAGACTCCAAGAAGATGCATCATGAACTACAACTGAGGCAAAAAGAGATAAAGAAAAAAGATCAAAACTGACAGGCAGAATCAGCCAAAGACAGTTGTCTTCACGTCACGTACAGACACAGAGAAGAATAAATGTTATTAGAATACCTTAATTTATTGACCACGGCTTTTAACTACAAAGCATTCATCATAATTATCAGAGTCAAATAAGCCCTTTCTCACCACGTGAAATGATTAAAGAGTTTGACTTCGCAATGGTAAGACAAGTATAAGTTTCTTTTAAAGCTAAACTACAAGAAAATTAGGCTGAATGAAATTAAGAAATTAACAAGAGATTCTTACACTCTCCAGGTAGTAAATACATAAATAAATTACAAAAGGAACACTGAAACTGGACTGTGTAACTAGCACTGGTTATTTCAGGCATATAAAGTTTAATCATTTCCTTCTGAGCATGTTTTTGGTCCACACACAGTGCGAGGACAAATATGCTGAGTGATGGTCAATAGCTCAAACTCAATTTTAACCTGTGCTAAAAAGTGACAAGATTGATAATAATGTGCCATCCATTCTCATCAGTCACACTTAGTCCTCAGACTTCTATCATCCACAAATCCTGCTATACAATCAAAGAGAGAGAACTACTGAATTATTTATTAAAACTGACACCATCAATTATGCTCCCATATAAAAAGTCACCAAGCAGCCATTTAAAGAATTAGAGCATACATTTTGGTAAGCTTGACCAGGTTAACAACCACTCTGGTTTGGGACAGGATTGGAAGCTCTTCTTAGACATTTTACATCTGGGAAGTTAAACTTGTAAAATCATCATTTTCTGCCACTAGGAAGTGAAGTCTTGTATTTCTGGCCAACAAAACCCTCCAATAATTACTTTTTCTTTTTTTTTCTTCCCCTCCCTCATATCGCCTTTTGACATAATCTGACAGGCTTGCAGAGGCATACCTAAGGTGACAGCCTTGGAACAGTGTTTCCACACTGGGAGGCCAGCAACAGTGACTATCATCAATGCCAAAAGCCCAAGAAACTTAAAAGGGGTGCCGTACCCTGGCATCCAGCTGGACTCACACTCCAAACTTCTGATCTCTTGGTACAAGCAAGGCATGCAGTTACCTTGCTCCCTTTCAGCACATGAAATCCCTCTTAATTTACAGCATAATTTTCATGAAATTTCTATCACGTTTTAACATCAGTGTTATTAAGTTCATGTTTTAAGAGACATTAGTAGTTACTTTAAGTACAATGAGTAGTTACATTACTGCTGTGCAGAAATTCCAAAATACTAACACAACATTGCACTCAGAAGAGTGGGTTACATTCCCAAAACATCCTGTCTAGACAATTATGCAAAACCATGGCCCACTGAGGTATTTCCCAGCATAACTTGGTGGCCCTTGCTCTGAGTAAATACAGCCCAAACTCAGCTATGAAAGACGCTCTTTCAATAGCACCCAGCAGTAGGTGGGCAAACCTGGAAATAATCTAATAGATAAATGACACATAACCCCTCATATTTATGCCCAGCATGGAAAGGTGTCTAGATTCACACAGTTTCTGTTTGGGATGGTGTATAAAACAAAGACTGTACCTATAATAGCAAATTAAACATGCTGTCAACTAAGGCCAGCTGGCTCAGAAGAGCCCGTCCATACTCCCTTACCCTTCAAAGTATAGAACTGCTGGACAGAATCTCTTTCAGCCTCCTTTCTCCCAAGGCACACTCAGAATTTGTTCAGGAGAACACCTGTGGATGCTGTGCAAGGCCTTGCCACATGGTTCTAATGAGTTAGTAATATTACTAACAACAGTCCAAAAATGCATTCTGGAGTCGATCATTTTATCAATATAAATCTGAGTGACAAGTCCAGAGGGCTCATCTCCTCTTTGTATCAAGAAGGGGAAGAACATAAATAAACAAAAGGAGGTAACTGAAGTGTCCAGGACAAACCATGAAATAGCCCAAGAGAAGGACATCTTTTTACCAAAACTATTAAACAGCTATTTTTTGTAAAACTTCGGAAGAAAGAACAGAAGCTTTGAGAGCAAAAAATATGCCCTCAGCTTCAAATACCCAAAACATTTTTTTGTTTTGTCTTAATGCTATTTGCTATTTTAGTTAATTACCTTCACAAGGAGTATTTTTCCCAAATTCTGCTGCAAACAACCTACAGGCTAAATACAACCACAATTCAGTGTCTGATGTAGATAAAAATTCTTGCCACTTATAATCCAGTGAAGCCCTCATGAATAGACTCAGTTTTCTCCCTAATTTCAACATTTATCCAGATGACATGTTAATATAGTCTCTTTTACTTTCTGTGGTATGAAAAGGCCACTGCTACATCACATGCTCTATTACTGGCATTTTTAATGATGAACAAGTTCGCTAACCACAAGGTGTAAATAAAGTTTTTGCTTAAACATATGACTACTTACAACATGAATGTTTATACAAGAACAAACTTGCAGCAAAGGTGCTCTTGTTAAATTTATCCTCTGGATTGGTTACTTAAAATTGGATAACAATTTAAAAGCCATTTTCAAAAGCTTTTTCAGAATATTTATTTCTTACATGAGGAATCATGTGGCTGTTTAGGAAAGAAAGTATCACTTTTAAACAGGTCTTGGATTATCATCAGCAGGACATCCCTCGCCTACTGTTACCCTTAGCTAAAACAATGTTGAAGTTTCTCTGCCTGCTCTCACTAAACTGTAATTAAATAATAAAATTCCAACTTTAATAACAGAATTACTGGAGTAAACCACTCAAGTCAAAGTAAGAAGCATTAGCTCTTAAGGCTTCAGCTGAAGAGAATCAAAGCTTCACAGCATGGAATGGACCAAATTTTCCACAAACGAAATTAAAATGGTTTATAAAGTTAATGGACTGCAAGGAGCAACTGGGGTATTTTTACATATACGTATTTGATCAAATTGAAGCAAGAAAAAATAAAACCCACCAAAATGATACAAAAACTGTATTCCAGACTGATCAATATATTTAGACTTCATGCACAGACATTCAAAGAGTCTCTTTGAGATCTCAGGTTAGGTTTTGGGTTGCGATATTTTTTTTTTAAACAAAAAGTTCTGAAACAGAAGAAACATTGTTTAAAAAAAACCCATGCTCATAATTTTTAAAACTTTATTCTTAAGCTTTGTAAGCTTTCAAGAAATTTCAACACCAAATTGCATGTATATTTTATTAACCTACATGCACTTATTTGACAGACTTCCAGATTATTTGTCAAGCAAAAAATCATCGCATAAATATTTTTTAATGTGGTCTATATGCTGAATTATTGTGTCCCAACCTTTTAGCTGTAAATCCCTCAAGTAATTTCTTCTTTGGTGAAAGATGCTTCTATTTTCCATCTTAGGAAAGCTACTCCTGTCTCTTAAGAGTCATCTTCTGGAACTTAGAACAGTGGCACATGACATGACTGCAATGAGCCAATACAGGTCCAGACTTTTTATAAGTGCATTGAATGCTAGCTCTTTATGTAACCTACACAGTGCTCAGTGTGTCATCAGCAAGGCCTTTCTTTGAGGATTGAATACCACCATAAGGCAATTAAAGTTCAAGCATATAATTTACTCCCTTTGTTGTTATCTATTTAGTTACTGCTTTTAGAAGAAAATGAAAGGACCAGAATGTTTAGTGCTCTGATATAAAAGAGTATTTTGAGTAATAAATATGGGGGTTACTTAAACTATTTACTACCATTCTGGCATGCTAGGGAGAGAGTGCTAGTGCAGACAGGAATCCTCCTTCATGCAGACCAGGAGCCACACCAGCGCTAATAACAGAGGCTGGCAATTCTGCAGGATGCCTCTGAGGTTAAGTGTTGATCAATCTCTTCCTGTATTTGGATGTGTCTGAATATGTGAAACAGGTTGTAAGTTTAGGAGGGATTACAGCTGCACCTGTTTAGAAAGTCTTAAGGTGCTGGCTGGCTCTTGGTTTTTATTCAAAAGGACATGCAATAAAATCCAAAGTAGTCCAGTAACTTTCAAGTGTGTAAAAAACCCAACTAAACTGTTCAGTATAAAGAAGAGTTCTTCAAGACTGTATATACACTTCAGTAAAACATGCAAGTGGAAGCACTTCACAGTATTAAACTTCACTGTTATTAAAAGACAACAGTCAGCCAATTTCATTTATTAGAAGTCTAAACATAAAACAGTGCAATCCAGGTGATAAAAATAGTAGCATGCTGCTCAAATGAAGTGGTTCTGTAAAATTTTCAATCATAGATTTAATTAGTGAATTTAAATGTCAGGCCAAAAATTAAGTCATTTCAAAAAGGGCAAAAGTTGTGCACATCCCTTCTATGGCTTCTCTATGTTCAGCCTTTAGTTTCAAACAGTTATCTGCAAACACAAGCCATATTCTGCTCGAAAAAGAAACACTGCAGCTGGTTTATTAAGGTATAACAAATGCAGAATTTGCAATGAACATGTTCATAAATTACATACAGGTAAACACACAATGTGAGACAACCACCACACATTGCTTTTAAACTGCATCTCACCTTCATTGTTTCAGTCCACAAAAATGATAAAAACTGAAATTGAGGTTCTTTTAATGACCAGCTCAAAAAAATGCTGGACTATTTACGCTTTTCAACAAGAAAAAAACCAACTAAACAAAAAAACACCCCCAAAACCAGCTAACAAATCACAATTATCAGTGAATTTCAGAAACAGCTGAGGTTGACAGGGTTCTCTGGAGGTCATCTTGCCCAAATCCCCAACTTAAGTAAGGCCACCTTCAGCCAGTTGCTCAGGGCTATGTCTAGACCTCTTTTTAATATCTCTGAAGATGGAGACCCTATTGAGCTTTCCCTGGGTAAGCTGGGCAGGGCCTGGTCAACCTCACACTGGAAAAAGTGTTTTCTGATGTTCAGACAGAGCCTCCTGTGTTTCACATTGAGCTTGTTGCTCTGAAAAGAGCCTGGCTTCACCTTCTTTACACCTTCTTAGCATTTCTACTTCACTTGCACAAGATCTCCCTGAATTTTCTCTTCTCTACAGAATTTCATTTTGCAAATGGACAAATGGAAACAAAATGGACACCTAGCTGAAGGCCTGCCTATATATAAACTTTCACTGTTCAAGAAAAACACATAATTTCAGACTACTTTTAGCTAAAACTGTGAAAAAGTTGAAAGACCATTTAGAAACAAGATTTACATTAATTCCGTTTAAAATCAATAGACAATATAACCCTCAATAAGACAGAAAGTAAAGAATTAAAAAAAATTATCTGACATTTTAATTAAGATCAGTTTAAAATGAATTCAACTAATTCATCAGTTTTTTTATCCTGCATATTTAGAAAAAGCTGATGATTCAAGTCACTGTATCAGAAGTATGAAAGAACATGTAGCAGAAGCTGGGAGAGCATAAGGCTCGCAAGCCAACTGTTTTGCTAAAGAGTGAGTGAAATGGTGGGCAAAATTAAACTGTAAACTCTGGAAATTTTAGGATTGAATGGCATTTACTCTTGAAAAACAGATACTAATACACTGTCTGTCCACATATAAGCAGCAAATTTACCTCTGTTTAACAGACAAACATTTTTTTCTTTTTGGTTTTATTTTTTGTTTTAAAACTTGCTTCCATCAAATTCAGCAAAGCAGCAACAGCAACTACTATGCAATTGAGTCTTCTCCCCATTACTTATCACACTGCACTGCTATTTCCAATTCCATTTCGTGCCAATCGATACACAGCCAGAAAAAATGCCTATTTTGTAGCCTTTGTAATTGCTAAAGTTACTGCTGAAGTTACTTATCTATACCTTTGATAACCATCTGGTTAAACATTTTATTGTTCAAAACAATTGTCTTTCTGCCAGATATTTTTCCCCCTTTCATATTGCATTAAACAAGCTCTAATCCATCCACTTATCCCAGGAAAAAGAACCCAAAACCCTTTCATGTATTTTTTTCTTAGTAACTCAGTGTAAATGGCTCCTAAAATCTGACATTATCAGTGCTCCTTATGATAAGAAAAATGAAAGCATATCCTGAAGTAAATTAATGACCCAGCTAGACAGCTTCTGTAGTTGGACAGTCTCACATCACTGTGGTACTTACTAATCATGTCCGTGTGTTTTCTCTTTGAAATGTTCTTCTATTGCTGAGCTATAACAAACAAACCATGTATGGCTGATTATGCCACTGCACTAACAATTATGAGTTGGCCCTTTTCCATTTTGCTTGTTAAAATCTGCATTAGTCATGTAGAAAGCTACTAAGCCATACAGACTCTAAAAATGCTACAGGAACGTATGGAAGCGTTTAGGACTGAAAACAAGTCATTTAAGCAGTTATGTTTCTTAGCCACAGGACTATAATACATATGAAATAACAGAATTAACAATCAAGTGATCTCTTACCAGTTAAGTACTAAACTGTCCTCCTACAAAATAATAGTATGCAAACACGTTAGCCAGGAATTTATGAATTGTCATGGAAAAAATAATTCCCTTGACATTAACGACTAAGGCAAGTTTATTTTTGTTTTTTAAAGTCTTGAAAGTAACAATTCTATAATTTTACTGTGCTTTGTGCAATTTTTTGGCATATTTATTATATAGTCTGTCTAGCAGAGTTACATCAGTTATTAATTTAGTCAGAAATTATGTCAAATTAACATCGTAAATAATTTTTAAAAACCCAAACAAACAGAACCCACTCACTTCACTGGAATATTAGCAACAAACAAATCACTAAACATAGATCGGAAGGTTTCATGTGAATCAGGAAAAAGTCAGCTTGACAGTGCAGAAAAGAATAGCAATGCAAGTAAAGATATTTACTGCTTTACCAAAATTAGCTAAAATCTCTCAAGGCTGAGTGACCCCTGCAACCTATAATTTTCAAACAGCACAAGAGGTAAAAACAGATCTTCTCAGGCAGTAGCAGGAGGAATGAAGTGCATATATTCTATTCAATTGAAATCTTGTGAAATCCACAGTAAAATCTTAATCTTGAAGACCCTAGGATGAAAGGGGTTATGTAAATTGAAAATGCTGGGATTTTGGGACAGCCCCATGGCTTTCTGAGATACAGAACTGCATTGGTGCATACAGCCAATGTTTTTTCCTTGTTGAAAAGCCATGCAGCTACCAGGAATGCAAAAAAAAAAATAAAATCCAACCTTCTAATTTATAGCATTATTTCCATGTTTCTGCATTGTTTCTTGGGGTGCTGAGCTGCTTGCAATTCCCCAAGCTCAGAAGGAAAAAAATTCAAGTTATCTTTAAAATTATGAGACTTGTGGAGCACAGAATAACCCTCAGAACTCACAAGTCCTGGTACAGACTGCAAAGCCCTCAGGTGCACCCAGGTCAGATCACAGTGCATAAGGAGTCATGTGTAAGGTAACAGTACAACTGCTACAAGCAACCAGCAACATAAAAGAATTGGGATGTGTTGACAAGAGGAAAACAAATTTTAAGTATTTCCCTTCAACCCACACGTGGGGAGAGGAGGAACCCACTCCTTGTAAGCTCTGTAAATACTCAGCATGTTTTCACTACAGCGTCCATTTGTGGTATTTATACACAGTGATGACCTCATTCTTTAGCACAGTGAATAAACATGAGTGGAAAAAAAATAAAGTATTTTGGTTGTGTATTTATCAGCATTTGGGCTCATTTAAATACTGCTTGAATAACAATTATCTTTCTCAGCTGAGCACAGCATCAGGTTGGCAGACTGTGCTTCACTTCTTCTCAAAGTGACAATTAACCTTGATATCAGTCTGCAAAGTGCTCTGTACTGGCAGCAGAATAAAATTATCATTATCATATAAATCATAAAGATTATACTGAAACTGGGATAGCTGTCATCCCTCAGCTATTTGTATGCAGTAAGGAGCAAGCAGGTTGTTGTAGAACATCTTCAGAATGCGTCATCCTACAGCCACCACCCTGTTGGCTTTTGAGGCTGCATTGTAGCTACCTGAAAATGTAAGGCCCACACGTATGCCAAAAGATTCACAGTTAATATATATTATTAATTAAGTATCACTTAGGGAGGTTTGTGATGCAGAAGGCCATTATTCTTGAATCATGAATTCAAATCTGATTTACACTACAGTAATTCCAGACGCAAATGAGATTTTCAAGTTGATTATGTGATGCCTATCAGCTAGACACTATTCCATACCAATGATACTTGTGATCACCTGACCTTATTCTTCCAAGGCTACAGTTTACAAACAAATAAAAGTAACAACAACAAAAAAACCCAAATTAACTTGGTTAATGTTGGATGAAAATTCAAAATAGTCCTTTTGCATGGATGCTTAATCACTGTGTTGATAGATTGTTGAGGAATGTACTCAAACAACTACAATTGTAGTAGTTGTGTCCACAATGGCCCACTGAAATCCCACACTAAGTAAATACTTCTTTCCTTCTAGGCAGCTTGGACATGCAGGGAAAGAAGAAAATAGAGTCTTCTACTCTAAAAATTTACCACCTTCAAACGTGCAATGACAAGTGACTGTGAAAATGTTTACAGTCATTTTTGATATGACACTTCATTTTTGTAATGTGCACACTGTGTGTCAAAGTGTTTTACTGTTCTTGCTTCTACCAACAGGACATTGGTGTGAATAAGACATGGCAGAGAAGCCAGCCCTCTTTTAGAAACAGTTTTATAGACTGACAGGTCTTATTTTATGTGTAACAGAACACAAATAAACAAACGGCCAATTATGTGGAAAGGCATCTTGAGTGTTGGGTTTTTACCCCCCACTAGAGCCAACTATTTTCTCTGAGCCACACTACAGCAATTCTTATACAAGTACCTCAGGAAAGGGAGTCCAAAAACCTGCTCTTTGTCCCCAAGGCACAAAGTGACTCCAGGGATTGTTTTTGGCAGGCAATGTGGCAGATTGTGTGCAGGAGATACAAGAAGCCACAGCTGTGTTTCTGACCCAGCCAGCAATATGAGTTCTCTGGCAGGTGCAGTGCCAAGAAGTGCACTCCCACAAAGTATTTTGAATGAGCAAACCCAAGTGTGTCCCGTGATGCCTGGCTGCAGAAAAATGAAGGTACTCCAATGTAAAATGGAGCAAGGCTAACGTTTCTCCTGTAATCAAATGCCAGACCCTCCTCCAAGAAGGTTCGGTCATGAATGCCCTGCTTTTCAAGCTAACCAACAAAATCTGAAATAATGGGAAGGTTCATTTTCACACTAGAGTCTCACTCAAAATTCCTGTGGAATGCTCAAGCCCAGTTAACTCCAGCCAACAGTTTAACCTGGAACACTTAACGAATCCCATCCATGGTTACTTCATGCTGCTGCAAAACCTGGCACTGCGTTTACTGCAGTGATTCTGAAGCCAATATTCCTACAAATCCACCCTGGCTGCAAGCCCCAAATTTAGGAAGTTTTTTTAAATCTCTGGTTTGCAGCCCTAAACGCCACAGTTACGAGCTTAGCAATCAATTATTTATATCAACAAATCTGAAATTGAATACTAGGCAGACATCTAGTTTTTCTAAACTTCTCTGAAAATTAAATGCATTACATCCATCTATCTTCTCTGGAAGGTTTATAACATGCCTAATGTTGTAGGCAATATATATATTAATCCCATTTAGACTACCTAAGATAGCAAATAATGAGACTGTACAGGATTTTTAAATTCTCTGGATCCCATCTATGTTAAAATGACAATACAGTTGACACTACACATTTATCCCAAGCATACTTTAATTATCTTTAAAAAAATATTTATCTATTTAGCTCAGAAGAATAAAATCATAAATACTGCCTTCTTATGTGTAAACACACTAATCATAAACTAGTGTAATAACACTTAGAAGAAAAGCCACTTTAGAATTAAAACATCTAAAAGTGTAAAATTCAGTTTGTTACCACAGGTTTTCCACATAACCCAAAGAATTACGATATATGCAGAAGATACAGCACTGCTGTCATAGACAGAACAGACTTTCCTTTGAAAATTTTAAAGTTACAATTAAAAGGATAAAAATCTCTAATAGATTTATGATGCATGTATTCAGTGGTGTTTACTGTCAATACCTCCCAAACATCAATTCATCTTGCAGAAATAAAAAGCCCTCCTCTTCCACAAACCAATGTGTACTAAAAATGAGGCAATCATTTTGAAAGAATGACATTATTCACTGTTTCTCCACTGAATAACAACATTATTTTCTGATAAAGAAATTTCACTATGAAGTCACTGCTGAATTTTATACAAAAAAAAACCGCCTACAGCCAGATAATCTAAAATAATGCCTTCAAAAGTTTTAAAAATTCTTAGAGGCTATACTAAGCTCCAAAATCCATAGAAGTTACACTAAGATATAAATAATTTAAAACCCCAATATTACAATAACATCCAAACTAGAAAAAAACCTTTAGAAATTTAAAGTTTAAGTTGTCAGCTGTGTCGTTACTCCAAAAGAAAATGCTGTAAATGTGTACAGCTTATTCTTCAAATATAATTCAATCTATTAAATTGAACACAAACCCTTGTATTTCAGTCTTACTTACAGAATCACCATCTTGGCCTCCACAATATTTACAACATTAAAAGGCTACAAGTGTCATGAAAGCATATTATCACTCACCTATAGCCCTCTCTAGGCACAGAATGCATCTCAAGTTAGTAAAGGCCACATAAATATGGCTTTTGTGCCAAGTAGACAGTAAATTATGTATTTGACTACACATTTCTCCCTAAAAAAACCCCAGAATGTTAACATTAATCAGAGGAAACTTCAGATTCTGGCATAAATTTGACTATCGCATAAAAGGTAATATTTAAAATACATAATGCCTTACCACACAAACATGAGCTGCCATATGTGAGGCATGCTGAGCATGGTTTCTATTAAGCCAATACACAGTAACTGGCTTCTTTCCAAGCAACATGGAAGTATTTAAAAACCCTGTTTAATCCAATTCCACAGCCTTAAAACAAAAATAAATTGAAGTGTTGCAAGAACTGTTAAAATGAAAAATTAAAGGCATGTAAATAAGTGAAAAAAAAATTGTCAGAGAAAATGAAAACAAAGATTATTTCAAGTAGATATCTTAATTGTAATTAGTAACATTTGGCATGTTTATGATATGATTCAAAGCTGCAGCCAATTAGATACCCCAAAAAGCTTGTAACAAAGCTGCAAATGTGTAAGTACAGCATAAATAAGTTTTATTGCTCACCAGGAACACAGCACCCAGATCAATTTCATATTTTGTTTCCAAAGTGTTGCAAACCATGCTCTGTTACTAGTTCATGACTTTCAGTCTTAAAGTGCAGCTTTTCTGCCAGGAGAGTTTGGAAAACAATTTCATTAAATTCAGTCTATTAATTGTTAATCTGCACACATTCCATATACACCAAGAGCAAAAGAAAAATTACAGCACTGCCCTAGACTGTCACGACTACGCAAAAAAACCAAAAAACAAAAAAAAAAACACCCAAAGCAAAACCAGTAACAACAAAAAGCCAAAACAAACAAATAAACAAAATCCCCCTAAAAATTAAGTGCACTAAAAGTTAACAGCTGTTAAGAAGCTGCACAATTGTGGCATTGAAACTGAGAAAGACTAATTTTTTTAAAATAGGTTTCTAAGGGGAGGGATTTAAGGATTTAAATATTACAGCAAAGAGCAGAATTCAAATTCTGCTCAAATGTGGTTTCTGAAGACAACAGTATTAGGCAGTTACGAGATTGTGCCATTTATTTAAGAAAACAAATACTTCATTATGCTGTCAGTCCCAACCAACAGACAAAATATCTTCCATTTCCCTCATTTATTCAATAATGAGTAAATTACTAAAGGGTAATGAGCTGCTAATAAAAGCATGCTTTTTTACATGATTATCATGCAATGGCAGAGTCTGCTTGTTCAGTGCAATAGTACCTACTACAGTCACACTTTCAAATAATTCTCCTCTATCAAGTTTCTGCAAAGAAATTGATCTTTACATAGTTTTCATACTAGACGTTAGTCTACATATAGGGGGGGGAAGAAAAGGAAAAAAGCACACAAATAACTAACTACATATAAAATCCACACATTCAGATATTTCTTTGCAAAGTCTCCTAGCAATGATATAAAGTCTCAGTCAAAGTGGTTTGACTTCCCTTGCTGGCAAGGGATTGTTTATTTAATGCACTTATTTTAGGGGCTGCAGGGAAGGGCATTTTTTGGTGTATATGTTTTATGAAGGCTTTATTGAGGAGATTACAAAAATACCCATATAAAATATCAGTTTTATATTATAAAACAAATTCTAGCTCATAGGGGAAAAAAAACAAACCTCTCCCACCCTAAACCAACACTTCTGATTAGCTATTTAGGAGAAGGCAAAAAAAATGTCTATGAAAGGTGGTCTGAAAAATTCTTTAGCTGAAAGCATTGAGATTGCTCTCGTACACTGTAGGAGACTGACTTACAAAGACCAGCTGCACCTCAATATGAAACTGCTAGAAAAGAATTTCTCTGTGCAGAATTCCCCACACTAAAACCATCAAAGTGTTTCGTTTCACCCTTGTTACAGTTTTTCACACCACCTTCCCCAACTTACAATTTAAACCCAAGATTTAGTCATCTTCTACACTGAGCACGTTGCAAATATCAAGGAACTCTCCCATGTCCATCACAAGCTGCTTTTTGAGCACTTTTCTGTCCTTTCCTGCTTCAAGGAACGTGTGATCTTCATGACCCCTCCTTATGCCCCAATCTCATTTCCCTGCTTCAGCTGTGCCATAGGATGTGCTCTGGCATCTCCCTGACCTTCGAAATCTGCTCTCACACAGTGCTTGCTGAAGTGCTCTTATTCTTCTCTAACATTACTTTCTCTTTTTTTCTCCTCTTGGGAGAGAAGTTGTCATCATTCAAAAACTGGGAGAACTGGCAGAAATCATGTGGAGGTATTGTTAAGCTGGGAGGTATTAATAGGTGTTGTCAGACAGTTCCTTACATCGTCATCACTGAGTGAAGTTGCCAGACCTGGCAGGCAGCCAGCTACAGGTTCCCTTTACTGCCTTTCTTTTTTTATTTCCTCTCTTGCCTTCAAGAAAGTTGCTAATATTTCAAGCCACCAGTGGCCACAACACATCCTGAAGCTTTTGAGTGTTGCATGTAACCAATCCTAAAATGATTCCACAACCACAAGCAATAAAGCAATCAAACTGATATTGAAAACTCAGTTTATTCAATGAAAAAAAAAAAGAAGTTCAGTGCCTCTCTAATAATTTTTCATATCAAACATAGATTTTCAAAGATACCAGATCATGAAAAAAAAATCAGGTATATTTTAGAGGGCCTTCCAAGTACACTGGATCTTGACACATGGAAGACTCATGAAAAGAAACATCTGTGTTATTTTTAAGAAGCAGATGCCTTGTAAACAATATGACATTGAAAGGTCACTTTTACAGTGAAAATAAACATATATTTTTAAATAAATGTTTTAAAATCATTACATACTTCAGACCTTAAAGCATTAATTATGGCTCAGCTTTGTCTTAGAACAAAATAACTAAATGAATGAAAAGCTTACGTATTAAAAAGGAACCTGACACTTTTCGTCCAAGGTACTTCAAGGTTAAAACCCCCACCAGCTAAAAAAAAACAGCAACCTAATTCAAGAGATAAAATACAGTATGGTTGCTATTATAAAATAAAATTCCAGTGTAATCATTAACTTGCATATCTTTGGGATAAGCTTCTTGCTGCTTTTGAAGCAGAAAGGGTCTCAAAAGTAAAACAGAAAGCAGTTGCAGTGAGTAGTCAAATTTTTCAAGCATCCTTATCCTTGATTGTTGATATATCACAGACTTAAAACCCACAGGATCCTGCACCCTAACATAAACTTCTGTTATGATTATAAGCTTATGATTTTGACTAAGTTTTGCTATTTGTTGTAAATTCTAAAGAGACCAGGCAAAGGTATACAAAATGTTCTGCATCACATGTTCTCAAGAAGGTGACTAGCAGTAGATCAAAATTAGTCTACACAGGCAGAAGGTAAACTCCATGATTAACACAACAGGAAGAAAGCCTGAATTCAGGCTGGAAATGTTTGCGAAGAAAATGTTCAGAGAAAGTCTATCTTACTCCAGTTTTTCATCCTGCTCACACATTAGCCTCACAACCATCACAGGCATGTGCCTGTGGCAACAGACTGATGTCTCCCTAAGTCAAACAATCAAAATCACTGAGCACAATTGCAGGGTGGTTACTTGCTGTACCTGCTGCTCCAGGTCCCTCCACTTCTCTTCCTCTGCATTTTAGAGGAAGGCTGACCATCTCCTCCCTCCCAGTCTTTCCCGGATATTGTGCTCCCATTTGTTTTCTGCCCCTGAAATTTGTGCCGTCTCTTTGGCTTTAAAGTAGGAGAGGCCCCAAGAACAATAACTGAAATTGTTCAGATATTCCCAGGGAGTTGTGAAGATCCCAGTCTCAACATTTCACCAAAAACACAGCCAATGCAGTATTAAACAGAAATGCTGCACTCCATACAGTCATTAATAACACAAGATACCCATGAGGCACACTGACCTCTCTCCCTAAGCCAAACTGAAAATGTTGCCATTCCACTTAATACCGCTCCAGAAAGAACTGTTTTAAGTATTATCAGTGTGATTAGTCACAAGTAAAATACTAGAATCACAAATGTTGGCTGCTCATCAATTTCGCAGATAGTATAAAAAGCAAAGAATCAACATAACTGATAAGACTACACACAAGGTTTTAAACTCCTTGTTTTGGAATGACAGTAATTCTGCCCACTAAGCTGCACAGTTCTTTTCAGTATATTTCTGAGCCTCAAGCTCAGAAAAATGAAAATAAATTAAATGTAAAAAACATAATAGAAATTGCAGTAAATACACAGAAAAGAGAAGAACAGTGAAAAGTACACTAGAGAACACCAAAAGAAAACATGAAAGGAAGACAGGTAATATCAGTAACTTAATAGGAAAATTTTGAGCAGTTGCTCCAAGTGGTGTCCACAGAGAACTACTATTCGCTTAATGCTGGCTCTCCTTGTTTCCAGCTGCTAAGTTCACACTGAAAGAAACTAAAAATACATTAAATACTTTCCAAATATTATTTTCCCATGTAAGCAATTGGTGTAAGTTGCCACAGAGATGTTGTTCTCTTGCCAGTGCGAAGGAAAATAGTATACAAGAAATTGTATTCTACAAAATTTCTGTCTTATACACAATGCAGCCCGAAAGTATGGAAAAGTTTGAAAAGGCATTATTTTAGCTACAAGGATTTCCAACCATTCCCCTCTTTCAGGAAGGCAATACAGGAAAATTTCACTTAAATATGAGGATCTTATCACCTGTGAGAAAAGCGATACTCTGCACTACTCAGGAGCATAATATGTGTGCCATTTCTAGCAATCAAGCTTTGATATTTCAATGAGAGGGAAAAAAAAGGACAAGAGTGGCAAATGTCTACAATTTAGGTATGCCATCTCCCGACAAACTGAAATTTCACAATGCTGCAGATTTAGAACAT
Organism: Petroica traversi; assembly: GCA_025920805.1. Taxonomy (NCBI): domain Eukaryota; kingdom Metazoa; phylum Chordata; class Aves; order Passeriformes; family Petroicidae; genus Petroica; species Petroica traversi. Next base: position 7,771,399 of record JAHLSL010000044.1, read on the forward strand.
AAATGTACCTGCTTCATATTCAGGACTGTCCTTGAAAGTCAATTGAGCTCAATACAAAAGTAAAATAGGGGGAGGGATGGGACAACACATACTGAAAGCCATCCAGTTGTTTCTGTTAAATGTGAAGTATAACAGGCTTTTTTATGACATGCCTTCCTCCAAAAATAGCAATGATTACACTGCTCAACTCCCACACCCCTCCTCCTCAGCTTGACTTTTTACACGTATACATTCCTGGTCCTGAGGAAGGAGCCAAAGTTTGTGAAGCCAAGAGGACTCTCTCCATCGCCCAGTACCCAAACTACATGAAAGTAAGTAAGGAGGCAGGCAACTTTAATTTCTTACAGTATTAAATCTTCTTTTAAAGCTGAATTGACAGGTTTTTTAGGAACTCTGAAACCCACAGCTTTCCACAGTTTTGGAAAGATGCTGCAAGTCCCAGCAGTGATAATCTGCCAATTCCAAGGCACATTTGTGAGCAAGACTTTTTTTTGTCTTCCAGACAAACACGAGGATTATACCATCTATTCTCTTCACAGGGATGAGGCGGGGGGGAAAATTAAGATCACAGCTGCTGCAGCAGTGGAAGTTGCAGCTGCCTTGGAGCTTGTATAGACTGTGTAGTCTACCATGCAATTGAGGGATGCTACTGTGCTACAGATTTCTGTTCTGTTTGGGGATTTTTTCCTGAATGGGAGAAACCTGAAGCTTTGGCCTGCTGTAGTTAATGAAAGTCTTGCAAATCCTCCTGCAATATTCCACCTAAGTTCCACTTCAGCTCAAAAGCCTTCCTATCAGGACTTCCTAAGTAGCTACTTAAGATAGCTGTATTCTTGAATAATACTTTCTTCAGACATATGACATTTCAGAATTATCACATTCCTATTGCCCAGTCATGATTTATTTTGTATATGAAAGGGTACACACAGTGAAGGCAAGATGGAATCACAACCATTTCAAGTAGCCTGCATCTGAAATGAACTTATCTTCATGAAATATGGTTGGGCTTTTTGGTAGAAAAAACTAACATGTCTTTTAACAATGACCTAAATTTCACTAAAACCAAGAAAGGATGCAACAACACTTTAGGGTAAGTTATACTGCACAATAGCTCAGCTTTCCTCATTATTCTGAAGAATCATGCCTGCCTGACGTATTTATTTTGTAATGTTTAACTATAATAGAAAATAGATCAAGTTCAAATGAAAACACAGTTTAGACTATGTCAACAAAGCATAAAACTAAATGAAGTGATTCTGTATGGACTATAAAAACACATTTGCTAATAGTGAAGTTACTAATTGTTATCTATCAAGATCACAACATGAAGTAATTCTGCATCTTAAGAACTGTGTTAAAGCAGCAGACACATGAAGTTAGATGTAATTCTGTGATTTTGCAAAACAGCATCATGGAGTGCACTTTATTGCTATTTTATCATTAGTGTAAATAATTCAACAAACCCAGGAAACCTCCAGCTTGCTTTTTTTTTTTTTTTAATTGCAAGTCACCAAAGGGTTTTCCATTAAGACATCTAATGCTTACTTTACACTTGCTAGCCAAAATAAAAAAAAAAAATCAAATATAATAGTTTCTTGTATACTGAAACAACTGCTTTGTTATAAAAAAAAGGCTTCAGAAAACTAGAAAAAATGACACTGCTGTAAAAATCTGTAAGCCTTTTGCTCTCAGTTCAAAGACTTAAGCATTCTTCTACAACAGAGTGAAGTTTCATATTCATCTCAGCAAATCAATCCGCTAATAGGCATCAGTCATCAACACCGAGGTAAAATCTGCCACATGAAACAGCTTTGATGTGATTGAAGACTCACACACAGTCGTAAGCATGACAGAACAGCTTAGCTATTAAAATGTTTTATCCAGCAAAAAACTGCTCATCCTAATTGACTGAAATACTCTTTGAATGCTATTATTGTGAGGCTACTTCACTAAGCAGAGCTTTGGTACATAGCCACTTGACTTGTATCTTGAGATCCAGCACAACCACATCAAATCTTGTTAGAATACTTTCTTACACATACTTTTGTCAAGAGACCAAAACAATAAAGCTGACTGTCATTTTTACTACCAGTTGCTTATTTAATTCGATACTGAAACATACTGGGATTCATTATAAAAGCTGCATGCAATCAGCCATTTCTATCAAACTTTCTTTTTAGTGCATTAACAGAATGAAACCTACTAACCACATCAGTTGAAATGGGTTGGCAGGACTGGGTGGAAGCTATTCCTCTGCACCAAGCTCAAACTCTCAGTCACCTCAATGAGCGGTGCAGTGGCAGGGACTCCTTTACACAGCAATGTGCAGCCCTGGCCCAGCTCCAACTGACCATATGTCACAAGCTGACAGATAAGAAGCCTGAGACAGCCATCTGAAAACAACTATATACAGCCCCAGCCACCAGACAGTGAGGGTTTCAAGGTCTACCTCATCATTCATTTCAAAGCCAATTTTAAACACACCAGAAGTAAACACACCTGACAAAAAAACCCCACAAACTCCCCTGCCCTCCCCAAACCAAACCAAACCAAAAAAACCACAACAAAATAAAAAACCCAAACCAAATCAAATAAGCACACCATCATTATCAGAAAGTCTATATGATGATACTCTAATTCAGTCTATGATGATACTCTAATTCAGGAAGTGTCCACCAAATATCACAATTGATTGCCACAAACACAGTCAGAAAATTACTAACAGTTTGTGCCCATAACATTTTCCTTTCTCTATTATATTCACAGTGTGTTAACAACTTGCAAGAGAAAGGAATCAAATATACCAAGCAACTGCCACCAAGATTACATTTTACAGAATCAAACAAAATATTATTTATTTAGTATCTCAAGTGAAGGGCAATGCAATATTTGTCCTGTATCTATTAATGCATCATGGAGTTCATCCATTTATGCCACTACTTTGGTTACCAGAAAGTATGTCATATCAATTCCTTATATGTAGGCAACATATTATCTATCAGCCCTTATTCCAAAATTACTAAATAATCAGCACAAAGGAATAGTTAAAATTTACCCAGTCCCCTATGCAATTTACACAGCTCCATACATATTTCCATATTTCAAATTAATAAAATCCAGGTGAACTTACCTACAGTTCGGAGGAGGGTCTAATGTAATTTCTGCAAGTTCTTTCTGAATTCTTAAGAGAAAAAGAAAGAAATTATCAGCACTTTTTTAAACATCTGTTTCTTTCAACTTTTCAAATATTTCTAAAGCAATCAACAGTAACAAAATATAATTCTTAGAATTTCTGATTGAAAGCTGATGCTATAATGTTTTATGAAACTGTGCAACGACATGCAGAAGTAAAAATCAAATCTTTTCTGAAAAATGAATCGCCAATATGGAACAAATGTCATGAGCAGCCACCTAGAAAATAACACTTTTTCCATAGGTCAGGATTCTTAGCTCCTTTGCTCACTTACACAATTACTAAATGTCTCATATGCCCTCCTTCTCTATTTCCCTTCCGACTATGCGCTATAGTTCTTGCCCTCCAGAATATTTAACTTCTTAATGTATATTGTACTGGCAGGGGACTATCCCCCAACTCAAAGGAAAATTGCCCAGAATAAGCCTACCCAGGACTTTACAAGCTCCTACATACTGGGGGGCTGATATCAGATTGCCCCAAAGGGAAGTGCTCCATCCAGCTCCCCAGTCACTCTGGGGACCTGCTGCTGGACTTGCCCTGATAACCTGGCTTCTTTTTACTGAGGGGACAAAACTGGGTAAATGTTATCCCAGATACAGTCTAATGAGAGCTGAGTAAAGGCAGAAAAATCTCTTTCATCTGTTTATGGATTGTGCTGCTGTTAATACCTCCCAGGAGGCAACCCAGCCTTTGTCATTGAGCCTGCTGTCTGCCAAGGCCCCCAGGCCTTTCTGAGCAGAGATGGTCCCCAGTACATATCTGTGCAAGGGGGTAAGTCTTCCCCATGTACATGGTGTTCATTTGTCCTTGTTGAATTTCATGAGTTCTCTGTCAACCCTCTCCTGCAGCCTGGCCAGATCCCTCTGAGCCGTAGCCTTGCCCCTGCATGTTACAAACTGCTTGCCATCTGAAAACTTCCAAGTGCACTCTGCCATATCCTCCAGGTCATCAATAAAGACATTACAGGCACCCTGCCAGAGTTCTTCCTCGAGGGATAGCAACTTCGTTGTTAAGGGTATCTGGATATTCCCAGGCTGATACTTCCCAGCCAAGTCCTTGAATACCTGATCTCTGCCACAGCTGGCAATGGGGGTTCTTTTCCCTGACACCAGCATCTGTATGAGAACCAGTATCGTGACCTCTGAAGAAATGTAAGTATGCAGAATAGGATACAGAGTTCCCAAAGGAACTTGTAAGAGTTTACAGTTCCCAAAGACTTGCCAGAGTATGATGCCATAAGCAGGACTGCGAATGCCACCTTCCCTAAAAACTATGTCCATAGCTTTTTTAATACGCTACTTCAGTGCAAAAACATGAACATTTCGAAGGAGAAAGGAAAGGAAAAAACAGTTCAATATATCCTCAGTATTTTCTTCTTGCCTTCTCCTTCACAAGATTTCATGCACAGAGCAGGCTGCTATTCCTATTATTCCCTAGACTAAAAAAGAAATAATACACAATAATACCACTCAAATTCCTGAGATAGGTGTTCAAGCCACAAGGCAAAGGCTCAGGCCTGACCTACACATATCTTGTTAAAAATGACTGCTACTCACTTTACATATAAATATAGGTAAAGAAAATGGCTTATCAAAATAAGCATTCAGGTATATTGGCATATATAATGTAAAAATGAGCAGTTTAATTCTTTATATAATGTTACAATCCAAACACAATCTTACATGTTAAGGAGTCTCACAGCCACTATCAAAATTCCCCTTACACCACTATGAATTGATTTTACGGCTATAAATGAATAAATGAACCAATAGCAGTAGAAGAACTGGCCTAAACCAGAAACTCAAGCCTTTATCATTTACATTCAGAAATAATTAGGACATACGTGGGCAAGATTTGTAGGCAGAGGTAATAATCATTTATTAAGACCTGATGAGATCATTGAAAAGATAAAAAAGCATCTTCCGGATGCTTGGATTTTCTTCTAAGTTCTATGCATATAAATACAGGCAAAGCAATCTGCTTATCAAAATAATCATTCAGGTTTACTGGCATATATAATATAAAATGCCCCTGCATGTACTAACTTTTTCCACCCAACCTGGTGCCTGAAAACTTCTCAGCGCACTCTGCCATATCCTCCAGGTCACCCATAAAGACATTACAAGCATCCTCCCAGAGTTTTAACTCCAGGGAGAGCAACTTAGTTGTTAAGAATTTCTGGACATTCCCAGGCAGATGCTTCCAAGTCAAGTCCTTGAATACCTGACCTCTGCCACAGTTAGGTGTATATACCCTACATACAGAGCTGGTGCACCCTACATAAACACAAACACATGGAATTACTTTAGTAGAGGGGGAGCAATTTGGTCGTTACTTGCTTTTTCTACTCATTGAGATGTTTGTATTTCCAGCGTATAGAATTCCTCCAACAAATATCATACCTTTCTTATAAAAATACTAGGAACAGTCTGCTTAATCAAGCACAAAATCATTGCAGTAACACTGAAAGTCATCCCATTTTTTAATTAGTGATGTTTAAGCACAAGAATCTTATTTTAAAACAGTTAGCCTATTTAAACAATCCTGAGAAGTCAAAACTTTTAGAAGGGAGATCTTATAACTGTGGGAATGCTTAAAATATTTCTTCCATATATTAAAAAATTCTGCCATAATTTTGAAATTTATACGATCACAAATTCAAACTACAGAAAACTTGAGTTGCATGGAAACTTCAATTTTGTGGTTTATGAGTTGTTTTGCTTTTTCAGCCCTTTTTGAAGTTACAGAATGATGGCATTGCACTTTATTATAGAGTCAGACATCATTCCTTTGTTTTACATATAGTAGTAAAAGCTGTTAATATTTCATGGCATTAGAGAGAATATGAGGCATGTCAAGAATGGATTGACAACTTCAACAACTTCAGTCCTAGATCAAAAACTTTATGTTCTTCCTTCTAAATCCTAACCCATGTTCTTTACATTCTGAAAACATAACGGTCTCTCATTTTCTCCATCTGTTCTAGTTCAACCCAAAACTTCTAGTGCCAAGAGCACTAAAATGGCCCTTTATCAAGCTATTCTGTGATTGAGCAGACAAGGACAAACCACCTTTCTGCTTCAAGACACAAAAATTGATCAGATGGCACTGTCTATTAATGTTCAAAAGACATCATTGCTCTTGTGAACATCTAAGATAAAGAGATATTTCATTCATGATTATTTTTATGCAAACAAGATAAACATAGTAATACAATACTGTCCATCAATTGCTCCTCAGCAAGCTGTCCGTGTTTATTCCCCTACTCTGTGGTGTCCCAAACTAAAATTAATTTATACACCTTACATTTCTTTTGTTGCAACCTTAATTTACCTTGCATTCATGCTGAGAGCTCATTCATAAACAGTTTCTTTGGAACAGCTGACACGCAATAGCTTGTTCACATGTCACAGCATTCAAAGTTACAATTAAATCATCGGACAGCATCCCAGAGAGCCCTGCACTGATAGAGACCTCCAGTGTGCAAGCTGCCCTTTGTCTGCATGTGCCCTGGCACTCACTTCATATCCCCATTGAGTTGCCCTCAGAATATGCCATAGGAGAGGATGTGCCTCATTTCCTTCACCGACCACAGAGGATTCACCGCGAGAATAGGCAGCCTCTGGCAACAAAACACTTTCTTCATGGCCCTTTCTGGAATCTGTTTCTTTGGATTTTCTGCCTCAATAACAGTTATGTTTAGCAATGTCAAAGAGGAAAAACCCTCTATATTAAAATCATTATATATATATAGAGATCCAGTTTATATTTAAACTAATGACATTATGGTTTACTACATATTCGACAATGGGGTGATGGCAGGGGGTGAGGCCCTTGACTGCCCTGGGCTGCACATATAAGACATTTAATTTGCAATGTCAGATCTCATACTCCTTGTTTGGTCTTACAGAAGTCATTTGACTCTTCTCTCTCATACATATACACATATTAAAAAAAATTTTCCCTCCATTTTACTAACAGAAAAGAACAAACACAGTTGCCTTCCAGTAATAGCGCAAAGGTTAATCTACTCGTACATTCAGAAGCATGAAAGTACACTGTGGATTTCAAATATTATTAATTCTCCCAGACACATATTTACTACAGTACCAAGCCAAAAAGGACTGCGTGTTGTTTCCTTCATAAAACAAAGTTCTCTAAAGCTAAGAGACACATGAACATGTTAGAGGGTTTCCCAACATTATTAACAGGAAAAGAAATAAAACACAGGACTATATGACAATAAGCTATTTTTACCACATCCACTTGTCTACACATCTCTCTACCCATAAAATCCTGATTAATCAATACCCTATACCAAAGAATATACAACTTAGAAAATACTTCAAAATGCAGTTGCTGATATGTATTTCAATACCAAATAAATTGTGACTGAGTAGGAAATAGATCTAAAGATGGTTGGATTCAAACTGGAGGAAAAGAAACATTCTCTCCTACTCACTAAAAGACAGATAAATGACAAGAATATTTCTTGTAAGAAAAAGCACTCCACATTTTGCCGTCATATTCAACATGCTAAATATCATTTTCAGATTCTTCAAAAATGGTGCTATGATAAACCGCTCAGGAAGAAAAAGGGGGGAGGGAAAAATGCTCAGTTTTGTTGTATTTTGAACCAATTTAATCCACCACTTAAATTTCTTTGAATAATGAAAAGATTACAACTTAAGTTGTATAGTTCACAACTCATTGTAAGCACAGATATTTATTTAATAATGTCAGGATTGGACGCAAAGGTTGACAGATTTTCAACCAGCAACTTCAGGAGCCAAGCAAAACAATACATTTATTTGTTGAGCTACTGTGTCAGCCAAGAATGGTTACACTTCTCTCAATCCAAAGGTCATGCTAAGATTTGCTACTTAAGAGGTAACAAGATGCCTGCTGTTTTCAAGGACAGCAATTCAATTCCATGTCTGAACTGTAATTGTGATATGCAGCGAGTTTCTCAATCTTGACATGTTGGGTAAGAAAGGTTGCTATTTAAGGTGATGCCCTCTGGGTGAGGAAAATTGAAGGACCGGTACACTGCATGACATATGCTGTAAGCTATTACACCTGTACAGCAGCCAGTCCTAAAGCATTAACAGAGAAGGACAGCATGTGATGGCATTCTCCCTTCTTGATGTCATCTACAGCAATGCTAACAGAAGAGACTCCGTATCTTAATACCAAAAATCTTGCTCAAATAGAAATTTAAGTGGTTTCGTATAGCCTCTGTAATCAGATCACTTTGGAAAGCATTTAAGTGCATGAACAGTATATTCATACACAATACACAGTTTACCATTACACAAGTAAAAGTCAGCACACCGCTAAATCTTGATTTATAGAAAACCTCATGCTACTGAAAATTCTTTAAATCTAACTGACTACACAGACATACAAATGAAAAGCAAAACAGGAGTTTTCCAAAGAGAGATGCACAAACCTTCATTCATATACAGCAGGTATCATAATGCAATCCAAAAGAACTGTGACTACAATTCATATGCATGAAAAAGCTTTCCAAGTGAGAAAATCTGATTTCCAAACTCAGGTTAGAATCAAGTTTGCAGTCTGTGACTTCAGCTCCAGTGAACTTGCTGGTGTTTGATGCTTTTAGCAGGAATTAAGGAATCTTGACCAAAGCCAAAACTGCCCTATACTCTGTTGTTTGAGGATTTTACTGATTTTAGCAGAGCTGACTCCTTTCACTATAATGAAGGTACCAGAGTAAAGCCATATTAATCCTGCACTATTTACCATTCCTAATGATCTAAAATATTACTACGAAGGTATTTTATACAGACAGCTTCTGCAATATTTATCACATACTGAGGACTCTAAGACATTTTTCCTTCCTTTATGCTACTCCTCTCCTATTCAGCCTCTACGTTAATTTCTGATTTACCTTTCTTGAGATGCCACTAATTTTAATTAAAACAAAACCTCTAATATGAAAACCTGGCCAGATTTGAGAAGGTACAATCCCATTCTAAGACAGTGACAAACTACTGAATGCTCAAAAACAGCAACAAAAAATATGATTATATTAATAAAAAACCCCACTACTAGAAAAACTGTTCCTGTAATCATTCCAGAAAGTGCTATGACAACCAGCTCTCCTAAAATGCATTTCTTTTCAAAAATACTGTACACATATCTATGGAACTATTGTAAGTCATGTCAGCTTTTAAAATGTATAATCAAATGTATATTTCAAAAATGTATAATCAATATTACTACACACGTGAAACTAGCTTTAGAGTCTAACTGGCAAATGTACTGATGTCAGCAACTGATGGCATAATTAGTTTCAGCAGAACCATAAGCAGATATGATTAAACTTTAAAAGGTTTAAGTAATTTTATCACTGTAAAATGCTTGTTGATAAAAGCTCTAAGCTTTGAAGATACAAAGCTAAGATTAATAGGCCAATTTCTGACATATCATTATTAATTTTTTAATAGGACAGTATCCACAGGCCCTTGTCAGAATTGTAGCATCATTACACCAGGCACTGTACAAAGTTCAGAATACATAGACTGCTTTCTAAAGATGCTGGAAACTGTTTTTATGACCTTAAAAGTCATTACTAATCCAATATTCCTAATATTTAAAAAATAATAAAAGCAGGAAGCAGACGAAAGAGAAGAAAACCAGAAACCATAACGGCTGTGAGGATTAACTACATGAATAACATCATGGTTTGTAGTGAAAGCTGGGTGTTCTTTTTTTCTTGTTGTCATAAAAGGAAACACAGGCAAGTTTTGCTGGCCATTCTGTAAGTGATATGACTAGGTAATCTCCTAACAGTATCATAGCAGGAATGGGTGTCCAGAAAGTATTTCTCCAGGGAATTAAAAATTAAGAAAAGCTAGCTATAAGGAAGGTATCTATTGCAGAAGAATGACAGTACCTCACTCGAAAGACAAAAGATACTTTAGTTCAGAAAAGGATGTAATTGATAATGGACACATTAAGACAAAAAAGTCTTCAATCATGAAGAAACGTACACTCATATTTTTATACTATTATTTACAGACTCCAACTACATGCAAATGATATAAATTATGGCAGGAGGGCGTTGATGAGTCTCCTTTACCACAGCACCAGAGTGCTACAACTCCAGTCATTTCTCTTGTAGTTTCACAGCCTTGGACTAGCAAAGAAATGAGATCTGGGAATTCTGCATAAGGACAGTCTGCAGAATTGGTCTCTTGTCAGATTATTTTATGAGTGCTTTTTAACTTCAATCACTGTAATCCCATCTGGCCAGACTAACAACCTTATGTGCATTAGCGAAGCAACACTAAGCTGTAAATTCCTTCTGTCTGGTCCGAGCAAGAAAATCGTTATCTGGAGATGGACATGATAGCACAGAATAATTTAAATAGCTACTCTACAAACCAACCTTTCATCGCAATCAGAAAAGGGAAGGAAAATAAATGAGTATTAAAACAGATCACAGTTTAAAGTAATGAAACCAAGGTGTATTCGTTGTTCACTCAAGTATTTCTGACCTGACCATCTGGGAAAAGAAAAGCCAGTACTTCATAGCAATAGGTATCACGGTGGTCCTAACATGCTGAGTTACTGAACTGTCTGAAATGTTTATCGTTAATTAACTGTAAGTTACACTGACAAGTTTTAACACCAGTCATACATACATATACAGAGATATATTTTATAAGGCTACAAAACTGTCTGAGTTTTATTAGCAATAAAAAAAATGTCAGCTTTTATCATGCAAGCAACTATTAAAACCATGTGAAAGAGACAAACTGACATAGAAAGGAAAAAGTATACAGGTCTCATTATTGTGACCAGTCTCAAAAGGCTACATTGATAAGGTAGTGTTAGTATAAAACAATCAGAAAATTAATATACTGAGTCAAAACATAGCTCTGATGGTAAGCTGAAAGAAGAGAAAGTAGAATTAACAACCAGGAAGAACATTGTACCTTTTAGCACTAGTTGACAATTTAGCAGCTGTTTTGCTTGATATTTTCCCCTCTTTTTTCTTGGGTTGAACTTGCTCCCTTTCTTGTTCCTGCTGAACACCTTCACGCTGATCTCCATCAGAGCTGCCTCCACTGGTGCTTGGACTATCATCCACTCTCTGCCCCTCTGTAGACATGGCAGCTGCTGGACTGAAAAAAGACAAACAACTAAAGTTAGCTTTTTGAGAATAATCTGCCTAATTGTATTTCTTGCATGCTTAAGGAAAGAACATAAGGCATGTACGACTTTGTCTTAATAAAATAATGCTTGTGTCACAGTAGTTCAGTAACCCTTATACTGAAGAGTTTTACCACAAGCATCTTGACAATAAATCAGTAATTTTAAACTGCCACCCCCAAAAAACCCCTACCAACCCACAAACAGAAAATACAAAATAAACACAAACCAATCCCCTCTGCCGAACTCCTCATATATATACGAAAACCAGCAGTTACTGAAGTTAAGTAGGAAACGTAATCCTGCAAGTGTAAAACCATTCACTGTGAATTATATTTTTCAACCACTCAGCAATGCTATCAGTTAGCTGTCCCATCAACTATGCCACCAGTTCAAATCTACCACAGTTTGTTAAAAACTGAGAGTTATTACTATCTTACGACTCTCTGTTATCCCATATGAAATAAATCTGTGGGCTCATTCCAAGTTTGCAATGTGGGTTTCCACATTACAAAATCCACATCTTGGCATGCTTGATGGAAACACAGAACTAAAAAGCTCAAACACAGGACTGTTTGTATTTACTAAAATGGCAAGCACGTTGGTAGAGCATGTAAGGAAATTTTTTCCTGTCATTTCATTCAGGCAACTTGAGGCAACAAACTTGTCAGAGAAACTGACAAGAGCAGCAAGAAATCTCAGTCTATTTCAGAAGTCAAGTTAATGCTTTATTCGTGCACTTCTGATTCTAGTTAGCTATTTTAATTTCTTCCTTAGTTTTAAATAGTATAACAATATGCCGACAGATGAGGAATTACAAGCCCACTGTTACAGCTGTCATGACTTCTCAAACTCTCAAACTGCTCTAACGAAGGGCAGATGTCCACAAAAAACTCTTACTGAATCAGCATATGTGGTGGCACTGACTGACTTAAAAAAAACCCAAAAAACCAAAACCAAACAAAAAACCCAAACCAACAAAACCAAAACCAAATCAAAACCAAACTGAAACCCAGGTCTTCTCTTTAACTCCAAACCTGTACCTTATATACAGGTACCTATGTTACACATCCTTCTCTACAGGTTTTTAATAAAAAGCACACAGGCCAAACGTTACTTGCTTACACCCACGCAATCCCCATAGATCTGGGTGGTTTTCTGATCAAATCTGTCTGAATCAAGAATTTGTTCTTTCATACACAAAGAGTTTCAAATTGCTGTGAACTTCGACTCGCTTTTCCTCTTACCTATGTACAGACATCGTCTCAATTAAGAACAAAACTATCCACCTTGACTATTATATGTTTTAAGACTCACTCAAGGGAGAATAATGAGATTTCAGGCTCAGATTCAACCATGCTTGTTCTGTGGATTAAACAAAGTTCATCTCCCTGTACTTATTTATGGAAAGAGACAGCAAAGGAAAAGTAAATTAATATCAATGCCAACGGGGTTATGTTTATGCTTTTTAAAAAGGCGTAGGTGCTCTAGTTAGAGAATAGAAATAAATTTTCTCCTATACTGAGAAAGCCTTACCAAGATCTAATTCTATCAAATAATATACACTGTGGAGTAGAAGAAATAATGTCTTCAGGCATTATTGACACATCCAACTATCTTCGGGGGGAATTAGGTCTTTTTCATCTAATTTGTGAAACTATACTGAAAAAGAAATCTGGAAGTATGGCATCCCTTCAAAATGTTTAGACATTAAAATAAATAGCAATACCAAGTGATAGCTATGTGATTAAAGTTTCCCTTAATCAGCTTAAACTGCATTTTTTTATTCTATAACAGACAATAATATTCTCATATATGAATATATACAAATACACAACACCTAGCCGGCTCATTAAGGTAACTGAAATAATGCAGAGTTTCTGCCCTAAAATTTAAATACAAAAATTGTCCACTCCTAGAGAACATTTTCTCCTATAGTACAGCAACAATATATTTAACACCGTTTGTAAATTTTCACAGGCTGATGTTTAGATAGTTAAATCCCGATTGTCAGATTTCAAGGTAAAAGCAGCAGAACACTTAGAGGCAATAAACAACAAAAGTGTCACATTCTGACAAGTCAAAATATGCAACTATATTGCAGTTTTGGTAGTAAGTACCCATTTTCCTTGCTTCAACATAAAGTTAAAATACAGCCTCATCTCTTTTTATAACACTTTTGTTGGCCTTTATTTGCCCAAGATTTTACTTCTGAACTTTGCTTATTACATCTAATTTTAAAGCAAAAAAAAATTCTCTCTTCACAATGTACATAGGCTTTAACACTGCAGGCCAGAAAGTTAAAAGCATATTTAATAATGCTTATATGCACAGGACATCTGCTACGAATAATCCTGGCTATAAATACTACTATTATCCAAAAAACAACTGTATTCACTTCGTAAGTTCAGGTTACTATCCAGCAGACAAACACTCTAACAGTAGCCCAGAGCATATAATTACTGTAACATGTAATGCCAACATTTACAAGAGGAAAATGCTTAAATCTGTCATTTGATGTCTGGCTAGTTCTGGGGGGCTTTTTTGTTTGGGGTTTTTCCATTCTCCTTCTCTCCCTGTTCCCCCTTCTGACATCCAGGCAATTCTTTCTATTCCCTCTCCTCACAGTATCTGCAATTTTAGGAAGTTTTATTCAAGGGATGCTCAATATTGCAGTAAAAGCATGTTTTAAGGGGCCTGAAATTAGATACTTCAAATGGGGTCAAACTTAAAAGATACACAAACATATGAACAAGTAAGAGAATGGGGGGGAAAAAATCAACTGAGGGGATGACACTGTGAAGAAAACATTGCGCAGCCACTAACACAGACTGAAATACAAGATACTCCTTGAATCTGAAGAGCCATAAGTGTGTTTGCAACTGTCACACAGAGCAAGAGGGAGGACACACCATGTCCAGGCTCCTGGCTGCCAGGCTATTCTACATTCAGACGAGGGTTGCTAACCTCCCTGCTGCTGTGCAGAGAAAAATGAGCAGAGGGGACAGAGGAAGGAGCGAAGGGGGACTTAAAAGTCTCTCCCTTAGCGTGAGATTAATCAGTACAGAGACAGATTACAAGTGTAACTGCAACTATCAATTCGAAGTGAAGAGTGTCCAAAATATTGCGCTTTTGTCAAATATATCCACTGGCACCTTCCCTTTCCTCCTCAAAACAAAAGCAAAACCAAAACAACAATAACAAAAACAAACAAACCAACAAAAAAACAAAAGGAAAAGACAAAAATACCCCAAACCACCAGTCATTATCACACATCACAAAAGAAAAGAAAAGAAAAGAAAAGAAAAGAAAAGAAAAGAAAAGAAAAGAAAAGAAAAGAAAAGAAAAGAAAA
>JAHLSL010000044.1:7791519-7842179 GCA_025920805.1 Petroica traversi
GTGTTACCCAGGGAGTTTCGAGCGCTGCGCGGCTTTGGCACGGCTGGGTGGCACGGACCGCCCCCGGCGGCACCGGGTGACGAGCGGCATCCCGGCTGGGGATGGGCGCTGTCGCCTGGCTGCGGCCAGGTAAATGAACCTCGCCTCCCACGCAGGCAGGCATTGCCTCTGTGGAAAGCATCGCAGTCAGGAGTGGGAGAGGCCGAGGCAGAGCCGCACTTAAATGTTGGTTGTTTTGGTGGGAATATTAACCTGGAACAAAACAAACCTCCAGCAGAACTGGCTGTCAGGTAACCGCGGCTGTGCTGGCCGAGTGAGACACTTCTGTCCCCGTGCCGACCCTGCTGCTTTAATCTTTACATAAGATACTTAGCTATGTTATGTAAACTTCTATCACCTCAAACCTTTCTTCTCTATCAGGGAAATGTACCAGCGAAGGGTGAAGGGGTAATGGCAAGTCAAAATGTTTTCCCTCTTTTAACAACTAAAGGGAATTAAAAAAATAAAATGTGGTGATTCCACATGTAGGAGGAAAAGTTTCTCCCTGCTTGAGTTGTGAAGTATTGTATTTTTCTGACTTATGGTTAAGGTGTAGGTGGAGTCTGTGCCATCAAACATACAGAAGTTGAGAATTTGAAGCATTACTGAGATATATAAGGATTAGAAACATTATTGACACCTGCCTGCTCTCGTATTAAATCCAGATAACATAAGTGCTTTTTGCAGTTTTTTGCAGTACATAAAATTAATCTTGTTCTTTGTTGAAAGGTTGTTTTTAAATAGTTTGGTTTATTTCCTCTGCCTATTTCTTTGCTAAATAGTCCCAGTGACATTTTCACCTAAACCTAAAAATACCACATTCAGCTAGTTCTTCCTGTTCTGTGTGCATTTAAAAGATATTTTCCTGCTTATGATAGAGAAAAGCTCCTAATACCAGCTGGGTGAGTTTCTATCTGCTAGCATACATTGACTTCTCAGGAGGACTGAAAATGAGGTAATTAGTAGAATATGATGTGTGAAAGTCCTTCAAAAATGCAAACCTGCAAGTGGTGCTTCTCATTGTGCTGAAAGGTGCATTGCACACTCTTGGCATCATGGTTCCCTTTTCTAAAATCACTTAAACCGTGCTTTCTCCTTTCAGTCATTTGAAAACAGGCCTCCTGAAAACCACCCAGGAAGTGATAAATTCTAAATTATTCTTCTAACTGTATTTTCCTAATGTTGCTCTGACCACTTAAAGGTACCTTAAAGGAAGCGTACATTTGTCTATGTTAACTCTTCAGCCCATCTCAGGACTTCTCTTTGGTGATGGTTCATGGTGCTTCATTACAGATCTCTTCTGCTAGGGTTTGCAGGAAGCACAGAGAGAGAAGCTGAGTGAATAGCCTAATTGAGACAGGGGCAGGATGGGGCCATACAGTGTCCCAGAATCTGGGTCATAAATTCCCAGTGCCAAAATAATCAAGGGAGCGCTGAAGTGTTTCAGCACCGAGTGAGAGGTTTGAGTCATCACGAGTCAGGCCCTGATTTTTTCTTTTGGTGTGTAACCTCTGGCCCAGAGCCCTAAATGGTAGGGCTTAAATTAAGGACCAGTAAACTAGGCAGCAGGTTTGTGCTGCCTTATGAATAGAACATACACACTGAGGTATGCCCTCTTTTAAAAGCAGAGGTTTTGAATGAGCCCTACCTGTGCAGTGTAAAGAGAGTAGGGCAGGGTAGTCAGCTGCTCCCATTTTTATCCTTTTGACCTTTCAAAATAATGTGTTTGGCCCTCAGATGTTAAAGGTTGCATAATGTTGGTCAAAATGCTTTAGAAGACTTTTCTAAATTTGGGTTATATGGGTTGAATCCTGGCCCTTTTGACAAGAGTGGCAATACTCCAGTGTTGGATTTCACCCAAGCTGGAGTGCTAAGGCACACAAGTTACACTTTTTTTCCCCCCCATGCGTAGTTTTATGTGGTTTCTAAAAGCTGACACTACACCACAAGACACATCCAAAGCAACATGAGTTCTTTACTCTCCCAGGGGCTTGGAGCTTCTTTGCAGAGTCACGCTGGAGTTCACATCACCTGGCACAGGCAGTCATGCTTTAAAACTGTTGTAGTTAAGGGCACTTCTGTTAAGGGCCCTTGATTCAGAGTGTCTGTTAGAAGGACAGATATGTCAGTCAAAATCTATGAAGTTGGAGAAACCTGAGCAAAGTTTCCAATTAGAAGTGTTTAATTTAAAGAAGTAATAGATCTAGTTAGATTTTTTTAGGTTTTTTTACCTTTTTAGCTGTGCTGAGAGCTGTACTCAATTATGGCGAGTTTTATCCATTTGTGTTTAGTCAATAACCAGGGAAATATTGTTCCATGTCCGAGTAAGAAATAGGAAAATGCAACTTAGATGTTTTTTCTGCATTTCCACTTATGCATTACTGTTCATTCCCATTTAAAAGGACATGTCATTTTTGTATCACTGTTCAAGTCATTGAATGAACACCATTGTCAAGTTATAACTGGTAAAAAGGGTTTGATTTTCTGAGGTGATCAGAATTTTCTGAGGTGATCAGATTTTCTGAGGTGATGAGAAATCATCTCAACCGTGGTATAGGTGAAGACATAACTATTTCTCTTGTGATAACATATCTCTCTTTCAAAACTTTAATATTTTATATTAAAAAGTGAGATGGTAATATTCGTTTGTCCACGGTGTGCCTGATTGTTATATCAATTTTTTCCAACCAAGTCCTAATGAGCTAGTTTGTTTCATCCATCTGAACTATTATCAACAGAAGGTTGGAGGAGTGGGGACAAAGGTGATTTTAGTAATTCTTTACCTGATTCCACTTTCCAGTTCCACAGGAGCTGTCATGGCCTGTGTTGCTCCCCCCATCTCTCCCCTACTGGGAGTTTGGCTCCATGGGGCTGGAGAGCAAGCAGTAGGCAGCTATCAGCAGCAGGCCATCTCTTTCCCACTCTGGTCCTCCATCCTGAGCTGAGGTGGGGGCATGGAATGAGGAGTTTCTACATTAGCTTTATTCTATTCCAGGATTCTTCTCCCATAGCTGTTTTTTTTTATTTTATTTTTATGCTACTATGGTGGCACAAAGCTGTAAGGACCATCCAGAGGATCTGACCTGTTCTCTGTTTTTTTCCCTCTCTGGTAGTTCTCTTTCTCCTATTTGTAAGTAGTTTATTCTGACACTGCATCGAATTTATTTTTTTTCTACAATCTTGCTTTGCTTTTGCTGCCACTTGCATGAATTCCACTCTATATATTGGCAAATATAAAATGAAATTCACAGGTACCCTGATCTCTGAAGTGCCAGCTGTGTCTGAAAATGCAGTATCTGAGTGATTCAGAGATCAGGATTCTTCGTTTTGTTTCTCTTCCATCAGCATGTAGAAGAAAGAGGCATAGCAAGGAAGATATCTGCAGGAGAAATTTAATTAGAGTTTTCAGTTAATTCTGTATGTCCTCATTGCTTACGAAATGACATCCTATATCAAGGAAAACATTGATTGAATCCTGAACACTAGGTAAGCCTATTATTTAAACAATGCCTTGACGGAAATCTGTTTAAAGTATTTTCATGGCATTTTGAAGTAAAATGATTGTGTGAACACAGAGGCAAGTTATTACTAGCCTGGCTTCTTTATTTGCTCTACAATACTGCAAACCCCCAAACCATTAGCATTTGTTCACTCTAATATTTTCAGGCCATTAAATACAAAAGGAGTTGTAAGTTGTGTGGCGAAAGGTTTTTAAGGTCTCTTTCATTTTAGCCTAAAAAACGAAGAATTTGCAGCTCCTCCTCCCCTTTGCTCAGAAGCAGAACAGCTCCCACTATCATTCAGCTGGAACCAGAACAAACAACTGGGACAATAACCATGTGGCATCAGAAATCCTGGTAGCTCTCAGCTGCTTGGATATCCAGGATTGTAAAGAATAAAGATAAAACGTATTAGGAGTGGGTAGAAGGGAGGTAATAACTTGCTTCCGTGTCCTTAATGAAAGCCTGTATTTTTGTTTAAGGTAGGGAATAAATTAACTGCATAGTGTCTGGAACAGAGGCCTGTTTCTATGTGCTGTTTTAGAGCCTGACTACAAGATAATTGCACAGGATAATTCTCCGATAGTTTCTAGACAGAAATTGTTGACAACTGAATCCTAGACTGAGCCGCTGCTTTAAAAATCTCATATTGCATGTACTGAAGGGAAAAATCTTTATTTCCAGAGCTATTGTAATGCAGTGACCTGTAACTGGAAGAATTCCCTTCACTGCCTGTCTTAATTCATCACCATATGTGGGAGAGAATGTTGAAAAGTGAAGATAGGTTAGAAAAGAATATTGGGGTGTTTTAGGTGTTATTTCCACACTCTTCAGCACCTCCGCATTCCTATTATCTTCTGTTGGTTTCATAACATCTTAATTCACAGGATCAGAGCCTGGTTTTCTGATTAAAGATGGGTAAAGTTTTGGGGATCTCTTGTGGTTCTGTTGGGAAAGTTACATCTTTACAGAAAAAAGCTGTGGGCACTCATGTTCCTTTTAAATTAAGTTAAGGTTCCAGAAGAATGTGGGCTAATGTTCTCCATGTTTAATGCATGATTAATGCATGCCTAGGAAGTAGGCTCTGCATCCGCCACAGCAAACCAAACCCCATAAGCAGGCTTGTTCAGTCCCTTCAGTAGTAGTGACCAAATATATTTCAGGAACCCAGCAGACCACAGTCAGTCTCAAGCTGACTGCCTCATACACGATGGAAAATACCCGCATGTTCTCTGCCAGGGATTCCCCCAGGGAAGTGGAAGTCCCCTGCAGTAATAAGTCAGACTAGTCATATTTTGCACTTCTTTCCTGAAAATCTCGGCCAAAGAGCCTGATTTGGGCTGTTGTTGGAATGGCTGAAGGGGGATGTCTGCAGTTTGATAAACCTGAATTATTCCTTCTGCTTTATGGAACCTTATACGCAACTAGTGCCAATACAGCAGCTGCCAGTGGCTAAGTCCAAGGACAAACAAAGGAAGAAAAATAATCAAACATCTTTTGTCTCATCCTTAGTAGTAACTGTTGCAGGAAAGAAATGGAATCTCTTGCCATAGGTCTAGGCAGAACTTCTGGCAAACTTCTCTCTGCTCTTCCCTAAGCTACATCTGTAGAACTTCAGGGAGCAGGAATCAAAACAGCAAGTGCTCATCTTCCTCAACTGCATGAAATGAAGCAAACAGTGGGTGTAGCAAATTCAGGGAAGGGACACACTCTCTTAAACACATTAGAACTGTTCCCAAGGATGCAAAGTCATGGGCAGGATACAAGTGAGGCATACATTTATTTTAGAAAGCTGGAAATCACAACACAGGAGCACATATCTACTTCCTGAATATCAGCAGTTCAGAGCCCTGAGGTGCACAAAAATGGACTCTTGGACATCTTCATCTTATCATAATGGGTGTTTGAAGGAATTTTGCTTAACCTTGTAACTCAGTTGAGAGTCTCCGTAGCTGTACTTACTACTGTGTTTTAATCCAAGTGAAACCTTATTTATACCAGCATTGCATCTTACCTAGGCATTTCTACCTCTGCAAAGTGCAGGCTTTTGCATTTTACAGTTAATTTGGGAAAATGGAAATAAGAGAATGCAGCACAACAGTTTCTTTGAAGCATTTCTTTGTCTCCATTTCATATGTTTGGCACATTTTTGGAACTGGCACTCATGCATAGCTGAGGACTAGGCCCACAAAGGCAATATGATATCTGTTGCAATTTCTAACTGTTGATGCTGTAAAAGCTAGTGAAGTACACAATTCTCAGGAAAGGCCACACATTTCAAGGGAGATGGATTAGCAGAGCTAGATGTTTAGACAGTGGAGGTCCACAAATATTTGGCTGAGTAGTTATCCACTTAACTTAGTCATTAGGAAGTGACAGGGAGAGGTGACATCGGCACAGTCTTCTACAAATATGAGTGCACACCTCTGACTGGGGCTTTAACTACAGGTAGATTAGCTCAGTTGATTAGAACATTGTGCTAGTATTTCCAATGAGTTCACAATCCCCTGGATGTGGCAGAAGACCCTTGCCTGTCCAATCTTCTGCTGACAGAGGCATCACTGATAATGTGGAAAGTAGAAATTTAATTCTGTCTGCTGCCTGCAGGGACAAAACCCCCGCAGTTTATAACTCTCAGACATGCCGCCTAACCACTACAGCATTTTGGTGCTTGGCTTATTTGTTGTCTCTCATTGTGTCTCCTCTCTCTAAAATATACCTACATCTTCACTGGGTTGGAACTGAAAACGTGAGAAGCCTAACAAACAGGCTAAAAGTCATTCTCTATCTTTTGATCTTTCACTCTTTTAATATTTAATGATCCCATTCAAAATGGAACAGCATTAGCACGAGATTAGGAAGTCCACTGTCCCCACACCACTGGATGTTTTCAAGGTAACAATGTGAGATAAAGAGTCCCTCCAGGAAAACAGGTGGCTTGTGTCTGTGCCTCTGACATCCTTAGCCAAAGGTCTGACAACTTCACATTTTGAAGAGATGCTTCTGTCCGTCCTTTGGTGAAAGTGGGAATTCTTGCTCTGCTAGGAAAACATCTTCAGGGAAGATTACAGGATCCTTAGCTTGTGAATCATGATTGTCAGGATCATAAATAGGTGTTAAATTGCTTGATGACATCAAGACTTTGGGTTTCTACTCATGAGATCAAACGTGTAACTTACTTAAATCTAGAAAATACCACAATCCACCACTAACTGGAAAAATATATTAAAATAACAAATTTTGTGTTACTGAATCAAACATGCCCTCAGCTGTGTGCTGATGCACTAGTGAGATTTTCAAGCACCCAATTCAGACCAAGTGGCACAAACAGACCTGACATGATGGGTGAATGGTCAGTCTCAGTGAAGACATTTTTGTTTGAAATGCCTTCTGATATGGTGCACTGTGCTCTGCCCTGGACAATGGGAACCTCCTCGGGATGGAGCTGCCAGACCCGGGGCTAAACCAGAGCCCTGGTCTAGGTGGGAGAATCCCCAGGGGAGGCTGGACAAGGCGAATTGGGCTGACAGGTGCCCGGTTAACGAGTTAACCTCTTTCAACAGCTATGTGTTTTTGCTAAAGAGCATTTTATTTGGTTATGGACATACAAGTAGTATGATTCAAAGTATAACATTTCTAAATTTCTTAAACTTAGTTTTCATAAAGGTATATATAAATCTTCTTTTCCAGGGAAGAATTATTATCTTAAAAAAAAAAAAAGCTGTTGGGAAAAAGCAGAAATCAGTCACTCCCAGGAATGCCCACTAATTCAGCTAGATTATTATTATATTCCACAATCAGCCAGTCAGGGTTTATTATTCCTTTGAGACAATGGGAAGTATAATTTCGTTTTGGAGGAGTTTCAACAATAGCTTTTCCCTCCTGCCCGTCGGCAGCTTGGATTGCGCTGTGTTACCGGACCTAAGTTCCCGATGGCAAGGGATGCCAGCTAAATGGCTTGCTGTGCTACATCTCTCTTGAGGTGAAATGCCATGGAAGCTGTGAGCTGCACAGCTGCCTCGGCATCTGCTCACAGAGCCTGCAGATCTGAAACAATGGGCCAGAAATTGGATGGCAATTTAAATATAATGGTCTGCCCATTACTGGTAATTAAAAACCCATTGGTAACAGCCCATAAGGTAAGGGAGGCTTGTGAAACAGGCTCAGGTTTCCTCTCACCTGGGTGGACAAGGATAGACTTAGAGACCAGTGTATTTCTTTTTCCATGTGGACCTACTGCAAACTCTTTGGAAATAAATGGAAACATTTCCATTGGCATTAATGGACTTTGGAAAAAATCCTAATTGCCACTATAAAACTTTTTAGTGTTGCCATACATTATTTGCTGTGTATGTATTTTAATATAACAGTCCTGAACATACCATAGGGAATATGCTCCTTAAAATCTGTCTCTGTTTTGAAAATCTAACAAGGGTAAGCCCTCTGATGGGGCCTTTAGCTTTACTCTATTTCTGAAGGAAGGCTTAAAGCATGCTTTAATTTTATGGGGAAAATAGAAAACTGGGCAAAACTCTGTGGGTTTCTTTAGGGAGAACATCATGTGAGCATTTTCTTTATTCTGATTCATAACAATTCTTTCAAAATTGTGGCTTTGGTCTGGAACTCAAAATGCAAACCAAAACTGACTTAGAGGCATCAAAGCTTGGTGATGCGGTTTCATTTATCTAATGTAGTTTGATCACCAAGCCATATCTATAGGCAAGTTTGCTCAAAACAGTATCTAGATTAATTCAACAGTTAATTAATGTCATAGTAAGGCTTTGTCTAAAAATTAACTAAATTTTAAACATAGAGTGTAACTCTAACCTGGTGTAGTTTTATGTGGCATCAGATTTTGTTATAAGTGGTGTGGAGTAAGAATAGTCTTTTCTGGTAAAATGTAGAATGTAAAATAAGAAGAGGTAAGATAACTTATGCAACTACACAAATGAGAAATTTTTCCTCAGTTTCTCTTTCACAAAATGTACATAATAGTCACATGGATGTCAACTCAGTCCCCCCCCCCCCCATTTGTATAGATTTATGAATCCTTCAGGTCAAGATGCCAAATATTAATAAAACTCTTGGAAGTATCAGTGAATGCTATAAGAACTTTAATTTTCCATCCCTAGCTGTAAAGGCGACTTGAATACCATTTTTAACTCCAGAAACAGAAAAAATACACATCTGACATCTCAGGTTGTAGCTGCATTCTTGGGAGCAACAATAATGTACAGTTTTAACAATGCTATTGGAAGACAGAAATCTTAAGCAAACTACAAATGATTATGATCAGAGTTTCAGACTAAGCTGGAACTTTCTTTTAGGTTGTTTGTTTTGTGGTCTTCGCTACAGTGAACTTCCCATAAATGTACTGGCACACAGCTAATGGCAGGTGAAAGTGCAGTGGCTGAAGCAGAAAAAAAAAACAAGCCCCCATCTCTGCTGTCTTCCTTGGGCATCTACCCTGTAGCAGGGGAGACTGAATGGCTTGTGAATCAGCTTCTGAACCTTGCAGTTCAGCATCAACCAAAATCAATGTTGGTTTACCTTAATAGGCCAAACTGAAGGCTGTGGTGGTTTAGAGCTGATTCATGAGCTGTTCAGCTTCCTGCTGTTAGGAGCAACCTCAGGGAGAAGTCTGGTAACCTCTGTAAGGATTCCTGGGAGAAGAGCATCCAGCAGTTCAACACCTTCTGTTTAGTTTATCACTAATCCTTGCAAGCTGTAGACCTCTACCTATCATTCTTTTAGGTGGGATCAAGATTGGGACCCATGTTTCTCACTACTTGTAGCAAAGATTGAAGGCTGTATGCCTTGATGTGCTATCCCAAGGGATCTCAGTTTAGATCCGCATCTGGCCGTGTGTCTCAGGGACAGAAAAGAAATCAACCTGCTGACTTTACTGCAAAGAAAAATATTATTGAAAATATTTTTCTTCAAAACACTAATCAGTCAACAGCATGTTTCATTTGCCAGGTATTTCCCTTCTGCATGAGTACCTGTCATCTTTGTCCATAGTGGAGTTCTAAGTTTTTTCAGGTGAAGCCTATTTCTGTTTTCTTTTTTTTTACTAGTTTTTCATATAAATACAGTAGTTTTTGAATTTTTTTTCCTCCAAACTTCACTTCTGTCACAGTCTGTGTTCTAAAGCCACATACTCTTGCAAAGGGTCATGGAACCAAAAGCACCCTGGGAGAGTATGTGTCTCAGCAAAACCTCCCTCTTCTTTTGCTTACAGTCTTTTTCAGATTTTCTATGCACACAAAGTACCAGGTAGCCTTCTGTCTGCTTCAGAGGACTCTTCACACAGATATTTCAGTATCTATGTGAAAGTGAAAAACCACAGCCCACCTCACTCCCCTTTGCTTTCTTGTGATGTTTCATACTTCATTGTCTGAGGACAGGCATTATTTTCCCAGCTCACTTTCTGCAGCCACTGTGACTGTTAGACATCTCTGTGTAATGCCTACTTTCCACGTGATACTGCCTTAAAAGGTTGTGATCCAAGGCAAAATGTGTCTTTCTGTGAAGAAACTATTTTATCCCTCCTATCCCTTCAGGGAACGTGTTATAAATTTGACTTGTCTATCAGCTTATGGCCTTATTCATTAATTTATTTAGTAGCAAACAGGCTTTGGCATCTGGAATGAAGTCCCCTTTCATTAACTACCTTGAGATAATGAGGATGGAGCTGAGTACTTTAAGCTTTAAAAATCCACAAAACCAAAGTTACAAAAAAGCCCCTACAGCAAGTGAAAAAGAAGGAGCAAAAACTGTGGTGAGCATCTCACATTTAATTCTGTTTGAGTAAGCCTCCCATTGTCCTTTCTCTGCCTTTGTATTTGCTTTTTGCTTTTTTTGCCACTTACCTTCTACTTTTCCCCTGTTTTTCTTCAAATAAGCCTTTCATACCCAAACAGCTTGCTATTTTCTCTCTTCCTTCTTCCCTTCCCTTTTCCAACAGCTCTATTTTTCCCTGTTGTCTCTTTACGCATATTCTTTTTCTTGACTTTGTCCCTGGATAATCTTCTCTCCCCTAATCCAATCTGTTGTGATTTTTGTTTCCTTCCAGATGTGTGAACATGTGCCTTAGTCCCTCACTTCCCAAATTGTAACCCACAGACCGTTGGTTGATGACAGATTGGGAGGCTGTAAATCAGATAGCTGTTCTCTTCCAGATATTGAGTATCTGAGCCACTTTCTTCAAAGACAAAGCCTATCAGATACATATCTGATATTATCTCCTGCATAAGTGTAGATGTTATAACTTCATGAGGGTACAGGTCTATGCAGTTGTGAGTAAAAGCAACTATTTTTGCTCCATGCATAAAATCTACTAAGATGCCATCTACACTAAAAGTCAGAATTGCTAAAAATCTGAGGCAATCATTGACATTGCAGCCCTCTCTATACCAGGACATATATTAATCTGGTAATTTAGTGCCTCCTAACCACTTAAAACATAGCATTTATTACTAGGTGATATTTCTTTTTAGTTTGATCCCCCTATGGTGGCCTTGTTTTAGCATACCTAGAAAAATCCTGATGGTACTCAAATGTACAATAGTAGCAGTCTCATTAATGACTGATTTCAGAAGTGGAAAACCTTAGCAGCAACTCCCAAAGATATTAGAAGTACTGTAAGGGAGAGAGTTTGATTAAAATAGGAATAGTACTGTCAGAAGAAAATCTTCTTTAACTAATTATAATATTGTGGGGTTATGTGGGTTATGAGCCAGGCATAGGCTGTACATTGGATCTGAACTGAGTGCATCTGAAGGGCCAAAACTAAAGTAACTGCCTTAGCTTTTCAGTACTTTCTGCCCAAGAAAAGAAGGGCCTCAGCTCCTGGGAGACTCTACTCCCTTCAATGTGCTGTTCAGCAAACTGGTCAGGTCAGCAGTATTAGAGCAATGACATTAACAAGGGCACTTTTCTCTTTGGGGCCTTTCTTCTACTGCGCTCCGAACAATACCTGTGTGTTCTGCCCTGACCCATGCTGTCATTTTACAGTTTAGCACAAATGCTTTGGTCCAAGGTGCTGTTTAAGTGACAAAATGGAATGCTTTGATAAGTCAGTCTTAGTATGCAGGGAGTCACTGAAATACTGAGAGTTTCCCTTAACTTTCAGCCACAAATAAATGATTTTTTAAAGTCACTTTACATGCAGAACAAAACCAATCTGACTAAACACAAAACACCAACTCTATTTCCAGAATCAATGTCTTGGAATATTCTTTAATTAAATTTCAGTGATATTCACAGAGTAAGCATAGATCAAGAGGAGAATTGTTTGAACAAGCTAGCCCCAAGTATCTTATTGCTAATTGATTTATCACTTCTCCTTCAACACACTTTCAAGGGGGGGGGGTTCTCTCTGTTCTCTAAAAGAAATCTTTTTAGGTTTAAGAATTAGATGTACAAGTAAAGGGCATAACTTTTTTTTAAGCTGAAATAGGCTGGTTTTGGAAATGTGGTGTGATAGCAAGGCTTAACCATGCTTGATTCAGCTGGGTAATATGCCATTCCTTAGAGAATACTTCAAAGAGTGACGCAGAGCAGCAGCAACTGGGAAGATACAGACAATTCACACAGACTGCATGGTTTCACACCCTTGTCTCAGATCAGCAGTCCCAGATGGCGATCACCCAGAAGAGTCTCAATCTTTTTATGTGCAATACTCTGCAGTCACAAAGTGGTTTAACACATAAACTCAGTAAACTCAGATGGGATTGACATTACCTTCAGTAGGCTGAACACTCTTCTTCATCCACTTACTGAAGGAAATTAGCGTGATCCCTTCAGGGACAGTTCATACTTCTGTAATTAACAAAGTGGCTACAAGGACACATTCTTAAACATTGTCCAGGGAGGGATCTGGGCCTAGGAAAATAATATTTATCTCAACATCTGGAAGGCTAACAAATATAATAATCAATTACACCAGTGTAAATCTGTGAGGTACGTGTCATCATAGTGTGGTACTCCCAGTAAAGAAAATATCAGAGTGATTTTGGCACCTCCTCTGCCAGAGTGAAGCACTCAGCTTTGCTCCCAGTGGTTATCAGTGTCCAATATTTATTCCTTCATGCAGGTTAAGACTTAGCTTTTTTTATCCCTATCCTACCTCAAACCTCTTGAGAATGTACTGTGACAGCAGAAATAGATTCAAACGAGTGTCTAGTCTGACTATTTAGTGAGGTGAGGTGTGGAAGCAACAAGAGTAGAAAGAATATGAAAAAGATAATATTTCTTATTTTCTATCCCTTATATGCAAAGAAAAATTAAAAAACTTTTCACTCTACCAGTTCAACCTGGCCATTATAGATTTGGTTCATCTATATTACCATGCAATATGATTGATTCCACATGATTTTCTACCCTGGTGAAAAATGCATTTGTCCATTTCTTATGGTGGGTAGAGTTTACCTGACATGGGTTAAACCCATTTCTGTAGAGACTGAATCTCCAAACTAAAACACTTGGCAGAAGTCACCATTCACAGCACCATGATAATATTAATCTGTTTCTCACAGCTATGGAGCCACTGTAGCTTCCTCTACATCAAACATCTTTACACCATCCTCCACTGTGTCTTTACTTCCACTGAGAGGTCTCTGAAGTACAATAATTCCTGATAATGGAATGCACATGTTAAACAGACTATTAATTAAAACAGATCTCATTATCAAAAAAGACTATTACTAAAGCCCCATGTTTTTCACGTGAAAACAGTGGAATTCCTCTACTGTTCTCTGGTCCTTCTAGAACGCCTCTCCATCCCATATCCTGTAATTTAAAAATAAGTTTACAGTGCAAATACATTTTCTCTAATAACTTGTAAACTTTTATAAAATGATTCCATTTAAAATTCTATTTTAATCATTTTTTCACAGCAAAGAAGAGATACTAAACCATGTAATTCGTATTCATGACAGCAGGCATCATTGCATCCAGACAATGCTGGGAAAATTTTGTGAGACAGAGATAGGCAAATCAATTATAATGAAACTTTTGTTTACTGGATTCTTATTGTTGGATTTTAATGTCTGGACATATAACATGCATGTATAAGCTGTTTTGGAATTATTTAAAATCATTTGTGAGACTCATCAAAAAATAAATTAGTCTGACATTTGCACTTTTGGGATCAGATTAAGCCGTCTGCTCTGCCCCCCTTGTGAAGTGCAAAAGAGAAGACTTTGGCTAGAAATGAACAGTTTAGAGAAAGCCAACATGTAAGAGTTGTGGACAGATCCACTTTAAAATTTTAACAAATGTTTTAAGTATTCTTTTATTCAGGCTCTGAAAGGCTTTGAAGAGAAAAAAATAACAAACATTAGAAAAAGCAGCAAGGAACACAGAAGTAATTTCCAACTTTCTGTAAGGCAGTTATTATTGTGGCTCCTAGATATTACGTTATTTAGACCTTCCTTCTCCTCCTGGGTTTGGCATTGGATTTATTTTATTCCATGCATGCAACTAGTGTTGGGATCATCAGAACTCATATTTGCATACTATAAACATTAATTGCACTGTTTTAAAACAAAGATCTTCAATCAGCCAGACCAGGTATAGTTACAGCTGGGAATCCTGAACTGCTTATTTTAGCATATTATTTTTTCTGTTCTAAAGACTGTATTCACTCGTGTGTTCTGGGAGGAAGAGAGTTAAAGGCAGAGATGTAAAAGATACTGGGTCAAATCAGATATCTTTACTAACTCAACATTTGGACAAACACACTTTGCCAGTAGCAAAGATTTGAAGATCTGGCCCGTAACAATTCTTACAATAGTAGACTGTATTTTCTCCTTGGCAGAGCACCAAATCTAATTTACTCTGAGTTTACAGGAGAAAAAAAGATACAAAAGTGTTCTGCCTCCCATTTGTTACAGCAGCATAATCAGCAGTGAACTGTCACTCTGAACAGCAGCAAAAGAACCAAAAGAGGAATGCTCGGCTGTGCCCGTGCTGGTGGGTGACGTCAGGAAATCGCTGCTGGGTGACGTCAGGAAATCAGTCTCCTGAGGACAAACAGCCAGCCAGAAACCACCCTTTGTTCTACTCTTCCCCCCCACCTCCTCCTCTTCTGGCACATTAGCTTTAGCAGACAGATAAAATGTTAACAAAGTACTAGTGTTTACATGTGTTTCCCACGTTGTCTTCAGAACTAAGCAACAATAACCGGGAGCCCCTTTCTGACTTGACTTGTGTGCCGGGGACTGCAGAGCTGTATCAAAAGTGACTTCTTCCAAAAGTGCCTGCAGGTGCCATGCGGTGGTAGAGAGGGTTGTGACAGAGGTCTGTGGAGTGTTGCTGTGTGGAGCAGTGGCTCCTCATGCCTAGGGCTCACAGGCAGAGAAGAAGGGCTCCTTGGTCAGCGCAGAAATGCAAGAAGCCAAAGTCAAAGGCAGTATAATGCCAGTGAAAATCTGTCCAACTAGCCATGGGGAGGCTCAGGAAGCCGCTGCTTTTCCAAGCAGTAATAATTTTTATGTAGCAGCCTATGCACCTAGATATCTCCCAGGAGCAGAGGATCAGTGGCTGAATACTGGCATAAAACTCATGGGACTGGTGTGAGAGTTCGAGCACCATAAATATGCAGATGTCCAATGCTTGAAGAGAGTGATACACCTCGCCTCCATTCCTTTATTTTGAATAACACTGAGTGCTCTTTTTGAAGGCAGACTGGTTTCTGAAAGACTGCCTGCAGGAGCTCAGCCTGGAGGCAGGATGCAGCTGATCAGCTGTCTCCAACAAGGCCATGGCTTGAGGTCCTGCTAAATTTCTGCAGGAGCAGCCTGCTTTGACAGATACCATGGAGGTCCAGCACCATATCCATATTGAAACACTGCCCTTTCACTTTTCTTTCTCTAAAAATAAAGCAAAAACCCTATAGAACTCAGCCATGTTTCTCTAGTTTTATGTCATCATCATCAGTTCCAAAGTCTGGCAGGTCACCTTTTCACTGTCTTGCTTTTTATGATGATTAAGCACATGTATTTTTAAGGTGAGGGGCTCTATTGTTTCCCCTATGACTTCCAGTATTGGCTAGTATAAGTCTTTTTGTATGTCCAGCTACTCATCTCAAAGGACAAATTACCAAGGAGGAAAGAAATGTTGAAGGAATGTACATCCCAAATCAATCTGAGGATATAGTTTAAAAAGACATCAATGAAAAAGAAGCTTCTTCACAGGAGAAACCAATGAGGTGATGAAGGGTCTCATCATCATCTGGGGCTGTTCTCACAGGAGATTTCTTTAATTCTCCTCCACACATCAGTATCTTAAAAAAGAGGAAACACTTCTATCCTGGCCCAGTGTGTTGAAGTTAGGTTACCTCAGCTGTGGTTTGGAGATTTGTGAATTTCTTTGCCATTTGTAAGCTTAGCCCAGGATGAAGACATCTAAAACAGAAGAGATGACCATCTGCTAAACTGTAACAGATTTACAATTCCCTGCTGAAGAGCTCTGTTTTTGGCCTTGTACTATATAATTTCGACTGTGCAGATTTTAAATCTTTATTTGCTAATAAAAAGACAGAAGTTTCTCTGAAGCAACTCCGTGTTCAGAATCTTTATGTCTGGTGGCCTTTGAAGCACCACCATCAGCTGTAAAAGTTCACACTGGTTTGGAGTTCTTGGACTTAAGGTTTTCCACTCTGTTATTGGCTTGGATTATTTGGGATTTTTTTGCTAAAGGTTGTGGGACACTAATTAAGGCCAGTGGTGTTTAATACCTTTATTGATGATTTGGATGAAGGGATTGAGTACATCTTCAATAAGTTCACTGATGACACTAAACTGAGCAGGAGTGTTGATCTCCTGGAGGGTAGAAAGCCTCTGCAGAGGCATCTGGGCAGGCTCAATGGGCTGAGGCCATTTGTGAGAGGTTCAACAAGGCCAAGTGCTGGGTCCTGCTACAGGCTTGGGGCAGAGTGGCTGGAAAGCTGCCTGGTGGAAAAGGACCTGGGGGTACTGGTTGACAGCAGCTGAACATGAGCCAGCGTGTACCAGGTGGCCAAGAAGGCTCATGACATCCTGGGCTGGATCAGCAATGGTGTGGCCAGCAGGACCAGGGCAGTGATTGTGCTTGGCACTGGTGACGGCATGCCTCAAATCCTGTGTTCAGTTCTGGGCTCCTTGATTTACGGAGGAATTGAGGTGTTGGAACAAGCCTAGAGAAGGGTAATGAGACTGGTCTGGAGTACAAGTCCTATAGGGAACAGCTGAGGGAGCTGGAGTGGCTTAGCCCGGAGAAAAGGAGGCTCAGGAGACTCGGGATGACCTTATTGCTCTCTGCAACTGCCTGAAAGGAGAGTGTAGTGAGATCGATCTCTTCTCCCAGGCAGCCAGGGACTGGGCAAGAGGAAATGGCCTCAAGCTCTGCCAGCAGAGGTTCAGTTTGGATACCAGGAAGAGTTTTTTCACTGAAAGGATGGTTAAGCATTGGAGTGAGCTGTCAGGGAGTTTGTGGAGTCACCATCCCTGAAAGTGTTCAAGAAACGACTGGACGTGGCTCTCAGTGTTAAGGTTTAGTTGGCAGAGTGGAGTTCTCTCAAAGGCTGGATCTTGCAGGTCTTTTCCAACCATAATGATTCTAAATGCAGGGTTTTTTTAGCTCTCGGAGGAAACAAAATTTCTGTCTTATAAACTACCTTGATAAAGAATTCTGAGCACCTAAATTGTCACATTTTGTTCCTTAGTAATTCTCGTTATCAGGTGTGGACTGAATAGTTCCCACAGTTGCATTTTACTCACATAAGGTTCTCATTTGATACCAGTCATATATTTATATTAATGCAATCTTGCTATGTGACTTTGTGTATCTTTGCATTTTTAAAATCTTCAGATGAAATAGAAAAAAAATGACATTCACTCACTTTATTAGCACAGCAATCAGATATTCAGGGATTCACAATAACAGGAGAAGCTTGAAAAGTAATTAAGAGATTCTCAACACAGCAGGAGTTTTTGTTAAAGGAGAAAACTAATTCAGACTGTAGTTTGCAGATATAAGAAAAGCTGGGGCTGGAGTCCAAGAGACTCCTAATCTTCAAGAAAAATAGCTGCTCTGAAAGCCATGGGGAGGGAGAGGTCATTCACATACTTTCACTTTCCTTTAAAAGAAAGCAAACTATTAGGAGCTTATCTAACAATTAAAACATCTGCTTCACAAAGGAAAAGCACATGTCAGCTTGCATTGCCTTGATTGAAAGGATGCATTTTATTATATAAGAACTTGGAAATAAAAAAAGTATTACATGAATTTGCATTTGTAAGGAACAAAGTTGATTTCCAGAGATTAATAACAGACTGTACATATGCCTTTGAGAAAGCGCCCAACCACATGAATGGCTGTTTCCAAATGCACATTTATTTAGATGTAACCAGATCCCGTAAGTAATGCATGTGTAAGTCAAACCGGAGATTTTGGTGTTCAGCTTCGATATTATCACAACGTACTGACATTTTCAAAATTGTGAATCTTCTAAACTTCATTTTTCCCTGATGTAGACATAGAGGGTAATGAATGGCAACAAGTAACTCATTTGTAAATCTTTGCTATCCTGCTATTTCATGCCTCCCTTGTTACTGCTTTCTCTATCTCATCTGCCCTTTTCTGTGGCTAGCTGACACCTCTCCTACTGCTTTGGTTCTGCAGTACAGACACAGGTTTCTTTAATGCTTTTCAGCAACTGTGTTTGACTTTAAGCTTTTATTTTCTTAAAAAGTAGGAATTAGGAAAAACTGCTTTAATAGAAAAAAGTATTGGTGCTGCCTCTTGTGCTAAATGATGTACTGATACAATTCATGACGTGGTTTCATTTCTTTAAATGTAATAATTACCTTTTAAAATGTGCATATGGCTTAATCTTTTTCTGGTGTATGATAATGGAGGAGTTTTATATGACTC
This sequence comes from Petroica traversi, assembly GCA_025920805.1. Taxonomy (NCBI): domain Eukaryota; kingdom Metazoa; phylum Chordata; class Aves; order Passeriformes; family Petroicidae; genus Petroica; species Petroica traversi. The sequence goes on from JAHLSL010000044.1 coordinate 7,809,978, forward strand.
ACAAGTGATGACAAGGATGTACACTGTAGATTATTGCTCCATCACCATGCATTTGAAGAGAGTTCCCTTAAGACAGTAAAATAATAATAGGACTGATTGCCTTGTCCTAAACCCCCATGGAAAGCACCACTCTGGATTATTGTAGGAAATAATACAGAGGTTTTTCTTCAGTGGATTTCTCTTAGGTGGTAAGGACATTCACCTGACCTGTGGAAGGCACTGTGCTCAGCAGTTTATCTAGGTCTCCTAATTCACACCAGAATCCACTCGCCCAAAAGCTGTGCCTTGGCTCTTACCTTCTCATGCTCTCTAGAGCTGGAGTGGAGGAGAAACATATGGAAAGAAGCAGAAAATTAAAATACATGATGGGAGGTCAGTGGGAAATCAAATTTTTGCTTTTATCCCCTCCCATCTCTCTCTCTGCTTTCAGTGAAAGCTGCTCTTCAGGCACATGGCATTTTCTACAGGAATGGAGTCTGAGCCAACTCCGCTGGAGTTTTATGGACTGAAATATCTAAATTTGAGAGAGTTTCTTGCACTGACCAAGTGCCATGTCATTTTTAACCTGCAATAGCCAAGAAATCTCTATTGAGCAAGTAAATTTTAAAATGCTAATAGAACCTGAAGAACAGGCAATGATTTTATCAGAAGCTTTTATTTTACAGGCAGAACAAATCAGACAGTGGCTATGGCCAAGCATCTTTCAGGAGACTCTTGCTGCAGGTGTTGACCCACAGCAGGAATCAGTCATGAGGACTGGGACAGAAAAGACAGACAAACATGATTCAGCACATCAGCACTGCATTTGCATGTGTAATCCTCTTAATATCCATTTCAGTTAGCACTATAAACCTGTACCAAACCCATATTTATCTCAACTGTCTCAGCCTTCTAGTCACCTTAGTCTAGTGAGACCTGTTTGAGTTGTAAATCAGAAAATAAATAGTGTTGCCACCTAAATTTTACAGGGCACTCGGTTTATCCAGATTTATCATATTAAAGTTTTTCTAGCAGAATAGCAGAACTACAAATTGATGGAAAATGCACAGTGAGGACACGCAGTAGTGTAACCATCCTTTGTCCCACAGGCAATGATAAAATGATGTGTGCACTTTTAGGAGGTGCTGAAAGGAGCTCGAACTCTCATTACTTCTTCTTTTCCTCTCCTGCCTACAGGAATTCCTGCCATGCTGTTCTCTTGCTGAATTGAGTTCCCTGCAGCCCCAAAAGAAGATTTCTGCTGGCAGCACTGCAGAGACAAGCTGGCAGTCTGTATATTAATGTTTTAGTGATGTGGAGTGCTCTCCTGAAATCATAATATCCAGATGTTCTGAGATCATGGGGAGAATCTCAGGTTTATATAAACCATGAAGAAAATTTTGCAAAAGTGAATCCTGTAGTTTCAAAATCCTTAATAAAAGGACTCGCTTCTCAGTGTCAGGCTTTTCAAGACATAGTAGTGATTTTTGCCTCACCCTTTTTGAATACTTATGTAGGAAGTTGTGTCACTACTGCTGATGCCTTAGGCCTGTTTAGGAGGATTTGTGTTAAAGGTTAAATCAAAGTTTGAGATTAAATCAAAGTTTGTAGGCAGAAATCCATTTCTTCTTTTGTGGTGTATTTCCCTTAGTTCTGGTTCTCATCTGTTCAAGATAACCCCTAATTGCTGAGGCAATTTAAGGTGAATTCTTACTAAAGGCTGTTTTACATGACTGAGAGAAATGCTGGAAAGACAATGCCAGGTTTCATTGTCATGATGCTGTCTCAGGTTTTGCAAAAATTTTTATTTGCTGGAGTTCAGTCAGTATCTATGACTTTGATTTGAGGAGGCTGCTATTCCAACACAATAATTCACAAAAAAAAAAAAAAAGAAAAAAGAAAAAAAAGAAAAAGAAAATTTGGAACTCATTCCAGCCAGGAGTTCAGAGTGTCTTTTGAGTTCTCAGGGTTCACTGTAGGTTTTCACATGGTTGTTTCAGAGGTTTTCACCTTCCATACCTTCAGATGTCTACTATTTCTTCCAAAAAGAGCTAGAAGTTTTGTAATAATGAGTTCTTCCATGCACTTGAAAACTGCATACCAAGCTGACAGACTGTGGTATCTTTATTCTGATCATTTAAAAAATGCACATATTTCTTACTTGAAAAAGGTAGAGTCACACAAAGGATTGCTTTCAGTTGAGTGGTTTTTATTTCCTACATATAAATTTATGACATAGCTCAGAGATTAAATAAGTCAATAGCTGCTAACATAGTTGCACACTATGGAAAGAGACCTGGCGAGAGAATAGTCCTATGCTGCTATGACACCTGGAATGAAACTACCTTGTCCAGAAATGACTCACACACGTAGGGAAGACGAGTCTTGGAGAAAAGGTGTCTGTACACCTGTATGCTACAAGTGATGGTTTGTGGAAACAGTGCAGTGGTCTTTAAAATATCCTGCTAATTTGTTGTGCTGTCTGGCACTAGAAGAACACTTGGTGCATAGGGAAATTATACTGGAACTGAGACTGGCAAATCTTCCTATTCTCTGCTGTTTCCTTTTTTTTTTTTTTTTTTTTTTTTTTTACCCTGTAACTGATTTATACACAATTGCTTTCAACTGCTGTCCTATCCCTCAGCCTCCAGGGCCACATTTGTGATTGTGATTTGTGTATGAGGAGTGGGGGATCAGGAATTGCACTGTAGGCTTCCTGCAGCTGATAAGGGCAACAAGCACTTCATACAAACTTCTTTTGATGACATCTGAGTGGTAGCTCACTTAGGCAAAGTGCATATAAGCTAGATTTAGATTGGATAGTAGGAAGAAATTCTGTACTGTGAGGGTGGTGAGGGACGGGAGCAGGTTGCCCAGAGAAGCTGTGGGTGTGTCATGCGGAAGTGCTCAAAGCCCCCATGTTAGACGGGGCTTTGAGCAACCTGGTCTAGGGAAAGGTGTCCTTAATTATTTTTCTTTTTAAAAAGGGTAATGTGCTGAAATTCATTAAGAGTAAGATTTTCCCCTATTGCTTCAACACCTTAATGTTGTACATTATCATATGCATAACAGCATGGTACATATTAAACAAAGAAGTTCATACTGAGTCAAATGATTTACATAATTATTAGCAGATCTCTTTGCTAGTTGTGCAACCTTTAAAAAAAACCAAAAACACAAACAAAAAAGCTGAAGAGTGTAATCTCCTTTTTAAATGCTGCAGAGGCCATTTTATATTTCTGAGACTTGGGAAGTCCCACTGTCTCTTTATAAGATATATCGAGGCATAATCTAAAACTGGAGCTAATTAGTGCAATGTTTATTATTCTGATGTTAATATTATTTTTCCACTCATAGCTCTTGTTCGGCTATGTCTATTAAGGTGTTATGTGTCACTGGAAGAGATTTTTATTCTGGAAAATAAACATCAGCTTAGTCCTAATCCACCACATTCCTATGTATCCTTTTGCTTTCTGTGTGGGTGAAGCATCCTTGGTTTAAATAGAAATAGGTTTAATCAACTGTTTCAGTGTTTACAGTGTACAATAAAGGTATAATACATTAATACTGTTTTTGCTAAAATATACCTCTAATATTGTTCCTTTTCCCCAGCTGTCAACCACATACTTGATTTTCTTATCACTTTACCTCAAATTATTTCAGCATAGCTGTCCCAAATATTTTACAGTTCATATGTAAATAAAAACATGCTTTAAGAAATCTTCTTAAATTGTTGAGCAAACACATCACTAAATTGAGAAAAATAAATAAAAAAAACCCCAGTCAAACACACTTATACAAAACCCAGCCAATGAACTTTATCTCCAGCATAGATATAAGGCTCCAGAGTGAGTTGAGGAGATGGATAACGAAGGACTGAAGGGCCTCTGTCCCTGTCTTTGTGCTTTTGACGATAGATTTACCATAGTGCACACAAGTATGTATCAGTAGGCACTGAAGAAGTTTGTAGACACTGATTTCTTGCTAACTCCAGAAGCCAGGCAGTGAGCTATGGGTAACTAGAAGCTCTCTTGCCCCATTCCCTCCCATCTTGGTTAAAAATAACTTTTATTTACAAGGTTATATTAGCTCTTGGTCAGTCCATGATCTGATTCACCATGGAGCCAGAAAAACCTTTGCATAACCCAATTGAGACATTCTTAAAGGGACAAGAAGCAAGGATTACTTAAGTTGACATTGCTGCCAAAAGAAATGAGCTGCAGTTACAAAATAGCATCCACACTATGGTCAGCCGTACCATGGGCTTGCTCCAAACTGGGATAAGGATTACCCTCTTCACTTTTGTGGAGCAGGAGTAGCAAGAGGCTACTTTCACAGCTCTCTGCTGTAGCTGCAGGTTTTTCCCCGGATAAAAGTACCTGGAAGGAGGGGAGGTTGTAGATAAGCCTTCCAATCCTTAGCATCTCTGGAGTGACTGGGAGCTGCCGCTGTGCTTGTCACATCCATGCTCGTCCCAGGGGCTGTTGACAGGATCCTGAGAGCACTTTGCTCAGAGGCTATTGACATTCATGGTGAGCTTCACGTTTCCCAAAGTTAATGATCTGGATTGTCTGCAGATGCAGGAGACATCACTGCTCAGACCTGTGGTGCTGATGAGCTAGCCACAAAAAAATAATATTTTACCTAGAGTGACTAAATACATATAAGGTTTGTGAAAATTGACCTTTCTTGTTGGATGAGTTTCAGGAAACAGTTTTTCACTTAATGACTGGCTTGAATCCAGGCCAAATTGGTAAGTCTGTAAGTCTGGACTAAGCAAGTAATTTCGAACAAATTATTTATTCAGTGAAGATAGCTGCTTTTCCTCACTAGTACATAGTTCATGGACAGACTGTGAAACTCTTTAACTTACTTGTAATTCAAAGTTATTCATACATTTCTGCACATAATAATTCTTGGTCTAAAACTATTTATGAAAAGATTATCAGTGCCTGCCATGAAGAGGCATGAAGGAATGGAAATTATGTCTGGTTCAGAATCAGCTTGAAAATGTAGATGGATATGCTCTAACGTGAAGAAACTCTTCACTTTCAGTGAATGTGGCTGGTTTTCCTCAAATCATTTATTTGACAGACCAGTTTTTCTGGCATTTGACCAGCTCCATAATTCATAGAGAATTTCCCTCCCCCCTGCCCATCATTTTCCCATCTTTGCTGAAAGCCTTGCAGCCAGACAGCTGTTCTGAATGAAGTGTATATATGGCCTCATATTGGTTCCTAGTAAATAGGTACACTGGTGTGAAACCACACGTACTATCTTGGGGCCATCTTTGCAGAGGACAAAAGGACATGGACACTTGCCTGCCCACTTTGTAACAGAATTGGCCCCTCTGGTATGAGCTGCAGTTAATAAACATTAGCATAGCAGCATGAACTTTCTGGTGTGAAGAGCAACACCTGTACCTGCTGTGCTGTCAGAACAAAGCTGGCATGCAGCACCTCTTAGTGTCCCTTAACTGCTCACAAAGAGAAAGGTGAGGAGGGGGACCTGCTTTTTCCATTCCTGATTCTCTCCTGTGTCTGGGCAGAGCTCATTTGGGCATGCTCACCGAATCCTTCAAATCTTCTGCAGAAAAGCTGGCACTGCCTGGGGTTTCTGCCTGGTGTCCCAGACCAGGACATTTATTTAAACCTTCAACTCTCTTTCCTCCAGTGGTAACATAATTCCTTTGGTTAACCCTTTGGTTAACCTCAAACCAAAGAGATGGTTCAACTCCATCATCCTTCCTCCCTTCACTCTCCACTATTCTCCTCCTGCAGCCCTCACCTTGTTCTTTTACCTGCTTCACTTACTTCTTTTTTGGTTTTTGTGATTCATAGCTTTTCTCTTTAGCCTTTGCTATTTCAGGGAGGAGGATGTCTTTCCTGGCCCCGGTTAGTGCTCTTTCAAGGCTTATTCTTTATAATATGCATTATTTTTTTCTTTATTTTATATTACAATGGAGCCTCCAGCTGGTATTAATAATCACTGAAAGGAGAGTTCCTAACCGAGGAATTTAGAATGTAGATCAATTAATTTCACAGGTTAAAGAGACACATCCATTTACAAACATACAGGGTTCAAAAATAGTAATTAAAATTATAAAAAACCTGATTTGGTTGTATCAGGATTATAAGTATTAATATAAATACTAATTTAAATTATAGACCATTTTATAGATTATTGTTTGCTTGGAGGTTATTTTTATTCTGGCCTTGCAAGATTTTTAACCTAACTTCAAGTGTTATAGGGTGGTAATAAAGGCAACTATCCTGGATCTTATCTTTATGTTAAAATACCTTATTCTTTTTCACTCAGCTCTGCTTTTTTGTTCTGCAAAATAGAGTAAGTATTTTCATTCAGTTCTGCAGGTGGTGAAAGACATAAAACATTAGAATGGGTCCTTTAAAACAGCTGTAAATGAAAATGATGCTTGTAAACTGAAATACTGCAGCTTTGTTCACCCTGAATTTTAAAATAGTTTCATGAGGTAATTGAGCCTTAAAGGATCTGGATTTTTTTTAACTCTATTATGTTATTATGCAGTTGCCACAGGGGGAGCATATGTTTGCTGCCAAAAATCTAAAACTGGAATCTTGGATGTTAAACAGATAAGATTAAGTCATAGACTTCAGCTGTACTAGAAGCAAGCACAACATTCATCTGAAGCATGTGACACCTGTGTCCTGGAAAACTGATTCTAGACAGACATTCTTGCCTGCTTACATAGACTGAAATAGACCATTCTCATTCATTCAGTCTACTGGGTTTTAAGCACCACTGTAGAACTATTTGCTTGAATGTTTTTCCCATTTTCCTGAAGTGTGGCATTGCTCCTTTAAGGAGACTTGCAAATGAAGCCTTTCACCTCAAATAGTTATCCTATTAAGGATTTCTGCTGTTTTTATTGGACACTGAAAGCACACCGTGACATTTGGGTTTTAAGACTTACTTTTTCTTAATTGTATTAATGGATTTGAGTCTATGTTGGGTTACAGGTATCAGTTTGGGCACATTCTGTGTTAAATTTTATTGTGCCCTAAAACGTGACAGGCATTGCCCTGAACACAAGAAAGATATAATCACTTCCCTAAAGAATTTACTATCTGATTTTAGATTAAAAAAAGAGTAATAAACAGTAGGAGGAGATGGAGTGAGGAACTACCTCACACATTACAGCAGTAAGATCAAGCTGTTAAGCTGTTGGGGCTTGTAAACACCTTGATTGCTAAACAAAATGGTTTATTTAAAATAATTATGATCAGTGAGCCACTAATTGTAGGCACCAACAAAATGAACTGAAAAGGAGGGATTTGAATGAAAAGTTCAAATTCAGTGAACTAGAATCAGTGCTGCATGAGACAGGAAATCTTGCTGGAGAGGTAGGTAAGTGGGACATCAAGACTGATGTCACTGGTAAGTGGAGAGAGCAAACCTCTATACACAGAAAGCATGCAGTTATGCAGGGCACTAAAGGTGAGAGCAGACAGTTTAAATCTAATGTGGTGGATAAAGGAGAGCTAGGGTGCTGATTTAAAATGGATTTAAACATCTTAAGTGTTCCAGCTGACTTAGCAAGGTCAGCACCAGTGTGTCAGGCAAAGCGTGGACCTGTCGCCAGGTGGAGCAGACTGACAGGAGAGAAGGCACGTAGCTTTCAGGGACCGACCCTGGCATGAGTGCTTATCCACTGGAACAGAATAAAAGTCTGGAAGATTAGTCCATAAGCATGGCAGAAGGTTTTTTACCTAGACCCTAGTCACCTCTCCCCCATCACTACAGTAACCCACCTCTCTTCCTATCATGGCTGCACATTAATAGCTCTCCTGAGTCTCCTTCCTACAGTGTCTACCCTGAAATATGTATTGGAATGGTGTCCAAGTGCTGTCTTCTAGGTTAAAGATGGTTTGGTGGCACTAGTGCACTTCGTACCAGGTAAATGTACATTGCGGCAAGTGTCATGTTTGCTCAGCAGTGAGGTCAAAGACTGTCCAGAAAGGTTGCTTTAACTGATCTTCACATAAAGATAAGGCCCAGTGACAGAACAGCACTGGCACATCTTTGATGTTGCTGTCTACAGTCTGTATAACACTAATATGAAAAAATCAAGCAGCTCTAAAATGCAAACATGCAGTCGCCCCATCTAAATAAAACACACTTCAAACCACTTGTTAAGGAAGAAATTTGGATGTCCCAGATTACTTAGTTTTTGTGCTATTGCAAATCCCCAATAGTCTATACCTCTCTCTTTGATGGTCTCAAATGCTTAACATCTAGACTTTATTATGTTACTGAATCTTGTATGTTGTCAGGCAGCACCACATTGATTAAATTGCACTCAGGAGAGAGCTAACCACAAAGCCATAAGCATTCTTGACAGGTCATTCTTGCTTGAGCCTGGTTTCTTCTGTACAAAGATTAAAAATCTTGTCACTGATGGTGAAGAATGAAGTACATGCAAAACAACGGAGCATCAATAACTCATAAAAAGCACTTAACAGAAGTGGCAGAATTTGAATGAGATGCTGTATACATTAAACAAAATAACACTAGTAAAAATGTTGAAGATTGAGAATGCTGTAAAATAATTTCACCAAATATTGAATGCAAGTACTAATTGACAGTGATTGTTCATTTCAGTGATGCATGAGTGCAAGAATTTTATTTTTATTCAGCGCTGTACCGAACCCAGCCAAATAAATCCTCTGCATTTTGCATCACTTCTTTCATGAATATTACCTATTAACAATATTTGAAATTAATGGGTTCTCATTCTCTCTTCTGCTGGGTCTGATTTTGCTCCACTCGTTTAGAATAAAGCAACCCTAAAACAGAGAATCTACCTAGTAGATTCTTGACTTCCGTGGTGGCACCTACTTTATGTCTTTCTCTTTCTTGTGTAGGAGTCTTGGCTTTGGAAAAAAAGACTATGACTTTGCACTTGCAAGAAATAAACCCTATGCACTTGCATTAGGGTTTATTTCTACCTTCTGGCCTGCTAGAGGAAGCTGGTGTAAACTAGAGCTACATTCCCAAGCTATGAGGAAGCCAATTGGCAGAGTTATGACTTGTTCAGGGGCCCATTCTGGAAGCCAGCTGTCTGAAGACAGTAGAAGCAGCCCAATACTTTTTACCTACCGTGTGTCTCTGCAGGTTCCCATCAGGTGAAGAGAAACCTTGAATAGGGGAGCCATATGAGATCTGCATTTTTCCTCCTTCTGGTGCTTTTGATTCTGAACTCTCAGAAGTGGTCGGCAGTTCTGATGGTTGAAAGGCAGCCTGTGCTGGGGATCTCCTTTGGGAAATAAATGGCAGTGGTTTAATTAGACTTAACAGTATTATTCTATTCTTAACAGTATTATTCTATAACAGACGTGAAGAGGGAAAAGAATCCAGGATTTTATTGATGGCTCTTGAAGTTTATGTTTTTAAGATGTAGTCTTCAGCAGCTCGATTTGAATCAGGTGCCAAGACTGAAAAGGAAGCTGACAAACACTAGTGGTTTGAAATGGTCACTTTTGGGGAAAACTTTCAGTCCAGATATACCTTTGTTTTTATGAAATCCTAACACAACTATGAAGCTGACTCAACTTATGTCTTTAGGTTTTCATTCACTACAGAGACCTGTACACTTCCACAGGGAAAAAAGGTGGAGCCACAAAATTGAAATATTGGCCTACAGCTTCTTGATAATCTTTATCTGAGAAGCAGGGCTGTCTCTCAAGGTATGTGGAAGAATTCTTACGAATACAAAGAAAAAGTGTTCCTGCCATAACTGAATAATCTAAATTACTAGTATGGCTCCCTGTGGATTTCCTATCTAAATGCCAACTCAACCTGTTCATGATTACCCTGTGAGACCCAAAGAGTTCACAACCTGCAGTGGGAAGGCTGCAGAACACAGTAAAAAGGCACCTAGAAAAGCTGAGGCTGCTTCACCACATTATTATTATTTAATACATTATTAAATTGCAGAAGTCTGAGAGCAAATGTACATAAGGTACAAAAGGTGTCCTTTTTCAATTGTCAAAGGATTCAAGTAACTTTAAAAAAAATGGGTAGAACAAAGTGTGCTATAGATGATTTACCACTAACATTTAGATGGTCTTGCTGTACTTGAGACAAGTCACCCCTCAGGCAAATTTGTGTAATCTGCACAACACGCAATTTCCATAGGCATGAACACTTGCGGGGCAGGATTAAGGTGAAGAAGATTTACACTGCTGGAGAGCAGACAGACTGCTCCTTCTGGGGTCGGATTCTGGAGCTGTTTGGTGTATTCAGTATTTTTGGAGGATGGAGAAGCAGTTTTAAACTGTGTTTAGCCTAAAGTTTGGAGTAACAGGAGTTGTAAGTAGTCCCAGATGGTTTCAGCACTTTGTTGCTGCAGGCAGGGTGGTGATTTCAGGGAATGCTCGTGGGCTGATGCAGGAACACAGGGTATGAAGGCATGAAGTGTTCCAGTGCCTTTAAGTTTGCAAGCCAGGGAAGGAAGAATTGCCGCAGGGCCTTCAGAGGCATTTGCAATACCTCCCTTGCAGGATGTCTGATTTTTGTCTCGTCCTTGGCAGAAGAGCACAAAGACCCACACTATCATCTGATCTGCTGTGGGGTTGCTATTCCACTGCTGCTAATTCTCCCTAATCTGCACTTCTGGGTTTTACAGCTGCAGCAACCATCCTCTGGGGAGCACAGGCAGCAGGGCTGTAACCCAAAGCTGCAGCTGCTGCTGCAGAAGAGGCTGAGCAGTGAAGAACACGCGCAGACAAGGAGCTGCCATTGCCTTCTCTTTCTCCCTGATCCCTGCTTCCAGCCCAGCAGGCAGGGCAATGCTGCCTACCCCAGTGCAAAGGGAACAACCCATGTGCTAAATGTGGCCCAGCTGGACCAGACCCGGCTTGCTCAGCATAAGCAGTGCTGGTTTGAAGTTCTAATTAAAACAAAGTGAGGATAATAACCTTCTGACACCATAGAGGGGAATCAGAACTTCAAACGAGCCATTTCAGTAAGAAGTAAAATTTGGTTTTTGTTTTTGTCCAAGCTTTTTGAAGGTGTTTGTAAGATCAAGATAGTTATTATGACCTAGTATTATGCCTTAAAATACCCATCCAAAAAATCCTTGGTGAATTTTAAGGTCAGGAAAGACTTTTTTGACTATGAAGGAGTAGATCAGCTCCAATTCTTATTTCAGAGAAATGCCTTGAAGCCAGAAAAGTAGTTTTCTGCCCCTTAGAGGAAAAGGGGTTATGTTTGTTATATTGTCTAGGGATGGCTGTTTGGGACAGACATATCTGACCCAGAGGTGGGTGGGAAAGGAAGACTTGCAAACACAACTGAGTCATGTGTGTTGGGTGTTTGCACTGTGCTTAATTAACAAAGAAACCAAATACCTGTAGCTCTTTCAGGTCCCCTCTGACTGGTGTGCTTGTGCATGTGGTGTTTTAGCAAGTGATAGGATGCAGTAGGATTGGCTGCAGAGGTTTGGGCAGGTGCTAGAAAGGAGTGGGCCAACATTGTAGTCTGGTTCATGGCCGTGTTGATATGCAAATAAAGCACAGCAAGTAATGAAATATATGTATTTCACACTGAGCCAGGTAAATCCAGTTTAAAAAGGAGTCTGGTGGCATATTAGATTGCTTATAGGAAAAAAGTACTTACTTTGTAGTCTCACTTTCACACCAGTAATTAGCATTAAATTCCTGTTTTGAAAAACGGTTGGGTTCTGCTGAGGTTTTTTTGGAAACAAAATGAAAAGTTTCTGTGCTCCTGAGTGCTGACTTATTTATTCTGTTCTTTGCATAGGATAAGTGGTAAAGACTTTCTGCTTCATGCTGAATTTGGCTCGGGTTTAAATGTGCTTTGCATATTTTCTTATCCTGTAACTGTAATTGCTTTCAGTGAGCCTTGATTAGTGTCATCTACTCTCATGCCCTGGTGCATCTGACCAGTTACAACTGCACAGTAAAATAGCACTTTGGGTGATTTTTATCTGTGCCTACAATTTTTATGTTGCAGTTGAGTAACACCCTGATTTGTACCTCTGATATTTTAATGCTTACTTCCTTAAAATGGATTTTGAAAAGATCCACTGAATTCCTGTTCCTTAGTATGCTACCTGGAATGGTTAAGCAAGTAGAGCACACTTACAGACCTTTTTTTTCCCTGCTTATGCCAAATCCACTTATTTTTTCTTGGCCAGCTGAGACATAATTATCCAGAATTGTAACTATCAGACTTAGGTGAAGCTTTTATGTGGAGATCAAATGCCTTCTATTTCACAGGAAAGCTTACACTACAGAACAGAAGAGCTCACTGGGAAGCTTTGAATTATGTCTCTGCTTCCTCACAGGTGGGGCAATGCTCTCCCAGTTGCAGAAGACCCACCTTTATTATTTTTCAAAAAATTTTGTTCAACCAACCACTCACTGATGCCCACACCTCAATCACAGCTTTTAACTGTCTTGTTTCCTCCTGTGCCTTTTTCTGGATCTGTTTTGCTTTCCTCTTTCATGGTTCAGTATCTTCCCTCTCCCTCCACTGTCTCCACTAGGACAACTTTGGATCCTGCACATAATCCACCACCATGATTTTTTCCTCCTCCTTCTCCCCTCCACAGAGCTATGTCCTTGCCACTGCCACTATTCCTAACCCAGCACTCACTACCTGTTCTCCCTCTCATGGCCCCTGTAATGCCTAAAGTTTCAAAAATGTTTGTAGCCTTCCAGCCATTCTTCACATCTTCCACACTTGAGTCCTCTGGTCTCTTTCTGTATGTCATAGACACCCGCACAACCACACCTACACCTACATATATATATATAAACACTTGCAACATGGTTGTTGGCCCCTTAAGGGTTCCTCACTACCTTTGCCCTATTTAGCTTTATTCCCAAGGGAGATAAAATGAACCAAGACATATAATGGGGTAGGTCATGTAGTTAAATCAAATCTGGAGTTGCAGGTACAAATATGGGAGGATCTAGGTAGGAGGCCTGTTAATTAGCAATTTTTGTGTGGAGGTTCAAAGGAGCAGAATGGCTCTGTGGACTTTTATACTCAAATGAATTCTTCTCTACTGCAGGGTTTACTACTCATGATTTAAGACTGGAGTGTGAAGGCCAGTCCTATTAGTAGAAGCTCAACCAGAGAATAATACAAAATCTGCACTCACTGTTGCTTGGCTTCACTTGGAACACCCTAAATCATGTCTCTTCCTTGATATTCCTTCTTGTTTTGCACTTTCATTTGTTTTGTTCCTCAAACTTAAAAGAACTCTTCATTGTAAAGTGTTAGCAACCACTTCTCTATTGCTAAATGAGTTACATTATTTAATTAGCAATTGTCTCGTAAATAATTGAATTGAGTCATACATAGATTTCGGTCTAAGGTGCTATTCAACTTGGTGTTAATTAAGGTGACTAATAAAAGAGATAACAGAACATGAACAATGAAGTCAGTCTCTCTACCACATCATCCGCAACACTTACATGGCCTTGGTTACCTGGAGATGTAACATGCAAAGCTCTTTTTCTCAGCCAAGGGAATCTGTGGTTATGTTTTCCCTGGATCCATATTTTAAACTATCCAGGACACACTGACCCACAGTTATATTGTACAACTGAGAGCCATTAGATTAACTTAGCTTTCCTTTTATCAGAGAGAAACTAGAATATAATTGTGCAGGTTTTTTAAATGAACTTTTAAGCACTATTTCAATCCAGCTTGTACAAGCAAGAGGTTTATTTTTTAATTTATTTTTTTTTTAGTGTGAGAAAGAACTGTTAGTTTTTGAAAGCTTTTTATGGATTTCACATCAACTTCTAAAATTCTGCTTTTTTTAAAGGAACTGCCAAATGCTGGAAAGCTTGCTTGTTCTTGCTTTCTAGTTATCCTGGCATAATACCAGATGTAAGTCGCAAAATGCTGATTAAATCTCAAAGAGAACGGAGATCCAGAATTAGTTGCTTGCAGGATGTCATACCTTATAAACACCAGGGGAGAAATAAATTAACACATCTCAAGATGGATTATGGTAAAGGTCTAGAATACATAAGTAATTGTTTAATGATGTAACATCTACACTTCCTGTATTAAACTATATTAGCTGAATCATTAATAGAATAATTAGCCAAACCCGTACAGATAATAAGAAGTTGTTGCCCTGATGAGGTAGGAATAGATATAGAGCTATAGATCAGGCAACAGAACAAAATTTAAAGATCACTTTTCTTCACTGTGGTAAAACTTGGAAGCTCTGCAAAGAGGCACTGAGCCTCCTTTCAAGGGTGGTCTCCATAGCAGCACTCAAGGCTTCGGAGAAAGCTTCATCAAGAGTTTATCTTGTCAGTTTTTACTACTCTATCATAAGCTGGCTCTACCCACATCTAAAAAGTCATATCTGAAACCAGGCCTTGCTCTCTGCTTGAATGGCACCTTGGCATGTCTCTACTGGACCCTTGGGTAGAAAATACTGCTGTGGCCATGGCATCTCTGCTTCCTAAGGTAGGGCCATAGCACAGGTTGGCAGGTTGACAGATCTGAATTCTTCTGAGCTGCAGGTCATGCTAAGAACACTGTGTCAGAAACAGTTAATTTTGTATTTATTCCTGACAAGACTAATGCTTTGATGACTGAAAAACAACAAAATCCACCCCCCAAAACAAACCAACTACCTCCCCCTACCAAACCTCTTCTCATTGATAGAGGTCATGGTGTGTGGAGGAAGGCTTTGTCACTGTCAGTGCTCCTCATGGAGTTGCTCATAGCTCCTGATGCTGACTGATGTCTGATCTTCTAGCTGTATTTGGGGAAACCAAGAGAGCTTCACTGCCTGGGCAATAAAATAGAAGACTCCATGAACACAAAGAAAGACATTAGAAGCCCCTCAGTTGATGGTTCCCAGTATTATTAATTCCTCTCCCCCAACAATATTTCATTTTAAACAGCTCTTATTCCTGCCCAAGGGAGCAATAGGTCATTGTATCTTGCTAAGTTGGCCTTCAGACTGGTTAAAGTGCTGAGCCACTTAACTGGAACTCACTCGCCTCTTCAGACAAAACCACAAAAGCAAATTTAGACACCAAAGCACCTACACTGTTTATAGCTGCCACCCTTGCTGAGCAGGTTTTCAGTGTTTTAGATCTGGTATGAGTCCGTACCTGGCTTTAGAAATGATCCTGGACAGGCCTGGGAAGGCCTTTTCCAGATATTTCTGGAATGACTATAACTAATAACTTTATTGGTCATCTCCAAAGCCTCTGAACTCTTCTGACCCCTGCCTGAACAAATGCAACCATCAGGTTCTTCTCGGAATACTTGTTAGAGCTCCTTCTTGTCCTTGAGGGCCTCCATTCTTCCAGGCCACAAAGTCCTGGTGATTTCTTCACAATCTGACAAATCTGAAGAGGTTGTGGAGTTGGAGAGGTTTAGGTTGGCATTATGGACAGTGCTTAAGGCAGATAGCCTGGTTACTTTTCACAGTGTGGAGGACAGAGGAATTGTGATTTAAATTAGCAGGCAGAGCACACTGGCCACTAGCAGAGGCCTTAGTCAGGCTGAGAGCTCTCTGCTTGCTTTTCTCTGTGGTGCCAACCAGGTGCAGCAGCAGGGAAAGGGGGAAAGAGGAGCTGTCACAAAGCTCTGGCTCCTGCAGCAGGCTGTGCTTGCCTGGCATCACTCCTGACTCTGAGTCAGCTGATAGCTGGGTAAAATTAGGTCACCTGCCAACATGTTCTTGGCTTTTAGCATAATATTTGAGATTAGGTAAATAGATTGGTGAGAGGAAGCTGTCTCTGAGAATGGAGTGCTTGATGGAAGAATGTGTGGGTGCCTTAATTTGGTTTTATATGAGTCCTAATGGTCCTGAGGAAGTCCTGGCTATGATCACAGCTGCAGATTCAGTCCTTCTGCTGTGGGAGAGGCCCCCATGGGACTGTTGTGGAATGGACACTGGTACCTTGGGAAAACAGGGGTAGATATGCTGCCTTCAGGGGAGAGACTGGTGAGGCTGGGTGTTTTAGTGAGCTGTCAGCCTGGCCGCATGATGGGATGCTCTGTGAGGAGTGAATTTTCCTGCTCCCATGGCTCCCTATGTCCTCCCCAAGAGCCAGAGAAGCATGTTGGTTGGTTCCCCCACTCCCAAACCCTGAGCTGATGGTACAGATATTCTGACAAAAGTGAATGCTTTTTTCAAATAGGCACTAGCTGCTGTGTAAGGACCACAGACAAGAGGTTTCAAGTAAGAAGTAGGATTTTAATTAAGAGCAAATGCAGAAGACAACAATATGTGTGGTATGTTCAGCACAGCTTTGAGGCTTTGCTGTCTTGTTTTTAATTATATCCTAATATGATAGCAGCCACATCATTCATGTTCTTAATAATAGCTTGTATTGTTTATGGAGATGCAAACAGAGAGACCCTGGGGATATACAAAGCTCAGACATTTTAGAACTAGTAAGATTCAACTACTTCAAATGTTTGTTTATTCAAAAGGGCTATGTCTTTATCTGTAGAAAAACCAGCATCTCTCAGTCCAGGCCAAGAGAGACTTCAGTGGGACTGTGTGATTCTATGCTGAAAATCAGGGATCCATCACTGTCTTGTTCAATGTAGGCTGCTACAAGATGTTTTACAAAGTGTTTCTGCATCATCTTTAAACAGAAAACTTGCTTTAATATCACTCTCTATGAATAAAAATGATTTACCCTGGCAGGTTTGATATAATTACTTTACATATCAACCAAGGGACTGACAGTCACGTTTATGTGAGAAAAATATCTGGTGATAGAACGCAATGCCCTTAATGGCATTTGGTGAAGTAAGTTTTATCTGCAAACTGCCCTTTTTATTTTTTTTAAACAATTAATTGATTAATTAATGTTTAAAACAGCCTTATTTAATTTAACTGTTAACATGAATGAATTCCTGGAGTTCTAGTGTTCTACTGCCAAGTTGCATGAACAGGGCCTGTTCTATGATGCTGGAGGACAGGGATAGCCTCACGTAACAGCATGGAAATTAATCTGAAAAAAAGATTATATTGTGCCAGGATTTAGAAAAGAATAGCAGATGACAAAGAATTAGATTAGAAGGAAAGTCACAAAACAATTAGCTAAACTAGGTGATAGAGAAGGAAATGTTCAAAAGGAGGTGGAGATGACTGGATGAAAAAAGCTATACTTAGTGGGGGAAAGGCATCCAGTAAACTGGAAAAAGAGAGCATCAAGGTTGAATGCTATTTGTTTGTACATCCAGTGATAGCAAAATGACACATTTTCATACCTCACTGCTCTGTCTGAGTCTTTTTAGTGACTGCATACAAAAGCCTTACCCTTTTAAGACAGGCACAATCCAGGATCAACATTGCACTCCCATCTAGGACCAAATCCTGTTTGCCTTGCGTTCCTAAATAGTGGCATTGTTTTAATAGAATTTCTTTGCAATATGTTAGTTAATATGTTAGATGTATCAGTAATTCCTCTTAAACAAGGAGACTAAATGTCAAGGAATGAGGAGTGGGAGAATCTCAGTGGGAATTAGAAAATAATATGGTATATCTCAGTATCCAGACCCATCTTAAACCATAACTTCATGCTGGCGTATAGGGATTATCAATTATATCTGTTTCTTCATCCAGTTTGGATATAAGTGTCATGTTCTGCTTAGTAATGGCAGATACAGACTGGGATATCAGTGTGTATCATCTAAATTTGCCTTTAAAAGGAAATTATTTTTATGATTGGCATCTTAGCATAATTTCAGGATCTAGTTTCCTGAAAATCACAAGAAATTACCTTAGTCAAAGTACAGAGTTAGGTTTTATACAACTTTCCTGTGCAGAATATGGTTTTAAAATAATAAACTTACACCAAAACTGGTATATAGTTAAAAGTTCACTGTTTCTTCCCAAGTCTGGATGTTAGTTTGACCATAAGGAATGAGGTCTCGGAAAATACCTGACATATGACACCAATTTTCTGTAACTATTTTTCCTTTTAATTTAAACACTGAAGTACCTGATTCTACTTACAAAGGACCTATACCTGTGATGACCAAATTCTGTAGAGATAACTTGCTTCTACTTTTTTATTTTTTTCCATAAAGGATGCAAATGAAAATAAGCCTGTGCTTTAAAATTCTGCCTGAAATAGTGTACAAGTTATTTCATCTGCTAGTAACGGAAAATATTACAATGCCACCACAGTGACACAGTATCAACACTGAGTATTAGCATGGTGCTTACCCAGAACACCAAAATTCTTTCCAGTCCCTTGCAATACATCCTGTGAGAGTGGAAGGGCATATCTCTTCCAGTTGGTCCTGGCATGAAATCCAAGATGAGACAAATTGGGAATGAATCACAGTCTATGTTATAAATATGCCCCTGAAAATGACTCAACTGGAAAATTTCAGAGCTCAGTTTTGTGCTGAAAGAAGAGCGAGTATTGCTAAGTAGACCACTTGTGCTTAGTCACTTTACAGAGGGGTTGTGGTGTGATCATGGTCTTGGCTTGAGGCAGGCAGGGTCTCCAGTATTATGAAAATGGATCCAATTTGATAGGCTAGAGGTTATAATCCCCTGGCATCATCTTTTAGAAGCTGAACCAGCTTATTATTCTGCAGATAATGTTTGTTTATTTCCTCTTTAGCTTATAAGGAAATACAACTTTTTCTTTGGCATGTGATGGGGACAAAGATCTGCACTTTCAGAGCTACCTGTGACTGAAGTGGAGTATTTAAAAAATAAGCTTCATATTTTTTAAAAATTTTATGCTATTTTGGTCTAAGAAAGCTTCTATAATTCTGTTAGAGGAGTAGGAGTTGCAGAAATGAAAATGTATGCAGTCTAAAGGGGAACTGAGGGGAAAACACCTTTTTTTCAAGTGCTATTATTATTGCTAAAATGCCAGACATTTATATTATGTAATATATCTATAGTATTTTAGAAAATAACATTTCATGTGAAGACAGGGAATGCCCTCTCTCTGGTAAATTTGCAGCCCTAACTGAGTGATTAATGAAACCAGAGTTTGGGTATTTAACCGTATATAAAAATGATAATGTGCCAGCTTGTGTCTTGGGATAATGGAGGCAGGCTAGTCCTGACAGACATGCAAAGGGATTTAATTTCCCAGACATTTAATCCAAGCTGTTTTGTGCTCTGGTTTGCACAACACTATATTTCAATGCAATATTATATAGCAAGGACATTAACATCTTAGAAGGTATATCAGAAGTTTTTCATTCTGGAGAATCATAGGTCAGCACCAAAACTCCATGTTATAGAGTTTGGCTGTCATGATCAATTTGTAGAATGAAATAAGTATCTGTTTTACTTCTTGTAAATCAGAATCAACTGTGAAACCTATTTATTGCCATAGGGACCATATTTAAAATTCCAGAAGCTTCTCAGTTGATTAATTTGATCTAGGAAGTTTACAGGCTGCTTGAATAGTAAATATCATCTTACTTTAAAAAAAATAGAATACAGCTTTGGGAACATACCAGGATCTGAGAGGTGATCAAAATCACATCAGAGGGAAGATGAATGAAATGAAATTAAGATCTTACACTGAAAATAACTTCCCTATCTGTAGCTCCTCACTGTGTCTTTCTACCTAGCTAAGGACTCTAAACAGCATATAATTATAATGTGCAAGTGTTTCTCTAGATTATTATTCTGTATAGCATTTGAAAGATATGTATTCACTCATTTTTACACCCCATTCCTGTATTCAGGGGAGGCCTTCTCAGAAGCATGAGAAGACACTCATAGTCTCCATACAAATTGATCAGCATATTAAAAATAAATCAATTTTTTTCTAACAATCTAAAAAACCTTTACTTTATTTTAAAATATGTTTTCTGGTAAAGGAGCTCAATAATGTCTAAGTCCATTCTAGTGAAGTTTTACGAGAATAGATATTGTCTCTTTCAAATGATATTACTCAAGATAGCTGGCTGAAGCCTCCAGTAGAAAGTTACAAAACCAGCAAAGCTATGGAAAAGGCCAACAGCAGTATACTTAGGAAACAAAATCCCATCCAAAGAAGTGATTTTACCAAAGCATCAGAGCTCAGGTTCTATTAGTCATGTTTTGCTTCCTTCTGTTATTTCCTGTTGGGAAAGACACATACTCAAATTTTTTTTCATTTGTGTGGCTTCTAACTTTTTCTTTATGCTTCAGTGAGATGTGGAAAACAGGAACAAGACCTTAACTTCCCCTTCTTAAAAAAACACACCTCTTTGTCTTCCAAATATCTACCACAGCTCTGGTGGATGGACCTTGTCTGGATGCCAGATGCCCACAAAACCTCTCTATCTCTCCCCTCCTCAAGTGGAAAGGGTAGAAAAAATATAATGAAGGATTCATGAGCTGACATAAAGACAGGGAGAGATCATTCACTGATTACCATCATGGATAAATCCGACTGAATTTGGGGATATCAATTGAATTTATTACCATCAAAACTGGAAGCGGATCATGAGAAGTAAATCAAACCCTAAAAACAACTTCCCCCCACCCTCTATTTACTCAGGCTCTACCTCTTCCCCCCAGCAGCTGAGGGAGATGTGGAATGGGGGTTATGCTCAGTTCATCACACATTGTTCCTACTGCTCCTCATGAAAAGGAGTCCTTCCCCTGCTGCTCCACAGGGTCCCTCCCACAGGAGACAGTTCTCTATGAACTTCTCCAGTGTGAGTTCATCCCACAGGCAGCAGTTCTCCACAAAGGTCTGCAAACATGAGTCACTTTTCCATCAGGCGTATTCCCTCAAGGACAGCCTGCTCCAGTGTGGATGCCTGAGAGGGTCACAAGTCCTAGCAGGAAATCTGCTCCAGTGTGGGCTCATGTGTCTACAGGTCTGTATGTCCCTGCAAGGGGCTCGCTCCTGCACAGGCTTCCCACAGAGTGACAGTCTCCTCTCAGGCATTGTCCTGCTCTGGTGTGGGTCTCCCCCATGGGCTGCAGGGGGATCTCTGCACTCCCACTGAACTTGGTGGGCTGCAAGGGCACAGCTGCTTCACCATGGTCTGCGCCAGGAACCCCTCGTGTCCTCCTTCTCCACTGACCTTGGTGTCTGTGTAGCTGTTACCCTCACACCTTCTCACTCTGCTCTTCTCTGGCTGCAATTTACTTTGCTAAATAACTTTATTTCCTTCTTGAGTCTGTTATCACAGAGGTGCTGCTGCCATCTCAGATTGGCCTGAGGTGTGTCCATCCTGAAGCCATCTGGCATTGGCTCTTCTGGACATGGTGAATAGCTTCTCACAGAAGCCATCCCTGTAGCCAGTAATGCCCCACTACCAAAACTTTGCCCTGCAAACTCAGTGCAGTAGCTCAGTCCTGTCCTCTGTCATTTCCCACCTGAGGTGAGAAGACAATTGACTCTAAAGCAACTCTCCTATCTTTACAAACTTCATATATGAGGGCAAAAAAAGAGCAAAGCTGTATCAGCTTTCCCTTGAAAGGAAAAGGAAATTAAAACCAAAACTGCCAAGGGCATTCACAGCCAGTACTTGTTCCCCCTTTGGTGGGTAATTAAGTTTGGTCTCACCCTTCCCTTTTCTGATTGAAGGTGGGATGAAGGCTGTCAGACTGGTCTCTTCCTTTGGCCACTCTCTTGGCAGTGAGAGCATCACAAACTGATCTGGATAAAGTCAAAGTAACTCATGTCTGGAAATGACAGTAAGGAAAGTGGCTCAGATAGACTAGTTTTCTTCACAGTGGCGAGTATGTGGTTGTATCTTGGATTTGTGCTAAAAACATTGTTAAAAATACAGGGATGATTTTGATATTGCTGAGCAGGGCTTACACAGTACCAGGCCTTTTCTGCTTGATGTCCTGCCATGCCAGCAAGGAGCTGAGGTTCTCAAGGACTTGTGAGGGGACACAGTCGAGACAATGTTGGTCTTCATGCGTGTGTATACGTGTGTTTTAAGCCAAGAGAAAACCTCAAGCTACTTGTGAATTTTATTTATTGGTGTACAGCCTCTCTCCATCCCTTGTACCAGCTGAATGTCACTAGCCACTAAGGCAGCGTTTTCAGCTCTCATCACACAGTGAGGACCTGTAGCCACTCACAAACTGGAATGTGTTTAGAACTGTCCATATCAGAGTGGCTCAGGTGCCCCTTATGGCTTGGCCCAGCACCAAGTACAGGCACAACACGGGTTTTGGGTCTTGACATACTTAAGAAACAACCCTATCAAATATTGCTTTGTATCACAGAATAAAGGTGCGATAAATAGTTTTTACGTGTTGGAATTTTGTCTTCTGCCTATCAGACTTTTGAATTTCAGGGTACTTAGGGTGTGTAGGAATAGGCCATTTTGTGAAAGTAACTTTGAAGCTATGAAAGCAACCCAGAATTATTTACTTTTCCCCAATAATCTTTCCCTCCTTTATCTAAAATAAGCCTTCCAAGATGCAAGTATAAGTGTTCAATTTGCATACAGAAGCATGTGTGTGCACTATCATGGAAATTGATGGGTGTGACACAGTAACCTGCACTGCTGGGAAATGGCCCAGAACGAGTTCAGCTGCTGGCTGAAGGGAAATCTCAGCCCTGGGAGCAGTGGATACTCTGTTAGTGCCTGATGAAGGAGAATAAAACAATTGCTATTTACACAGGGATTAGGAAAAACCTTTCTGAGTTGGTTTGTTCTTTTATTCATTTAGAAAGAATGGAAACGGGTAATTGTTCAATAAATTAAATTCTTATTTCTGATATTTCTTGCTAGAATTGCTGGGTGGAGCTAAAGCCAGCAATTAGCCCTCATTCATTCTCCTCTTTACACAGTCTGTCCTTTGTTCATTTCTTTGGGTTCCCAAACACTTGTCACATTTTTAAAATTAAAGATATGTTTATTCTCATGTTGACAATAAAGAAATTATCATACCCCTCACTATATTTAATGTACTAGAAGATATTCCTTTTAATAAATACAATATTCTCAAGGGATCTTGATCACTTTCCAGAATTCAGTTGGTTGGTTGGTTTTGGATTTTTTGTTTATTTATTAATAATTAATATTATATAGTAATAATTAGGTTTTCTTGAATGGTTTTGGAAGGGGTCTAGGTAAAGGGATAAATATGACAGCTCCCTGTGTGGCTGTGTGTCCCATGGTGTACCATGTCCTTGTCCATTTTGAGAATTAATCTGTTATCTAAATGATTATTTATCTGTATTCATTGCAATGAATTTAGTTAAGCAACTTTTGCTCTGAAAATCAAAACATCCAAAAAGCTTCAAGTCAGAGGTGGGAAATTAGAAACAATCATGTGATAATGGAGAAATTAATGACTTGGATGCCCTAGCTCTTACTTGTCTTCTAAGTCAACATGGAAGTATGATCTCAGGAGGGTTTTGAACATCTGAAATCTAAGAGAACTGAAACTGAGATGAAAACCACTTGATTTTGTAAACTTTTTTTTCCTATCCCATATTATGTAATTGTAGGTTAGAAGTTGTTGTTGTTGGGTTTTTTTTTTTTTAATAAGTGATGCTAGAACACCAAATAGGTTTGGTGCTCTTACAGTCTCTCCCTTCACTTAGAGGAGACACCTTGCAATGTAGTCTCATTTGCCTGGGTTGCAAGACAGTAATTAATCATAGCTAACACATTGATTTTCATGCAAGTTCCAAACACTGTGGAACAGGTTTAAAACCCAAAGGCTGCTTTGCATACTTGTATTGATCAAACAGCCACAGCCTGTAATAAATTTCAGTAGCTGTGAGGTGGGAGTTGAACAACTTAATGATGTCATCACTTATTGTTACCAAACTCTCAGCTACTCAGCCTTTCCTTCTGTTAGCTAAATAGCAGAATGTCTGAACTAAGCTGTTTTTACAAGATTTTCCCCCACTAAATCTAATTTTCTTCTAAGCAAACTAAAGTATGGGTGTAATTTGCTTTTGTTCAGGGGTTCATTATATTGCAGACTATGAAAAAACTTCATCAATTGTGGCCAAAATGTTGCCTAAAAATTAATTGCAAGGTGCTTCTAGTTATTGTAGTCTTACAGTTCTTTTTCCAGGTATTTATATGCAATGGCTATCAAATCCTAGATACTGGCAATAAGCAATGGGCTGAAAATTGTTAACCAGAAATATACAACAAATCTGAGACTGAGAGGGGTTGGAGAGAGTCAAGACTGGCTAGCAAACTATTTGCTAAAAGATAAGAAGATAATCTATGTAAATAGTGTAATATTTAACTGAACAATCCTACAAGAATGAGTCCAATCAGTGTCTCATTTTTCTCAGTTCAGTTTCTGAGTTCCTGGCTACCTGCATTTCTGAAGAGAAGTAAATAAGTTAGCGATTTCTTTTTCTTTGTAATGAGGAAAGAAAGGACCTTTTTAAAATAAATAAAATTACAGAAAATTTCAGACTTGAAACTTCATCTCTCTTGCAAAGTCTATAAACCTTGGTTGTGTAATTTTTTGAAATATTGCTACATTCTCCAGTGTAGATTGCCTAGCAGTAATTGGAGAAAAATCTTTGCTATATATGTGAAATTGTCAATAATCAAAACCAAATAAAGCTTCCCCTCTCGTTTTTAATTCTGCAAACCTGAATACTATATATGCAAAATAGTTTTTAAAGACTAAGCTCCTGTTTTAGGATCTGCCATCTCCTTAAATATCTACAGTCCCTATATGAAGTGAAATAGAGTAAAAATAAACTCATGACTCTGAAAGCATTAATGGCTGCAGAAAGACTTTTAGCCCTTTAAATTGCAGGTTGCAGAAACATTATACCAAATGATTTGATCCTTAAATTGCTTTCTAAATTCTGGATGACTTGCATGGAACTACCCAGTTACTGAAGACATCTTGATGTAAAGCATTATGGCTTGCTAATTACAACAGAGTTCGGTATGAAATAATAGCAAATCATTCCATTGAGAGAGCAGGAAGAAAATCTGACTGCAAGAAAACATTTGTGAAGTGTCTATTCTTCTGTAATTAGTAGTTTAGGTTTTTTTCTACTTTGCATGTTGTTGTGTTGCATCTCTGATTTTGTACAGTGAGTGTCAGATCTGGTACATCTATCAGCACATTTAATAAATATAATCCATATTTATATGTAATTTCCTGAAGCCTCACTTGCTCCATAATACTTAGTGTGTTTTGCAGTGCAGCAAATCTAGGGGTCACCATAGTCAGCTGTGCCCTGAGTGGACCAGATCAGTGTTTTGGGTGGGGAAACCTCCATTTTCGTATTCAGTCAGAAGCATTAGAATAGCTTAGGAGCCAGGGATATGTCACATAAATGAACTCAAGCAGCTCTACTACCTATTATTATCACAGTTTCCTTGTATTCTGAGGGGCCTCATTGGGTCTAGGAATTAGTACAGCCCTAGAGCTTCTCTATTTGATTAACCAGAGCCTGGATTTGTTAAACGCCCAGACATGCTGCAAAGTCCTTTCTCCTTCTTGGAAGCTTTTGAGTAAGGATTCAAAGGTGAAAGGGTTGGAGGTTAAAGTTCTGACCTCCTCTCCTCCAAACCCCTTCCCTTCAAGAAGGAAACAAAACAAATCACTTAAGCATGTGCCTATCTAACTCAGCATTGCCATTTCTCATCTGCTTTGTGTTGATCTTAGGGCTTTTGTTGTGGTAACTGAGTTTCAAACCTTCAACTTTAAATTTAAACCCAGTTCTGTAGTCCTTGTGGAAATTGAGTCCAAGGAAAAGTAATATCTGTAAGAAAATACTAACCTATTAATTTGGAACATAATGCTTTACTCAAGGCTTCTGAATACCTGCATTTGGCAGTATGGCTAGCTGAAAACATGGGATTGCTTCCAGCAAAATAAATGGGACTTAGCATGTGTTTTATAAACTTTAGTGAGTTGGGAGCTGAGAATGACTTATGAATGATTTGGTAAAAATGTGATATACTACTTACAGTACAGTTTGCTAAGTGGAAAAACTAACTGTGTTTTTGTATTGCTAGTGCAGTCTTTTCAACTGTGTTCTGCTGTTGGGGGGCAGGGATAATTTGGAGACTTCATTACACAGAAGATCAAATTCCTCATTGCCTTCATGAAACTGCTGAGTGATGGAGTGTCCTGTGGTCAGTGGTGGTCACAGGGAATGTGTCACATATTTGTTGGCCAGGAACGACATAATTAGCAAAACCCATCCATAGCTACCTATTTAGGGAAAGAAGTCCTGGCATGATGATTCAAACTTAAGCTGTGGATTTTAATATTCCTCCTAGGATTTCTCTCTCCTCTGCCTGTGAGGAGGCGGTAGAGAATTGGACAAGGTGGAGTAATGGATGAGTGGAGTGCTTTGTACTTGGCACGGTTTACAGTCTAGGGCTGTATTTTTCCTTTCTGCAGCATACCCCCTAGGGAAGATGCCTGTATGCAGAGTGTTCAATTATCTGAGCTGTCAGGAACATGCATATTGTCAAAATACAGGCTTGCAGCAGATTCCTGGTGATCTTTACAGATGGCCCAGGTCTCCTCATACCTTCAGCTTAAGCACTGGATTAATCTTTTCAATCATTTACCCTAAGTGGGGTGAGTTTTGGGTGTCTGTAAGACAGAGATAAATGATGCAGGAAAGAGCCAGCTATGGTAGAGATAGGGTTGCTTTTTCAGTTTCGGTTACTTTGGGTTTTCTCTGCCAGCTAATTAGGTACACTACAGCAAATAAACATAGAAGATTTCTTATCTCATTCCAGAAGGTGCCAAAGACATTAAGGATGTAAATGTCACTTCAGAAGAGAGAAATCAAGATATTGTGAATGAAAGAGCAGGAAGTATCTTAGATATGTGGCTGAAGGAATGTCATAGGAAATCTCCTGACCAGAAAAATGACCATCTGCTCAGCTTGAGTTACCATTGTCAGTTTGAAACAAAGATGAACCAAGATATTCTGTAGCTTCCATAGGAGGACACTTGCAGGCTTTCTGAAAATATGTGATTTTAATTAGATAGCTGTGAGTTTGCTCAGCAGAGCTGTTTGGCTCACAGAAACTCAGTTACTTAGTGGTCCACTTTATTTTAGCATGAATAAAAATAAGCAGTGTAAGCAATGGGGCTACCTTTGGGGAGAAGAGTGGGGGTCTGCTATACACCCTGTTTGTTTTCATCCAGAAGTTCCTATTTCCAGCCTCCAGTATTCCTTGGAGGAAAAACGGAAAGAGATAGGCAGCAGAGAGAGCAATTTGTTCTAAGCTTTCAGGAAAATTGACAACACTCAAACTGCTTCAGCATTCAAAACTGTGGAGCATGGGAATGACCTCTATCAGGGAACAGAGTTCATGGCTGAGAGAGATAGGCAATTTGGCCACTTTCAGGTAGATAACACAGTGAACAGTGAACTTTGTGGAAGAACTGCGTATCTGTGTGGCAGCCTTTACTGTCCCCCATCAGACATTAAATGAAAGAGAAAATGCTTGCTTTATGCCCTGACTTGGCAAAACAGGTTACATTGCATTGTTTTCAATTGCTCTTATGCTGGAAGCTAATCTCTTGCTTAAGTGTTTCGTAGACTTGAACTTGTGAATTTTTTTGAGGTTTCATTGTAACTTTCGTGTAGTATCTTTCAAACCATCCATGAAGTGCACAAGTAAGAAACCCTGGCTGCACAGCCCACATGTGAGGTAGAAAATTCCACACAGTTTTTACACTGGTGAGCATGATTCCCCTGACAGAGGGAGCTTTTCTTCCTGCCTTTGTGTACTGCTCTGCCTGTGACATTCCTTTCTCTCTCCTTTCCAGGAGCAGTGCAAGGTGAAAGCCAGGATGGAGAGCCCTGGTAGGAACTCAGAAGCTTTTGACTAGTAAATGCCTCCTTTTATCAGTAATATGAAGGTATATTAGGTACAGACATAATATTATTTTCCCATCTTCCACACTGATTTTGGAGGCTGTTAAATATTTGGTTACGTTTAGAAAACATTTTGACATTCTTTGCAGAAAGACACCATAGAGAAGCAAAGTACCCGTATTATTGCTTTGTAAAGGACCCTTTAAGCTAATGAGGCATTAATGAATAGACTGGTATGCTGAATCTTTCTCATGTAGGAAGGGTACAAAGTCGTTTCACATAAATTGCAGCCCATTATTATAAATAGTTTGGCATGGGTTTCCCTAGAGGTGGAACTTCAAGCCAAATATACAGCAGCAGCTGTGGTGACACTTTGTGCAGAAACGGTTCCAGGCATTGTGCTGGAGGAGCTGGTATTGCAGGATAACAGCACAGCAGCACATATTTAGAGCCATCTTACAGCAGTAGTTCTGCTGGTTTATACTGAAGACATAAAAAAAATCTGTGTGTGACTGACATGAACAAGATGAGTCTTCTTCCCTCTCATAATTTCCCAATGATTTTGTACCCAGCTTAGCCAGCTACAATCACTGTACAAAAGATTCTAATGATCGAGGAGTCTCCCTGAATTATACTTTCTAATTTTTGTGGGAAATTGTAAATTATTGCTTCAATTCTCCCAGAAGTATGACTTTCCTCTCCTATATCTGACGTTCAAGGTCCATGCTAAACTGGAAGGCATATCAAGTATTATCTGACAACTGGTGTCCAAATTCATCCCCATGGCATAAAATTATATTTAGGTCCCTAGGAATTTTAGAAAGGTTACACAAATTACTACAAAATCAGGGAAAAGGGACAGTCTGGTTTTTTGTGTGCATGTTTGCAGTGATCATTTACATTTGCATGGCTTAAAGCTTCCTACTTCACTTTCCCAACCAGCCAACAAATTACCAGCCTTTGTTGGCATGCTGACAAATCCCTGGAAATCAGTGTTTCATAGATTTGCCTGGCTTATATAGGACAGTCCTCCCATCATTTTAAAATTCCTACTGGCTTTATCCCTGAGACTGGTTCTGCTGAGCCTTGGTACTCTTCTTGTTCTCAGCAGGATTCCACAGTGAAAATTGATTTGAGTACCTTTAAACATTGATGACTGGTAATTATGCCAATCAAATGTGGTACTGGGCCTCACCTGTCACTGGCAATCCTGCAGGTATGTGCTTCTCAAAGCAGAGTTCTGTTTCTTCCCTTCTTTCCACAACTGCATCCCATAAAGCACATGTATGGAAAGTGAGCCTTTCGGTGTGAAGTGTCAGGCTTAGGAGAGCAGCAGTCAAGGTGGAGACTGTGCATCTCTTAAAGCTGAAGAGGGATATTTTCTTTCATTATATTTTCTGCCTCATAATAAAGGCGCTTGTATATTCCTGGAACAGGACATCCTTCCTCTTTTCTGCTTTGCAGGATATCTGTGTTTCTCCTTTCCTTCACCAACCTCCCAAGAATTGTGTGTATGTTGGTGTGAATAGAAGTGTTATTTTACAAGCAGGATTTGGACAAACAGTAGAGATAATAGTTAACTTTTTCTTCTGACTATCTGGTTTTTGAGAAAGTGTCTGTTGGTATCTAACTGAGAACATTTGTTTGGTTTTTTCCTTGAAATTTAGTGTTACCTTTTCTCACCCAAAAACTGGTTCTATGGTTCTTGTGTAAGAATTGCTAAGTGCATTTTTTGCATAGTTTTTTTAATGCCTACCACAAGCTTTTAATAGTAACATAAGTATATAAGTCATATTCGATAGCACTTGATGGTAATGGGTACAGCATCTGATTTCCAATTAGTCTTAGTTTGGGTTTATTTGCAGCCTTTAATTTGGTATTTTCAACAAGTATGTGCAATTTGTGGGCTTTTCTTTGAGTCTTCTGCTCTTAAGACTGAGTTAGACTCTCAGGTGCTTCCCTGGAGCTTGTTTTTCCAGTGAAGGATTATTGTTTTTTCTTTTTTTACGGATGGCCATGCAGCTTGTAAATAAATAAGTCCTGGTTATAAAGCCTAAATTACAGTTCCCTGTAATTATCTGGGCATTTTTTTCCTCCACTGTTTTCCATTTTCTCCTCAGATTTCTGTCCTTCCAGTGATGCAGAAGTGGTTTTAAAAGTATCAGGGTGATCTAATTATCTGGAAATATGATTGCAAAGAGTTTATTTGTAGTATCTTCAGCCCTTTCTCACTATTTTGAGGAAAGGAGAAGAGAGTTTATGGCTTTTGATAACTAGGCATTATCAAATATGTAGTTGATACAGATTTCATCCTCATAACTGTTTAATAAATAATTATTTTATATCTTCTTACTTGTATAGAAAGATATTTTACAGATGGTATTTGGTTGAAAGGTTGGGAATAATTTTGCCTGGTGTTGTCCTCTGTCTGCTCTGTATTTATAGGACTTTGAATATAAGTGCCAAAGTGTGTATCACAAATCAAGGGAGGATTCCCAAGCCACCTGAATGCCCAGGTTGAAACACTTAGCAGGAATTCCTCCCTTCTTTTGTCTTTTCTTTGAAAAGCAAAATCCTGCTGTTCATCTGTGCAGCTATGAATGCATGCCTTAGAAAAATCCTGATGACATTTGTATGAATTTCTGTGACAGCTTTTGGTTTGAGATGCAAAGCAAGGGCTGTAGTCCGCAGCTACAGAGGGCAAGCTGCAGCACTGCACCTCCCATCTATAACATGTTTGTACTTGTCAACACAGCACAGGGAGGCTGGATTATTTCAAAATATTTTTAGTGCCTCTCTGTGCCTTTCCAGGGCTGTTTAATGTAGCTTGGGGTGTTCTTACAGAGAATTTGGCTCTGCTGACCATCGTTTCCATCGAGGTGTCTGAGAGGGCTTTCAGCTGTACAACTGTGCTAGCCAAACATAATTTTGGGCTTCAAAAGGAACAGTGTAATTAGGTGGGAGGAGGTTTGCAGGGGGTGAAGGCCTGTGACTGGGGTAGTGCTGGGGTGGTCCTGGGTGCCCTAAGAGGTGGCCCAGCTGCAGCAGTGTGCCCCAGCCCCAGGACATCCCATGCCAGTGTTTGCAGGACAGACTCGGAAGGATGGATAAAAGATTAGGGACAAAAATGAGTGCACAGCCCTGGGGAGACTGCACTGAGTCCAGTGCTACTGAAGCTGTGCTCAGGAGAAAGACAACTTGGAGCTGCCATGGGCTGTGGCAAGGACAGGGCCCTACATCCAGCTTCCTCCTTGTTGGACATCCTATTATACCTGTGTTGAATTTTACCTATTACCCCACAACGCTGATGAGCTACAAGCTCTGCCTGTGTGAAACAGCTTCCTTCTTACTGCACTTATAAGCCTCAAGCTTTTATTCAAAACAAAGGTTGCCACTGCAAATCATTCGGTGAGAAAGACTCAGCTTTTGCCTGCCACCTGACCATGCTCTTGTGCTTTGCTGTTAAGGCCCTAAGAGGGAGAAAAAGAAGTCCTTAATTAATAGCAAAATAGCTTTAATGTTTTTAAGGCATGGAAGAAAAGAGAATTCGAGTTTTTGGAAACTGCTTCTGCTAGCATTACATCCTGTGGGAAGAGGGGTTTTAGATGTTAGTCACAATGGGGGTGAGAAGGGTGGGCAGTGAGCTGCCTTTCTGGGCTGTGCTCAGTGGGAGGGAGCCAAGAGGCATCCTCTGAGGCACCAGCTCAGCTGGAAGGCTGGGGAACAGAGCTGGGAACAAAGGAGCATCAGCCTGTGCAGACAGGGACACAGCCAGCCCATCAGTGAAGGGATTGATTTTTCCCACCAAAAGGTCTTCTTTGTTTTTCTCTTTGGAAAAAAAAAAAAAAAAGTAAGAAAAGAAAATAAAGTAAAAAAGAAAAACAAAACCCCCCACTTATTTAAACATGATCAGTTTATTTTTTTCCTATTCCACTGAAAATGTTTCATTTATATTTTGAGGAAAAAAATATAGACAATTTCAGGCAAAATATTTTCTTTACATGCTTTCATTTTGCTAAGACCATTTTCTGTAAGAGAGGATATTTCTGTGCATGGTGTGTGCATTTTTATGCATGTGAGGGAGCTTCATTTACCTAATAAGTATGAAGGGCTGAATGCTGTTCAGCTGGATTCTCTGTCCTTCTGCAATGCAGGTAGAAATCATCAATAAAGGCAGGCTGGCCAGTGCTGCTCTGGGATGACACGTGTATGCAGTATCTATTGGAATTATATGTTTCTGATCCTTAGAGAAATTTGCTGCTATCATTACTTTTTCAGAGTGTCATTTGTGCTCCTGTTTGGGGGTTTTTTTGTGTGTTTGTCTTTTGCTTTTTGTTTTTTTTGTGTTGTGGACCTTCCTTCCTTCCTTCCTTCCTTCTTTCCTTCCTTCCTTCCTTCCTTCCTTCCTTCCTTCCTTCCTTCCTTC
>JAHLSL010000044.1:7842189-7993638 GCA_025920805.1 Petroica traversi
CCTTCCTTCCTTCCTTCCTTCCTTCCTTCCTTCCTTCCTTCCTTCCTCCCTCCCTCCCTCCCTCCCTCCCTCCCTCCCTCCCTCCCTCCCTCCCTCCCTCCCTCCCTCCTCAAACATCCTATATTCTTAATATAGGAATGTATTCCTAATATAGGAAAGTAATACACAGACTTGTCAAGACTTGTTACAGAATGCAGATTACCTTTACTTCCTTGAAGTCTAGCACAAAGGTGTTCAGGATCTGCTGGAAATTGTTGCCTCTCACAGAAGGAATTTCTTTTGCTTCAAATGGCATTTTGCTTCACCGATTACAATGAAGGTCAATAAAGATGCAACTGCAGCCTTCAAGAAAGAGATCAGTAAAATATTATTGCTTTGAAGAAACTGTTACTTGATGGATTGTACTGAAAGACTGCAAAGCCTTCTCATTTTAGTTCCCCCGCCACACACACACAAAAATCTTTTTTATTTCAAAATTTCTAAATTACTAAAGAAGAAACTATTTTCTTGTTATTTTCTATGTCAAGACTATATGCCTTTAAAACAGCCAAACACAAACCAACTGAATTATAGCTATGTCAGCTCTTCCACTTGACATGCTTCAGAAGCCCCCAAAGACTGGCTGATGTGTAAATACATTTTTAGCAAAGACATGGGTAAAAATAGAAGAGAGTCAAGACCTTAACTACTTTTGCTCAGAAGCAATTGGACTAATTAATTGTAAATAAGGTGACAAGACACTACCTTGATACGTTAACCAAAGTACAGCCATGGACCCCCGCATGTGGAACCTACACCAGACCACCTGAGAAACAACTGAGCCAGTCCCTATGACACCCAGGCTGTGAGGAGACAGCTTGGTGCCCCTAAAATTAGGGACAAGATGAGTGGCTGAATGAAGCCAGAACAACCCCTAGATGAGAAACTTGGGTGGAATCTGGATCTGTCATTTAGCCTTCCTTTGGAATAGTCTGCCATCTGCAAAAAGGTACAATTTGAGCCCTTCTTAACTAGAGTTCCCTTCTCTGTTCTGCATCTCAGATGATGCCTTGTACAAAAAGGTCCTGATCTTGTTTGGTGCCTCTAATTATTACCATAATTAAAAAAAACCGAAAGTGAAAGTGAGATTACAACCTCAAGGTCAGCTTCTGCTGTAGTGCTCTCACCCTTTTGCACTGAAGTCTGCCAGGGTGTTGCTGAACACAGGATTTGGCCTTTAAGGTTTCGGTGTACAATATGCACATCTTGTGCTGAGATTAAATATGAATATGTTTAAAAGTCTGCTTTCAATCCAAATTTTGAGGGCTTGCCAAAGTAGCAGAGATTGAGATAGGATCTTTTGTACTATTAATTGAAGGCTATGCTTTTATTTCCTTTAAATTTTTTTAAAGCTTCCCTTCTGTGGTGGAAGATATCTTGCTGCTGCTTGGATTGATTCCAAATACTGTTTTCCTCTTTAGCTAGAGCTGCAGAATGTAGTCAGTTTGATTCCTTGCTAAGTATCTTTTGTTAAATACTGGCAATTCAGAGTTGCAGTTACCTTAAGGTGAAAGGGAAACCAGATCAAGATGCTATTAACTGCCACTAGAAAGAAAACATGCCATAATGTCATATGAGTTAATAACTCTAAGTAGCCTGTAAGATGCTGCTGTGGAATTAAATGCTTAACAATAATTCAAGAACGGCTTACAGAAATTTAAGAATGTGGATCATTTAGTATAGCCGAAATTATGCTCCTGGCATATATGTATGACACATGAGAGCACTTACCTGGAAATTTATTACCCAGCTCTGAGCAAACAAAGCATGACCTACATTTGACTAAAGTCAGCTGTCTCTGGCTAATCCTATGGGCTTCTTTTTATTAATGTCACAATTGCTAATGTGGTATAACATTGTCATTACTGAATAGCACAGCGGGATAAGCTGCAGCTGTTATTTCTCTTTCTATACCTACTAACTCATTAAATTTGAGTTTTGGGGAATACAAATTGTAAAGATTATTCAAATTCTGATTGAGAAATAGGGCTACTGGGAAATTGGTGGCA
Source organism: Petroica traversi (assembly GCA_025920805.1). NCBI lineage: Eukaryota > Metazoa > Chordata > Aves > Passeriformes > Petroicidae > Petroica > Petroica traversi. The sequence continues at coordinate 7,844,238 of JAHLSL010000044.1, forward strand.
TATAAAGTAACACTTTGATTCATGGATTTTGGTGCTCTTTTTATCAGGAAGATTGGAATGCTCACAATTTTTTTTTCTCCCTAGTTTCTCAACATTAAGGTCCAAATTAAGTCAGTGTAGAACATCAAGAAAAATAATAGGTATAGGGAAATTATTGAACAGTGGGTACTATTCTTTCCTGATGGAAAGGTAAAATGTTAAGCTTGTATAGTGAGAACATGGAATGAGCGAGTTTTATTCCAAGAGATCAATAATACACTAAGAATCCAATTTTTATTTTAAATAGCATAATTTTCTCATTTAATGTACATAAAAAGTACTTGAGTTTAAAGACTTTTTGTCTTTAAATGCATTTTTACAGTATTGTATAGCATACATAGAGGCAGGTCCTTGGACTTTGGTATTGCCACAAAAGCACACATGGCAGTGAGAACTGACTTCTTCAAGAGGGAAACTTTCCAATTTGTCTGCTTCAGGACTGAGACATTGGTGATCCTTTTTCCTTTAATTATGGTGGATTTTTCTGGGAGCCTTACCTGATGCTTACTCTCCTCACCCTAAGGTCTGGTTGAAAACTTTTTTTTTAAAAGACACTATTTTTTTTTTTTTCCCTAGCTACTCTCCCAAATTGTGCAACTGTGGGCAGGAAAGAGTTTCCAAAGCACAGTGTTCCAGGCTGGCTGCATCCCGTTGATGTCTGTCTGGGAGCAGCATCCCAGGTCCAGGGGCCTCGAGGTGGGCGGGCAGCCAGACCTCGCAAAGGCTCTGCAGCAGCCCGGACCGGGTAGGAGGAGGCATGTCTGGGGCTTTCCCACACCCCAGCTATTTCCTACTTTCTACAAAGCCCAGGGAAACTGTGTCAGCCAGCAGAGAGTTAGGTCAGTGCTCAGAGGTCAGGCCGCAGGGTGGATTTTAATGGAGCTAAGCTGATGGTTGCAGCTGAGGATGTGGCCATTAATTTCCACTCTATTGTTACAGTGAATAGTTTTACAAGCTAAATTCAGTGCATGATCTACTGCTGTATTTCAAGGGGTGTAAATCCCTTGACTTTCATAGATGGACCTGGGGAAAGACAATGGTGTTGAAGGATTAAAAAAAATAAAAGAGGTGAAGCTGGGGGGAAGGGGAGCTGGAGTACCCAAATATTGGTGTATGATCATGTAATTGTGGTGAGAAAAACATGGTAGTTGGGCTAATCTGGAAGCTTGGATGAATCTGAATTCCTCAAATCAAGATTAAAACCTCCTGCATTCTTCAGTTAAATTGGAAAAGAAATGATCTCTTAGGCATTCATGCACTTAATTACTTTCTCTCCACCTCCCTCCTCTGCCAACAGAAAAAAATAACTGTGAACTTCTGCATTCTTGTTTAAAGGTTGATGTCACCTGTTAGGCTGTTGTCTACTCCTGGGGATAGGTGGCCAGTTTACAGTGGATGTTTTACACTCAGTACAATACAGAGATGGGTACTCTCTAGTGTTAATGAACCTAAAACATTGGGAAGCCGTATGGAGAGGAGGGGACTTGAACTAGGATGTCATAGTTACGGAGGAGGGATAATGTACTGAGCAATCTTTGCAGGTGATGGATAGAATTTGTTTGTGAGAATTTTGTGGAATGTCTCTGGTCACAAGCTGTGACTACTACTGCAATACACTAGATTTTAAAAATGGAGCTTTGCAAGGAAGCCTGGGGACGATAGAGGACAAGGAAGTATAAGGGAGGAGGTGCTGAGGGCTGATGTAAAGCAAGGTTGGCCCAGGGTGTGAGGAATGCAGTGTGAGCCTCTGTGTGCATGCAGGACAGGAGGGGAGGCTGAGCAGAATGATTCATATGGGAAATATGCCATGACCACACTGAAAACAAAACAACATCAGCCCCAATTCTGGTGGGGTTTGTAGTGAGGAGAAATGCTTTTTAGTTTTTATTAGGTGGTTTGTGGTCTATATGAATAAGCTTGAGGATTCAGCTTAATGCTTGGTGAGCTGGTGCCCACCACAGGCATAGTTGTTCAGGCAGAAGAAGGACTTAGTGAGCTAAGAGTCCCTCCAGGGTATGACTTGGGAATGGGATAGTATGTGGAAGTTCTCATTGCGCTGCTTCTGTGTAAAATGAGAACTCCAGCAACACAAACATAGGATTTCTAATGCATAATACAAATAAGTATACTCAGAATTTGTGTTATATATACTTAAATGAAAAGTTATTTATTGGATACTTTTAAACAGCAAATGCCACAGAATTTATGTTAATTAGGCACATGGCTGTGTGTGGGAATTAGCTTAAATGATGCATAAATGATACATGAATGTTCCTTTTTTCTGTTTTGTTTTTGTTGTTATTTTAACTCTCCCTGCATCTCCCATTTCCTGCCTCACATTTTTATCGAAAATGGAGCAAGACCATTCCCATGCATCAAACAAAAGCAATTCACTGCTGGTGCTTGAACATGGAAACAGTCTGCATCTGGATTTTCATGTGAGTCTTAGGCTAAAGAAAACAGCCTGTACAGATGAGTCATGATATGAGCAGGTCTGTTGCCATCCTTTTCCCACTGGATTATTCCTCTTAAAGAAGTTTCTTCTCCAAAGGAGTCCTTTCTGATTAGCAGTTTGCTCCCTCTGTCTGTGAGAGCTGATAAAGCAAGGGCAGCAGAAGAGCCAGTTTGAAACCATTATTTATCCTTAGATGCGGTTTAGGAGGAATGTGTGGCTGCTCGTGAGTTGCAGATAAGTAAAGATTAAAGTTACTAAGAACAGAAATCTCTGTGAGCTTTTCTTCATCTTCCTGAGAGCCAAAGTGCTGAATTATCAACTTTTTTCTAGTTTATGCAATATTAGACTTGAGAAACTTTGTGGATAATTGGACAGTTGTCTGGAAAAGGCAAGAAGTTCAAAGAGCTAAAAGCTTTTGGGGAGAATGCATACTTTTGGAATAAACAAAGAGTGATTTTTTTTTTAACAAGCTTTTTTAAGTTCTTGCTTTCTCGGGGGAGGAGGTGAATTTAGTTCTCTTCCTTTTCCCTGCTGTCTGCTACCCACTGTGTTAGACTTCCATGAAGCCTGTGTGCCAAATGAGGACCCAACGGGCCAAATGAAGAACTTTAGAAACGGGCTATCCATGCAACCCTGGGAAAGAGGCTGGAGGCAGATAGCTCTATATACCTGCCTCCTGAAATATGGTTCTTTTGCTTCTAGGTTCCATGCAGGTATTTCAGGGAAGGTCACTTTTTTTCCTGCCATGTCTCCTTCCTTTTCTGTGTGCTAGTTGCCACTGAAACCACTCAGATGTGCGTCCTCTGCTTGCTGATTTTCTCATGATAGTGTGGGGGAAAAAAACCCCAACAATTCACTAACAAGCGAACAAAACCATGCAGAAACTAAGTTTTCCATTAAGGAAAAAACAACTTATTCAAACCAAAGTCTCAGCTCTACCCATAATCAACCAAAATATACATTAAGTATATGCATTAAAGAACTTACTTTATGACATGAGTAGTGACTGTGTACACAAAGGCCAAGTGAACTGAAAAGTGAACAGTTTCACCAGTGCTTGCTAGAGTGTCAATGGAAAAACAAGAGTGTGGGCTAATTAAGTCATGTGTTAGTAAATGGCATTGCTATGTAGGCACAGGAATAGGAGAGAACACTGGCCTTCAGCACAGAATTAAACCTGACTGAACATCATTCTGCAATATGCAGAGCAACTTGAAATGTTAAATGGTTGGGAAAAATAAATGTCCTTTGTAGATTTCGTGTACTGATGTACATGGAATATAAACCTTTTTCTTTTAAACAGATGCCATCTTTAATTTCCAGATACTCCTTTAAAAAGGCAGATAGATTCTCCCTTGGCTGCAGTTAAATATAAAAACACTTTATAATTTTTTTCAAGGAATAAGCCTGCGCTATATCTTGTTATTTCTAGCTTGACAGCAGAAGTTGTAAATTTTCAACAAAATAAGATCCATTTTGCTAGATATTTCACCATGAGAAGGGCACTGCTTTAATCAAGAGGCTATTTGAATTCATGTATGATTTTTTCCAAAGTTGAGTGTTTAAAACAGCTGACCTATATCTGAACTTGGAACAGGGTTTTTTTTGGTGAACATGCAAATTAACTACATTGTGTATTGAAAGTACCCGTTCGTGATTAACAGAAATTACCAGAGTAATGCTGCCTTTGTTCTCCTTTCATTATCCTCTTGTCCCATAGTGTAATGTTGTATCTTTGGTAGTATTTAATTTTATGTAAGAAAAATAAGGAGAGGAAAAACGCTGTGAAGAATAAAGACATTCTTTGTTACACACGGGAAAGATTAAGGCTGCTGCTTGCCACATGGAGGAGCTCAAGTATCATGTTAGGAATTACCATGAGCCTGGAGAGCTCATTCCCCGGCAAAGCAGGTCTGGAAAAGTAACTTCTGGGATTACCTTGGCCTCATGCCTGCCCCTGGGTGTGTGGATAAGGTTGCTGTAATTCTGTAGCAGTAATGCATAAGAGCATAATTTGTTCTGTAGTAGTCCTAATACTCTTTCCCACTGGTATCACAAAGATCTCAAACCTACCTAAACTAGTGTAAGCCCTGGCTATTGCTTTTCTGTGCTTTTCTAGATGTGTTTACACAGCTCCTCCTCCTGCTACAACATGTAGGACTAATTAAGAGGAAAGGAAAAAAAATGAGGTAAAAGTCCTTCCTACCTTACAGTGCCATACTGCACTATAGATTTAAATGTAGATTCAGCTCCCATATCTGGCTGTACTAACATTAAGGGCCATTGACCTGTAGCTATTTTTCACTCTCTTTCTGCCTACAAAGAGACTTTTTGTTTGGTTTTTTTTAAATTTCTCCAGTACACTTCCAATGTAAAAGTTTATGTGAAAATTCCCTGGAGAGCTTCAGGAAAATCTGTGCTTGTTAAATAACCAGCATGAGTCCCATGGCAGGTGGAGCCCCTGGGCTGGCAGTGGAGACCAGGGCAATTCTTTGCCTTAGTGGATGGAACTAGGAGCAGGGCTGTGGGCTGTGTGTGTTCAGTCTGACCAGCTGGACCACCCTGATACGTCATGCTGTTTTATGTAGTGCACGTAAACTAAAAACACCAACTCTGATGGAGTAGAAAAACAAGGAAAATGAGATGTACACCTGCAGGAGGGAGTGGAAGAGAGTTTGGAGGCCCCATCATGCCATTCATTTCTTAAAGTTGGGTTTTCATAATCTGCTGGCTCATTAAACATTGACCCTCAGCTTGAAGTACCGGTTTTAGGTGATCTGTGGGATCCTGCTTGAGGTGTGTGAGGAGGTGCCTGTGGGAGATGCTCACCCTGCAGCTCTTGGGGGACACAGTTGACCACACTGAGGTGCAGACTTAGAGGCAGGTCCAAGGATCTCATCTTCCAAAACTAGAGTTTTCTTCCTTTCACAGAAATAAAATCACAACTCATGGCCTTTTTTTCAGATGAATTCCTTTTGTTATCATCTTTACTGATGAATTATTGTCAGGCTATTACTCCTCCTCTCCTTCCCAAGAAGTATAATCATTTATTCTCACTGTGCCGCCTGTGCTGTTGATGGGGCTAGATTTCAAACTGGCACAACCTGAATTGTAGGCACACATAAGCTTCTGGCAAAAGGAGGAATCACCTCAGAGGCTGTGGTGCTGCTGAACTTCTGCATTTTCCTTTTTATTGCTCCCATTGGTGGTCTCAGTTGTGGCACTGTGTGCTGGAATAGCAGAAGCCTGAAGAGCTTTGGGGTTCTCTATCCACTATTGCTTCCTGAGGGGAACAGCTGCCTGGTATGTTTTGCAGGAGAAAAAGGCAGTTTAAAGTAGCCAATGCTGCTGCTTTCCAGTTTAAGTTACCGTGCAGGTTTTTGCTGCATGATACACTGAAACTACAAATCTCATTCTTCTGAAGCTGATGATTAATGTGTATTCCATAATGGCTTTATTTTCCTCCTGGATCAGATCAATGAAAAGATATCTAAGTTTTAACTTTTTTAATAACTCTGAAAAACTATATGTTATTGTAAATGTTTTGTGTGGAAAGGTTAAGATAAATTACATTAGTTGCAACCAGCCTCAATTATAAAATAGCTGCATTTTTACATTTGCCTCTGAAGCATCTTAAATTTCTCAACTTGTTTGACAGGGGTGTCTCACCTTATTTACTGAGATTTAAGCACAGAAAGAAAGAACTCATGACATTACTGCCTGAAACAATTCAGAAATGTGACACACTTGATGGCTGCAAGGGTAGCTGCTGCTGCAGGTTCTGCTGGAAGAGTGGCAGCAGGAAACACTTCTAGAAATCCAGGATTTTTGTGTGAACTAATACACTTTTCTGGCCATGTGTGTGAGCAAGCAAAATTCACTTGTAATAAATTAAATATGATTCAAACTTCTGGATTGGAACTAGGCTTTAGAATAAGAATCCTGCAAAATCTAGGTTTGTACTCTTGCCGTCTTTATCTGTACTCTTTATCTGCTGGAATATTAGCAAATACATTGAGTAAGTTAATTTGATTAAAGAAGTGGTAAATGAGGCAACATAGAGCAGAACTGGTTCTAAATTAGCAGTTATGGGTGATAAATTATTTATTTTTGATTTGATGAGGGTAGTACATAAGAGTGTGCAGTACCAGCAATTGTACACTGCTGTACACTTTAAAAATAAATTGTCTGCCAAGTCTGTTGCTGAATTCCAGTGAAATAATAAAAAGAATTGGAAAATGTGCACCTTCTTTCAATTAAAATACATGCTCTTTGTATTAAGTTGCAGCAATACACAAAGTAATACATATTGTCCAAGACATGCAAAGTAGTCCTAATTCCATAGATTTGGGGTGTTAGGAAGCTTTGAAGATTTCCATACAGAAACTGGAAGAGATTAAAGTGTGCAGCTGAGCAAATAGAGGGCTCCACTTCATTTGGTAGGAATTTGTATTGGTGGAATTGCCCGGTGAATAGAACAGAGGAGATTTTGGCAAGGAAAGTGCCTTTTTCTTTTGTTTCTTGGAATTTTAATCTAATGAAAAGAAAAAACAATCCCAATATAGCTCTCCCATAAAAATGCAAGAACTTCATAAAATCCTTCTCTCCTTAGTTGAACCATTTAAGCAACCCATAATGATGCTGAGGTCAAAGGAGGTCTTCAGTTCCATGCTGAAAGTCTTCAGCTGTGGTAATCCTTGAGGGATATTTCAACGAGCAGAGTTGTGCCAACCCTCTTGAACAAGTCATTAATGAAACAGCTTTCTGATAAATAGTAGTGTGCTAATGACCTGCAGAGGGGGTTTATAGAGAAAGGCACTGGTCTCTTGGGGTCAGTATAGCTGGTATTGCAATTTTAGGAGGAATAAAGGTGTTAATTCTTCAGTTGCCAGACACAATCTATCTCAAGAAGTTAAATCTCTTCCGAAATCCCCACCACAGGGTCAATAACTTCTTTACACTTAACTTATGCCTCCTTTCTGAGTGCTGGATGGAGCTGCAGCTGTGTGCAAGTCACTGGACTCAGAGCTCTGCTTCTAGATGGAGTTGCAAAGGCTTTTTTTTTTTTTCTTTTTTAAAACTAATGTTTAAAAAGGCTTTTTGTGGTCCTCAGAGAGGAGAGGGAATTCAAGGCTTTCGGTTTTTACTGTGCCACATTTGGAGTTTTCCCTCAGACCTCCATTCTCTGGGAGTCAGGTAGTGCTGGAGAAGGGCTGTGGTGCAGCCAGAGAGCCTGGCATAGGCTGCAAACCTTGAACTCCAGCATTTTCAGTGACTTTGAGAGGATTTCAGTGAAAATTCCTTCCAGAAGGTGCTATGTGTCCATGGTACTACTTTCTAGTTTCCCACTGATCTTGGAAATACAGCAAAAAATAAGAAGAGGATGATATATGTCTTTATTCTCTTGAGGTTGGATTTTTTTTTAAATATTCTGTTTGAGCCCACTTCTTCACATTCTAAAAATTAGGTGTTACCTTCTTCGCAGACTTGGAAACCTGGATGATTGTAAATTTATACAACCACTCTTCCATGGTAAAATCTATTTTTCGCCTCAATTTCATATTCAGCCTTTCTGTTATTCTTCAGAGTTTTGGCTATAGAAACTGAAGAAATATAAGTAAGTGTCTTTAGGTCTTGCCTCCTTTTTAATTTCACCAAGCAACTTCTTTGTGTCCCCTGTTCTCTCTCCCCAGTTCAGGACATTCCCCCAGCAAAGAAAAACATTTACAAAATATTGCTATTTCAGCTATTTCAAAGGCAAAGATAATTCAAAACACCCACACCCTGCCCAAAGGACAGAAGTACTGGAGGCTGGAGACTCTGAAGGCAGTACTTTCTGCTTTTATGGCATGGCAGTGCTCTGGGTAGAAACAGTTGTAATGCTGAAATGGCTATGAATTTGATGGTCTCTTTTGGTGAAAAATAATTTTGTCTCTGTAGTTAAATTCTCCTCCTTTTCCTATATTCAATGTCTACATTTGATGTGGGGGAGAGATAATACTGGGGTATTTTGAAGAGAACTATATTTATTCATTTAACTCCATGAAACAGCAGGAGTAGTCCATTTATAAGGTGAGAGAGTGAATGACCAAAACATTTTAATATTTAAGTCTCTAAACATGGATCCTAAATAACTTACCTGACTCTCTTCAGATGTGACAAGTGGTCTCTAGATTCTATGGGCAGGAACATTTAAGACCTTTTCAAAGAAACATTTTTTTTTTTCCCGATGCCCTAATCCACAAATTCATGTGCCTGAGGACAGAGGAGAAAATTCCAGAAATTTAGAAGTTTTAAATCTGCATTTCCTAACAGATTTGCATAAAGTATAAAGTAGAGAATAAGAAGAATATAGCTTCCCTATCTGTAAAGCACCAAAAATGTAAATGAGGAGCTACCCTGATATCTCAGCTAGATGAGATAATACATTATTGAAATATTTATGATCACTGGTGAGAAGTAGGAACGATAATATTCACTAACTGCATTTTTCCTCAACTTCCCTGCAGGCTGAAATGTATATTAAAGTAGATGTAGTATGTGGAGTGTTAATACAATACATGTGGACCACTGTGGGGAGACAAGGTTTTAAAATAACTTCTCAGTCTGCAATTTTTCCTCTTTGTCTGGGAACAAGATCTTGATTTGCTCCCAGAAGTAAATCCTGTTTTAATGCAATGCCTTAGGAAAGTTACCTTTCAAGGTAGGGTCCTCTGTCTCCTTCTGGTGTTTGTATATACTTAGAAGACATTCTGAAAAGTAATGCAGAGGATTTTTTAAACATTAATCAGACTTACTTTCTTTACTAATTGCTAGTGGCTTTTTGTTAAACTTGTACTTTTCCACTTCAAACACATGCAGCCTTTCTTTGAGCCGAGGGAAGGTATTTGCACTTTTCTAGCATGTGGTTGAGTTCCAGCTGCCCCTTTGAAGTGCCGTTTAGGGCTGTAATCCTCCCAGCCGTCTGACACAAAGCTCAGCTGGAACTGCACCAGGACGATTTGCAAGTGAGGAAGCCACTGTAGCACTTTGGTTCAGTCTGGCAGAGAAATGAGAAAAGCCCCACAGATCCAACTGAGATTCACAAAATGGGACAGTTTCCAGTCTCTCTATCTCCTTCCAGCCATTATCAAGAACCTACTTTGTGAGTTTCCATCGGCTAAATTTTTTTTCAAAACCTAGTCTCTTGTGTCTTTTTCGGAATAAGAGTTTTGAAGAAAAACATTGTGTAGGCTGAGGGACATGCCAAAATTAGGAGTTAACAATGCTGTATTATAGCTATTATGACTGTGCTCTTCAAATACTTCCAGCCAGCCCTTGTTCAGTCAGCTTTAGTCTTCGTGTGATTCCAGTTTCCAGAAATCCAGCTTTGTATTCCTTTGATACTCTGTCAAAATCTCCCCCTCTCCTGTCTTTCCCACTTGCTGCTTCTGAGGGTTTAGTCCTGCAAGATGTTGAATGTACTGGATATAATTAGAGTCATGAAAAACTCTTGTGTGCATCGATTGCTGCTCACACCAACTACTTAGCATGTGCCAAGCACTTCACAGGCATGAAAGGTAGAGATGCATTTCCAGGTGCCTCTCCACACACTAAATAGTCAGTGGTACTCTTTTCATTCCTGAAATTACACACATACTTTACAGCACTGGGATTGGAATGCTCATCATGTTGCAGAATCACACTCTTGAAGAATATACATGGTTTGAAGTTTGCTATGCCTACCCAGAAAACACTTTGTATGCTGATTATACAAGACAAAAAGCAAGCCAAACATGTTCACAGTGGAGAAAGTGACTGCAGACAGGCCTATGGCTGCAAGCTGCGCCACAGCTCCCAGTTCCTGCCTACAAATTACCCCCTAGACTGAAAAGCAGGGTTCTGGGGATAGTCTGACTCTTAGGACAGGAGGCTTTAGCTGATGTTATAAGCAGCTATGTTTCTGAGGAAGAAATAAGTGTGACAAACCCAATGCTTGGTAAATATGACAGATGATCAGACTTTTACAGAGAAACAATGTGTTGTGCTGTTTGATTGCTCACTGTTTGGCAGAGCCGTTTCAGGGAACCAGATGATTGCATGTGAACTTCACCTCACTGGCTCAAAACAACTGTAATGCTCTCCTTTAATATATGGAATACTTTTGTTATATGCTGCTCCTTCAGATTTCCAATAGAAAATAATTTTTAGTATTTCTGTGTCTACAACTTTTATAACAAGTGGTCCATAAATCCCCTCTCTAATATTGTGTGTGCTGTAGTACTGGTGGTTTATCACAGGGATAATTTTATAACTTGTGTCACATGGGGACTCAGGTTGTAAACTGTGTGCTTGTTCTAAATCTTCAGCAGTTTGTTCTGATCCAGCTCACCGCTGCACTTCTAATCCCCTTCTGAATATGCTTTAGAGTAAGTTGTGCAATAGAATTTTTGTATTTATCTTTACTGAAGTAAAATTTGTCCACTGAACAAATGTGTATATGAGAAATATTATGTTGTGCTTTTACAATTTTGCTCCTGATAAGAATTTTATTCTTAACCAATGTTTCTGCTTATTGACACAACTAATTTTGATTAAAACTGAGGTTTGCCTATCAAGAATTTGTATGTATTCATCCTGCAAGCCCAAGTACTTTTCTTCTTTTGTTTTTTAAATTTTATTTTGCAACTGCAGTGTGATCTGATATAAGAAAAAATGCTTTCTGAAGAGAAAAAGCATATAATTACACAGTTTCAAGGATAAGAAATACTTTATTTTTTCTAAGATCTTGAAATAGTGCTAGTTAGCTAAGGTACAGAGTATGTTTTAAGGAATGTACGTTTATGGCTGGTCCAGTGGATGTGGAGTCCTCTGGCTGTCTCTCCTCACACCATTCAAGCATAGTGCAGCTCCTTGTTTGCATTACATTACATTAGTACAAAATGCCAATCTTTAAGCACAGATCTGCATCCTTTCTGATAACTGAAAGGGAAGATAACTTTCCTTCCAAAGCATTTTGTATCTCTACACCAGTCAATTGCAAAGCTTCTCAAGGGACATCTCTTTTGTAGTCTTAATGCACTCCTTGTACGTCCCAGACTCTTGATACATAATCTTTTAAACTGCACAAAGAGCTCTACTCTGTGATAGTAAGTCTTCTACAAAGATGAGGCATATTTATTGCATTGGGCATATTTAAACTACTTATTCTATACATCTGTCTAAACTGATGTAGGTAAAATAGGCAATTACTACAGACAGCCTGTAAATCTGGCATTCTTTCAAGGCCCAGAGCAATCAGCTATTGCTGGTGCAGAGTCATGGAATGAATTTTAAAGTAATCAGTTTATGCCAAGTCTTTCTTAATGTACTTGCAGGTCTAGTGGCAACAGGAAAGAAAAAGATAGTGATGGCTCATCTGGGAATGATTCCATGATGTCGGATAATCTGCAGCTATACAGAAAAATGTACTGTGAGCAGGAGAGGTCTCTAGAGGTTTGCTGTGTTTTTTTAAATCTTGAAAGGCACAACTTCCTTGTCACTGACAAGGCTTTACATCAGAGAGTTGATTCAAAAAAGTGTGGCATTTATCTTAATTTTGTTCTTTTCAACTTCAGTGACACCATTTTGCCACTGAGTGGGAGTAAGATTAGAATAGTGCTGAATATCTTTGACAGATTTTTTTCAAGGTGGCAATTTTCTGGAATTGCAAAAACCTCTACCTGCTTGGTGTATAGAAATCTTCAGACTAAGTCTTGGATGTTTAATGCAGCCATAGAAAATTTCAGAAAATTTGGAGCAAAGACTGTACATGTGTTTCCCTTCTCCAGCTGTAGTGAATAAAAATATTTTTGTATGTATGCATGTGTATGTGCTCTTTAGATAAATATATACTGAGGTAGAACTTAGCTGAGGTTATGGTGTGTTGAAAATTTTGAAGTATTTTTTGTTGTTTTTTCTCTGATGAAATTGTACATAGACATTTAGTCCTGGTTGGAGACCACTGATCTAGAAATGTTGCTTTCTCCAAATATGAAAAATTAAATCTATTAATTTAAAGAGAGCATCACTACGTAGACTTTAAAAAATATTTTTTTCACTAAAGCTGCATACATCCCAGCTTATGATTTAGAGGGAAGGCTGTCTTTTGACACTGGAGTACTTAGTGGCTTCTCATGGGTCACAGAATATTGGTTTTAGTTGTCTCTTTCTCTGGTGGTGCCATTTCTCTCCTTCCTTTTTGACCCTTAACTGAGATCCACAGGCTATCCAGCAGGAAGGGGTGTAGATTAACATTTCTGTCAGTCTGGAAGTCCTGTGGTCTGGTACTCTTCCTTCACAGTCCTTCGCTGTGTCTGGCAGTCACTTCTGGTTAACCTTGCACAGGGCCCAGGGCTTCTTGCCAAGGCTACCCCGAAGATATTTGTCAAATTCTATGAGAAACACATGAAACTCCATTGTTTGGCTCAGGTGGGATGGGTTGCTAAGATCAGGTATGACCCTTTCCCAGTGGTTTCAGGCCAGTTGGGTTTCAGGGTTGAGCAGTAAGGGAAGCAGCAAGCCCTGAGCCCTGAGTGCTGCTCCTGCAGCTTTGCAGAAAGGGAAAAGGGGAAAGGATTCTCTGAGCATAACCCCCTTCTCTGCACCTCCTGAAAACAGAACTGGGGGAAGTAGTGGACGTTTCCTTCTGTCCTCTGTGAAGGAAGGTTTGTAAAATAGGATTTCAAAGATACAATGCTGGAAGTTTGGGGAATGCTGATTGCTGAGAAGAGGCCTGTAAAAGCAAGTGAGGGAACTGGGGCAGACACTTCTCCAGTAGGAACCTACTCTCACTTTAATAGGGCTCTGTACCCACTAAACAGGATTTTGCTCTCTTCTGTTTAAGTTTTTATGTGACTGTGAGTTTATAACAATCCTAATACCAGAGAGGTTGAAAATTCAAGAGTTTTGGGAGTTAGGTTCTTTAGGCAACACCTCCAACTCCATCTAAATTTGGAACAGTGTTTGATCTGACTTTCTGTTTACTAGCCAATTTTAAAATACTTATCAAACAAACAAAACCCTCACCCAATAACAAACAAAACTCCCACATCCCACAAATTCACAGATTGAGTTTGCTTAGATTAAAAGAAAAAAAAGAAAAAAGATGTGAATCACAGGCGGGAATTCAAACTGCAATAAAGAATTGTTTAAATAATCCTGAAAATATAAAGTTTTCTGTGAGAGTAGCAGATGTTTTAGCATATAACCCCTCCACCAGTTTTTAATGGAATGTGAAAGTGTTGGACACTCTCATTTGAAGGAGCTAGACACAGGAGTATAGATCTTTGTTTCAGGGAATTTGAGAATGTGTCAGACATCTCTGAGTATAAGGGGTCTTTGAAGTATACTACTAGGCTTTGTACTTGAAAGAATTAAAGATGCTGTATAGCTTTGTGTGAAAGAGAACTTCAAAGCACACTGAGAAGTACTGAAAGATCTGCAGTTGCTAAATTTACAGTAAAGAACCATAGCAAGTCTTTCTTTTTATGTGTAATAGCAACATGATATTTATGGAGAAGGCACAAAAGATGGTGACTGAATGGATCAGACAATGGGATATACGGAATTTTGTATCACTTAGTGTTTGAAATCCGTCAAATGATGGGGAAACAGCCATGACTGCTCAAGGTACTGAGTTAAGTGTGTTACTGTGGTCTTCAACATTAAATGGTTTCTGCTCTTTAAAATTTCTGTGCATTTAGTTGAGCCTTGATTTTCTGCAGTGCCAGCTGTGTTTTCATGTTAAGCTATTAGAAGTCTGCTAGACTGTTTGGCACTCCCCCTACTACTGATCTGTAGCCTACACTAGGCTTGTTAGTGTTAAGGATATTGTTATATTTCAAGAAAATTTCTGGGAAGACAGGGTGGGAGAGAGAAAAATCTAACAGATTATGTGTTGTAGGAAGAAGCTGAGAAGTGTAAAAGAACACAGGACCTTAGGGTGTAAGTTAAAGCCCTTAACTCCTCTAAGTTTGGCACAGATCATCAGTCACATGTTTGCTGCCAATAGCAACAGTTGAAATTCTTTAGTTTTTCTCATTTTTTTTTCTCTGCTTAGGAGATGTATGGGGATGCATGTTGTTTGATGGGAACTAAGGGTTATCTTCAGTTTGTAGGACTACAAATCCCTGGAGACAAGAGCAGGTGGGATGATGACATATGACTTGCTTTGGCTGAATTTGGATTTTGAAAGCTGTATCTGACAGGTAGACTGGCACAAAGTAATCTAGGTTGTGAATTTATAGTGAACTATCTATTCCATGCTAATTGCCTTTTTACACATTTTGGTGTATTTCGGGGAAATGATGCCTTCCAGAGGGACCTTGACAGGCTTGACAGGGCCAATGTGAACATCATGAAAGCCAGGTCCTCCATGTGGATGGGACCAATCCCCAACATAAGTACAGTAGAGAGGGGTGGATGGACTGGGAGCAGCTGTGAGGAGAAGGCCTTGGGAATATTGTTGGATTCACAAACACATGTTGGATATGAGGTGGCAGTGTGTGTTTGAAGCCCAGAATGCCAGCTACCGTATGGGCTGCCAAAAAGCATTGTGGCCAGCAGGGTGAGAGAGGTGAGGGGATTCACCTGCTCTGCTCTGCTCTCACGAGACCCCACCTGCAGCACTGCATCAGCTCTGGGGCCCCCAGCATAAGAACGACGTGGACCTCTTGGACTGAGGGCCACAAAAATGATCAGAGGACCGGTGCACCTCTCCTGTGCAGACAGACTGAGAGATTTGGGGCTCTTCAGCCTGGAGAGGAGAAGGCTACAGGGAGATTTTATTGTGTCTTTTCAATGCTTAAAGGGGGCTTATAAGAGAGATGGAGAAAGACACTGAAGAAGCCCAGAGAAGCTGTGAATGCCGCACCCCTGGAAGTGTTTTGGTTGGATACAGCTTTGAGCAACGTGGTCTACTGGAAGATGTCTCTGCCCATGGCAGGGATTTGGACAAGGCAATCTCTAAAGGTCCCTTTCAACCTAAAGTATTCTATGAATCTGTATTTCTAGTATATATTAGGTGTGCCCAGTCCCTTTGTCCTTGTTAGAAGTGGGATAATCCATGTTGCACAAAAGAATCTTTTGTTTCTGTGTAAGTAGCGGCTAATGCACTAATTTAATTCCCTGTATCCATGGCTTTTAAGCTTATTCTAAGAAAAATGATGCTTGAAAGTATTTGGAAAAAGTGAGTGTAGCCAGGAGAAGATGGCTGATGGCAAGACTGGATTAGGGAGTGGGGCAAGCAGGGCTAACACAGCTGCCACTGGAAGAAGACACTGACCATGTTAAGGCTCAGTGACCATGAGCAGAGGAAAGCGATCACTTGTGGGGGCTGTCAGCTGGCCCAGGGAGAGAAACTTGCTACACCAACTTACTGTGCATTAACTTTGCCATCTAAAGAAGCCTTAAATGACTGAAGGAAAACCATGGACTCAGAGAAACTGTTTAGAGCATCATTCTTCCAGATTATAAATTGGAAGAGCTAGTTTTATAATCCAGATTTTTGAAAAACTAAAAGAAATTAACCACCCCCATTTTTGCTACTTCTCCAAATGACAGCAGTATGTCATCAACTAAATCAATGTAAATGAGTGCTGACTCCAGTTTTTTTTCTCACTTAGCTGTGAAAAGTATTGAATGTTTCTCCACTGATGTTTTATTCAAAATTACCAGCTGGAAAGAGGAGGGAGAAACTGTGGCTCCAGAGATTCACTGTCAGCTGTGCCATACATCTCCAGAGACTGCTATATCTTGCTTTGGGATCGTTGTTCTATACATAGCTGCTGAGGGTTGCCTACACTCTCATTATTCTACTGCTTTGATCTTTTTGTGTGTTCAGGAGATGAATGAATGGCTAAGGTCAGTATTGGACTCAGTGGTCTGTCAGGTGGCTCTGCTAAAGCTTGGCAGTAGATCACACTTCCTTCCTTTTTTGAAGATGAGCTAATCTGGCAGTGCCAGTATCCATTTAAATATAGGAAGAAAGATGAGGAGTCTGCAAGATCCTTCATTGTCTCCTCTTCCTAATATCTTGTAATAAATGCCATACCAAAACCATTAAGTGAGGCACAGCTGTAATTCTAATTCACTTTTACAGAGCAAGTACTTTCAAAAGTATCCATTGGAGGACACTAGAACACTATGAATCAAGGAAGTATGGAGATTCTACTTTTAAAAAAACCACATTTCTCTTTTAATAAGAAAAATTAAAGTAGAACATTTTTTGTTTACATAGCACAGTATGAAAATCCATTATTACTTGACAGTTTTTCTCTGTCACATCTTCTATAACTCCATTACTACTTTGTTTTTGTTTTTGAAATTGGTGGCATATACTTGCTCCCTGGATGCTTGTATAATCACTTGTTATAATTTTAAATAATTCCCAGATGGGCCTAAGTTTTTCTGCTCATTATTTATTTTTATTTTTTCCTTTCAGCTTGTAATCTTCCGCAAGTCTTACATAAACTTTTGTACCTCATTTATATTTAAAATTATTTCTATCCTTGCATCTTTTTGCTTACATCTCACAGAAGAAGTTTAATGAGTGGCCATCATTAGTAATATAACTGAGATTTAACTCAGATAAATGGAAGAAAAAGGACTTCAAGTTTTGATTCAGTCTAACACAAATAAATTCTCATCTACCCTTGCAATGACAGAATTCTACTCCTTTCTGCTCATTTCCATTGCATTCAAAATTGCAGCTAGTGAAATTATTTTTGTCCTTTGTCATTCAGAGGGTAGAAGATAACTGTGTTGTATTTAAGGTTTTCTTTACTTTCTTCCCCCCGCCCTGTTACTTCTAAGGTCTCTAAGAGCTTTGAACTTTTCTATTAGCTTTATTCACACCTGTGATATTAAACTCAAATTTCTTCCCAACTTCCATACCAGTCCTCTCCTTTTGAAGCAATGTTTCCCTTCCACTTGAAACACAGTGGTAATAGGATGTGAATCATCACCTTGAGATCTCCTCTTGGAATTGAGGCTTAAACACTAAACCCTTATTTATATCTTGCTTAATATTTGATTTCAATGTGAGGATATTTGGAAAACTAATGTACAAATAAAAATTCAGTGGGGGTAGTGGAAGAGGGAGGAAGAGAGTCAGGAGTTGTGGAGGGGGGCAGCACTTGTTTTCTGGTCCTGCCGCTCTGGTAACTTCGTGATTCCTTGGCTGTTACATTTTTATGATTCCTGTTTCCAGTATGTTTACTGGAATTAAGTCGGGCACAGAACTCTGCGTAAAGTATTTATTCAGTGGCTGATAATGTAATAGTAATTTCCAAAGAGTACATTAAATACTTTTTGCAAAAAATTCAGTTGAATTTGACTTTTCACTCCCCATTTGTGCATAGGGTCAAGTTCTAGAGTGGTAGGTATCTTTACACTGTGGTGACCTTTATATAACTCCAGTTTTAGCTCCCAGTTTAGTTTAAAGGACAAACACATGCTTTGCAAAGTTCAGAAATCAGTATACATACACACATAGAGACCATGACCACACATGACATTTCCATTTTATTACACACAAATTTAACTGTGGATCATGAGCTTGAGTTATTATTTTGTGTTTCCTTTTCCCTGTTACATTGCATGTGGTGTTGTCTCTCTGACAATCTTTGTGTGCAAAGCCTGTCCATTGTATTTAGTTGTTTTAAATTGTAATATAATGATGAGAAATTTGTACTTATGTGGGGATTTTCTAAGAAGGTGGCTTCACAGTGATATGTCTGATTAATTTATTTCTATCCCCTATTGTTACTCTCTTCAAATATTTCCAGATGCCTACTCTGGGCCTCAAAGCACATAGTAATAGATGGGGTCAGATGATGAGTAAGAGTCTGCTGTTATTTAGTAAGAGGGACTACCTCTACCTAATTCCAGACAGTGTGGTGCCACACCATCTTGTGCAATCTCACAGGAACAGACTGCTAGGAAAGCTATTTGCCACAAGTCTTTCCCATAATGTTAGTTGTGCAAAGGAGGAGGGTGAATGGATTGCCTTTGTGCTATTGAACCCCTCTGTGTGTAAGCAAAGCAGAGAAATCCCCAAGACTTAACCTACAGTTCTGCCTATAATGGGTCAGGTTGCTCCCCTACCACTTGCACCATGGGTTGCCTTTCTTGTCTGTCTGATTGCCTTGCTGGTTTCCCTGCCCTAAGCAATGTTTAATATTGTTCAGGTATCCCAGCACAGCCCAATGCTTCCAGTTAATTGGTTCACATTTAAGAAGAGATATGAATTTGATAGTATCAAAGTGTAGCCCAAAAATTCTAAATTAATCATGTCTGAAGTGGTTAGAAATCCCTAAAAGACTCCTGTAATGTGGTATTTAAGACTTAAAAATTTAGCATGGTTCCAAGTTTATGTGACTGTTTTCTCTGAGGAATTATTTAAACTCTACCTTCGATGATTATAATTATTATCCAAATTGCATAATGTCATAAAATTGTTGCAGCCTTCAGAGGCCTTTAACCTCCATTATAGTTTCTTATCTGCAATTCATCAGGTTCAAGTCTTGTGTGCGTTGAAGCTCACAGATGGAATTGAATTTTGCCTTTACATTGATGATAAATTGCTAATGAATCCAATATAAGCAGCCTGAAGAAAAATGGTGGCTGTCTCTGGCTTGCCACTTCTAGCCATGGACATTAATATTCAATATGAACAAGGACTTTGGTTAAAATTAAAGGCTATTTGATTCTAATGAATGTCAGGAACATTTCTCTGCATTTGTGGTCAATGTTGTGATTGGTTTGAGCCTGTTCTAATCTACACTGTCTACCATACCCAAATTTCTCTTGCTTATGCATCAGGTGTTTGTGATATGGATGTTTTAAAATCAAATATCAGATTAATATGAAGAGCCATACTGTCATTTGCAAAAGATCAGGTGGGTACCCAGAGCTAAATTGAATTTATCTCCAGGACAGTATTGTTGGGGTTTGTTGGCAATAACCTGCTTACATAAGACAGGAAATTTATTTCACTGGAACTTTTTACGAATTAGAGCAGCCATAACTTACAAAGTATCCTTGGAAAGGTGGAGGGCTCTTTTCTCTTTGCTGTTCTTTGCCTACCTCTAAAATAATGTGTGGTGTGTTTTATGTAACAGTCTCTTGTTTCAAAGTGCAAATTTATAGCCTAGGATGAGTGACTTAGAATTGTCCAGGGGATGAAAAACTTCTTGATTTTCATCAAATCAATGGAAGATTAGAAAAGATTTTTTGAATTATTGAAAGAAATTCCTGTTCCATTAACAGCTGTGCCTCACAATCAGGAAAAGATTGAGTCTTGTGTGCCCCCTATCTCTCTAGGAGTTTAGACACTACACTGGCTAAAGAGCCACCTTCTAACTTCCATCCCAGATTTATTTGTAGCTAGTTTCATGCCTACTTGCTCTTGCTCCACTTTGAACTTGTATTTGGACACAGAATTTCTCCTCTAGGGTTTCCTCTGCTGCTATACTTAGGCCTGGCAATGCACTTCCTCAGTCTGCTTTGCCAGGGGTGTTGTCTCAGGAAAAGAAAGATGGCTACTTCTATTTCTGACTGTGGGCCCCGTATGAGGAAAGAGAACACCCAGAAAAACACCTGTCGTGGTTCCTGTCAGGGGTCAAAGTGACCTTCTCTCAGCTGTCACCTTTGGAGCTCAGATCTCGAGCGTTGGTTCTGAGAAGAAGCATTCTGCTTGGGTATAAATTAAATGATCCCAGAACAAACTCCAACACTACTGAGGAATGGCCTTCTGGAAATCTGTAAACTAAAGAGCCATGACAATTTTCTACTACAAGCTTTGTACTAATTTTTAGGTGCGATGAACCATTGTATAACTGCCTGAAGGTGACCGAATCAAGCATGTGGAATTTGAACCAGGCTCCATTGACATGAAATGTAATGGAGTGTACAAAGCTGGCTGTCAGATAAGAAGAAAGAGGAACCCAGCCTTCTGGAAAGTGGATGGAAAAAGTCTTGGTTGATGGGATTAGTAGACGAAATGCTTATTATAAGAGTTATGTATAGTTAGATTAATGCTATCCTAAGTACAAAAACACAACAAAAGAAGTCCATGTTAATTTCTTAAGGAGCAATTTTGCCACTTTTTCCTGCCTTTCTTGAGTTACAGTTCAACTCTACAACCTTGCCTTCACTATAGAAATAATTCAGAGGAAGAGAGTGATTGAGTTCAGAGTTCTGTCTAGACTTCTAGGTAATTTCAGGCATGGGCTTCTCAGTTTTATTCCAAAATGAAGGTCTGTGTTCTGGAAGTAATTATTCTGGATTCACTTTTAACTCCTTTCTGTGTAAGCAAGTCTTCACTGCTGTCAGATACTTTTTGCATCTGGATTATTTGTATCTAGATAATCAATAACTCAACCTGTTTTATAATTTATTATAATAATTAATGAATTGGAACCAAATCCTATTCTTTCATGCATTGGGGATGAAACTGGCTTAATAGTTATGAAATTGTACTATTTCTGGTCTTAACCAACCAGATAATGAAAAAGTGGAGACAGAAAGGGAGAAAGTAAGCATGAGTTTTTGCTATTATGCCCATACTCTGATACAAGAAGACAGTGAGGAAAATACATTTATTGTTACTTACTGCTTACCACAAAATCTAACCAGCTGTGCTTTGGGCATGTCAGAGCTGGATTTCATAATTTTCCCTGTTTCCTGCAGTTTGCTCTCCCGTTTCTTGCCTGGAGACCTGTTCCTTTCCTCCTCCTCCTCTTCTCTTTCCGCAGAAACCAGGAGCAAGTGAAAACCAGTGATTTTCTGCCCAGCTGCTGCTACAGTGAGCGAGACTGAGCTTCCCTTTTGTGATAGGCTGACAAAATCCAAGCAATATTGATTGCCATAGGTAACTGCAATCAAAGCTTGGGGTCTAGAGAGGCTTTTTTTGGCACAGCTGAGGCATGCTGGAAGACTTTCTTTGGATAGGAATAAGGAATTCTGCTTCAGAGGTAATTTACTTCTTGAAAGAGACTGCACCTTATGTCACTCCATTGCCACCACCACTATATTTAGACTGAATTTTTTGCTGCTGAAACTTGTTGCTAAACGTCTCTACCCAAAGATCAATGCCCTAATCAAAAACATGACAAGTTTTAAACTATGACAAGTAATAGTAAATCTTGTCTTTAATTTTAGTTTTTATTCTCATACTGTGTTTCTTGGTAATAATGTGTTTGTGAATTACCAACATTTAGCTGACACTAAAAAGTTATGGTCTAACTTTGTGTATTTCCATCTTGACTGAAGACATTTCAATTTAACCTTTCAGGCTGAATTCTCCTTCATTCGGCTGGAGTCTCTTATTAATGTACAGACTCTTTCCTCCATTCCATTTCCTTTAATTAAACCAGTTTCTATTATATGAATAGGAATAGATTTTGATTTATGGAAAGCTTTGTTCAATGAGGAGTTAATGTTCCCATTGTCCTTTCCTACCACTTGCAATCCCAATGTGAGTCAGTGGTTAGTAAGTGAAGATGATAACCTGAATGCATTATGTTGGTAGTTTTGTGAAAGTAGTCAGGTAGAGTTTAAAGTTGCTTTGAAATTATGCAAGATAGACCATAAAACTTACAGAGTTATTGTAATGCCTTTAATTAGTATTTAAAACAGGATCTGCATTTGCATGCTTTCTTTTGGTATGTAAGTGTGCACACCATCTGATAAGCTAGAATTGTGGAAGGTCATCTAGAGGAAGAATAGAATAAAATTTTCCCTGTCTGTGAAAACATCTGCAGATCTAAAATAAAAAAGTGGGAGGAGGGGGGAAGAGAGTGGAATGAACTAGAAATTCTAACAGGGACATGGGTTGCTTACAAATAAGTGTAAAGCAGAACTGGGGAGCTGGATAACTGCAGCTGGTGATTATTGACTTAGGATAGATCATTTGGGGATACCCATATCTACTCTTAATTGACAGTGAAAATGTAAGATGTTGGAGTGCACTTCTTTCACACCTTGTGACCCTGCTGAAACCCATTCTTTTAGTCAGATATGGTTGTGGTGGGGTGGGGAATAAATTTCAAACCAATTAATTTTGTGGTTGAGTATTGTAGGAACAACTTGGCTCGTAGAGAGACTGCCAGTTGTCCCTTGGCAATTTTAGTGGTGAATACTCTGACCCTGGTGTTCATGATGACTGTGCTCGTGCAGCCTGGGAATGATGGTGCTGTAGAAAATGGGACACAGTTTGAGGCATCTTATCTGTGCTTGGTTTAGACCAGGTGGTGCAAAAAAATTGTCCTTATTGTAAGGTCCCTTTTCCTCATTTTTATTGCCTGGGACCTCTGAAGACTATTATTTGAAGCAAAGATTCTCCATGAAAGCTTGCTTGGCCATAATGCCATCCAGAAATGTGTAGGAAATGCCCTCACATTATTTCCAAATACAGCACTACTGGAAGTCTGAGACAGGGAATTTCTATGGGCGTTCCAAAATCTGTTAAATTTTCTGAAGCCTAGAACAATACCAGGAAAAGGAATCCTATTCACTGAAGGCCCAGCAGCGAGCTGTGCTGAGCATTTGCTGTTCCCCAGAGTATGAGGGTCAGTATCTTTCAGAAACAGAGGCTGATCTACCACCCTTTTTGGTATTTTGTTCAGGTTTATTTTTCATTCTTGTAATTAGGACCTTCTGATCCCTTTGAGAGTACATAATTGAAAGCGTGTTAGCAGAGTATTTGTGATGGACGTGTATTTTGGCCAGCTTCCTAGATTCCTCTTTTCTTCTCACACCACGACGAGATAATAAACAGCCATATACTCTCACTGCATAGTGCCATTATTTTCTTGTATTCTCTGGGGTTTTTTTTGTGGAGACCAGAGATCAATACATACCCAGTTTAAACCCCTAAATGTATTTAATCTAAGTAAACAGATAATATTTTGCTGAATAATTTGCATCAAGTAAATATGAGTCCATCTATTAAAATCTTTCACATAGGTTTCTATTGACTGCTTTCCACTCTGTTTTTGTTTTCAGTTCACTATAACTAGATTGAATGGATTAGTTTCCTTTAAATTTGACCAGACTAAGTGCTAGATAATATTATGGGCTTGAACTTTGCTTTCTGTAAGCAGTTTTTAAAACATTTAGGAATACTAGCATTATGGTGACATTAAAAACAAAAATGTAGATCAGCCAATTTAATATAGACATCCCTCTTTATCTAATAAAAATTCATGAATAGTCATAAATTGCCTATACCCTTGCTTTCATGGAGGAATAACAATAACGTTTGCGTGTTTATCTCTGAAACAGCATCTGCAGCATGTTTGTCATTAATATAAGAAAATAAGAAGAGAAGTAAAGCTGGCATGCATTTGCAAAGATGATGTTTTTTTATTCATGTCCTAGTTCTTTTATTGACACTGGGTATCAGTAGCAGAAGCTCTGTTACAGAGACAATTTTAAATATATATAAAGAGGCTAACATTAATCTTTCTTTAATTAACTTCATTTTGCATCCTGGAAAATACAGTAGGATATAACAGACTATATGAACCCTGCTTAAGGAGACAGCAGACATGGCAGAAATCCCTTTAGGAACATCTAATTTATTATAAATCTAATTGTATTTAAAACTTAAGACAAGTCTTAACACCTCTGGGACTGTAGATTATGCAGATGACCACTGGCTCCTAGGTGGCTTTTTCTTGGCAAGCCCCATGCTTGGTATGGCAGTGCTGTGTGTCCCAAGCCTCCCCTCCTGCACCATGGCTCTTGCCTCTGCTGCTTCCTTGTCTCTCAAGGAGTGCTGCTGCCATGCTGCTGCCATGGCACCTCCCCTGCAGGCTTTGTTTGATCTGCTAGACTTGAAAAGGTCCAGGGTTGTGGCTAAAGTGTAGGCAAGCATCCCTTATCCTCTCAGACCTCCCTGTGATTTCAGGAGCAGACTGGGAGGCCAAGGGAGCTGTCCCTACCCAGGTGGCACACGAGGCTATCAGCACTGGTGGGGCAGCATGTCCTGCAAGGTTGCCTTGAGTAGGTGTCCTTCAGGGGACCTGTTTAAACTCTGAGCTTCAGTAAGAACAGCCTTCCTCACCAACACCGTGTACATCATGATGCACTCTAAGGGCTTTTTATGGGAAGGCAAACCAATACATGGTGAGCTGGACACTCAGAAAAAGGGCTGCTGCCTCAGTTACACTATCTGGCCTTCTCTGTCAGTCTAATAATAATAATGCTTAAATATATGTAGGATACTTCTAATAATGGCCAAATTGATGTGTTCCTTGGTGATCTATAAGTAAAGCACATACAATTTTAAAGGGTAATTTATGTACACTTGTGGGATTATAGCATAGGGTTTGTTCTGAAGATGTCAGAAAACTCACTGTAGTTGAATACAGTTGATTTGTGATATTTTGTGATGCCTAGACATACTGACAGGCATGCTGAGGACATGACTGCTTGCAAAGGAGACACCTTGTATGGAGCAGCCAGCCATGTGGGTTGGATCTTCTTCTTGAGCACAAGAGACCATAACTTTGGGTGAAAGTTCTGTATCTATCTCTTTTGTTTCCAAATGTATCCTAAAAGGCAATTGCTATGATTCTAGGCTCTTTTAATGTAAAGAGATGCTCTTCCTTAACCTTGGTGTGTCAGTACCTCCCCACATCATCCCATTTTATTGCATACACAAAAGTGTCAACCTTATTCATCTTGAGAATGCACAAAGCTGTAATTTGTCAACAGTTTTAAAATCTCTAAGCAACTGCCTCCTTTGCAACACATTCACTGTATGTTGTTCTGCAGAATGACTTGAGGTTTTGCATACAGGTGTGTGTGAATGAAACTTACAGTTAGCTACCCTGGCTTATTTTCTGCATGGAGAAGGAATTAGTTGCTAATTGTAAAATGAAGAGTCTGTATAAGGTTAAAAAATAAAAAAGAAGTTAGTTTCATTCATTTATTGCACTGGGCTATCCCCACTCAGCTATCACTCATGTGCATTTAAGTTTACATTGGTGTGGTTGGTGGCTCTGTGACACTATTAGTCTTTCACTGTTTGATTCCTAAGAAGTCAGTTCAATAACCACAACGAGGATGGATTTTTTTGTTTGTGTTACAAACCTGTCAAGTAAAGGGCTATTTTTCTAAGCAATTGCTCCCCAGGAGAAGCAGAAAGGCGGCAAAAAGACATTCAGTCTGACCTTGTGCTATTGAGCCAGGACAATATACTGCAGAAGAAAAGCTGTCAGCAGCCTATTGTGGCAAATCCTTGTTGGTCCTCAGGGCCTCACACCAATGAAAATCTGTGCCAAACAGATAACTTGCTTTCTAATCTCCCTGTTTGGCTTATTTGTATCTGTGGCCTACTATAAAATATACTATGCCTGAAAAGACTCAGAGTGGATGCTGTGAGACCTGTCCATGAACCCTTCCTCCATAACATGAGCCAGACTGCAGCCCAGATAAAAGCATCTGTGTGTCTGTTCTTGGTGTCAGGGGCCACATTTCCCTTCCTGCTGCATTGCACCTGGCTGAAGATCAACTGGAGTTATTCTGGAAGGACCCTGATATGTGTTTCCAGAGGTATTTGTCCCTCTAGTGCCTGTTTACTCTGCTTGTAACTTCTGCTGCCGTGAAATACCAAACTGGTAAGGGCAGCTTCATTAACTACTTGCTCCTCTGTGCTAATCTTGGGCAGCAATTGTTGTTGTAAGTATGAACTTGTATTACTTTGGCAGATGCATCTACTATGTAGCTCAGAGGAGACTTTTTTCTGTCATTTCCTCTCCTCTCCTCTCTTCCTTATCCCCAGGCTTTTATGAGCAAATAATGTGAGGGCCTAACTCCAGCACTTCATTCTCAATAGCAGTGAGCTTGCTGTCTGATTAGGTGGTGGGGGATTTTTTTTTCCTCCAAACTGAAGGCTTTGGAAAATTAAACTACTCAATACTTCATGTTGAACTTTTTCATGTGTTTGAGTGCTCTTTGGATAGATGGTTATGTTTACATGGTTTTATTCCTTATTGTGCGTGTAATTCATTATGTAGGCAGTCATTTGGTAGGCAAAACATAAATTCTGGAAAGACAATGTACTATTTTAAGTCTATAAGAGTTCATAGAGCTCCTGATGTTGTTCTATTTAAAACCTAATGGTTATGCTTATCTGTATAATATTTTTTTGAGTTGTTAACCAAATGCAGTTCAAAGCAACTAGGAACTGTGCAAAAGGCTTTTCCTTAACACACCTGCCTCACACATTGTTTCCAAAATATCCTAAAGATAATGCTAATTTTCACTTCCCATACATAAAGTTAAACACAAGTTTGTGCTATGATGAATTAAGAATTTTAAGGCTTACAACCTGGTATACATGAAGTAGCACCACTAGTATATAAACTTTTGAAAGAGTACTTAGTATTTACTGGGAAGGATTGGTTGTTATGTTGGAAATGAGGTGAAGAAGTTCACAAAGTTACTTGGCATGAAGAAGAGAAGCTATGTAAGCATATGTATGCAAAGTTTTCCTCAAAAAAATCTCCATCCCAAATTCAAATCAACCTGCTGTAGTTTCTTCCCACGACTATGTACATCTCTTAGTAACAAAAAATGCACACGTACCTGTGACTGGTCTCCACATGAAAGCCACAATGAAATGAAGTTTGTGGCCCCTATGGTGTTATTAGTCTCAGTTCTATTGGAAAATTAGGCACATGGATGATCACTAATTCTTTTCCTAATGCTGTTATTTTTTCCCTGCTTCTCTTTCATTCTTTTCTTCTTACTAAAAGAAGGTATTTTTTATAAAGTAAGTGTATCTGTGATTTATCTCCCAAGGGAAAGCCCATCTGTTTAATAAGCTTTATCAGATACATTGTTCAGTTCTCCTTTACTACTCGAGGAAAGACGATTAGTTGGCATGCACATGAGATAAAAATCAAAGTGTTTAGAACATGAGCTATTTAAGAAACGGAGAGAAAAATGTAGCATGAGGGGTTAATTTTTTTTCCTTAATCTCAATGTTAATGAGCATTTAATGTGACTGTATTATCTCTAAAGAGTAGGAATATAATGAGATAGTAAATTGGTGTGTCAAGAATTTTCTGAAGCAGAGCAATCTTTGTAACCAACTTGACTTCAGGCAAAGTAGCCAAATTGCTGCCATTTGACAGTGTATTACGTTTCAGCCAGTGGTATAAAATATCTTAGGCCTTGGGAAATGTCTGTACAGGATAGGTGCAAATGTAATCTTGAGCTAGGGAACAGGGAAACAGTTGAGGGCCATTTAGTGTTGTGCAGATCACACACCTGGACCAAACGTAGATTTCTAAGTCTACATATAGCCCATTTCTGCCCCATCATTTACACTGTGGAGCTGAAAAGAAAAATCCTTATTGTACCTGCCCACAGGAGATTGTACCAGCTAACAGGAACTGAGCAGGTAATGGAGGAAAACCTGTGCGTAATTTTGATATGAGTTCTCCTCATAGCAAGCTTTTTAATCTTTCCTCACCTCCTCCGGGGAGGAACATATGCTTCTATTTCTGAAGACCATGATAGTCCCTCTCATGAAGGTCTAGGCAGAATTATTAAAGTAAAAGGTCTCAAAAAGTCACTCTGTATGGCTACCAAAACGTAATAATAGATTTGATCAGTCTTCAAGCATTCACATAAAGCAGTGACACTGATAGTGACTCTTCACTTTAGCTGATTAAAGAGATGGAGTTTTAATGGTTAGAACACAAGCCTTCTTTTTCTTTTTTTGCCTGTAAATTAGTCAGGGGGCTACACACATGCAGGGCGGAACTGGTTGCTGTGATAGGGGTAATCAACATCTCTGGATGGGGAGAATATAGTCCAGGCATGGGACAGGCATACCTGCAACATCACCCGGACCAGACCTGGCTGCTGTGTTTGAGTCTAAATGGAGCCCTGGGTAGTGGGCAGGGTGTGTGCAGGTGGTGGCCCCAGATGAGGCCACTCAGGGCAATCACAGCCTGCAGGCATCCTCAGGGCCCTGACAAAAACATATGCTTGGCTTTAAATTGTATTTAGTGGCAGGGAGGTTTGTACTGTAGGAAGATTCTGGTTAGACAGTTCTTTGTTCCTGTGGATGCTGCAGACATGGGGAAATGCAGGGACTAGCTATAGCTCCCTGTGGTTTTGCTCCAGTTCTCTTCAAAGGCAGAATGTGGTGGAACCAGTCACTAGAGTTCCTCAGGTAAAGAGTAACAACCTTGTTCCTGTTTTAAATGTAGCTCTGCCTGGCAAAAACCTGTCCTCTGTGTGTCCTTAGGGACAGTGGGGAGTCAAGCTTGGGAGTGACCTTGTGAAACAGCTTTGCTCTGATAACTGGCACAGAAAAGCAGCTGGAATACACATGAGGGAAGTTGTGCTTGATTGTACAAGTAGATGCTTTCAAAACTTGTCCAGAGCTTTCACCTTGCTGAGTAGCTCCAATAAGGGCACCGAAGCAGAGCACATAAATTTCAGTGAATGTGATGTAGTCAAGCTGAAAAAGTAATTTTTCTTTAAGTCGATAGTGTAATATCCAGGATTTAGCACGTGCAGATGCAGTATTAAGGTTCAGCAAAAGTAGCTTCAGTGACCTTGAAAATGGGCCCTTCTATGGTAAAGATATAAGCAGTGCTGTCTGAAATGACCTGCAGAGTCAGCAAATGTGTGGAAGCTGTTGGATACAGCTTTTAGCTCTATAATGTACTTAGAAATCTAATCAA
This sequence comes from Petroica traversi, assembly GCA_025920805.1. Lineage (NCBI taxonomy): Eukaryota > Metazoa > Chordata > Aves > Passeriformes > Petroicidae > Petroica > Petroica traversi. The sequence goes on from JAHLSL010000044.1 coordinate 7,873,467, forward strand.
TAAGCCTGACTTTGGGAAATACAATCTTTTTCTCCTCCCTTTCCAATAATTATGATTTATATTCCCTTTCAAATAATTTGTTAAAAATACCTGTCTTATTTTCCAAAACTTTGAATTGGTGGGTATGAGGCAGCTATCTTCTTTTTATTCCACTACTGAACACTTTCAGACAAATATTTTCAGTTTAGGTACATCTGTGTTAACACCTCCCCCCCCAAGTATTTCCTCAGGGCATGGTTTAAGAAGGTGCTAAGGAAGAAAGGAAAATAAATCCCAACACATGATGAGGTCTTGTTCAAAATCTGATGTTTGCAAACAAAGACTGAGGCTAACATACATGCCAGAGGCTAACTTCTTTAACGCTGGTATAGATGAAAAGAGACACTGGGGAACTTGGGTTTGCGTGAGGTCTCTTAAAAGCAATGAGAGCCTCTTGGTAATCGTTTGCAGCTAGTGCACTGGAGGTTGATGTGTTTCATGTTTGTTCCTCATGATACTTTAACAGGCCAGCTCAGGTGCTATGCAGCTTTGTAGGGATTCCTAAGGAGCTGCACACAATCACAGCATTATGAGTGACTTGGACAGCCTTAGACTTGGAAAGCTTTCAAGCCTTTCCAAAGCTTTCTAATAATGATTGCAATTGTGTTTTGTTCCTGTGGGCAAATAGGCTGTTGCACGACCCCATTGCAGGCTGATTACTGCCATTCCCACTGTGTTAATTGCTGAAAAGCCTCCTGAGGTTTTAATGGGAATCCTTGCAGAGTAAAGTGCTAGCTAGGTGAAGAAAGGAGGCAGGCCTCTGGTAAGATCCAACATATTCAGGCACAGGATAGAGAAATGTAGGGTTAACTCATGTTCTCCTTATTTTGCAAAGGGTTGACTCAGGAGAGGAGGAAGAGGAGAAACAACTGACACAGAGCTTGGGGATTTGGCAGTCCCTGCTGCAGTTGTTCATGCAGTTGTTATATACTATCTGACCCTAGGCAGCACTCTGTGTCAGTTATTAATATTTTATTAAATTATTAGACAATGTAATATTTTCCTCTGTTTTGAGATTACTCAGCCATTTTAACATTAAAAAAAAGGCGGTGACAAACAGATTTACTTGGGGAAAAATTTTCAAAGTGTGAAGTTAAAATTTTAGGTGGAAGATTTTAATAACAGTCTCAGTTTTTCATAGGTCTCACTTTTCTTTTTCTTTGAAAGTACTTCAAAATGCTGAAGGTATTTGGTGACTGTATTTGTCCCTTCTGCTGGTTGTTTGGATATTTTTTCCCCAATAAAAATTGATTGGGGAAAAATACTTTTTTTTCCCCAATTTTTTGGTGAATATTTATATGGATGTAAATTTACGTGCATACAGAGATTATCAGTCTCTGTTTGCTTAAAGTAATAAAATTGGCCTTTGCACCTGTTTTCTCCTCTTTGATTTTAAACAAAGGAAATTATTCATATTGTGCCTTTTTTTGACTTAATAGACCATAAGGGATTTTCTGTTTATTATTGCAAACATCTGGAAAACACTTCAGCAGTTCTTTATGTTAATTTCCTTAACAAGGTTCATATTTTAAGAACAAGTCATGTATTGTGGTACAATTTTTGAGTGAGTTTACCCATAGCATTGTTTGTTATCTTCTGAGTGCTCATTGCTAGTGTCTTGGTGGTAACTGGAAAACAATAATCTTGGAAATGTCACAGTCTTGATATAAATTGCTAAACTTTCTGGAACAAATTATGCACTCTGTTTTAAGTATGTCTGGATTCATTGGATTTGTGCTGGTGTAGCAACCAGATATGACTCTCTGAAGGCCAGCTGGAACTTGTTTGCAGCCTGATTTATTAGAGGTCACATTAGTAGTAGACTTCATTAGGGATCAAACAGTAAGATATTTCCAAACTATTTTGCACAAGATTTTGTTAGTGTGCAGCTTGAGTTCTCCCAGAGAGTGTGGACTGGGAGATTAAACTACAAAGTTGTAGCGTTATCACTGGAGACATTTACTTTGGCTCAGCCAGCCTTAATTCAGAGCAGCGATACAAAACATTGCATGTGTATGTCTGCAGCTCAGTACTGGCTGTCTGCAACTTATGTAAGTCCTGTTCATAGACTATTTGAAAACTTTTCAAATTCAAACTTTTTTTGCTTTTATTTTTCTGTGGCTGCTGTCAGCTTGTTTTAAATAGTAATTTTTCTTGGAGTGGAGGACTGTGTCTTCTCTTGTCTAGGTCAGGGCTCTGAGAGCAGTGACTCTCAGTTGCACCCTAATGTGCTCTTCTCAAGAGTCATTCCGTTTTGTTGAGTCAGGATAATGGTTGTTTTCCTTGAGGATCTAAGGAGGATGCAATGATGCCGCAACCTGTGGTCCTATTTGTCTTTTGGATTTATTTCTGCATAAATCAAAGGGTTTCTTTTAAGGTCTATTGGATGTGTGGAAAGACTTTGATACTGAAGAGAGGATATGTTGAGAGCCTGCCAGATGTGCTGCTGTAGTCTGCAGATATTTCATACCATAGATAGGAGAAACATAATACACAACTCTGTGTAAATGCTGTTAATGTTGTCAGAAAAACCTAGCGCCTACAGCAGTCTTTAAAAAGTTGTATTCTCCAGGTTTGCTTGGGTTTTTTTGGTTGTTTTTTTTCTGTTGTTGTTTTTGGGTTTTTGTTGGTTTTTTTTTGTTTTTTGTTTTTCTTTGTTTGTTTTGTTTCGCTTTGTTTTTTGGTTTTTTGGGTACAGTTCATGAATATGGATGGATGAACCCCAGACCGGGTAATGAGAAGCAGAGCCTTTCAGTATGAGATCCTTGCTTTGGAGATTTGGTTATGAAGCTAGTTATTACCTAGTGTAAGCTTTACTGCTGTGAAGGGACTTTTTTCAACACAGGTTTTCAGAAATAAGCTCCTTCTTTGGTCCTATATGGCTTTGTGTTCAAGGCCTAGTTATTCATGTTTGAAAATGATGTGTTCAGTGGGAAATAAATCTGTCTCTGGAGATAACCATCCTCATCATCTGATATTAGAGGGATCATAATTACTGGGATCTGGAAGGCAAAAGGGGAAATGAACTTTTTATGTGAGTGGTGTTAAAATTTACAGGGGGACTTTGGCAAGTTATTTTTTAAAAAGGAAGCCAAATCTACTTTTGGGTTTTGTTTCTTGTATGTGCTGAAATATCACTGCAGAGAGATGACCAAGTCTAATTTCACTGTGGCTTGACAAGATTGAAAATCAAGAAAAGAAGGGTAGTTATTTTAAAACCAGTATTTAAAACAAATCTGATGCACATAGCTTGCACTTTAAAAAGAACCTACTTTAATTTTGTCCTAAAAAGATTGCTGTATTCCTACGTACTACTCTTCTGCCAACAGCTTTCAGTAATTTATAATGGAAGCAATTATCATAATTCTGTTTTACAGATGGAGATTCCAGGGTGGGGAGAAGAGAGTGTTTTCCTTGGTGGCAATAAGGAGAGCTGTATCTAGTGTGATTTCAGGATCTAAATCTGTCACATCCATGTGAAATGCTCTGCTAGGCCTTTGTGCTGGAAGTGTAAACATGAGATCTTAAAAACAAGTGTGTTCCATCTATTGCAAGGAAAAAAATAAAAGGAATTCTCTTAGAGTTAAAAAGTACCTCTTACCTTCTCCTGAAACCTGTATTTGTTTCCAGTACACATTATCTTAACTGGTATTTTACAGTATGAAGTGCTTATAACTGTGATTTCCTATCTTACAGAACATAAGAATTTGCTTAGTTTGATTGACCTCAAACATCTTGATTTGTGCAAAACAGGAGTTTTGGACTAAAGGTCTACAGGTGCACTCTTGCCTGAAAGTGCTTGAGAAAGGCCTTGCATTATAGGTAGATAAAGAATTACTTTTTTTTGTTTTATGGCTGTCAAAGGTGTCCTATCTCATCAGATCAACAGGATTATTTCCAGAAACCTATCCTAAGCTTTTTCAACTCAAAAGGATCTTAATGGTGTTTGACGTAGTTTCCTGGGCCTTGTGAATTCCAGGGTCTTACATTTTTAATTGATTCCTGAAGGTTACATAACTATATATTTCAAGCAGGGAATTTTGCAACTAAATATTTTCTAGGCTCTCTGCACAGGAATCTTAGTCAGTGAAGGCATAAACTAAAAAAAATTAACTGTGTCAATAAAATGTCCTTTGAACCTTTGAATACTTGCTGCTAGATACACTTCGTATAGGTAAATAATATTGTTGATTACTTCAGGAATCCTTGCAAGCTTATGGAGCTCTTTTACAGAAATAAATGTAAAATGGCCATGGAGGAATCTAGGTGTTGGTCTAGTTTTAGACCTGATACTTATTTCTATGAATTCCCAAACCTAGAGATGCAAGGGTGCTGTTTTCAGCTGAGCCAGGACAACACTTTTGTTCCAAAGCTAGAATGAGGATGACAGCTTAGGCTTTACCAAAGACCCAGGTATAGCCCTTGATGTGATACTCCCATCACATCTGGTAGGCCAGCGTGAAAAGGCTGATGTGAAGGCTGGTGTAGCTCAGGAGGATTGGGAATGCCCAGATTATTTTGGATCATGCCAATAGTACACAGTGTTGTAAGGAGAGGAAGTCTGAAAGGTTTGATGTTTGGCTGCTGAATCAGCATTAGGAACCAACCCAGTGATGTCTCTGTTTGGTGTTTGGTGCATTCTTTAACAAGCAAGCCCTGTGCAGTACAGGGTGAGAGAGTAAGATGCGAAAGGCTGGAGGTGTGCTGTTAAAGAGGGCTGCTTACTTTTGAAGCAGCAGAATGGAAAACATCAACAGAAAAAGAGTGGATAGCTAAGGATTTATTTCCTTGACCAAGGGCTGTAATCTATTCTCTATTTGATCCACCTTTGAGACAGTGAGACTTTCAGGAGTCCTCCTTTGCATGATTATTCATTTGCAGTGAATAACTGCTTAAGTCCTTTGTGCTTTATTGCAAATACGGATATTAGGTCATGAAAAATAGTGGCCTGCTTATAATTATTTTGCTGCCATTATCAGAGACTTAAAATTTTTTATGACACAGAACAGTAGTTGGCCACACAATACTGAAACTTCTGTGGACAGATGATCTGGTTCAGTGCCCCCAGCTGCTTGTGAATAAAAAATTAGATTAATATTGTCCAACCCTTTCCTTCTGTGCACTATTCAAGAGAAATATTTTGACCTTTATTATAAGTTTTCCAATTTTCCAAATGCTTGATTTTTAGCATAGTGTCATTGGAGTATATATGAGGGTTTTATCTTAATTCTTCCAAAATAGTCCATGTTATTCCACTCAGTAAATGAGGGTTCAGTTTTCAGCACCCTAATGTTCTGTCAGTGAAAGACCAGAAGCACCTGATTTGGACAAAAAAGACCTTAAATAGAAGTGAAAGTAACCTCTGTTTTGTTGTGCGTGTTTATTCCTAGCAGGCCATGTAAAACTTGATCTTCATTTCCATTCATTGCTTTTTGTCTTTGATATCTCATCACACAGTTTAGATTTCAGAGACTGGAAGATGCTCAAAAATCTTACTTGCAAACCTCTGACTTTGCTGCTTTTGAGATCATTCTCTCAGAGTTGGTTTCGCTTTGTGGCAGCGAGACCCTTTAGCTGAACTCCGCTGTATGTTCTCAAATATGCATCAAGCCACCACCACTGCTGATCTGCCAAGCTCTTGGTCCCGTGCCACTGCCAGGCAGCAAAACTCCCTCTCCCCCTGGGTGTGTTTCTCAGCAGCTTCTCCCTGTCAGTTCAGTTACCCTGGTGAAGCCTTCAGGTGCATCTCTGCAGGGGTTGGGAAACAGCAAGGAACAGCTCCCTTTTGCCTCTGTCACCATTGACTACAGCGCTGGTACCTCAGACTTTCTTGGCTGCTGTGTTGCTGGCAGATTTTACTGCATGACAGGATTTTTTAAAAAGACACTTAAATAGCAAAAAGTACATAGCAAGGCAGCAAGAAAAATGGGTAAATGTGTGGAGGGTCAATACATGCAGAAAAAAATAGGAAAAATTATTAGATGAGTTCAGAAAAAGAGATGTGTGCGTGAATGACTAACATTTCACTGTGCTTCATGATCTCCTTTCTCATCCTGAATATGTCAAAGGGCTGACTATAATTACAGGCTCTTCCTTGGTAGCTGTGTGAGTCTTGTAAATATGAGGATCTCTCCTTTAGTTACATGTTTCTTTCTAAATCACTGATCAGACAGGATGATTTAATCCTGAATGAGGAAGATGTCATAGCTTTGAATAAAAAGCTCCACCTTACTTCCTCCCTCCATTCTGCAGTAGGACCATGATCCCTTTCATCTTATACAGTGTGTATTCATGCAAATTAATCATGTTGTATAGTGCATAGGCCTAGAGGTCAAAGTTAGGTCTGCGTGGGAAAGACTTGGGTGTTTTCTGGTGTCTTAGTCACTGGCTGACTTTTTTTTAAATTATTAAATTATATTTTAATTGATCTAATAGATTAGGTCCAGCTGGATGAGACCTACAATGGTCACCTAGTGCAACTACCTTACCATTTCAGGGCTGACTTGAAGTTAAAGCACAATATTAAAATCATTTCCCCAAATCCTCCTGTTAAACACTGATGCGCATGGGGCATCAAGCAGTTCTCTAGAAAACCTGTTCCAGTGTTTGACCACCCTCTCAGAAAATAACTGCTTCCTCATGACTGAACTTCTCCTGGTGCATATTTGAGCCATTCCCATGTGTCCTATCAGCTACTCTCTCCCTACTTCCCCTCCTCAGAAAGCTGCAGAGAGCAATGACATTGCCCCTTGGCCTTCAACTTTCCAAATAGACAATCCCAAAGTCCTCAGCTGCTCCTCAGAGGACATCGCTTCCAGCCCTGTCGCCAGCTTTGTTGCACTCCTCTGGATGCATTCAAAGACCTTTACCCACTTTAATTGTGGGCCCCAGGACTGCATGCAGTGTCCATGATGAGGCCACACAAACACTGAATGCAATAGAATGGTCACCTCTGACTGGCTGCTGAGGCTGTGTCTGATGCACCCCAGGATGGGCTCACTGTTGAGCAGCACTCCCAGATCCTTTTCTGCAGGGCTGCTCTCCTGCCATTCACCTCACAATTTATACTTGTGCCCTGCATTACTGTCCCACATGCAGAATCCAGCATTTACACTTACTAGATTTCATACTGTTAATGATTGCCCAAATCTCTCTATATCCCTCTGCAAGGCATATTGTCCCTCCAGGGGGTCAACAGCACCTCCCAGTGCAGTATGACCAGCAGCCTCACCAAGGCTGCACTGTGTCATTAGTCATGCTTTGGAATTCACACAGCTGAGGGAAGGAAGTGCACTTGTGACATGTAAATGTAGTACTTGCATTTTCTTATTGCTTCTTTTTTGTGTCGTACCTGCAGATGCAAGACTTTGGGCTTAGTTTGCCATATTTTGAGGGTTTTTTTCAGTAATTTTCTAGTAATCTAAGTCTAAGATCATCTATTTGGAACTGGGAATACTTAAACTTTGTAAGGAATCATGTTACCCAGAGGCTGGCATCCTTAATGATTGCTGAAACTGCCAAAATGTGAAGTTTGCAGTCTGCTGCATAACCGTGTATTAGTTAAGCTTGAAGACTATAAGTAAATATAAAGTAATATATTTCTATCTGTTGAATCCCAGAGAGGTGTCAAACATGACTGGAATAAATCTGATGCAAAGGTTTGTTTCCAAAAGCATTTCACTAGACATTGATGGGGATGAAGAAGAAAAAATTTGGTATCGTCAAGTCCTCTCTGAAAAACCTGAGATTTTTCTCTCAGGAGAAACCGAGTACATTCTTGAAAAATGATCAGGAGAAAATCCAGTAACATTTGCATTCTTTGTTTCATTTGGAGAATGCAGGGAGCTTTTTTAAAAAATGTGTTTCTATGATATGTTAAATAAAAGATTTTGCTTTGTATTATGTAATAATCCTTGGTTGAAACAGCCATCAGAATTAACATGCTTTCTTGACTAAAATTTTTGAAATACACATTGGTCATTCATCTGATTTAAAAAATGTGTATTTTAATTATTTTTTAATTGCAGGGATAAGTGGATTAATTGTGAATTTACTACCTGCTATACTCAATTTAAAACAAAGATTTCAATTGAATTTTAGATTTACAGGCAGTGAGAGTGGCAAAGAGAGGTGGCTCGCTCAATTTGATATTATTGGTTATTGGTTTGTGTAATGAATAAAAGATAATTGAAAAGCTGAACTGATCTTCAGAAGCAGCTTCGAACAAGCTTGCTGCATTTTTTTAGATGAGTTTAACAATCCTTTTCTTACTTTTTTTCATTTGCTAATGAACAAAATTAACGGATATAACCAAGACCATAGCATGTACAAAAAAAAAGATTTTTAGATTACTTTGAGTTTTTTGATTTTTATTGCATAGCTTCTAATACTGGAGGTCATGAGGGGTTTCACTGACACCAATTTATTAGTTCATTAAAGAAAGGCTGAAAAGCTGTCTGTAATGTAATTTGTAGCTTGCTTTTTAGGAAGGTGCTCTTCTGAAGACCTTGTATCTTGAGTTCAGCTGTAGCTCTACTCTGCTCCCTGAAGAGAGGAGAGAGTCATTGTCCCTCCTAGACTGCCAGTGACCTTTCTGGGACCATCTGCCAAATGTTTTCATCTTTTAATATCCTGTACTCTCACAGATTTGAGGCATAAACTGAAGGGATTGGCAACTGTGTTGTAAGGGGCACGATGTTAAAGGGTAACAGATCTTTTCCTCTTACTTTGTAGACTCGGGCAAAATGGATTTTGTGGCACACAGGTGCTCAAGCTTAATGGCCCTTAACAAGGTTGCATGCTCTGCTGCTGCTGGACTGATGGCAGGTGCTTCTCCTCCCTGGAGAACGGATTAAACTGAAAGTCAAAAATGGAAGGTGCCTCTTAGGCTATTCCTCCTCTTTTTGGTAGAGGTTCATGAGAGAGAGTCTGACTCAACTCATCTGGAAAGGCATCCCATAACAAACCCATGTTTGCCAGTGTTATCTGAGCCAGGGCAGAAGTGTTGGAGCCCAAAACCTGCTGAACGGACTCCCTTGAAACAAAGGTTTCTTCTTTTCACTTTCTCCAATTCACTGCTGAGTTCCCTTCCCAATGAGATATAATTTCTTCTGTCTAACTTTCCCCAATAGCTAGTTTTCTTTTAGAAATGTGTAACTCTCAAACCTGCAAAGGTTCTGGCAAGAAATGGATTTTTGTTGTTTGCCCCAAATAATCTGAGCTTCACAGTTAACTATTATTACTTTTTCCTGCTTTTATTTTGCATTTCTTGTTAAAATCCAAAAGTAGAAAAACCCAGCCAGTTTTAATCCTGTCTATACATTGCTAAACATCCTATTCCAGGAAGAAGATACACATGTTTTCTTTAGATATATAATCGCTGTAGCAGTCTTTATCTATTCCAGGTATTAGAGGGTATAAAACGATATAATAGGTAGTTCTCCTTGAGAGTGACTGCATTTAAACTGGAGAACAGGCTCAGATTCTTTTAGTCTGGAAATTCAGATTTGATTCTGGATGTTGTGCTCAAGATAAGTAGCTAATTTTATGTCATACGAACTATTAAACATTCTATTACTGATAGAATTACAAAGAACTATTCCTAACCTGCATACTGACGAATATTTGCTTAATTCCTTGAGCGGTGAGATTTTTTTCCTAAAATTATCTTCGTATAGATTAAGCAAAAATCCTTTCTGAAGTTACCCTTCAGACAGTCTGTGCTTTACATAAAGCAAATTTAGCTGTTTCTTGGGAGGTGGCTTATTAACAAAGTAAAATATCTCAGATATTCTCTTGGCTACTGCTGGGTTTCCTCCTGCTGGGACTCCTTTGCTCCTGATAGGAATATATGACTAACAGCTGAAATATGCAGGAACTTAAATGGCTCAAGAGAAATCTTCTACATTTACCAGTTATACTTTTTGCACCAAAAAAAAAAAAAAAAGCCCATCTGAAGATTTGTAGTCCAGAGGTATGTTTAGGGAGGGGAAGGGATGATTTTGTTTTTAGAAGTACTGGGTTCCTTGAGGACTATTTAATCTTCTTGTTTCTTTGATAATGCATTTCTGAAAGAGTACTTTTCTAAAGTGACTTGCCTATCTTACCTGAGTGTGTAGACTTGTTTAGTGTAAATGACCAATGCTCTCGAGGACAATAAACATTCTGTAGTGATGAGCCATAGAGAAAAGTATAAAGTTAATGGATTTTTCTGTTTAACTCCGAAAAAAATAAGGGCTTTTTTACCAGCCAGTTTCCACATATGTATTGTTTTTCCACCTAAACGACCTAAATACAATGAGGTAAACTCATCATTGAATTTAGGGAACAAGGTATTAAGTTTACAGCTGATAAGATACAAGAAACAGTGAAATTTAAAAGGTTTCATTTTGAAAATATGCTGCAGAAATGGTTCATTAGTTAGCTTTAAGACTAGCTTTTCTTATAGGTTACCTTGAGAAATCACAGTTTTATTGATTTGATGTGCTTGATAGCTTAAAAGACTTGAATTAAGAAATACGAGAGTGGAAAAAGATATCAAAGGTGTATATATCTCACTTTAGCAGGTAAAACTTCTTGTAGATTGGAGGGCTTCCAGTTCTTGATGTTTAGGGAAAGAATATGAGAGTAGGCAGGCATAAAGTGAAGCTTTTCCCACTCCATCAATTGCTTTCAGCAATCTGTGGCTTAGGGACTCACCAAGTCAAAGGTTGTATCCATATCCCCACATTTAATAGTTCTTGTAAGATTTTCTAACCTGAAGCTATCTAAAAGGAAAGCTGCCCTGAAACTAACCCAAGGGCAAACAGCAGATAGCAACAGGCTTAGCTCTTCTTATTTTTTAAGTGCATGATATTCTATTTTGTTACTGGCTGATTTTTGCAGCAAAAGCGGGATTGGCATTTCCTTCAAAGAGGAGTTGTAAAACTGCATCATCCAGACCATGAAAAGTGGCCAGTCTGAGATTGAGGGATGAATGTTTTTGCTCAGACAGGCTACTATTAGTGGCAGAATAGTTCTTGCTGCTCAGTGCAAGGGAAGGGGTGTTCTCAGACAAGGGAATTGGTGTGAAAGTGCTGCTTATTGCGGCTTATTGCAGAACTTATCATCTCTGCCTCTCTAACTCAAGTTCATGGCTAGTTCTACTTAATCCTATTTAAAATTTTGTCCCTCTAGATTTCTGGTTATGTACATGTTATTGAATTAGTGCTTCTTGAGGGAAATACTGTCTCTTTAATAGGCTTAATCTTTCTAATTTTCTTGACAAAAATAGTGCTCAAGCAATCCTATAAACACTGTAAGCCAAGTGTGTATAGTTGCACACTTATCCTCTAATGTAGGATGTTGGCCCTATTAAAGGTTTTTCTGGGAAGCATATTCAAAATTCCTACTGTTTATTTCAAAGTGCTTTTTACTAACAACTGCTAACTTAAAATGCACTAAAATATTAAATTTTAAAATTAAGTCAATGATAACTAAAGGCATTAGGTATTTAGACACCCTAAAACTTAGTAGGATGTAATTTGTTGAGAATTATTAGCCCTGTTTCTTAAGATCAGTCTTTCATACAAGAATGGGCAAGATTGCACAGAAATGGCACTTCTAGATGGAATTTCTCTTGATAATTTGCTTACAAGCATGAGAGAGAAAATCTAGTTTGTAAAATCCTAAAACTCCATTGCTTCCTCCTTTTTCCAAACAAATCATTGGGGGGAAAAATAAGCGCCAGATGGCAGGAGATTTGTGCAACTATCCTAGTTTATAACCAGAGGATGATTAATCTGGTAGAAAAATCAGGAAGCCAACCCCTGGGAAAGCAACATTGACTATGAGTACCATGCTGCAGAGTACATGTGAAGTGCACAGAAGTAATGTAAGTGCAGTCTTAGGTTCTGGTGTGTTCCCTTCAAGGCCCCCCTGGCCATTATGTCCCTTCCAAATGTCATTTTTCCTTTTACTTGATTTCCAGTCTGTGAAGTCTTTAAGACCAGATGCTCTAGGTGTTGAATTAGAAACAGAAACCTCTCTTGGTAGCAGTTCAGCAACATCATCCAGCTCACCTCAGAGACACAACTCCATATTACCTTCTGCTTTTCCACTCTGTTCCCTCCCTTCCCAATGCAAGCGCCTGAGTGCTGCTGAGATTCACCACTTTTGGTCATGGTCACAGTAGTGTGGCATCTGGTGATGGGCACTGCTCTTCCCCTGCCCTCCTGCAATCCAGGACTGTGTCTCATGAGCTGGATGTAGGAAAACACTGTCACTTCACTAGTTTTGAAAGGACAGTTATTTCAAGCAAGGAGGATTTGATGTTCATTGCAAAAAGTAACAATAAAAGAGAAGCACAGACCTGGTGCTGCTTAATGTGCTATGAGTAAAACTAATTTTTCCCCTTCTAAGCAAAAATTATTTATTTGTTTGTTTGTTTGTTTGTTTTTCAGAACAATTTTTTACCATTGTCTTATTCTATGAACACTTCAGTGAAGTGTTTCAGTGGACTTAGTGTTTTTATAAGTTTCTAATGTTTGCTTTAAGTTCATAATATCAGATTAATAAACCTGTTCACATAATGTTATTACTTGCAAGATAAGGCCAACAAATTTAGACATCCATGGCCAATTTTTCCTTTCTTTTACTGTGAAAATTTTCACTACCCCCTATATGTAAATATGTTCGTAATACCAAAAGAGGAAATTTAACTCGCTTGTGTTTTTCTCCCTTTTCTTCCAGCCAGTACCACTCTTTATGCAGGGTGCCCTTCTCTGAGTTTCTACTAAACTATCAATAGTTCAGTCATGAGTGATTTTTTTTAGCTTTCTGCACTAGAGATAATGTCCAGGGCAGTATTTCAGGTCAAGTGATTTATCTGATCTATTCCACCAGCAAACTTATCAGGCAGAGGTTTATCTTCTTTCAGTGTAGCCTTCAGAGTCAGACACTCAATACATGCAATGAATAGGACTTCTCACATACTTATATAGAAAGTCTTGCTTTTCCTCACCATCTAATTAAAAACCTGCTTCTGAGAGTTTGAGTCTTAAACATGAGGCAGAGGTGAAAAGAATTTCAATAGGTTTAGGAAAAATCTAGTGATAATTATTATAGATAATTAAACTTACAGTACAATTAAGTGCTTTGATCCGAATTATCAAGTACTTATTCTAGGAGAGTTGGGATTTTTTAAACCCCCAAAAAGCTCTCAACTTTTGACCCAGGCAAATGACTTGGGCTGACTTGACTTAAGAAGGAAGTTTTAAATGAAATACATTGCTTTTGAAAAGTTAATAAGTAGGGAAATTAGCCTAATAGTTTACTGAAATATTATTTCTAATTAGAGACAAATTATGCTAAGGACAGGCTTTCTGAGTGAACTGGATGGCAGAATGAGAATCTAACAGAGGAAAAAAAATTCTTTTATGAAAAGTGCTATTTTGAAGGAATGGTTACACACACCTACCAAAATTCAGCAGCTGTATGACAGTCTTGTGACGACATAGATAATGGAAGTGTATGGACAAACTGGAGAAATAAAAGCCCAAATGAAATTTATTAGCCCCTGAAAAGTAGCTTTCCTGCAAATCTGAGAAAAGGCAGTTTATCTTTGTTTAAATCAGTCTAGTCTGCAGCAGGATTTTGTTTGCACCTTACTGTGTTGTCTTAAAAGAGTCTCAGGAGGAGGATTAAGCTGCTTCAGTATAGATTCCTAAAGAGAAGTAGTTATCCCTTAATAGGTGACATTCCTGCTTGAGACAAAATATGGTTCTTCATGGTTGTACAATTTGATCCTTTGGAATACTGGAACATTCATTGTCATATATGCTGTATAGCATTATATTGGTCATTAAAATAGATATAATTAAAATTCTTTGCTCTCAGTCTTTTCCAAACTAGTGTGACAGCCCATGGCCTGCTTTTATCTTTTGGCTTTGATACTGCTCATGATACCATGTGATTCTTGGAGATTCTCCTGGAGTTGTTAGGTGTTGGGTTACAGCATGCCAGAGGGAATACTCTGAACCTGGATACAGCCCTGACCATGTAACAAAGAGTATCTAGATAAAATAACTGCTCTGGTATTTTCTAACTGATTTCAAAATTCTCTGTCTCTTTAGAACACACCACAGGAGTTTGTTGCCATAAGATTTTTCCCAAGATTTTCAGGGAAACCTTCTGAAATAATTTTGTATTCATTTGCCTCTAGGCTAAGTGCTTTGATATCGACAGAATGCCAGGAAATACTGTTAGTTTCATAGTTTCACATCTCAAACGTGCACTGTGTCCATTTTTGAAATATTTATGCCTCAAATTCTGAATGCTTCTAGATATTACATACATTTGTGTTAAAGCAAAAAACATCCGGGCTTCTGGATGTGCCCTTTATATGGCTTCCACATAGGATCAGCACAGTTTCAATTTAGTTTTTTATAATTTCAATCCTGATGGTCCAAAGACATGTAATTTTGTTCTGTGACAAAGTTGCTTATTTCTACTTATGTAGTTATGGAACTTCTGGCCAAAATGTGATTTTGGGAAATTTTACTCTGTGAAAATTCCCCAGGGGGATTAATTGGTTTCTGGGAAAACAAGCAAATAAAACAAACCTCCTAAAGATGGGGGTAGACAAATTGTTCTACTGTAACTCTGCTTTGCCTGTCTGGCTGAGCTCACAGATAAAGAAGAAAGGGATGATGTAAGAGTTTATCATGAGTTGCATGAGCTTTTTAAAACTGAAAATATTTTAGTACCACTGTCTTGTTTCTACTGTCATAGAAGTTTGAAGACTGATTTTTAAAATTTTTTTTTTTGTTTTCTTTAACAGGCTTTCAATTAAATCTTCTGATTAGTGTTACCTGAAATTATGGTGTTACAGATGTGTGTGACTTGATTTTTTGTGTTGGTGTTTTTTTTTCAGAAGAACTAGTCAGCTTGATCTTCAGGAACTGGCCTTTATATGGTCAACAACTTTTTCCTGGCTTGAGGTAACTGAGAAATCCGATATCTAACACACAAAGATTTCTTTGTTTGGAAACCTTATGCTAGCTTATTTTGGATGCTTTTATTTTGCTTTCGTTTCCCAAAAGCAATATTACATGTTCAGAATATTTTGGGTTCTTGATTTTCAGTTTAAGGCTGCTCCAAAGACACAATCTCTTCCACAGTGAAATTGCCTCTTAAGTTTTTTTCTTATTTGTTCTTCTGACTCTGAGTTGCAGGACTATTACTTATGAGAATTAATTTGGTTTTCATTAACTCATTTGCTCAACAGCCTTTATCTCTAGTTTTGTTAGTAATTTAAACTTCCCTTTGTTTCCATTCCCACAAAAGTTCGAGAACGATTTCTCTCCCCCCACTTGTTTCCTGCAAAGCATTTATCTCTGAAATGATCATATTGTCCTCTAGACTGCATTAATTTATTAAGCCTTCATTGTTGACCTCCCTTCAAAATTGCAAAACAAAATGTGGACAACTTAATTTCATTGATCCAGTAACTGTTTCTTCTTACTACTAGTAATTGTACTACTACTACAATTGGCATGCCATACCATATGTCCTGCTCAGTCTATACTCTGCCTGGTTAGCCCTCTGTCCACGATCAATAATTCAAGGAACAAAGTGGTCCAGGGTCTACAAATAATCAAGTTCAGTCAGTGGAACATGGTTTAGTACATGTACATTAGTTTTAGTGTAATAAACAGCAGCTTTCATGTGTGAAAACAGCCATATGTATCCCATTGTTGGTAATAAATGAAAAAAAAAAAACCAAACCAAAGTGGGAGGTAATTTTGCATCCTTCCCCCACCTCCTTCCTTCACTGTAAAGAGCAGATATCCTTTGTATTTCTGGAAAACTTGTAACCTTGACTTCTGGATAAAAATGCATGGATAACCTTCTCTTCCCATTATTAGAACATTATGTCTGATTTGCTGCTTCCCATAAGAGTGTCACTTTATATAAACATTGCATGTGCTGTACACAATGGCTTTTTAAACTTGCCACTTGATGTATGAACTCATGATCAAAATGAAATCTTTGTCATATGTACATTGCAATTGTCCTATTTTTATAACCTTTGATCATTATTCTCTCTGTCTCTCAGGTTTTTTGGGGTTTTTTTTTGTTTTTGGTAGGTTTTGAGTCTTTTTAGATTTTTTTTAAGTACACTTTAAAATAGTATATTACTGTTAAAATGTTGAATGCAGTCTTTTTAATAAAATATTGAGCATCTTATCTCAGCACTTTTTGCCAGATTCCATTAGAACAGCTAAAAGATTGGGAGCTGTTTTTTATGTCATTCTCATTATTGCTTTCCACTTACAAATTCTACTTTATTTGGAATGGAATGTCCCCGTATTCTGCAAACCTGACCTTGCAAATGTCACTTTCACTGACATATATGCCCTGTATATTACAATATGTGCTCTGCTGACATTCTGGCCTTTAGGGCTGTGTCTAGATTAATAAACTACGCTCTGTGGACAAAGCTGTCCTACTGAAAAGGGAGCACAGTTTAACTGTGTGGATGCAAGCTGCACTTTCCCCCAGGTGCTGAGCAGGATGTGTGCCATTTTGTTTACTAGAGTAGGCACAGCTTCAGTTTTCTCCCTGAAAGTGGGCACACAAATCACTTTTTGTGCAGCCTTAATTTGATAATGGTTAGAGTGCCCTATGTGGTGCTGCAAGTGTTTTCTTTTATTATGTAACATGCCACTGTACAGGACAGTGGCTTTGCTACTGTGGTCTTGAAATTTAATGTTCCTGTCTGGACTTACCCACTACAGACCTTCTCCATAACAGCATGATAGAAAAGTGTCTCAGCCAATGTTTTGGTTTGGAAAGGAAAAGTAGGACTTCAAGGATTCTCATAGAGACTTTGCGGCTTCACACCTGTTTAATGTGAAGGACAATTGGAAATTGCTGCCTGACTGTGGGAAGTCTTGAGATAAGACATATGGAAAAAACATATATGAATGTTACAGGCGGGTCAGAAACATTCCCTTTGTTAATTCTGTAAAAGAAGTAGTCTCTACAAAAGTAGAAATAGGAGTAAAAGCACCAATTTCACCTGGTTTCTTTTTACAGTTGATCCGACCATGTGATAAGTACCCATTTCTCTATATGCCATGGCTTTGAGGGTTTTATGCCAAGATCTTATTTCCATAGCCTTGCACCTCCTTGCCTCAGTGGAATCATTGTAGATTAATTTTACATATGAAGAAATGACTAATAATCTAAGAGAGCACTCTCCCTTAAGTAAGGGAGAAAAGATGCTCCACAAGGCAAAAAGCTATTATTGCCTTTGCCGTTTTGATACAGCATTAATATATTGCCTTCTCTATAGTTAT
The DNA here is from genome assembly GCA_025920805.1 of Petroica traversi. NCBI lineage: Eukaryota > Metazoa > Chordata > Aves > Passeriformes > Petroicidae > Petroica > Petroica traversi. The sequence goes on from JAHLSL010000044.1 coordinate 7,890,848, forward strand.
TAATGCCCTTAAAATAGATTCTATCCTCCTTGATATCTTCCATTCTGAATTTAATAGAGACTTTAATGAAATTTTCATGGTAAAACAACTTGCCAGAAGGTCAAGAAAGCCAAAAATAAAACTGGGAATATAAGTCATCTAAATGTCCTTTTCTTTTTCATTTGTGATGATAGCACTTCAGGCTGGAAAATGAGCTAGAAGCTGATTACCAAAGATGGGGAAGAGAGGATGGGAAGGTTGGGGGGGTAAAGATAATGGAACATAGCATGAAGTGTTGAGAAACCAGTCTCTTCTGCTGCAGTCTGAGAAGTTTCTATTCAAAAGCTTGACAGTTATAAATGTTTTGCTGCCTTAAATGCTTTTAGAATGACTTACACAGGACCTTGTTATTGCTTATTACACAGTCCCTTGAATCCTTGCTTTTGGCTGGTAATTTTTTTCTATAGTATGCTTTTCTCTAGAAAAAAAGACTTAAGGGACTGTGTGAAATGCACAGCACTAAGCAGTAAACGTAGCCATCAGCTTAGTCCCAAATTTCTGTGCAGAAGCACCCAAATTTAGTTGGCTAATTGAGAGCTGTGTGGCATAGTTCATCTCTTGGCCTTCTCTTGGGTCTTTCCAAAATACCTCGATCTATTAAGGACTTGCTCCTGTGCTCACTGGGAGATGATGTCATGCACTGCTCTTAAGCACTGGGACTCTGGCTGCAGAAACACAGTTTGTAAAGCATAAACCACCAAGATATTAGAATGTGTTTTGTAAAGCACAATTAAGATTTGGAAAAACAGCCCGTAAGAAGGAAAGAGTGCCTGTTTTCCTAAGAAATTCTATTGCAGGAGTAATGGACTGATAATTAAAGGCAAGATGGTTGTGTAGGCCTTTAGAAGCTGAAAGAAGACATTACATTCTGTAGCCTAAGTCTCTTGCATTAGCACAGGCATGGCAGGCCAATGTGGAAGATGTGCTTCAAGCTGAGATTTGTTCTGCCTGTGTAGACTAACTATAGAAAATGTTGTGATGAGGAACAATAATCCACTTTCTTCTGATAGGTCTTGAGGGGATCAGTAATGGTGCTTATGAAGTCTCTTTCAGACTGGAGTTCTGAATTGTTGGAAAAGTCCATATTTTTCTTGAAGCTGGTCACCACTGGAATTCAGCAGCATGTAGGATTACTTTGTCTTCAAATTCAAGTTTTAAGGGGTTGGGAAAGTAAATGGGTGTATTCCCTGCTTACACAGATAGGTGACAACCTCTTGAGGATATCCTTGGAAGCACTGGTAGAGGTCAGCAGAGAAGTTCTCAGCTACCAGCAAACTTCTGTTTTGGGACATTATTGATACATAATAAATTCTCTACATTCAAATCTTACAGAACAGCCTTACAGAATATCTCTATAGTTTCAGGGCATCTACAAGGTCAAAAAAGCAGAGACCAAATGACATGACGTGTTCCTGGGTCCATTGTTGGATTATGGTGCCTGGTCTAAGATTAGGTGTGAAGGTGAACAGCCCATGGTAAACAAAGCATGTGTATTTTCCAGACACTGTCTGCACAGTTTATGTGTGTAAAAAGCTTCAGTGGGAAACATAGCTTATTAGTTTTCAACATGTTCATTTAAAAGGGTTTATATACTTTTTCTGTATCAAATCTTAACAGAATTGGACTTTTTTTTCTGTTGCTAATACTACCTTATTTTAAAAACTAACCCAAATCATCAGTCACTTAAACAGATGTCCATTAAGTTCAATCTTTTGTACAGATTGTTCCTCTCCAAACTTGGCAAAGACTTACAGTGCTTGCACTGTAGCACTATTTAAAAAATAAGATTTTTAATGCTATTTACTCTGCCATTGAATTACTAGGGGTAAGAGTACAGTAGAAGCATCTTATGACCAAGTGATGGGAAGGGATTACATCTGAACAAAGTCTGAACAGTATCCTGTCTGCTGAGTTGCAGTGGGATCTATATATAGATCTTCATGTAAATGAACTATGAAATGGGAATCCTGGTAGTCTAACATAACAGCTTTTTTTTTTTTTTTTTTTACAGCAATATACAAAATATACAGTTTGAGTGCAGGCATGATGGCAGATTAATGGACAGAATCACAGCTGATCTCAAACATGGAATGACACATCATTTTAAAGATGGATTTCTGCTTTGGAAGAGGAAAAGCTTTACAGTTTTGTAAAAAAATTGGTACAGCTGCAGACTTGACTAACTTGCTGTGAAATATTCCTTTACTGCCTGGAGGGAAAAATTGCAATAAGAATCTTGTTTCCAGAAAAATTCTACTCCTCAGAGTAAGGATCTCTAACTGCAAATGAGGACAGGAAAAGAACGATGTGTAATAGAACCTGACTTAAAAGAAGTAAAACTACAAAATCAAACACAAACCCCTAGAAATGCATGAACCTTCCAAAGCGAGATTGGCTGGGAGAAGATTATTTAATGTTGCTTTGGAAAGAAAATATCTGTGAGGTCAAACACTCAGCCAAGATTTATCCCAATGCTGTTAGTCAGCTGGTAAAGCAATGAAAATCCCTGCCTACTGCCTCTTCCTACTTTTTGGACTTTTAACACTGCTCACGTTTATAAGTGATTGGAGAAGCAGGCCCACTGTCCTTTGCTACAAGTATTATTAATAAGGAATGCTTTCAGGATGAAGCATTCTGGTTTGAATTTGGTTTGGCAATTTTATTTTTGAGCATGCCAAAAAAGCACTTGGCAGATGTAGGGGAGTGGGATAGAACTTCTCTATTACAAATCATCTTCATAGTGTCTGAGGAGAGGTCACTTTTGAGGCGCCCTTTGCCAAGGGTTGCAGAGGAATGTTCCTGGACTGAGCCTAGGAGTTAAGGGCTATGGCCACTCTATGTTTGTTCATGCTTGTTCTGCTGTCTGGCAAGAGGGTTATCCACTTTAATCCTCTTCCCGTTCAAAATTATTTTTATTCCTGGCAGCAGTAATCTGTGCTGATGTGACAGAGAAACTAGAGCTCTGCTAGTCAGAATAGTGGGTAAATAGTGGCAGCAGTATAGATCATTAGGACAAATTTATCATGTACCAGAGTAGTTGTGCCTCTGATAAACTTGAAATAGTTTTACTTCATATTTTTCCAATATGCTGAAAAATTGCTGTAATCTATAAAATATGTTAAATGATTGATTTCTAGTAGTGGAGTGGACTGGGGTATGTGATGGTCTTATTATATCTGATTTAATGTGTCCTAAGCCATCTGAAATAATAAGAACCACTTACATATTTTGGTCTCTTGACTGAAGAAGCAAATATTTCATTCTCTGTAAATGATGTAGGTGAAAGTGCAGACAAATGAAAGTTTTGGTTTTGCTTCCAGAAAATTAATAAAGTTAATGCCTGTTTTGGTTCAAGGTAAGCATAGAAAGTAAAATCCCTTGCCCAAGAAACCAAATGAAGCTATGCTTCATAATGAATAAAACTCAAGGAGAAATATGGCTTTATGATTGTCATTTAATAATAAGTGAGCACCTTTACAGATCGAGTAATCAGAATCACTTTCAATATGTGAAGACATATTCAACACCTCCAGTTCCTGTCACAGAAAGCTTAGTGTTGTTTTACTTTGTCAAAACCACATTTACACCTTTTATTTCTATAGCTGTAAGTTATTTTAGCAGCAATGAGCTCAGAAGAAGTAGTTTGGTCCAAGAAGTATACACTTGGTTATGTATAATGACAAATACAGGGAGTACCCTGCATTAACCCAACTCATGGCACGGCACATTAAATATTTCCACGCTTTTTATATTTGTTTTAAATAAGTTTTGTTTAAACTTTCTTAAACAATAGCTGTCCAGTGGAAACCCTCTACTTTTGAACACTTAAAGGTAGTTCACCTGTGATACAAGTCTCCTGCTGTCAACTGCTGAGTGATGTCAACTGCTTCAAATGCCCTTTGCAGTGACACAATGCACTATATGGAGGCTGCATTCTGGTCTTATGTTTCTTTGCTGTACATACAATTGAAAACAGCAAAGCTGACATTTAATACTCACTCTTCCATGTTTGTTTAGTACGTGAAAGCTTAAATTCTGTGTCTTTGAAATTACTCTGCAGAGGCCACTCAGGAATATTAAGAATAAATTAAACAACACAAGACTCAAGATCTGTGACTTTGGCTTCCAGCAAAGTCAGCCTTTAAAGTCAAATCTGTATTCTGCATCTTTCCATGAGGTGCACAGCTGGGCAGTTCAGAAAGTCCAAGGGGGACTGAGGAACAGGGTCTTATCAGAAATTTGTTTTCATCTGTTTGGCACTTCAATCTGTGAGACTGTATATACAGAAAGCAGATTGGTGTTTAAGCTCCCTATGGGCCACAAAATATCACTCTTTCTGCTATCTTCAAGGACCTCAATAAGGAAAACCTGCCAGTCTTTCTTTACAATGATTCCTTGGAAAATAGTGTTTGAAAAGTGTGGAAGAATGACATTTTAATTCAAGGAAACACTTCACTTCCACTTACCTATCTAATCAGTTGACTCTGCTGACTTTAGCACTGCAGTGTGTGCCAAGGGAAAGGGAATATTTGGTTTCTCCTTGAAGCTGTGGTCTTTATAATCTTGTAACTGAGAATTTTCTTTTCTGAAGAAACACTCCAGCATGAACGCAGTGGAAGCTGTGAAGCAGTGAAATCACGCGTAGGTTCTGTGCTCAGGACATTCCTAGGGACCCAGAACTGCTGCATAAATCGTAACAGTACTTAGGTTCATTTAATACAGGGCTTTGGCAGTGTTGGTCCAGGTTTCGGGCAACATCATAGGGATCATGAAAGGTTGTCCTAAACACACAGTTTACTTCTGTTCTGATGGGCAAAACATGGGCTGTGTATGCAAGCCTTGCAATGAGAAACCAAAAAAAGCATTGGGAGGGCTGGTGGCTGGTCTCATGTTCTGAGATTACCTATTCTGGCCACAGTTTTCCAGCACTCCAGTTAGTCCAAGAAATATGAGAGGAGTCAGTTTAACAAGTAATTTACACAGTCTGTACTACAGGGGAGTTATGCAGGCTCTGCTGCAAATTATGCCTGTAACCTGGAGCCGTACTGCATCAGCTCTGACTGCAAACTACTCTGCTCGAGGTAGCCACACGCTGAAATTATGTAATGCATGAGCAGCAGTATGCCAGGCTGCTTGGAGACAGTATTTTCTCAAGAAAAATGGGCTTATTATTTAAATAAAAGTTCTAAAAACTTTTCTGTAAAGATGCTTGGGCCCAGTTTAGTATTATGATAAATCATATCTCACTGTAACACACATAGTGTTCAAACAAACAGAAAGGCTTTCTGAAACCTTGCCTTTTTCACTATATAGTTCAGACATACTGGGGAAAGTTAGACATATTCTATGCTTTTTAGGACTTCCAAGCTGGGAATAGGGAACTGCTACCAAGTGAAAGGTGACCTGATAGGAGACTCAATCTGATTAATAGTATCCCACAATGCCATTCCCAAATTTCTGCTGTACTTATTTTCTTCTAGCATTTTAAACCTTTATATCCTATTGAATTCGTATCAGTTATATGAGAATTTTTCATTTGAGGTAACTTGAATCCTTCTTTAAAGGAACAATAAGCTTGAAATTGTATCCATTTCCAAAATGCAGATGGATGTCTCTGGATCATTGAAATGGCAGCAATAAACCCCTCAACCACAGTACTGGAGATGCCTGGAAGATTAGAGAAAGGAGTTTTCGGTTAGATTTGGCTAAAGGATGTGTGAAAATGCAAGCAGGGCAGCTATTTCAGATGTTTTTCTGATCTTAGGAAGCAAAATTCTGTTTGTGTCAGTAAAGAAGATTGTACCACATAGATTAAATTTCATGGCAGTTTTTCTTTCTTACATGAAATAATTATCTAAGCCCCTTTTTATTATTATTTTTTTATTTTTCTAGCAGAAATTAGAAAGGGTAACAAAATGCTTCTGAAAGCCTGTCTTGTAATTATAACAATAGCAAGGGAAGAGCTGTTCTATGTTACTGCTTATTTTCTGTGCATGAAGGACTTAACATGAAAACTCAGAAAAACCCCGAAGAGTTTATAGGAAGAGAAAGGCGACTAAAAACTGGAATCTGATACTTTTGTAAATGATAAGTTATATATACATGTGTGATTTAATATATTAGGAGAATTTCAAGTGGATTTTTGCGATTGTATGTGGATAAGGCAATGTCTAAAAAAGATATTGGAACAAAAATGATTATGTCATCCATTCATCCAGGTCTATTGTAACAAAATCATACTCCATTTTTTTTCTTCAGAATTTTCCTTTAACTGACTAGTTCATGGCTAACACCTCTATGTCAGTACATTGGATAAATATAGGACATTTGTACTAAAAATACAATACTGGTAAGGGGTGGAAAAGAGCAGCCAGTACAAAAATGTACTATTGATAGGTTTTTACAAAAGAGAGCAAATCTAAAAGAATACTTAGAATGCAGGGAAATACATCAACAGTAATGGATAATTTAAGGTACTGTTTGGTATACATAAGAGAGATGGCAGTAAGATGTAGGCTTTTTTAATGAAAGACAGGCTATGCCTAACTCCTGGGTTTACCATATAATTCCAGAATCTAGTTCAGATGAAGGTCATAATTCCCACAGTATCCTTCAGAGGGAGAAAAAGGGTACTTTTGGGAGGCAACCTAGAAATTTATTCTTATAAGCTGATGTTGATAAAAGCAGCTTAAAATTGCAAGAATAGTCCTGTTACAGAAAAAAAACCAAAAACCTTATTCCTAGCTAGGAACACTTATTCCTAGCTAAATTATTGTAAGGAATACAATGAACCATTTGTTACCACAGTCAGTCCATGCTTGCAGCAATGCAGTCTAGTATAGTTGCCAAGATATATAGGTAGAATGTATTATTAATATGTGAAACTAGCTAATGTGAGATGTAACTAAGGTAAAAACTATTTCAGGCTTTGAAAATAATAATAAAAAATTAGAAGTGGGACTTGTAACATCTGTAGCCAAAATAGCTATGAGGAGAGATGCTGACTTTTCAGTTGCATTAGGCTTGTGCTTTAATACTTAAGGACATTGTAAGCAGATATACCAACTTTTTGCTTCCCAGCTCTTGGTTCTTCTCATCCTCAAAGCCTGGCGCCAGCCAAGGTTCATTTCTGTACTGATTTTCTTGATTCTCTCCCCATTTTAGCCATGATGGGACATAATAGAAGTACCACAACTTCTTACAGTGCTCACTGTCTCCATGTCCTTCAGGGGATTGTCCTGAGCTGTAGCAGGCTGCATAAATTTCCAAACTGATACTGTTTGTACAAGTGGTGCAATCAACTGTCTGCTGTTCTGAATTTACCTAAGATAAATCTTTGATTGATTCTTTTGTAACATAAATTGAGTAATCTTTCAAAATATCTAAGGTTTCCACTTAAAAGTCTGATTTCAGTCCAGAACCATTTTGTTTCCTGAAAGTAAAAAATAAATAAATGTTCTTTTATATTCACTCCTTATCAAACATGTTGAGACATATGTATTGCCCAATTTTCTCTCAGCAAGGATGATATGAGAAGGCATGGTCCTACCTAGCTGTCCCAAGGTCCTGGCTGGCTCTCCAGTGATCACAGCAACTTGCCTTTCTTCCTCTGAAATAAGGAGAAGGAAAGTATTACTTCTGCACAAAAGCCTGAACTCAAATGCCTGCCTCTCATATCCAGATTTGATTAATGTAATACACATGCTGTGCTTTGGACTAAACCTTTTAAATCAGCCTCAAGTTGATGAAAAATTACTTTGATACCTGTGGACCCTGAGAATTTTCTGGATGATGTTCAAGATGCTGGGTCCTTTTACTTACAAAACCATAAATGTTCCTGGAACTTTTGCATTTAGCAAAAGGATTTTGCTTGTCCTCAGTATGAAGAAGTAGAGGCCCTTAAGCTGGATCAGACTTTGTTTAGTGGTGTGAAATGCAGTTAACTCCTTTTTTTGTGAGGGTACTTCTTTGAGGGGAATTGGGGGGAAATAGTAGGAAGAAGAGAAATATGATATGCCATTCTGTGATGCATTATTGCTATTTATTTCCTGGTTTGATGCACACTCTTGGCTTTTTTATGTTGTATCTTAAATGTACAGATGTGCTCCAATGACCAGATTAGAGCCAGTCTCTACATCTTCCACACAGCTTTTTAAATAAAATGACATACCTACAAATTGGCACACTAATGAAGTTACTTTCCCTCTTTTTCAGTTTCAAATGGAGGTGTCTGAAGAGCTCAGGCAGTTTTAAAATTCTATATAATTTTATATAATTCCATGTGGAGTTATAAATTACAGCAGAGAAAGTGTATTTATAGTCCTGTCTGTGTTACAAGTCTAACCTGCCTGTGGCTTTATGGGATTATGGGTGAGATAGGAAGGAAATCTTTACAAAAACCAGTGAAAGATTTAGTTAGTATGTTTAAACGAGTTGGGGGATTCTTGTGCTCTGATGAGAGTTTTTCTAAGAAAGTCAGTGATTTTACTGCTCCAAATGTGTTACTGGCTTCAGATTAATTCTGCATGTGAGGATTTGTCTCTGCTGAGCATTTTTTTAACTGAGCTGTTGCCTTGTAGTGCATGAGTGGCACTGTTGCTCTACAGGTCCTCTCTCCTCAAGAGCTGTTCCACCAGCAGGCATGGTCCTTGCTTAGCTGCTGATGCAGTATTTCATGGGGAAGAGAATCAGAGTCAATTTAGCAATTCTAGTAAAATTATTTTACAGTAGCTAGTTAGTTAATAACAGAGAGTTGTTGTCTTGAGCATTGTGTGGTTGAAAAATGGACTTAGTAGTCCATTTATTGGTTGGCAGAAATGGACCATCTGCTTTTGTGTATTGTTGAAAGATGAGCACAGTGGGTATGGAGTGCGGGGAAAGGAGGACAAAATACTGGTGCTCCAATAAGTCTTTCTCCCTCGCTTTTCCGAAAACGCAAAATGAATGAGCAGACTCCATTGAAAAATCCAAGTGCAGGTATCAAGTAAAATTATCTCAAAATGGCCATATAGACAATATTTGGATTTTCTGAGCATATTTCAATTTCTGTGCTAAAAATGTAGTGTCCTTACAGAAGGAAATTAACTGTATTTGTATTGATGGTGATATTTCTTTCGTGTAAGTTTTTCCATGCATGTTGTCTTTATGTTTTTCAAAACACTTTTCTAATGTGTGTGCACCATAGAGTTTGGACAGTTTAGTGGCAATTTATGCCCTGAAACTCAAGGGGAAGCTTTAGCTAAGGTGAGCGCATACAATTTTTTTGTCACGTGTTTTTCTTTAAGGCTCTGCTGCCAGTGTGAGCACTTCACGAATTCTGACTGAGAGGATTTTTTCCTTTACAGACAGATAGTAGAGCAGACACTTCATCACTCCTGTGTTCAGGTTTACTTATCTTACCAGTATTAAGTGTGTTCAGGAAGCTTACTTGTCCAATGTTTTTCTTCCTGCCTTTGCAGAGTAAGTGCCTGTCCATCCGCTCCCTCAGCAGTACACTTTAAAGAATCCATCACAATTGTGGCAACGGTGGGTTATGCCTGATTGTACTAGCAGCAAATTATAACATTTGAATATAAAGATTATTTAATATAATTTCTCTTGTCTCTCTCTATAAAGCATTCTTCTTATTCAACTGTTTTCTGTATCTCATGCATTTTTTTTGGTTTTTGCTCTTTTGGGGTTGGTTTGTTCAGGTTTTTTTAATTTTTGTTTCTTTGCTCTTAGTCATCCAAACTGAATTTTTCTCCCTCTGAAAGGATACTGTGAGAAATGTGACCTTCATCTAAACCTTGCTTGCTGCTGTACATATTTTCACAGAAGCACCTGCTCTTGCTCTGGCCTTGCAGTGAGTGTCAGATAGTTAAAGGGATGCACCCTTTATAACTATGATTTTTGCAGTACTCATCTAATCTGTATTTAACTGGAATTTAATGTGTCCTGCAGGGGTTGACAGTACTCATCTCATATATTGTCATTAGCTTGAGATAGTAACCTTGAGGGAGGAGAAGTTTAATAAGACTTTATTTGCTTATGATTCTTGCTGTGAAAATGTTAGCCTTTCTTGTGGGTGTGACATTCACTGCTTAATGGAGCAGGCACTGGTGGAGTGGCCAGGGAGGTCTCCAAAAGTGTTTCAGTCATTTTGTCCCATGCCAAGAGGTTCAGTACAGAGCATGATACAAACCTGAAGAGAAAATTGAGGCAAATCAGCAGATCAATCCTTCTTAAAGCATAGAAGGGCAACAGAAACCAGAGGGAGAAGGAATGTGCTCCTGTAGAGGCAGCTGCTTTTCTCTTATGTTCCCCATCCCAAGTGTTCCTCTTCCTTCCTCTCACTAATCCTAAACCTTCCTATTCCTCCACAAATTAATTTTGTATTGAGCAAGCATATATTGTTTGTGTATAGGTTCATTTAGGACCACAAATGCACTTTCACATTAGCTTTGCAAAATATCCTCAAACTAAGTGCTTCTATGTATTCCGTGATTTTTTTTTTTAAGAGATTTTGGGCAGGAGACCAAAACTAGTGAACACTTGATTTTAATGCAGTCTAGTAGCAGATGGTCAGAAACAGCCCATGGACTCACTGTCTCTTTTGAAGTCAAATATGATACTAAGTAGCAGAAGTAAAGATAATGAGGTGAGCTATTTGGTTTATGACAAGCAGGGGAAGAAATTTGTTTTCAATTAGCCTGCCAACATATGAGATCAAGGTTAAAGTATTTAGGTATATAGCACCATTTGAGGTTTAGTGCTGTTCAAAGTCCCATTGTATTTTGCCACAAAAAAAAAAAAAGTTAAAGTGCTTTTAGGCTGGATTAGTAGTGCAGGATCATAGGAAGTTGTGGATCATTTGAAGTTGAGGATCCTGCAGTAAAAAACACTGAGGTCAGGTGAGTTACTCCAGGTTTACAGACTGGTACATTACATGGTGTTGTTCCCGTTGTCTTCAATGACTGGCAAAGTGAAGCTTTCACATATATTAAATATTTACTTCAAGGAGAAGGTAGAATTTATTATAAGAATTATTCCATTTCCCATCATTAAACCATATACATGTAACCTAAACTGCTCAAAAATATATGTACTTGAGTTACCGACTTTTCATATTTTATTGATGCATTGTGCATCATGAAAACTGGAAGAAATAAGTTGATTGAATGTTATGCTGGCTTTTATATCTGATGTCCCATGAGCACGATTATTATCAGAACTTACTATTTTTCAGTGCTTTTGACTTCATAGTGTGTGGAAGAAGACATCAGCCTAAGAACTAGTATGAAAACCTGTATAGCACAACCCTTCACCCTTTTAAAGCCTGTATGCAGCTCTCTATATATTTTTTTAATAGTCTACAATTTTTATCTTGGTATTTGCATATGTATGCACAGGTGACACTTTACATGAACTTATCTAGCAGAACAAGATTTTTATTGTATTTCCCAATGTGTATTTTTTTGTACTCATAAACATTTCCTGGTCCTAAAAGAGAATGGACAGTATGAGGTGTGGAACGCTACCTGGAATTTAGGGCTGGGTCACCATGCACTAACTAGCACTGTTCACTGGTACTGTGCCATGTGCTTATTATAAACTTCTGAAAGCATTAAAGAGTGATCCAGTTTATCTTTTCAGTGCCTGACTTTTGCTCCAAATCCAGTACTATTACTGGTTACAGAATCTTTCATGTCCTGGAGACTGCTGCTTCCAGGCTTTAATAATTTCACATCCATTTCCATATGAAACACTTTCCCTGCAGTCCCTTTGTAGGACTAATGAGCCCAACAAACTTATAAAAGGCATCTAAAGATGTTTCCTGCAGTACAAATGAGTTCATGTGGAAAAAATTAGCACTCCTCATGCTTGTTCAAGTTAACTTTATCATTCTTTTATTGGAAGATATTAGTCACTTCCCTGCCACCGCTGTGTCCTGGAAAGTAAGAGTCCATCTCCTTGATTGTACAAGTCCAAGAAAAATACATAAGGAGGAAAATAAGGCTGTAAACCAGTTGTAAATGGTGCTGCATAGCTTGTTTCTCCATTAGTTGAAGCAATGGTGTGATGGGATGCTAGATCAGGCATCTTCTCCTTATGGTTTCTCATGAGATTTTCTCTGCACCTGTGTCTTCTCAGCCATGTAACTGCAGCTTCTAGGTATTTAGCAAGATGTTAATAACACAAATAACATCGCTGTCACTTAAGTTCCTTCTTCCTTTTCTGCTACTTTTATTGTTTCTTGAACTTTCTACTGCTGCAAAAATTAATGAGATGCTCAAAACCTTGAGAATACAGTTGAGAGAATATTTTGTTACTTTTATGGTAGGGTTGTAAATAAGCCGATTGCTGTCACTCTTTTTGCATCCTACTCTTTTTCAAGGGTACATCCACCATAACTTTAAAAATCAGTGTTTGTATTTCTAACAGAATTTGAATCCATCTTGTATGTAAAGAAGTTTTGTGACAGTGAGTTGGCTTTCCTGGTAACCTGTAGCCTTAAACTGTATGAGTGACTCTAGTTCAGGGAGGAATCACAGAAACAGTGTCTTCTGAAACAGAGAAAGAAGAAAATAACCAAAAATATTTTAGGTGTTTCTTACGTATTTTATATTTGGAGAAATTTTATTCTCTGAAGAAAAAAGTATTACCTTGCATGAGGGACACGGTGCTCTTACAAGAGGAAAGCCATACTAGATTTTGAAAATATAAATGATGTTTACTTCAGTGAATATCACAGTAAGCAAATAAGGAATTTAAAAAAAAATTTAAAATAATTTTCAGCTATTTCCTAATATTTCCTATTATTACATCCCCTAGATCAAATCTTCTGCATTAAGGTATATGCTTTCTTCATCAGCATTTTGTCTGTATAGTGCTAAATTTTGTAGAAGTAAATATGGAAACATGAATCGTGCTTGGTCATGAAACAGTGAGTAATGTTTGGTCTTGTTATAACTTAGTCATGAAAGATTTGGAGGCATGTCTTACATATATGTCTCCAAATGTTTAGATTTGGAGGCATATATGTTCCAGTATATATCCTCTGAGACCCATCCCAAAGAATTTTGGGTTTTTTTCTTTTATTATCTATAAAAATATGTGTTTCAATAATTGCACTCAAGATTTTGCAATTAATTGAAGTAGTAACTCTTTTCATATATGAAGAATGTGCTGAGTGGAAGTGGGCCACTTATGCTTCCAGACAAGCCCCATGTGGTTTCTTTCTGAGGAACTGGGTGAATCTGTGCAACTTTCAGTCCAGTCTAATAAGAGTCAAACTTGCTTGCTACCTGTTTTGTTGTGTAGATTTTTTGATGTCTGCCTCTGTCTGATGCAGTTCACTAGAATGCAAGGTAAACCTAGTTTTCTGCCTTTTTTTTAACTAAGAAGGGATTAATTTATAATCCCATGTGTGTCATCAGTATCAGTTGAATAATGAGACTGAAGGAAAGTTGTGAGAGCAAGAGTATTCTATCCTAGATATTTTTACATATCTGAAGCACAAGGTGCCCATGTTGGGAGATGCATATGAGATGGAATTCCTCCAGTAATAACTGGGACTATTCCCCAAAATAAGACTGTTTATAGGCCTAGTGATATGTCTGCCAGCTAATTTTACATTATTTTTGTTTACAGTGTTTTCTGTATACACTCTTTAGAAAAATTACTCTTCAAGTTCTAGAAATTAAACATTTTAAGAGAACTGGTTTTTGTGTACTTAAAATTTTGAGATCTCACTTATAACAGCTGACTAAAAAAATCCTGGTGTTAGTTCTGAAAGCAGTTTCTAAAAACTCCAAAGTAAGTCTGTATAACTTTAAAAATAATATTTAAAAAGCAATGTATTGCTGTCCAAAAGGAATAAAGTTACTAAATGGATACTAGTACATGTCTCTTCAAATGGCAAAGTCACTATACAGTCCATCTTCTAGATCAGAGGAAATCTACCTTTCAATTGTGTTTTGTCACTTGTGTATGTGAAAGAGATGTTTGTACTCTTATTCATTCACTTATGAGCGTGCAATCAGCAGCATTTACAATCCTGAGGCTTGAAGCTGATCTCCTATCAGTCTCTCCACATTATTTTATGATAGTGCAGCCCTTTTTAGTTCCAAAATTCTGCTCTTCTGTTTTTTTCAACATAAGCTTTGTGCGCCTGAGAGAACATGCAGGAAACTATAAGCAAGTCCCCTGTGAGTTGAGTTATAGTTCTGTGATGGGATTAGATTAACTTTGCACTATTCTGATTCTCATTATGAGCCTTGTCAGAAAGCTGCATTCAAGTCGTGCCATTTTCTATCCTCATTACCACTTTTGTCACAAAAATGATATTTTTCATCTGTCATACAGGCTGGAAAAGACAGCAGCCGGCAACAGTAGTGTGATATCCTTTCTAGTGCTGTGCGGTTTGACAGGCTGTGTCTTTCTGCTGTGTTCTCTTTAATGGTTTCTCAACCTGAGTGAAGGGGAGAAGGGATGTATATCCATCTCAAGGTACAATATATGATTAATAGTGTTGTCTGTATTCAGACGATTGCAACTTTCCAAACTGAGCTGGTTGCAAAAAGAATGGCAAATATTAGAAACATTGCTACTGCTAACATTCATTTTCATGTGGTCTAAGAATTGAGATGATTCTAGAAATATTAAAGAATCTAATTCATACCTGCATTTCCAGAAATTCTTGATGGCTTTGCTGTGCTAGTTTACGTGTCCCAAATGATGAAATTCGTCTGTAAAAAAGACATGACAAACTGCCATTGTTTTACAATATTTAACCTAACATTTCCTACTTTTAATTTATTTTCATTAACATAGGTAAATGCCCAGCAAAGTACCCTGCTTTATAAAATTCCTCTTCTTTGCTGTTTATGTCAGTACAACAGAGAAATATAGCTGTCGTTTCATTATTCCTCGTGTGCTCTGTAATGGAAACTACAACAAAGGGTTTTGGATAGATATCCTTCATTTTTATATCTAACATTTTTAATACCTCCTGACCTTCTCTATCTAGAAGAAAAAGTAATTTATGGTTCTGTGTCTATATCCTCCCTGTGATGATATCCTGATCACACTACCTTCATGATGACAGAGTGTGATAGTTCTGCTCCTGGAAGGTCTAGCCGAGAGATGCTAGGATGCTGCATGCTGAAGTTAATAAATTTTTGCCTGAGTGAGAGCTGCTGAAGTGCAGGTGCCAAAAGGCCTCAGTTGTTAATAAATAAAGGCCTCATAAATGTTAATACACAGCAGTGTTTTGTGAGAATAGGGCAGGAACCACAACCTATGCCTATCAGTGACAGTATGTTTGTGAGAAGTTTTTTGTGGTTCACCCTTGTAAATAACATTATCTGACCATTTCTTGCCCATCCATTTCTCCCTTCTGAAATGTATTGACTGACTGAATGTCACAAAAATGCTCATCCTATCTGCAGTACCTTGTAAGGATGAAACATATCACGCAGGGCATTATGCAAAGGTCATCAAGGCTTCACAAGTTTTGGTACTTGTCAAACCAATTTCTGTAACTAACATTTTGTCAGCATAGTGGGTTCTTGGAAATAAACCAAATTTTCTTGCACTTAAATGTAACAGGTGTACCTGCATATTGAATAAATATGTCTAAGAGTAATTCTACAGCAAATACGAAAATATGGAAAAAACCTCCATTGTGCTAAATCCTTTCCTGTAAGGGCCTTTAAAGAAACATGGGGGTTATAAAACATGTCTGTCATGGCTCATAAGTATTACAGAAGTGCACCTTTACATGAAGACATCTGAAACATAAAGTTCAAATAAATCACTGAAGATTCCATCTCAAATGCAATCTATTTCAATGTGACCTTACATCAGTGAGCACTTGAACTTTGCCTGCTGGCAAAGCAAGGTCTGACTCCAGCTATCTCTTATCCTTTCACAAAGCTGCATAGCTTGCCCAAAGTGTTGTTCGGGGTTGTTTTGTTTTGTTTTGTTTTGTTTTGTGTTTTTTCCTCTACTTTTGTTTTGTTTTGCCATAATGGAATGCAGCTTCTTTTCCTGGCTGCCCTGAAGGCTTGCAGCATCACTTGGTTTGTCTTTGACCTTCCTCTTCCCACTCAGGAAAATCTGGCTAATTCAGATTTTTTCAATACTTTTCTTAATTCAGTAAATTGTATTACAGTAATGCAGGGATATAATACCAACAATAAGAACAGAAGTTAATAGAGAAATTTCACCCCAGCATTAAAACCAATTAACCTAAAGTCACCTATGCTCAAAGGAAGCAAGCTAGACTACTAACCCTTGTAATATGTATTATTTACTCTTTACTGTGTCCTATTTAAACCATGAAGTTGAGACAGGAATGTGCTTAAAACAAATAATTATTCTAATATATCTCATTATAATGTATAACATCTCCTGAAAGCCCTTATGCTTTGTTTACTTCTGAGATGATATGTATAAAACAGACAGTAAAACCTGAGTCTATGAAGTCAATGAGTTTATACCAGGAATGACTTTTGGACCATTTTCCTTGTAGCTATTCTTGAACTATTAACCTTTTCTTTTGATTGTTCGGTAAATTAAAAAGTCTTATGAAGGATCCGAATCTATCCTGTGGAGTGCTAAAATGACAAATAAATTTTAAATGTATGCTTAAAATTAAAGAAAATATAGCAGGTTGGGTGGTGGGAAAGCAGAGAAAGGAATGGTTAGTAACAGCTTGTCCAAGTGCCTCGGGGTGCCTCTAGAAAGAAATATATTTATTTTTACTATCTCTTCCCCTGCAACTAAATAAAAGCTAATTGAAGTGTACAGTGTTCATTTGCATCTGACATGCGATGTGTTGTATCTCAGACATGTCAGGACTTGAAGATTATTTTCATTCCTTTTTCTTAGCTCCTTTGCCAGCCTGTAAAGTGCTCCTGGCATACTGGGAGGCAGTGACAGCCTTGTTACCCTGATAATTTCCCTTTTGGAAGAGCCACATCTACTTGAAGCAGTAGCAGAAACACCATACCAAACAGAAGGGTAAAATCAAGCCAACACTGCAGAAATTGTTTAAGTGGCAAATCAGAGGGAGCTTTGTCTTCTGGGGAAGGCAAGTAGATACATTTTAATTTTATTTAGAGCTTATAGGGAAGATGAGTATTACTAAGATCTAGTTTATTTATCCATTGGGAGAAAATGTACCCTATTGTGTGTTACTGGACTACAATTTTTGTCCTTGTTTCTTCTGTTTCCTCAGACTCTTTCTCTCCTTTACCCTATGGCAGATTTCATGATGGAGAGAGACCTTAGGTAAGAAAATAATTGATCTTTGCAGCATTCTATTTTCTGGCAGGGTGAGGTTAGAATGTGGAGTATACCATTTTCTGCTTCTCCCCTTTTCCTTGACCAATTCCTGCTTTGCTCTGAGACTGTTATAAGTGGTGTAGGCTCAGATTTCTGTAGGTTATAAAATTAAATATGAAAAATGCACAACCAAACAGAAATCAAATCTATCTAATCAGCTCTCAATATTGTGTGACTGTAGGAATATCAACACTGCTGTTAGGCAGGCATGTTCTTGTAGTCAGTCCTACTCTTCAGTCATAATACCATGAAACTTCCTGCTTTTAAAACCATGCCTGAAAGTCTGTGGCTTGTTTTGGGAAGGTTTAGGAAAGCAATTGTATAATCAAATATATTCCCAGTAAGTGGACGTGTTACTGAATTTAAAATCGGTTTTAGAAATGAATAATGTAGGAAATGTCTATGCAGATTGAAAGGTTTTTAAGCTATTATATTTGACCCCAGAAATTATGTTACTGCAATTAAAAAAAAAATCACTGAACTCCTACATTATGCAGGGTTAAAATATGAACTGATTTTGCTTATTTGTCTCCACAGATGAGTCATTATTTAAGTGTTATGATTTGTAAATTTTGTGTCTATATTAAACAGTCACTAATTGACCGCATTAATGTGCTTTTTTGGTTGGTTATTTTATTTCTACTTGAGTGAATGTGTTGTTACTGCATTAAGAGATGGGCTTTGCCTGCTGTGCTTCTTAATTCTCAAAGCCAGTAACCTTGTCTAATTCAAACTTCATGGAAAAAGTTAGAGCAGAGTCAGGCCCTCTGAGTGTACACGTTCAGACTTTTTAAGAATATCCTGTGCACTGTTTCACAGGTAAAAGGAGCACATGGTTACTTACAGTCAGGGAATACATAATTCTCTTTGATTTGCTATATATTATAAAATATGGTTCAGTTTGTAAACTATGCTTCAGCTGCACAAGGCTCAGGACGGTGATGGTAAAAGCCTCTACCGGAGCATTCATGGTCACAATTTGTGACAGTTGTTTTGGGTACTACTGCCTAAAGATCTTTAGTGATTGATATGATGTGGGTTCCATGTTGATTAACTATTTACCATCAGAGACTTCTATTAGTAAACCAACTAATCCATCTAAGTGTCTTTCTATATCTGTGGAATAAGCTTTCTAAGAACCTTTTTTAGATTTTTTAGCATCTTTTCTTTGTTTTCCATTCCTAATGCAGGACAGAGTTGGAAAAGTTAACAAGAAGTTGGAAAGAAATATTTTTATAATTCCCATCCATTTAACACACAAATGATTTGTGCTGGTTCCAGCTTAGGAAAGTCACTGCTTTTGGGAGCAGGCTGCAGTTGTTCCTTTTGGTTTCACTCCACATTCCCCAAGATGTGGGCCATTTGTTTTCCCCTTTCAGATTGTGCTAGGAAAAAAATTGGAAAGTATTTGGTTCTTTGATTTTTGCCTTTGAATATGAACATTGTGTTATCAGTGTGTAGAAGAAAAAAGCAGCAGTGTGAAGGCAATGTACTTCATTTAAACACTTGTTAAATTATGCCAAATCTTTTCGTAATTCCATGTCTTTCAGAGTAAAGATGATCTTTGGTTGGTGTAACATGATGGTAGTTTAGGATACTGCTAGAGAGCAATTGATGAAATCTGTCATGTGGAAAAAGAATTTCATAGTGTAATACCTCTGCTTGTCAGAGTATATGAGCCAAGACATAATAATCACAGCTAAGAAATAGCCCTCATCCTTACAGGTGATTTTTTTCATAGTAAAGATTAAATTGTTGCTTTGAACAGAGAAATGCAGTAGTTGGAGGAATTATCTGCTGCCTCCCGGTCAACAGACTATGCCAGTTTTGAATTAGATAAGTAGTGATGGTTGAGACAGCTGTTTTTTGTTTGTTTGTTTATTTTTTAAATTAGAACTCATTTTTCAAAGTTGGCAGTAGGATCCCCATAGTGTTTACAGAAACATACCTGAATTGCAGAGGATATGACTTCAGGTCAATTTTCTTTAAATAATTAGTTCATATGGTTTAGGTTGGAAGGGATCTTAAAAATCTTCTTGTTTCAACCACCCCGCTACAGGCAACGACCTCTTCCACTGGACCAGATTGTTCATCCAACCTGGCCTTAACACTTCCAGAGATGGGACATCCACAGCTTCTCTGGGCAACCTGTTCCAGTGCCTCACCAGTCTCAGAGTAAAGAATTTCTTCCTAATATCTAATTTGAATATACTCTCATTTTAAAGCCATCACCTTATGTCCTAAAACTACATGCCCATTAAAAAAATGGGCAATTAAAATTGCTTCTAATTAGAAGAAGATTATGTGCAGTTTGTTAATTTTTGAAGAAAGAGTCAAAATAATTTGTCTGACACATATTAGAAGTTTGGCCTTTATGAATAGTAACGAAACCATAATATCTTTCCCTAAGTTAGCAAAGAAGTTGAAAATTTTGGATCAATAAACATAAGTCATTACCAATCATAGTTCTTTCTCAGAGAAAAAGCACAGCGAGGGATATTTACTATTGTAATATATCAGTTTTAAATAACAACATTCAACTATGTAAGGAAATAAAATAGCTTTTATGAATCTAGAACTATGAAACTAATTGTAATAACCTCATTTTCTTTTTTTTAACTTTCTTGATACATGACTTTCATACGGGTTTGCGTGAAAAATGCTAGAAATTAACTTGAATTAAGAAAGTACAATGCTGCTGGTTTATAGTGTAGGAGAAGGATTCCTTGTCAGGAATGGGTTGGTCATGAGGTAAGTGCAGGATGCTCCCTGCTGCTGTATGTTCTTACCATCAATATTCATCCACGTTGCAATTTCCATTTCAATTCCAAACCTCAAAATTGCTGTGCTTTTGTATAATGCACTGCTGGCACTAAATCATGCTACCTACTGATGTTTACTGACCTGAATGAAATTGTTGCGATGTAATTGACTGACATGCTTTGTGTGTAGAAATAAGTCTGCTCAGCAAAGGCTAAATTATGTTTTTAAGCCATAAAAAAAGAGACTTGTCTACTTTGAATTTTGAAAAACAGTGCAGGCCCATTGATTTAATCCACAAGTGGTAAAATATATCAAAAAAAGTACACAACCTTAAAAGCTTTTGCTCTAGAATTGCACTCTACAGTTTCTCTCTGTTTTCATATTTTAAACCATATCTTTTCATCTTGGGGTAGGCTTCTCTGATCAACACTTTGCTGCTCTTAACTGGGTGTACAGCCTTAGTTCTCTTTTGGAAGTAGGTTAGGTACAGTTGCCAAAAGGAAACACAGCATACAGCAACAGGAACATGCAAAGTGGGTGGGTATGGCTTGTGTGGTGAGCGTGTTAAAAGTCCATACTACATGAAAGCCTTACTGTTTAGAGGTGCAACAGTGCAGTGTTTAAATCTTTTTTGGAAAATTTTGTTAGAGTAGATTTAAATGTGCTCTGTGTCTTCCTACTTTGCACCTGTACTCTCAGTGTCAGTGAAATGTGTTATAGTCACCTCAAAACATTCTGCCTTCATGAGAAAAAAAAAATCAGTTATCTCTGTTTTCTCAGCTTTAGGAGGGGACAAGTATGATCTGGCCTAAGGAAAAAACACCAGAGTAAGGGGAGATGGTGAAGTTATATCATTACTTTTTCTATTTACTGGGGAGCCAGCTTATAGTTCTGTCTAAAACCTTCCTTTCGATAATTGAGCTCATGTAGAAAATCCCAAAGTCAGTTCCTACTTGCTTTGCATCCTTGGATTTTCATAATCTTTGAGGAGCAGCTATAAACGGTTCTCAGACCTGGCTGTCCCTGTCTGGGCTCATTGCCTGTGTGGCTAAACACAAACTCTCCTGACCTGACCCCTTATTCTTTGTTGTATGCCACTTGATTTCAGCTGGAAAACTTAAGTAACCTGTACTGCTTGACACAGGTCAAAGAAAAAATGATGTCCTCTGCCTTAACTCCCTTTCCTGACAAGAGAAATACCAATCAGGTCTCTAGCCCTTTGGCTTACTAAGTCCTCTGGATGAAGTCGCAACCTGTGTGATTTCCTTTGCCTTCACTTTCCTTGTTTTTATATTGCTGTAAGGTTTTGATTTGGGATATGTGGGGGGATCTGGACAAAGCCAGGTGTCAAATCTGTGTTCCTAGTTGTTGGTTAAGATTTCTTTCTGGCTAGGGTGAGAAAATAGAGCCTTAAAGGCACTGACTTTCTTTCTACCCTCCACTAGCTTTGAGAATGGCCTTCAGACTTTAGAAAAATCTTAACAAATTTGAAAAATTAATATCAAAACTACAATGCATATGTATTTTAAAAATTTATATTATTTATTTTGCTGCATCTTTATGGTTATAAATACAATTTTAAAACTGTAGAGGTAATTTGTCCTGGGAGTACCTTGGAATACCAATGTAACTTCATGATCCCAACTCATATTATTTTAAAGAAATACAAGCTGTTAAGTGTATGTCGTGTTGGGCAGTTCAGCTGGCATAAATACTGTAACCATCTGACTGAGGTGTGTTAAAACAAGCACCAGCATTTTGAAGAAAGGTAAGCCTTTATGTGGCGTGAGCCTTGGCTGAGGGAAGAGACACATATTTAATCCCCTGAAGGACAGCTCCAAAAGGAGAAATCTGGCAGCAGCTCAAAGGCCCCCAGGAGCCTGTTGGGCTTCAGGTTTATAACTTCTGTTCACGAAACATGAATCTGCTGGAAAATGCTCCCTGTTTTGGACCTGATGTCAGCAATCTCCCATGGAGATAGCACACCTAATCAGTGAGTTGAAAGAAAGGGCAGGCCTGTAGCCTTGTAGGTGATGTAGAGCGTGTGCCACATGGACAGCCTTCATGGAGCAGAGAGGGAAGGAGACACAGCCTCATGCTCTGCTCCATAAACTTTCACTTCTCCTTTGTATTTCTCTCCACTGGCCTTGGTAGTGTTTGGTTTTATTGAAGCCAGAGGCACATGGAAATATCTTATGTCAAAAGAAAGCCAGAAGAGCCCCTGGATCAGCTCTGATCCTCAAGGCTCTGCAATAAAGTGAGACATACTGCCTGCTGTAAAGAAAATGGACAATGCTCTGGTTTATTGATGAATAGAGATGGTGGCTAAAATGTTGTCATGCAGTATTTTAAAGCAAGCTGATGATTTTAAAGCCTCTGAATACTTTGTTAGACACTAATAAACCCACATAATAAGTCACAATCTGATTTCTAAATATTACTTTTAGTCCTCAGTGCTATCATTTTTCTAAAGAGTACTTACAGGCTTTGACTCTTACTAGGCTCTTGGAAGGTAATCTCAATTGCTTCTGCATGCAGTTTGCACCCATTTAAAGTAACCCCTTAACTTTGAATATGTACCTTGAATCACAGTATATGTTTTACAATGTAAGGAAAATATTCGTTTTGTGTTTCCTGTCGTGTTTTTGTTTATGATTTCAGCATCACAACTGTGCAAAAATCCAAGCACAACCCTATCATTCAGTCAGAAATTAATCTCCTGGCAAGGTGATATGTCAAGTTATGGTTAGCTGAAATGAATCTGACTTAGAATAATTTTTCTTCTTTCCCACCCCTTAAGAATAGTAATGTGCGTGGGTCTTCAGCTAGCTAAAGCTTTGCAGACCATGAAAACCAAGGATGCTGGGTCAGTAGACTTCTCTTTAAATATCTCATTATAATTTAACTATTACAAAATATTGAGGCAGTTGTTTGGTTTGTAGGTATGTGATTGTCCATTCCCTAATTGTCTATATATTCCCATCTACCTCGTCTTAAATGAAACTGGAACTCTACATTTGTATTGGTTTCTCCAGTTACTTATTTGTGTCTGTTACATGTGTTTTGTATTTGTATCTATTCTGTGACCTTTTCAGGTGATGATTTTTTAACTTTGCATGCATAAATATATAGTTTTGATTCTTCAGGTCTATTTATACATTTTGTTTTCTACAGTATTTCCGCTGCTGTGCATTTTTTCTTTTCCTCCATTTAGAGACTATGCAAAAAAAAAAAAAAAGATATACGTTTCCCTCATTCCATCTTTCCTTGCCGTCTTCTACATAAATTGTTTTGTGCTGTGATTTTCCTAGTCTTATTAATGTTTATTGATTTAACCCTTTCATTTTTGTACCTCTTACTCTGTTTGATTGCTTTACTGCTACTTCCCTGTGTGTGATTAAAGCTAAAAGTACCACCCTTGTAATGCTGAGTGAAGTAAGCTTGTCTTCACAATTCTCTATTCCTGTCAAGTGCAAGCACACACACCTCTAAGAAATTCACATGTCCCAGGGAAAGCAGGACAGGTTCCTTCTTTAATGAATATAGGTTTCTAGAAGAACATAGATTGACAATGTGTTATTTATTACTCAGATGAAATCTTCATTTCTGGGAATGTGCACAGGTTCAGTGACCTCTTCTGTGTAGGTGTTTACAGCTACATTTTATATGCATGACACCGGAATCCTCAAATTGCTTTCGCCTTTTTTCCCCTCCCTTATTTTTAAGTTCCTTCTCTTTCTGTCTATCCCTCAAAGGAAAAGGATTGTTCTGCTCAGGTAGGTCATTTGCTGTCTTTTTGTGATTTTTGTTGCCTAAAAAGAGCAGTGGTTGATCATCCCAAAGCATGGTCAGCTAGAACATGGCAAAGTCCAGCTTGCCATAATTAAATGCTTAACAGAATAAGTAGTTAAAAGCCCTTTTTCCCCCCTAGCTCCTAGGTATGTTGTGGTCCCTTGTACATCAAACCAAGTTATAAACATGATAGATTTAGTATGTTTTTTATGTGTATCCAGGTTTTGGATGGATTTTATTGTTCAGTTTCCTGCTGAGAGATGCCTACAGATGCCAGGGAGACATGTCAGATAGAGACCTTTCCCTTATCAGAAACCTGATGTGCTTTTTCTCATTTTGGAACTTTTGTTTATCTGGTACAAAAGCTGAGTCATAGAGACCCACTTTTGAAGTTAGTTTCTAGACACATACCTGTAAAAATGCAAAGGTTTTTTTTCACCCATAAGTTGTTCTGTTACCTTGGTTCATCAGCTTCTACATATACGGTATTCGCAAGAAATGAACTGTAGATTTTTCTTTTTCTGACCTATTTTAGTTTACTCTATAACTTGAACAAAATTGAAAAATATACAGAGCAGTTACTTTCCTAAGAAAAAATGTCTTTGACTTGAGTTTACACTTAGAGGGTATAGCAGAACAGGGAGACCCTAAAAATACATTTTTGGGACAAACATTAGAGAGAAAGGAAAAAAATTTTTTGAATCATCTTGAGGAAAGAATTTTATGAAAAAAAGCTATATCAAGCAAAGTCCCCTTTATCTCTCTTTGTAAATGGTTTTGGGTGGTGACAAGATCCTTTTCTTGTTCAAGATGGTGTCATTCTTCCCAAATGGAAGTGAATGAGGGGACAGAGGAAAAAAAAAACCAACTGATTATAGGCTAAAAGATTTCCAAAATGCCAGAAAAATGAGGATCACTTCAAGGAGATAATGAATAAAAATACTTTTCCATCTCCTAACATTCTGCAGCTTAATCTATACCTGCATTCAGTGGAAAAAATAATCCTCATAAAATGAAATACTGTGTGGTAAGAGTAATACAAAAATATGATTTATAGGAAATAACAACCTTCTAAGTTATTACTTAACTTCTTTTCTTCCCTAAAAGCTGGGATTAAAAAGTAGGTCAACAAGCCCATTTAAATAGCTTATTCCACAGTGTGGTTTAAATTAGTGCTAGTGACAAGTGTATGAAGTGCTGTGCATTTTATTTTTATGGCATATTGGTTAAATTTAGAATTGTTCAAAGTGGCTGTTATACACAAGCCTTTAGGCAAATCCTCAGAGCTTTCAGTCAGTGGGCTTTGTTCTTGCTTTTAAACACATATAGCATGTTGTCATTGTGTTTGTAAACCAGGTAATTGTTTGAACGTGCAATTAAGTGTAATGAGCATTAATGTTCGTCCAGTGGTAGAGCCTCTTGCACCAAGGAGCTACAATCTCAACTCAAAGGGTAACACATTTATATTCTCTGGGCACGTGATTCCTGTTCCTAGTTTTGTTCACAAGTCCTTCCAGAAGAGTGATTTTAATCTAGAGACAAGCTGAAACCGTTAAGTCTCACTGAACAGAACTGGCCTTGTAATGTTATTTAGTATTGATAGGTCAGGCAGCTTCCATCAGACAGATGGCCCGAGATGAAAGAGTGATTGTAGGCAAGGAAATGGCTTTTGCAGGAGCTCTGTTCTTGTTTCAAAAAGCCATTCTTTGGCTTGCAGTCTGCCTCTCTGCTGCTTGAGAGCTGCCAGAAACAGTTCTGGCCCTGAATTTCAGACGTACCTAGTGCCAAGGTGAGGAGAGAGGTTTCCAGCCCAGCTAGAAATTTTTCTCTTCCTCCTGCCTTTGTTGCTTTGCAGCATAGGGTTCTCATCTGCACCCTGACTGGGAAGATACCAGCAAAGATGAGGCAATAATGAGGAAATCTACTCACTAGTGTTTTGACAATTGCTAAATTGTCATCTCCTAAGTTTTGCTTAGATCATGTTTGCACTTATTTTATCAGCTATGAAGCTTTTTCTGAAAAGCTGTGGGAGTGAAGTGTTTGCGCAAAAGAATACTTGCAGGGAACTATTTCTGGACTGTATTCATGATTAATTTAATCAAAAACCAGTTTTTCTCACTGTAAAAGTAGCTGATTAATGATTACGTCATAAGTGAGGAAACAGAAACAGGGAATAAATCAACATGTTAAATTCAAGCTTGTTCTCTTTCAGAGCTCTACATAATTCAGCTGCGGCAGCATGTCTTCGGCAGCTTTTTTTGTATCCTGCTCTCCCAGTAATGATACCCTTGTCAGTCTCCTCCTGCCCTGCTCTTGCATGCCATTCTATTTCATGCAGGTTCTCATTCTGCTTTCACTGGGAAGTATATGAGCACATTGCAAGTTTACAGTACGTGAGGTGACTGGCATCTGTCGTTATTTGCCTCATTCCTTCCCTGTGTGAAGCAGTAGTGATTGGTAGGAGTGCTTTGTTTTGGTTCAATTGCTATCTGCTTCTGGGAAGCAAGATGGATAGAAAAAGAGTGATTTGCATTTGCAGTGAGAGTTGATGCCATGTTTAATAGTCCTTTGCCCCATAGGAATTTGTTTTGTAGCCTTGGCTAGCTACTGGTAAATCCTTGCATTTTAAGCCTGTTGTAGTTGAGTGTCACACTTTTGTACTTGCATGCTCCAACAAAACTTCTTTGTCAAGTCTCTGTCCTCACTGTATTCCTGTTTGTCGCATAATTGTCTCCTAACTGCAATGGACAACTGAAGCTCCTGAGAAATCAGGGTACCAGAAGAGCTGTTGATGCAATGAGGTGCTTTTCTTCCCTTGTTGCGTTTTTTTCCTTTTGTAATTTTGCAGGTGTTGGAGAGGCTTTTCATTTGTGCTCTGAAAGCTGATGCACTGACAAAGATGAGGGAATAATAAGGAAAATTACTGCATATTTTCAAAGTAATTTATCAAGTGTTGGTAACTATTTCATACTGAGCACTGTCCAGTCAAGGCAAAAATACTTAAGCCACAATAGACTTTGCTTGGCGATGACTTAAGTCTTTGGTAAGCTTTAGCTAGCAGTCTACCTCCATTTGGGAAAGCACTTAAAGCGCATATTTATGTTCCCTTGACTGCAATTGAAGAAAATCGTTAAGCACACTTCCAATCAGGATGGATTTCCTGTGTTGGACCTGTGTTGCTGACATATCTTAATAGGAGCTGCCACAAAATACTTCACTTCTTACATGAATAATAAGTTAGGTACAATTCAGTAGGGTTATATCATGTCACAACTAGTTACTAATATAGAAAGTAATTTTAACTTGCATTTTGGGTAGTGAATTGCTCTGACAAAGCCTCTCAAATTTCTGTGAGAAATATAAAGAAGAACCTCTCTAAGGTCTGTTCATAAGTTATGATGCCATATTCAAATTTAAAGAGACCCTTTTAGAAGTAGTTAAGTTTGGAGAGCTCAAGAGGCTTAAGAGCAGAAGGAATAAAACTTTTTTTGAAGCAGTATCAATTCTTGTTCAATTTGATGAATCTGAAGGATATTTCAGGAATACCTCCTATTTAGCATTGCAAGAGGAACTCTAAAGATGCTCTGAGAAGTTCATGCTACAACAATATTGATGAATCACTCTGTCTCAGCACTAATAGACTACTTATTCATGAGCTGAAGATGAATATCCTGTTTTTCTGCGCAAGGAAGCAGCAAGCAGGCAGGTAAGAAAGCCCAAAAATAATAGATTCCACAATACAGCATGAAGGTTGACAAAAAACTCATAGCTTTCCAGCCCAGCAATGACCACGTTGTCCTGACTGAAATTATGAATCTTCATCAGGAAGCTGAGTCAAAATTTTAATATGTTCTTGTAAAGTGAAAACTCAAAAGTCATTGTGGTAAAACCTGTATAAAGTGAATTTCCTTAAAACATGGCCCTATAGAGGGGTTGGAGTTCAAACTGAGATTTTGGGCAATTAATAAGACTTGATTGCAGTGTAATAAGCTTATTAATGAATGGCTGTCTCTCCCATGAATTCAGATACACTTTTGTTTATCTGGTGTCATAGGACTGATGTATCATGAGGTACTGCTCAGATAACCACAGATACTTGCCGTTTAAAATTTATTAGGCTTTTCATAATAAATGAAGGCGTGCTCCACAGGTTAGTGAGATTTCATTTCCTATTTCCAAAGTTTTATTTACCTAAGACGCACCCTAATATGTATTTAAATTTGAAGAATTAAAAACCTTGGGGCTGATATTAACCACATTGTGAGAGGTCCTTTTTATAATTAAAATTTTCTTTGGGAAAAAGGTCTAAATTAGGAAGCTGTTATTTTTTTAGAAGCTGGTTGGGTTTTTTTAGAAGAACCACAACAATCATATTTAATCACTGTTAAACTGATAATTTTGCTTCCTTTTAATTGTGTAATTTTCTGAGTTGTACAACCAAATTCTGTGATGATCCCATCCGACAGTTTATCTTGAGGAAAAATCATTAACACTTGTCCTGCTGTGTCTCATTTCTCTAGGCATTTTTTGGTAGTCCGGATACTATTCCATGATGCTTAATTATGTGAATATAATTCTGGTCCTAATACCTCATCTAGAAAACAAAATTTGGTAATCCTCAGTGTAAATCCTTAGGAAAGTATTTCTCTGTGAACAGACTGAGCGAGCAAGGCTCAAATAATGGAAGGTTATCTGCAATGGTGTTACCATACCTGATCCACATGGCTTTGAAATATTTAGATCTCTAAATTGATCTATTGTTGTTCATTTTGCCTCTTTTATGTCACAGCTTTCTTTTTGCCTCTCATGCTTTAATAAACAATGAAGTTCCAACGGAAGCAAGGCAAGCTGAGCAAGCCAAACAACTGTTTATGGCTACTTCTGGTGTGCTGTCATGACTCTAGGCAAAACACACTTTGGTTTTTTTTCAGCTGCTCTTGGCATTTGCTCCCTATCTTAATCTGCAGCCCTGGAATGAGTCCAAATCTCATGAAGCTTGATTCTGGGGAAAAGATTGCTAACAGGATAATGAGCTAACTTCTCTGATTTTTTTTTAACTCACTCCTGAGACTCTGTTTTGATAGTGGGTAGATAGAGCACAATGACACTGTGTGGCAACTGGCTTGGAAAGTAAAACAGCTTGGATTTTTCCTCATGAAGAACACATATAGTTACTTTAAGATATATCCACATAATACATTCTCACGTTTTGTGACTCTTGAAACAGTGCAACCAAAACTTACAGTTTTCATCTGAGCAAATGGGTTCTGTCAGAGAATTGGCATGACATGAAATTTTGTACAAGGATTGTCCTTTTGTACTAAAACAAAAGAATAAAAAGAAGTACCAACAATTTTTGAAGTAGAGCATAGAAATTAATTTCTTGGTGACTCTCTTGAGAATCTAGGTATGACTCAGTTAATCTATGATAAATTTTGGAGATTATTCCCAAAGTCTTATTCCTAAATGTATTTTAAATCCTGATCGTTTCACCTAGCATTGGCAAAAAAATCCCACCTGTTGTGAGTTTTTGTGGTGATTTGGCAGCTGTGTTTGGAGGCACTTTTTTGCCATTGCTTCCACCTGTCAGAACTAGGCTCAGTGCAAGTGATGGACTTAATACTCAGGATCCTCTGGAAAATCATGAGTCTTTCTTCTGGTGTGTCTAAGGCTGTGTTCCCCTGAAGATACAGGCCTGGGCTTAATCTGACTCATTTCAAATGGCCTTGCTGTCTTAAATGGAACTGCCCATGCATAAGGATAAGGTTATATCCAAATTCCCACAAGAAACTGGCTTAAGTTTGACCTGAATCACTGATAATATTCTACAAGCAATGAATTTCTTACTTATAAATTCCCTGACTCATTAAGGTTTTCTTTATTGTTATTTATATATTTATTTTAAATTAGAATTGCTCTTTCTCTTAGAAGTATCATTGCCATTAAAAAAGTACTATAAACTGACTTCATAATGAATTCTGGGAGGGTCAACTTCTGGTAAAAACCTGCAAATTAAAAGGATTGCAACATCTCAAAATTCCTTTGTCAGACACTCTCTTTATTTTAAAGTCCTCTTTTTTATTTTGCTACATTATTACTGTGTGTTCAAGAATGATAGATGACAGAGGATAAAGTTCCCATTAACTTAAGCTGTTACCCATAAATCCTCCAGAGATTTCTAATTAAGGCGAAAGTTTACTCGTTTGGACTCATTGTGACAACCTGCTCATGGTGCTCTTTATTTCTACCAGTACAGTCCGGAGGTCCATAAATCTTCATTGCTCTGGGATTCCCAATATGTCCCATTACCATGAAAAAGTGACATCTGATGCAAGAAGTGTAAATACTGCATGGAAGTTCAATAAAGTGTTTCATTCTTCACCACAGAATTACAGTTTTATGGCCCATAAATAAATCCAAACAAGGAAAACTAAAATATGAGGAATGCTTGTATATCACACATGTTATCTGGAATGAAATTGTTTCTGCTGTGGTGACAAATGTCTCACCTTCAATTTGCATTCATGTCTTGTGTTATGCCACTCTAAGGGCAGATGGCTGATGTTGTTATAAATGACCTCAAAGAGTAAAATGATAGATCCTGATTTCACCCAGCTTTTCATGTGACAAGTGTTAGACTGGGTTAGAGACCAAGGGATAAAGTTTATCAGTCTGGTAAAGTTTGAGTAAAACCAGTATTTTTGGGGTCAATTTTATATAGTTGAAAAAAATTAAGATTTTTGGACGCACAATGCAGCCCTTCTGCCGCCCATCCTCCCCCAGTAAAACAGTATAGATATTCTGAAGTGATCTGCTTTGTTCAGCATCAGCCCATGATGGGTTTTGTTGTAGTGATACATGAATTTTCCTAATTCAATCACTACAATAATCGCTTAGCAAAAGATGTGATGACAGGAGTGAAAAGGATTTCATAGATCATCAAATCTAAGCTGCTGTGCAAAGCATGCTGGCATATCAACCTATTTATAAATGCACCAACTCCATCAAAATTGGTTCAGACGTCTCCTCCTCTTACCTGCATGAGCAGAACATTCTGACTGTGCATTTGTCTTATGGAGAGTCCACTCTATGCTTATTTATAGCCTGGTTATATACACAGTCTGCACTGCATTTCAACAGCTGTTTTCTCCTTCCAGTGTTCTTAACCCAGTGAATTCATATACAGCTGTCCAAAGACTGCTGGCATTTTTCTCTTTTTTCTGGATTTTGGGTTTTTAAATTCATTCCTCTGATCACCTTAGCCTTTCTCTCATCTGTAATAGTCCTAATGTATCATAAAAGTAATTGAAATTTGTCAGCTTAATTCTAAATAAGGTCTTACAGAGGTAATACACGGTGCTCTGACTTCTTCTACCATGTATGATGTCATAGCATTGCATTTGTCTTTTTGTGTCAACATTTATGGTTCATGCTTACTGAAATCTGTGTTACCAGGCATTTCTAGCTACTGAATGCTGGGATTAACCCTATGCTTCTCATCCCTTGGTAAGTCGTCTTTGGTAAACAGTTTTGTTATGTGATAAGACTTGGTCTGTCTGAAGAATCCTAAAGTTGCCTTTCCCAGCTGAAAGGAGAGCAAGCCCTAGTAGATAGGCAGGAAGAGATGCAGTTCACTTTGGTCATATTCTTGATAATGAATTATTTTATCAGTTTTGTTGAACTTATATCACACTCTTCAAGTTTTTAATGTTGCCTTGTTGGGTCATCAGTACAATTGCTTATGTTCACAACAGTAAGCAGCTTGATATGATTTAGATAGGTGCTCCCATCTGCATGAATCAGAAATATGGGTGATACACTGAGTGAGGTAGTTCTCTGTTATTACTGGCTTGATATGAAATAATTTTAAACCTACTTCAGCCAATGTGGTTTTCTTTTTTTTCTTTGTGTTTCTGGGCTCATTTGGAGTCACAGAAGATAGTACCGATGGCGTATTTTGAGGTATCTGTTTACAACCAGAACAAAGATTTAGAATTAAGATTACTTCTTTTGAACAAGTTGACTATTTCCTTGGAGATTATTCTTAGTAATTTCCTGCATAGCTGTGGAAAGAGCTGCTCCAAACACCCAGTGTGTTAATGGTCTTGGTTAACAGGAGACACCATAACTCTAGCAGCTGTGTCCTCAGTAAATTTACAGGTTAAATCAAGAGACAGTGCACTTTTACAGGTTAAAGCAAGAGACAGGCTTACACATAAGATTGAGGTCAAGGCATATGTGCTCTGTTCTCATTTCTGCCACGGATCTGCAGGATAAGTGTGAGTCAGACTCTGCCCTTTAGTCCCTTTGTCTGTACAACCTACATACACATAATCAATTTAACAGTCCAAGACAACTTACAGTTTGAGTTCAGCCATGGCCTCTGCCTCAGGGGTTTCAAACCAAGTGACATATTCAGGTGTATTTGCAGTGTTGCAAAGATGTGGTAATTATTATACTAAGTCAGTGAAAGATAAAAGAAATTAAATATATTCCGTATGTTCCTTCAAGTTCAGCAGCTGAGAGTCAGTGAAATGGGGTTTTTAAGGTTATTTGCAGAAAGTCTTATCTTGTGGCAGCCACAGTGGCTGTACCTGAACTGAAAAACTATAACCAGTTATCTGGGGTTTAGGAATCAGAAGGGTTAGGAGCAGGTCCACATTCCACTTTTCTTGAGCATCTTCTTCCTTTCTTCTTTCAAGTCTTTTTCTGCTTCCCTCTAGGACCAGGAGCAAGAATGTGCTGCCTTCCCCTCATTGTTCACTGCCAGGAGGGTAACGAGGCCTGACTTGGAAATGCTGTGTGAGTGGCAAGCAGCTGAGCAGTCTGACTCAGGGTATTGCAGCACTGTAAATCTGGCAAACCTAATTACGCTCGGAGGGATAATGACAACTCCATATGGGATGGAAAATTGTTTGCATGTAGGTTTTGCTTCTTAACTCTCCTGGTCTTCCTGTAGTTAGTAGGCAGGCAGCAGCCTCCAAAGCTAACAGCAATGCTACTGCTTGTCCAGCTGGCAGAGAAGATTTAACTTCACAAGAGCCAGCTGGCTACCTCCTTGCCTCTTTTCACCTAAGAGACTGAAATATGTCATCCTTGAGATATGACCAGACTCCTGGAACTCACAGCTCTTTCTGGGAAAGATACAGCATTATTAGTACTCTGTACATGCTTTCCTTCAGAAATATATAAAATATTAAATATAGATATGTATGTATTTATATGCTTTATCTATCCATACTCATGCAGAGATGTTAAAACTAAAATCCATACCAAGGAAACTTCAAGCATAGATTTTCTTCATATGCTTCAAGCAAGAAATAGATATACAGGAAAAGAACAAGGAAATGAAGAAACAAGGCACTCTTTTTTCATTTTGATGTGACTGCTTTACTTCCACTACCCTGCATATGTAGTAGCTTTAATTATGAGTTGGATTGTTTAAATATGCAGCCAATATTATTCTGTACTCAGAGTCATTGATAATAGGAGGATCACAGTATTTTCATTTCCTGTATTTCAGGATCTAATTTATTACTCTTCAAAAGCACTAGTGATTTTCATAGTTATTTTCCTTTCCTTAGTAAATACAAATATATGGAGAAAGATAAAAATGGCTTTTTTAATATCATTGTTTTATAAGTAGCCCTACTAGGCTTTGAAAGTCATATCTGGAACAGTGAATTGAATGGGACATTACATTTACTGATGCTGCTGTTTGGCTGAATTGCAATTTTGCAGAGGCAGCAATGTATCAGACTGAGCCATGAATCTTTCCCAAGAGAACGAAGGATTTGGAGATTACTGAAAGTGATAAAACCTCAGAGAATTCCTTCTATTTGGGTGTGGTGCTAAGGCAATATTGGTAATATCTCATTAAAGTACACATGCTTCTTTTAATGTAAATTGCTCCAGCTGATCCTGACAAGCTGCTTTTTAATAGACTGGAAATTAAAAGGGTTTATTTTGCAGCTCCCCTATTGGCTGCTCAAAACTTAAGAAATGCTCGAATGAAACAATTTTAAAATTACCCAAGCTTGCAAAAATGAAATTAAAAGCATTACATAAAAGCGCTTTAAAAAGTTCTAATTGTGGATTCTTGTCTTGTATCTCATAAAGAGCAGATGTGGCAGAAAGCTCTAGCAATAGTCTGATATGCCTACAATGCAGAAGTTTATTAAAAGTACCAAAGAAAAACCTTTACCTCACATAAATAACAGATGCTGTTTATCCACTGAATGCCTACTTTTGGTGGCACGGAGTGACTTAGTTTATACTGGCTAAACCAAGAAGGCCTGTATTCAAATAAACCGGTAAACAAGGCTAAATATTTAATTAGTACAACTTTCTTCCAGGGTAACTACTGAGAATTGTGGCAATGAAAGCATTGAATTGCACTTATTCATTGAAAATTAACAATCAGTGGGGGGTAGGAGTAATTAGGTTATTATAGTCTAAAGTAGTGAACTTCTACCTTTCTTGCTCCATCTGTTTTATTAGTATCACCCAAAGCCTTAACTACATAATGACTCCTGGCCATTGATCAACTGAAAGAACTCTCAAAAAGGATCTCAAAGGTTTGTGCCAGGGTTGCTCGTCACACATTGCTCAGTGCTCTCACCTGATCTGAACATTTGTTACCCATGGTTTAGAGTTCTTGGGAATTATACAACATCCTTTCCCATGGATGGCATCCAAACATGAGACATCTTACTTGGCATCAAAGATCTAGTGTTATGAATAATGTATGTTTAGGACTCTGAAAATCAAGCAAAATAGATCATATGCAATTCCAAGAAAATATCTCAAAGGCCATCATATAAGACTGTTCTATAAGATGAATTTGGAAACTCTTGTCTACATTGTCAAACCTATAAAGATAAATTGAAATAACCAAATAATGAAATGGCCTACCTAAGGTCTTTGCATCTTTTGCAAGTTTTAAATGCTTTCAATGGAGGCAATGCTTAAAGTTGCTTAGCACCCAAACTATTTGCAGTAGTTTTTCAGCCACAGCAACCTTCAAAGGCATCTGCAGAGATACATCCAGGAATGCATCCAACCACACCAAGCACTGGAGATCTTTGACGCTGAGAAAGATGTCTCCTGTTTGGATGTCATCCCTCAGAATGGATGTTGTGCAATTCCTAAGTTCCAAACCATGGGTTGCATTGTGAAAGGTCTTTTTAAACCTTGTAAGTGAAAGATATTGTTGGAGATGTCTTCCCTGAGGGTTACTGGCAAACACCTTGTATTTTTGGGGGTACTACACAAAATAGTTGGCACAGGCAGGATGTCTCTTTCATTTTAATTTGTGTTTGTACATGGTTTATAGCATCCCCCACAATTACTTCTTGGTATGCAATTCTTCATGCTTGTTCTACTCTCAGAAGTGAGTTTTTTTTCAAAGCATTTCAAAGAAGACTATTTTAGCTCCAAATATGCTGGGCGTGAAAAAGGATTGTTTTGATACACTTTTATGCTCTGGTTACTCCAGAAGCATTGAAATCTGAAAACTGCAATTGTGATGGGTAAGTCTCAGCCTCTCAGATAAGGTGTTACAAGCACTCAAAAACAACATTAAAAGGACATGAAGGTCACAAAGTTAAGCACCTGCCAAAAAACAAATTAGGCAATGATTGAATGAACATTGGTAGTGAATCCTTAATTCAGTCCTGCTTTGTGCATAGGTTACGGCAATTTCGAAGGGATAAGGTACTATTTTTTTCATGTACTGTCTTTTTCTCACCTGGTGTTGTCTTTCCTTACTGGGTCTCTCTTATCACATTTGTCTTTCCAGATACAGTTTTCTCACCCAGTAACTCCTTGCTTTATCCTTCCAGACTTCTCATTTCCACCCCATCCCTAACATTTCCTTGCCTTGCATTCTTACTTCACCTTCTCTCCTGAATGTCTCTGTCTTCTTTTTTTCACTCTGCTGTCTTATATCTTTTTCCTGCTGTTGGCCAAGGAAAATGAAACACTAAGGAATGACAATGACAAAATATTCATCATATTTTATACGTACTTACCTTAAAGCGCAGAAAACTGATTTCTCTATGAGAATATGTTTGGAAGTAAATTTTTGGAGGCAGGGTTAAGGTCCTTTTGTGGTGCCATGTGTTTTGGGATTTCCAGTGGGGCTTCAGCTACTTTAATTCAATTAAAGATGTGCTGAGTTTTTAAAGACTCTGTTAATAGGTGAAGTTAAAATGTTAGAAAGCTCTTTTGGAGGATGATATCTAGAAAAAATCAGACACACAAAATGTAGTAGGTATTCCTCACATATTTGTATTTCACCAAATACATGTGAGCATGGAAATTGTGTGTGCAACTCTTCTGTGAAACTAAATGGTCCTTTCACTCTTACTTGCTTCATGTGTTCTCCATCCTTTCCCTCTATCTTTTTGATATACTGACTTTTCTGTGCTCTCTTAAATTAGTTTATGACTTTGGAAAATGTTACTGTATATGGCATCAGCTGGAACAAACCCTTGCATATTCAAAGGACATTGCTGATCTGGGCTCTGTGCTCCTGCTCTGGCTAGAAATCAGTGTGCTGGGAGGTGTGAACACGCTGAGCAAACCCCAGGGCCTGGCCCAGTGAATTTTAACTTTAATTTAATTTGAAAACTTCCAGAGCTTTCTCACTGATATTGCAAAATTTGACTTTTGTTCTTAATTTTCTACACTGTAAGTAGATCTGGCTAATTTGTTCCCCAGCTGTTTAATTTGCAAAGGGGGCTGTCATTCTGTGTTAAATAAAACTGGAAAAGATTGAGCCTAAGGAAGATCTGTGTGATGATAAAAGTTAGTTTCAGTACAAAGCTGCTGTTGATATTGGGTGTGATCCAAAAACTCTTGATGCCAGATGCAATGCTTCCATTGATGTGATCAGATTTTAAATCAGGTCTGGGTTGAACCTACTACTCCTTTAGCTACTTCTCTGGTACCTCACTCTCTGGGAGGATGAGCTGATCCAGAAAAACACCACCCCTACTATTTGCAAGAGATGCCCACTTCCGCATGTATAATTCACTCTGTTTCTCCCCCCAGGCATGTAATGTGAGGGGTTTTTGGGTTTTTTTTTCAGCCTAGGCCTGCTTTTCATTCATTTTCCTCAGGCCAGATATGCATGGTTTTGTGTCATCTACAGGTGTTGTGGACCAGATCTGAGTGATTCTCACTGGCCCTAAATCTGAGTTGCTGGCTCATTCAGCCAGGAACTCATTTCTGAATGGTCTCTTTGGATTGACTATTACCTGAGCCTAGACTGCTTGGTGGCCCCATCATTGGCACTTTCTATACTTCTACATTAAAAAAAAAAAAAGAAAGAAAAAAAGAAAAGGGGATGTTTTGAAAATCCAGGCAGTTGTATGAAAGATAATAGATTAATCAGTCTCTATAGCGATCTGCTCTGGCATTATCATGTGTTAGAGACTCAGGGACCAAATCATGGTTTTGGCAGGCCCCACCAGAGAGTGTCTGGCCCTGGGGCTGAGAGAAGTTCCCTGGGGGAGAGTCTGGAACTGGAAGTCTCCTAATTAACTCCACTTGTCAGGGAAATGTGCCTCTTTGGACAGTCTCACAGCTGAATTGATTTCTCAGTTGCCTTATGATTCATATTGCCCTTTGGTGTTGCTGATCATACTATTTTCTTTTTTGCTACATCTGCCTATTTTTTCCAGGCTTTATCTGTCTCTGTACTGCTAAAAGTTCCCATTTTCTCTTCCAATTTACTTTTAGAGGGAGCAGTATGGAGACCCCTGTCAGATAATCTGTCTGCTGGTTAAAAAATGCTGCTGCCCTTAGCTAGGCAATCTCTTATATCAACTTGGTGGACAAAGACACAGCACTTTTCCTGCTGTCAGAAAAGAACAAATACTTAACTATTTCCAATATGCAAGTGCTTTCTTTGTGATTTTCAACAATTGTTGATAACAGATTAGCAGTTATGGTAAAACTTTGCTTTATGGACTGTGTACTATTTTGGGCACTGTGCTGGTGGGTGAAGAATCCTGGTATAAGTCACTTTTCTATTCTGAATCTCTTCTCCCACATATAAAAGGAGAATAAAAATGCTGGCTGCCTTTCCAATATGCTTTGAAATCCACTGCTGAAAAATGTTACTTAGAAGTTGGACATTATGATCTATAATTATAATCAAACCCACGTGAGCATTATGCATGAGGAGGCAGCCTGGTAGCATATATGGTTGTGAGTGTAACGAAACCAGGAAATTCCTCCTGCTGCTGTAGACAAGTGACACTGGAGGCATTTTTAATTACAGATATTAGCTGTTCATTGTATCAGTAATACAGAGAAATTGGTGAGCTGCATTGCTACTTGTTAAAATTCCTTCCTGTATTTAATTTCTCTGCCATGATTTTGCATTATTATGATTAGCATAATCCTTTGACCTTAATATAAAAATATCAGCAAATGAATGAAAACTGAAATCAGGTTTCAGAGTTGACTGTTCTGCTGTACTTGGTGAATGGCATTAGTTGGTGGATGGGGGGGGGGGGAGGAGTAGGAATTATTACCCCAGAAAATCTAGAATTGTAAATGAGAACCAAACTTGTTTTTTGAAGATACAACCTTTTGTTTGACGCACACAATTTTTACTTGTACTGCAGAACTCTATCCTGGACTTTAAGAACCTTGGAATTACTTTTGGGCATTAAGTTACTCCAGGAAATCCTATCTAAACCATCAGCTTCTTACTGGCTTACAAAAGTAAAAAAGGTTTTGTTATCTCAAGCAAATGCACAAACAAATGCACATTATTACTGTTGATTTTAAAAGTATTTTTAGCTCATGAACATACCCATGAAGTGTCAAATGTGAATCTTTATTTTATGATTTCAGGTATAGATCAGCATGCAATTCTATAGATGAACAAGGTTTCAGATCTACCTCTCAAACTTGAGCTGCTCCTTTTGCTATTCTCAATTCCCTTGCTGATCTTGTCTGGACACCACAGAATGGTTCAAGGACAAGCTGCTGTCTGAGACACCTGCATTATAAAGGTAGGTTCATCAAAATGAATGTCTTCTCCCTTACTAGATTTTTATTTTAATATTAATTGGTTTCAATCCCTGGCATCAGGGCAGTAAATTTAAACCCCTCAAATCTCTTGACTTCAATTAATATCTGTTACAAAGAATACCCCCATTGGATTTTTTTAATGAAATGAAGGAATGTCTTTATTGTAACTGTAATGGCTCAAGCTCCTTTGTTAAAGGAGCAATAAGGTTGCAAATTGCACAATTCATCAGTCTGGAAATACTTGTTCAATCCAGTTCTATTCTCCTATTTGTCTGTATCATGATACTGGCTTATAGCATTTCACTGCCCTTGTATAAGAACTCAGAACAAACCCTTGTTTACGAGTGAAGTAGATTACACTAAGTATAAATCATGATAGTAAATTGAAGCAGAGACTATTTTTTCTCAACTACAACCCTTTCTTGGTACTAAGAATAATAAAAATAATAATGCAGTGCCGCAAGGTAAAACTAGCTTCTTGAGGTCCTGAAAGAGTTGTGACCATATTGTGTTACATACTTCAAATACACCTGAGGAAGGGTTGTGAATTTCCCTGGAGGACGATCAAGTCCGGTGTGGGAACACAGCACAACCGGACTTGTTAGAACACCTCTTATAAATTTCATTTTTATTAGTAGATTTGAAATGGCAGTGCCATTTCCTCTATTCATTTAACTCGTTTACTCTTTTGGGCGCATCATGCATCTGCACACAGCCAAAGCAGCACTGAGAGAGCAACCCTGCAGTGCACTTACTCCGAAGTGAGTTTGCCATCCTGGGTACCTGGCCATACCTGTGTTTTCTAGCAAGGAGTCTGGGAAATCCTATGAGGTACCTTTAATCAGGAGGGGTGTGCATACCTATAACTCCTCTCTGCATGCAGCAGCCAATTTCCTCCACTGGTTGATGGGCACATTCATCAGCCTTTTGCTGTTTTAATTTTACCAGTTCCTAGAAGATTTTGCATGTGCTGTCTCATGGCACATTTCTCAAAGTTTTCAGGTGATGGTCCCTCCATCCACATGTGTAGGACCCTTGTCCCTCTTTTGGGAGGCTGCTGCAGAGAAGGTTTTGTGACAGGAGCAGAGCTGCTGCTCATCAGCTGTTACTGAGGGAGACAGAATGTGTGTGGGAGAGAGGAAGAAATGACCCTGTGGTGTAGGTGGGGAACTGGGCTACGGCAATTTGCTGATTTGCCTTGCCCTGGCAGGAAGCTGGCAGCAAGGCTGTGAACTGAAGCCAGGGTGTCTGTGTCCCCTGGCTCAGCCTTTCACTCAAGAACAGCTGTCTCTGCAGTGTTCAGCTCCTGTTGCTCTTCTTGCTCTGCTGCAAGATATGCAGTTTAGAGCATTCTTGATTTCCTGGATATACAAGCATTGTGGGAGTAGGCACCAAGGCCTGAGGAAACCTCAAAATATTTGAAATTGTGTTCCTACGGCTTGCTTGGCACACTTACTGGGACTCAACCTGAGGTGTTTGTTCCTCTGAATGAACTAGAAACATTTCTTCTAGTCTTTATTCCCCAAATGGTGAATAGAAAAGGAGCAGCCCAAAGTAGATGTGTCAGGTGACTGAGGAGAACTGTTGCCTAGAAGAGTCCATTTTCCATGTGACTCTTCTAGTCAACACATCTAAATTATTTAGAAGAAAAGAAAAAATAGGCTAAAAGCTTGTAAGAAATTATATCCAAAAGGAAGTCTCAAAAGGATTAGGAGAAATTATTATTGAGACTGCAATTCACTATAATGTGCTTTGCAGGAGTCACTTTTCTCTACCAGTCCTTATCTTTCCAGTGTTCCCCAGCCCAAGTGCTGAAAACAACAGTTGGCAAACCAGCCCTTGTTTTTATTTCACTCTAGATGTTGTTAATATTTCTTTAGATAACACTGAAAGTTATACTTCAGGGTTGTCATGGTGTCAGGATTAGACTCTGATGAGGACCAGACTTAGAATTGTAACTTCATGTTAACCTTTTCCCTAGCTCTTTTTTCTCAGTCTTTGAAGGTTCACTAGCTTTTATAGATGAAAGACTGTTTGGAAATTTCTTTTATTTTTAGGTAAATTCACTGAAATTCCCTGAATCAAAAGTTCAGAAATTCCTTTAAATGTCAGTAACTTCAGTAATTTGGAGTTATTCTCCACTGAATCGTCTTAGGTAATTACTGTCATATTTAAACAAGGTTTTGGTTGACCAAGGACCATTCAAATGCACTTCAGGTTAGACCAGAATATTTAAAAAGACTTGACAGAACTGTTTCTTCAACTGTATTTGTGCTGGTTGAAAGTATTTAGTTTGAAATTCCTAGTCTTAAAAATATTCTCTAGACTCTCACTCTTCTCCTGTTAGACTTAGGAGTGATTATAATAATAAAACAAATAAGCCTGTTGTTGTACACCATACCTACATGGAGGACATTATTCAGAACAAGAATAGATTAGATAATTAAGCTTCATGTAATTAATTGAATGAGAATGTCTCCTTGAAATACAAGGGTGGGATGACCTCTATATTTGTTAAGTAAACAGCCCATTGCTGATACTGATAGGAGGCAAATAATAAAATAAAATTAATACAGGTATCTTTAATATAGGTATCTTTGGCTGAAACTAACTTTCACATTTTATTACTGTAGTCTTACTGGTTTTGAATATGCCACTTGCAGCAAATAGTTATCCTGTTTATACATGAAAACCCACTGGGCTTTCTGGGAATTTAAGGGAAGGGAAAATGACACCAGAACTAGGCTGACCAAAAAGTATGCAGTAATGTTTTGGTTGTCAGATGAAATATGTTGGAAAACTTATGCAGATGTATTTTGGGTTAGGAAAATTGATGTCCTCACCTAAAAGGAAAAAAGAAATCCTTAAGTCATTGTTTTTGGAGCTTAAAAATGAGTACGAGTTCCAGTCTATACTGAATGATTTAGCAAATTCATGTCAGCTTAGATAACCAGAAAATTATAACTACAAGAAAACACTGATTACTTTTTCTTGTGTAATTTAATTGAGGCTCATCGCTCAGGAAAGTCATATGATCAATAAAATCTTGTTCTGTTTAACTATTATAGAACAACTTGACAAACATCTGAGCCAATTTCCCCACACAGCCTCAAACTTGGAATAGATAAAAAAAGAGTCAAGTTGATTTAATGCATAGCTACAGATGAGTAGCCAGAAATGCACAGAGAAATATGGAGCAGTTCTGTCAAAACACTTGATCATACAAAACAGGTAAATATTAAACTACTTTGAAATGCTGAGATTATTTTTAATACTGGGACTAGCTTTGATTAAAGGTGCAATCAGTAAGAGATAAGTGCCTTTTCTCCTCAGTAATTTGTGCATGTTGAAATGGATTACTGGCTAAAATTCAGGTCTTTTTAAATATGTGGAAGGCTGTATTTGTGCTGGGGCCCTGAGGGCACTAATAGTGACTAGCCTTACCTGGAGCTTCCACCATTGGTGTGTTTAGCCCTCTGCCCTGGGATACACTGGAGGAGCACTGGTCTCTAGCACAGCTACAGGGACGCCCTGCCTACCCACAGATTCCCTCTCTGCAGAGCTCAACCTGTGCACTTGAACTTGGCTTGAACTTAGACCTGCCTTATTGCCATGGCACTGCTGTATGACTTGGGCCCTCGGTTGGATCTGTCCTGCTCCAGAGCTCAGGGAGGTGCACAGGCCCTGGCTGCTGGGATTCTGTCCACCTGGTCTTAAAATTAATCACATTCTACAGGCTTGTCTTTCAACCCTTTGGCTTCACAGAGCTGTTTGAATTAGATCAGATACCTAACCATTAAACATTTAGTGCTAAATGCGCAGGAGCACATCCATAGTGAAAACAGAGTTTCTCCTTTTTCTCTAGGATTTAACATTATTTGAGGGTTTTTTTACCTAATTCTCTTTCCTGAGCTTTGGCTGCTTCAAAGACTTTCTTGCCAGATTCTTCTATTATAGATCTTCATTGCCCATTTTCTAAAGACCAGCTATAATATCTTCATCTATCTTGAGCGGTTATTACTGCCTGCTGAAGCGAACCAGCACAGCTTTAGAAGCTTTAGATGGATATCTATGTAATCTCTTCATGGGCTGGCCAGCAGAATCCCACTGCTTCACTACAGCGATCCTTCACATCCATCAAGTGAATATTCAAGTGCTCAGATTTTACTAATGGAAATGCCTTGGAGAGAAGATAATGAGCTTCAAGCAAAGCAAACATTAATCTTTGGTTTTCAGGTATTTGCTGAAAACATTTAAAACTGTGTATCTATTTGATTTTAAAGTTTACAAGACAAAACATATTTGGATGTTTGCATTAGCTGGAGACCACAGTCAATAAAGTAGTACTTGTGTAAGGGAAGTTTCAGTGGCAGTTAATTACAGGTAATTAAAGAACAGACAAAGTATATGATAATGGATCCTCATACCAAAAAGTTAATGAGAGTTTTGTCATTGATTTCACAATGGACTAGACTTCATAAAAGACATGTCTGACATTACAGAGAAAAAATTTTCCTCAACTAATACGAAGCTTCATGTTACTAACCATTTGGTGAAATTGTTTTAGCAATTAAGAATGTATGAAAAGTTAAATACAAACCAAAAATTGTCAGAATGTGAAAATTGTCAGATTTTGCTTTGATCAATTCTTCTGTTCCCATAACGGCTGGCAAAATCAGTTAGTATCACTAGCTCTCTGTGGCTGAAAAAGTCAACCTGATTTATGTGACACAGTTCAGTCCAGAGAAAAATCTACAGTCAAAAACTGATCACAAAGTTAGCTGTACAATGAGTCAGGGCAGTGAAGAATGAAAATACTAAGCTGGCTTTTTGTGAGTGAAAGAAGGATATGCAAAATGTGCCCTCTCCCTAGGGAACAAACTGCAGATTTTGCAACCATACTTGCAAAATATTACAAATGATTGTTCTGAATCAATACATATATTAGAAATATAAAAAATTTTATACAATTTTAAGATGCAATTATTTCAAATCAATAGGGGTGTAAAAATAAGCACAGTACATTAATGTTCTTTAGTTTTATTCCACAAGAGACATTTTTTCTGGTTTTTTGTGGATTTTGAGTTTTGCTCGTGTCTTGTTTTTGTGGATTTAAGATCTTCTAATTTGTTGGAATGTGAGTCTGTGAGAATTTGATAAAGAGGGCAGATGTTACATGGCCCAGGGCACAAATGAACTCCTCACTCTTCTTGAGTTTTCATGCCTGATTTTATATTTATTTAACAAAGCCTCTGGATTTTTAACTTTGGTTCCCTAAAGCTAGTTTGGGGTTCAGAAGATAGAATTATTGGTGACTGTATTTAAAAGGTCTGAAATTTGTTAGAAAAATTTCTACAGATCTGAGGAGTGAGTGACCACAGGTGGACACAGGGCTGAAGAGGAAATGAAACCCCTGAAAAGAGTGAGAAATGTAGTGGTTGTAAGCAATGAGGGAGTTCCTTGGTTCTTATCACACTGAGTGGAGATGTGAGAGGGATAGGCTCTGAAAAGGCCAAGATAAATCATAAACCAGAGGGACAAACAGTCAATTCCTCAGGAAAAATTAAATCACTGGGGACACTTACATATATTAACTTTGGTGTAATGTGATTATATTTTCATATTTCTGACATGAGAATAACCAGCACTCAAACTGAGAAAGTTGCTCATATCCTGTGGTGGAAGAATCAGCTCCAGGCCTCAGCTGGAGCAGAATTTACTTTTGCTAGATAAATAAAATCCACATTAGCTGCCAAATAAAAATCATTACCACACGAGTTTCTATTATGCTTGCGCAATCTCTAGTGATGGAGTAGATATAACTAACTACATAAACTGCCCAGCATGTGGCTAATAATGGCTTTAGGCTGGTAACAGGCAGGATCTCAATGTGTGGCAAAGTCACATTTCTAGTCTGTGTACTGAGCCACTCTTGAAACCACACCTCAAAACCACAGCCATCATTCAGCGTCCTCCCTACAAGACAATCTTGGC
The DNA here is from genome assembly GCA_025920805.1 of Petroica traversi. Lineage (NCBI taxonomy): Eukaryota > Metazoa > Chordata > Aves > Passeriformes > Petroicidae > Petroica > Petroica traversi. The sequence goes on from JAHLSL010000044.1 coordinate 7,935,818, forward strand.
CTTCTGAATTCACTTACAGTAGTTGTTTCACCCTATGGGTCTTCTTCAGGCAATTTAATTCATAAAACGGACAAACAAAATATACTGTAGATGTTTTTATAATGTCTTTTCTGTTTTTTTATTCTTTTTTTCCCAGTTAGTCAAATTTCTTATCTGCTGCATCTTACTATCCATAGAATGCAGTGCAGTGCAATTTTAAGACCAGAGGGCAGCAAAACATTAAAAAAAAAATTCCCCTTGTGTGCGTTTTTAAAAAACTTTTGCAGTTCAGATCCTTAGGGGGAAAGATATGCTATTTGCCTTTATCTTGTGTTTAATGCTAAATGTAGTCTGCAATGTAGAGATGGGTCCTGCTGTTTGGGGTGCCCCTTCCAATTTATGTTGCAACTACTCAAAAAGTATGTAAAAATGATGATGTACCAGCTGCTAGGAAATTATGTAAAACTCCAAAATTCATTCCAGAATATAAAAAGTATTACTGTCATTCATTTAAAAGGACATCCTTATTTATCTTGGTTCCAATAAGACAAGAAATGAAGATGTTTTGTGTGTGTCCTATTTCAGAGGCTGAGCAATGCTGGAGGGACTAATTTTTCTGCCTGCTGTAGCTATCTTGCTTATTCTTTTAGCCAGATGTCAAACAGAAGAACAAGAAAAACTTTAGGTGCTCTCAAGAATGATGGTAATAAGGGAAGATGATGGAACATAACTGGATTGTACTCTTGCAGCTGAATTGCTATTGATTTTAGAGAATGTAAAATCTCATTGCAAGACAGGCGTCTCTCCAGCCCTTGGCGATGCTCTGCCACCTGCCTGCACGGGGCAGGGTAGTACCTCACAAATGGCTTTGCTCTTTCCAAGGAAGCAGGCAATTCTGCCTTGTACATTGACATTTGTCTGTCTGATTAGTCCTTCTCCTGTTGCAATCTTTAGTAGGCATTATGTTGACTTCAGCTATGTTGCATTGGAGCAACATGGTGACGACTTTGCATTCAATATAGCATTGTAGCACTTATTTCCATGATTGTGAGGGTTCTGTTGAAGATGAATAAGATACAGTTCCAATCTAATAAAGTGGGAACTAATATGAGCCCAGAAGATATTTCAGAAGCAGTTGAAATATTATTCAAATGTTTTTTATTTTTTATATTATTTTTTTCTTTCTTACCTCTCACTTGCAGACTTTTTTTCCAAGGAAACTATATTTTTCTTGCCTACCTATTTTGCATATAAGGAAAGAACAGAGAAGAAAATATTTTTGCCTATGTTTTGCTTGTTCTCCCTATAGACAAAGAATCCTTTAAAAAAAAAAAAGAGGAATTTATTATTTATCAAGTAGATTCAGCATACAGTTACTAATTATTGTACAAAATTTTCAGCTTAAATGTAGAGTTCAGCTGCAGCAAATAATAATGGCAAGATTGCATTTTGTATGACTTTATTACTATTATAAAGAACAAAAGACAAAGGGAAATGATGGTACTTCTGGTTTAACTTTTTTATGACCATGTACAAGAAATGTATGTTGTTGAAAATTGTTTCTTGGTATGGGTCCATCTTAGCAGAAAACCCTTCTGTTAAAAGATACTGTATTGCTGGATAGCCCATAGCTGTCTCATATGCATATTCATGTCCTTTAGTCTTGAGAAAATATTTGTTTCCAGGCCATATCAGCACAAATTGTTTTTCTGTGTAGTGTATATATCTGCATAACTAAGGAAATATGTCACAAATAATTCCACAGGATGTAGCTTTCATTTTCTTCTGTAGTGATATCAAACAGCAGTGTAATTATGAGGAGCACTGTATATGGATATCTTTAACTTGCAAAGACAAGGTGTCACATCTAATACAGAACAAATGTAATAGGGTAATACAGTATGACAGCAGAGAGTTCAGACTCTGCATGCTCAGTTACACGTTGGAATACGTGCTGGAACTAAGCAGGAGACAGAGTTCAGGAAGCAGAAGTCTTATGAGATTTATAAAGCTATAAGTATAAAAATTATATTGCCCTGTCCTTTTATTTTTTATGTTAGCAAAATTCTGGTGGCTCAGAATATGAATTGTTTTCCAGATTTGTTTTATTATTAAACCCCATGAAATATCTCGTAACAGGCTTTCATCTCCTACTTGTAGCCAGGTACTAGATTGTGTTAAATATACAGGTTATCATCACTTGTGCTCATTTTTGTGATGCAAAATGCAATAACATTGCATTCCAGGTTTCTTTTTCCTTTGTGATTTGAAGTAATATCACAATAAGAATCTAGAAAATAAGGGTGATCTGACTTCAAGGTCTGTTTTGGACCACTCTCAGGAAGGCTTTGCATGGGATCAGCCTGAACTGCTGTCTCTGGCAGACTCCAGGAACTCCATCATAGATTCAAAAGGTTTCTGCTCCTGGGATAACCTCAGTGATGCACAGCTGAAAGAAAAATTTATATTGTTATTAACAGATATGGATAAGAGAACTTATGATGCAGACATTTAGGGGGATTGGAAAATATGATGCTACTGGATGCTTGAAGAGTTTGCATTGATTAAGTGCAGTGACAGTTGATGTACTTCTGTTAAAGGGCCAATTTTATGCAATTCATCTTGACAGATAAACTTGAGATAAGCTATTTTTACACAGTATATACTGCTTGTTAAGGATGGAAAAGTTTCTGCTTTTTTCAGACAGTCATGTCTCAGAGGTACCTTGTGTATCAACACAATTCTTCCTTGTAGAAGATTTTTTTATCATGCTTCTAGTTAAAGCATATAGTACTTGCAAGGCAGGGAATGTATCCCAAAAAAGGGTCAAACAATATTTTAGGAAAAGCTAGTGAGTGAAAGGTTGTTTGCATGGTTACTTGCAAGCGTTGGCACAAGGAGAGCAAGAAGGTAATATTAACATATTTAAAGGTCAGTGTGCCAGTACTCTATAGCAGAGTCCAACTCCCCTGTAAGTAAATGGTTCTTTTCTGCTGGAAAAGATCACCACCTAGAAATTTATCAGTCAGGAGGAAATAATAAAAGTTAGTTTAGTGTAAGATTCCTCAATCCACTTTCCTGTTTGTATATCAGGAAAGGACTGCTTTTCTTTTTCTGCTCTTGCAGAGCCGGAAACACCATTTTTTCCAAAAGACATAAATACTCCTGGAAGAGTTCGATGCAGCAGCCTCTCCCTGTCAAGTGAAGTAATAGGTGTAACTGGGGGAGTATACAAGACCTGGTTGTGTGGCTGGGGTTCAGTCCAGGGTTTTGTGGGATGACTCTTCCTTGGACATTACCTCTTGGAGTCTCTAGAATTAAATCTTGGTACTAACACAGTGGACAGAGACCCTTTAGTTGCTATAGCTCTGTGTCCATCAGAAGCAGATATCTCAAAAATTTCCAGCATGGACTATATGGCAATGCTTTGTGGCCTGCAAACTGACCCATGGGCTGTGCTTCTGGAACCCCTGCTCTGAAAAGGTAGTTTCTGCCAGAAGATGTTGTTTCCAGAAAATTCATATGTAAGTAATTTCAGTATCCGAGGCCACTTATAAACAACAAGCTTTTTCTGGAAGTCCTTTTTGGTATATGCTTTCTCACTCTGTTATCCTGGCCTCTTTCCGTCCTCCTTGATTTGTCACTTGAGAATCCACATAAAATGAAGAATGCAGGACATTCAAAGGAAAGTTCCTGGAGCTGCAGTGTTACAGCTGTTCTGTGTCTGTTGTCTTTAAATAAGTTTGAGTTTGTTTTAGTGGTGCTGAGGAGAGCTGAAAAACTCAGAAAAAGTTGCTGTTGACATCTGGGGCAGAGGGTACCACTCCTTGCAAGGAGAGAATATGAGCTCTTGAGAGCTGAAAAAACTGGGGATTTTATTGCTTTATGTTAAATAAACATAGTATGACTGCTCTTAGGATAATTTAGTATGAATTTTAACTTAATGAATGCTTCTGGCTCTGCAAGACACCAATATCCTGTCTGATTTCATTGCTGGAAGATATCCTAACTGGCAAATTTGTCTTACTGGTGTGTGGCTCAGAATCCTTCTTCGCTGAAATAAAATTTCACGTACTAGAGACATTAAGCATGCCTCTTTGAAAGGGATGCTTTCTTCTAAGTTTTACATACTGTACTTTTTAGAATTTTGAGAATTTCCTCCCCCCCATAACCACTAATTGGACACTTCAGCAGGGTACAGCATGGAGAAAAGAAAAGTGAAAAAAATCTGTTTTAGCAGACTTGTTTGTCATGATCTCTGATGAATTTGGCTGTGGGTTTGAACTAATTTAAAAATGAAATATTGGTGTACTTTTTACTCATTTGTATGCTGCTGTATGTAAGATGAAATGTATCCCCCAATCTCTTCGTTTGTAGACAGACAAGCAATTGGAGGTGTACCATCTACACATGAGAATAGGTTGTTGTGGGGTCCTTTTGTGTCTTGTCTTGGCAAGGAAGAAGACAAAAACTGGAATATTGTGGGACTTGGGGCATCAAATATCTTTAGATACTTTTGGAAGAATCTTTCATTCTGTGGGACCGCACCTGGAAGATGATGCCCGACTGGTAGCAGGTTGGGTTGGAAGGAGCTCACCAGTTGGCATCAGTCAAATTTAAGGCCAAACCAAAAGCAAAGCCTAAGTGGAGCATGTGGCTAAGGACCAATTTGGAATGTTAGTCTTTCTTTTCTTTTTATTCTTGCACTTATTTTTTTAACCAAGTAGAGTTACCTTCTTCAACTAATTGAACATAATGAGGTTATTTAGAACTGGAAATTTGATATCTCTGCTGCCTCAGACTTGACATTCATTTCAGAGACATCTCTTTATCAGGGAATGGCTTCCTAGGGTCAGCATCAGGATTACATTACAAGTCCTTTCTGTGCTAGAGCTGCTGTGTGCCAGGAGGTCAGTGTAAATAGTGAAAACCTGTAGCCTGGAATAATCCAACCTGATACAGACAACCTAACCCCACATTATAATTAGCATGTCAGGACTTAATTCCTTGTTACAACAGCGCTTCTTTCACTTGGGAATGTAAAAATGCTTATAAATATAATTAAAATTCCTATTTGGAAAAAGATTATCTACGCTTGGACTCCCTTGGGCATTTATCATCTCATATGAAAGGGTCTGTTCTTATACAGAGGAAGATATTGATAATAGCAAATAGTTTCATAATATTACAAAAAAAACTGTGAAATTATTTTAAAAGACTATTTTTGTTTATTTTGGTCAGACTTAATTTTCTGCTTTAAGAAATAAGCACTCTTTCAGCACTCTTCATGGAAAGGCTGCTGCTGACCCTGCTGTTTTCTATTGAACTAGCTCCTCAAAACATAGTTAGCAAGTTACATTTGCCTTTTACTCAGCAGAAATTTCAAAGTTTCATCCTGTCTCTAATTCCCAAACACTTACAAGAAAAGTCAACCAAGGGACAGAACACAGGAACTGCTCTACCCACCCCATTATCCCAGCTTGAAAAATGGTCTTGGATGCAAATCTAAGAGGGCAGAAAGTGATAGAATTTTACAGTTCAACTTTCTTCTTCCCTTCACATTTTTTCCCTTTTCTTTTGAAGGGTTTCCTTTTTCTTTTATCCCCTTGGTTTACTGGCATCTAACTTTAAAGGACACCTCAGAAAGGTCACTTGACTACTGCCTGAAGACAGACCAAGTCAAAGAGGAAAATTTATGAACAGATATAAAGATATATTAGAAGTTCTGAAACTTCTGAAACGGTTGTAATTTTTACTTGAAAGGTGATAATGAAACTGCTTCTCTGCACTTTTATTGGGTGTTTCATCTGAAGATCTCAGAAGGTACTAAGGGAGTGAATTTAGTGGTACTAAAGTCTCCTCCTTTACCTTTAACAGGTTGCAATAGCAGTAGGGGAAAAATTAGGGGTGGGCATTAATAGAATTCACAATATCCTCTCCAACTTAGGCTGGCATACTCTCTCCAATAAATGATCTGCTGCCACCTGACCTTGCCAGACTAGCTGTAGCACATAGAAAAATCATAGGTTCTGCAAAAACCTGATCTGGTAGAAAACAGTATGCACGAGAAGGTCTAAAAACTCCTGTCACAGTCAGAGATGCATAGATGCACAATGAAGCTGAGGGGCCCTCAATCCAGATCTCTAAAACAGCTAACATATTGGTTAGCTGTCTAGATCCCCCTGTACGCTCAAGGAATGGAGCAGGCACTTTTATCTCACAGTTTCTGACCTATTTTAGATGTTCCTTTTAGCACCATTAACTGAAATGGTTAGGTAGATGTTTAAAGTGAGGTGAAATTGTCTCCCCACCAAAAATAAGCACTTTGTGGTGTTAAGACTGGGCTGAAAAGATTCATTCAGATCTTTTGATTCCTAGTAAAAAGAGAATATTAAAGTCATTATGAATTTAATGGAAGTTTCCTGAACTGCTGTGCTTAGTGCTGGACTGCAGGTGGTCTTTATGCAGTGGGCATGCTGTGAGTTGTCTCAAACAATGACATCCTACAGAGAACAAAGTGGAGAACTGATGTCTTTATGTCTAATGCTTGGATCACAGCAGATAAATATTCAGGTCCCTGGAGAGTCGTGATGCCCAAATATGTAAGCACATTTTATCTCTCTGGGACTCTGCAGCTAGGTGGCTGCTGGAATGTGGGTTTTTTGTTTGCTTTGTGGACACAGGATCACCATCAGTGCTACTCAAGGAGTGTGGTATTTTAGGTAATTTTTTGGTGTGACACTGAAAGGCTTTCCTGGAAATGGGAATGACAACCTTAGCATGCAGAACATGGAAAGGGCTGTGTTGAATATGTTTTGTTGCTGTTTCTTGCAGTCAGAGCAAGAATGAAACCGGTCTGGTTGTCTCGGTACTTGGTGTGGACCAAACAGGGAAAGAAAATAGAGGGAAAATAGCCCAGTATGGCTTCCTTCAGTTAGTGATGCCTAATGAAGGTCTGGCATTGCTCCTGCCGGGATCAGCTTGAGGTACTTGAAGAAATACGTTGTATAGATCAGATATATTCCTAGAAACGCCTCCTACTTGTTTGTAGGCTGGAGTTCTATGATCTTTATGGGTGGTAAAGAGTCTGCAGACCAAAAACCTAACTCAGGTTTATGCCGTACTATTCAAACAGGTTAAAGGTGTGACGCCTGCAACCTACTGTGTTAAAAGCCTCTATTCTTTCAATAACTTCCTGCATTGTATTATGTGGATTTTTTTTTTTTTGCTGTTGAGACTTCAGCCTGCAGAGCTTTCTCAGAAAGCTCCTAAAACACAAAATCTTGCATGCATTTGCAGAAGCAGTGGGTGCCAAGGAAGTGGCAGTTTCAGTGCTGCCACAAATTTCAGTGGCACAGCAGGAATGGTCTTTAAGAGAGAAACTAGACTTACAAGCACTCCATGTTCTTGGGGAATATTCCTTATTACAAAACAAAACTTCTTTCTTAGAAGGCTTAAGGCTAATAACTCCTTGCCAAGATAACGTCTGCTGCTCTTGGTTAGTGGCCTCACTAGACCTTTCAGGAAAAACATGGTTTAGGACTTGGTGAAGCTGAGCACTTTCAAGAGAGTGTTTTATAGGGAATGACTAGTCTGTGCCATATTCAATTCCAATCTTGGCAGCTTAAAACCGTTTGCTGAAGTGAGGGATTCAGCAGCCCTCCAGGTTTCCCCTGGCTTTTGTGTATTTGTCCTCTGACACATTTTGTCATTTTAATGTCTGAAGAGAGAACTAAGTTAATATCTATGTACCATCTGCTGGGTAAGTGAATATCTATTTCGCAGCTTGACAAGACACTGCTTCCACCACTGAAGATCTATAGAGATGTACCCCAAATCACAGCACCTTTTAGAAAGCTGAAATACTTATGTTTACATTGTGTGCTCCATTTTCTGTTTTCTCATACCTCTCCAAAGTTTAGACTTTTTTTCCTCTGAAAGAAGCATTTAAAATACCCTGGCAGATTTTTTTTTTTTTTTGTGAACTCTCCAATTAGGAGGCAGGCAGAAGTGTTTTTTTGTGGAATTCGGGCAGCATTTTCAACCTGATTAATGTATAAGTGGCTTACTGCTTCTGTCTTCCCAAATTTGGGAAGTACTGCATCTGGAGATCATAGCTCTGTCAGGTTAGAACTATCCAAGTATGACCCCTTTACTACTGAGAACATGCCTAGGTCCACAAATTACATAAAGCTGAAATGTAATATTTTTTCCCCATTCAGAGTTTTTTGTATCCCTCACTGCCTTATTATTTTTTGACTGGGAGGAGGCTGTCTTTGTCTGGACTTGCTGTCCCAGGGCTCATATTTTTAATTTTCCCTTGGGGTGCAAGTGGATCAATAATATAATCTCACTGATACTTTGTGGGGTTTTTTCATACTTTCAATATCTTCATGTCTTAAAAAGAAAGTAAAGAGGTGGGGTAAATATCAGCACTGAATCCGTTGGCCTGGATGTTGGTGAAAGCTGTTTCTTGGGTTAGAGCTTTGGTGAAGCTCACATGGCTCTGACCTGAGTATCCTAGTAGTGATCAGTCCATTGAATAACAAAAAAAAGTCATAAAAGAGAGCAAGTGAATTTTTATTAGAAAGTGTATTAATTGCATGATATTTTTCTGGTTCATTCTGAACAACATACTTTGAGAAAACCTTCTTTGATTGCATTTTTCAGAAATATTTGCTACAACCCTCCGGTATCTTCTAGCAACTTACTGTTAGTGGGTTCATCTTTTGCTGTATTACTTTTTACTAATATACTGGGAATTTTTTCTTTTATTTATTTTTTGTGGTTTTTTGTTGTTGTTCTTCTTCTATTCAGACAAGAACTCAGAGTCTGGGCTTCCCTAGAGCTTCAGCAATATTATTCTCTTACTTTGCTATTCTATCTCAGCTGCAAATTGCATTTTCTATTTTTGTAATAGTGGGATGAGCTGTTATTGTCCCACCAGAAATCTGATTTCTTTTGGTTAATTTAATACCTTTTTCACTTAAGAGAGTTTATCAGTTTCTTAAGCATTCTGTTATGTTTTATTGGCCTTATTGTCTGTCTTGGTATTTAATAAGCCTGCTGCAGTGCCTTCCCAATGGATTTTCTTTGCCTCCCTTGTGTACAAGCTTTTTCAGCAATTAGAGAGAGTGTTTTTCATTGCTTTCCATTTGTCTGGGCCGATGGGGTCTTCCCTGTTGTTTGACTGGCGCATTGTGATGCTGGCTTAGCCATTTTTCCCTTTTCACTTTTAGACTGATTATCTATTTTCTTGTCATAGCCTTCCAGAGCTTCTAAATGCTAGTCTTGAAGTTTTTCCTGTCTTCCTGTTAGCTTGCTCACAGGGATGCAAAGTGATTTTTCCCAAAGGCATACTGAATTTTCAGCTCTCTAGCCATATACATGCACTTATTATAAAAACCTTGTTGTGTCAAAGATGATTCAATGGTTGTGACAAGGCGACTTGAGGAGTCCCCCAGCTCTGCTGCTGTGGTTGATCAAGGAATGAACACTGATACAGACAAATAACTATCTTATGTGCCTGAGATGGTCATAAATGCTGGGTTTTTTTTGAAGTGACACCCACACAGCCTCCCTAAGACTCTCATGACAGCTGACCCTAAAGGATGGGAATAGTGCACAGAAACACAGTGTTGCAGACCCACCTAGACACTAGCTCGTAGTGTTCCCCACCCCAAGAAAAGGAACCAGTTCTATGTAGCAAACCCAGCAATAATGAGCAAGAAAACAAGAAGTTTATCAGCACTGAAATGCAAAGTCATATTCTTCAAGCATTTGGATGGTTGTGTTTCTCACCAGCATGCTTCTGGAAATGAGGTTTGGGAAGCTGAAACACAGGGGTATATGCATTAAAACTTCTATGGAGCTCCTCTGAAACCCATAGCAGAATCCTATCCCTTGAATATATAGTGTATGAGGTGAGCTAACCTCTGGCTCAGATTTTCTGGACTGAAACATTGTCATCCAGGTTCTACCATGCATCATCACAATTCTTACTTTGTGCACCTCTACATGGAAGACACCAGAATAAGTTACAAGAATTAGTTACGCTGTGTGGAGCTTGACTAACTCCTGCCAAGCTGATGCAGGTCACCTCTTGTGAGCTGCATGTGCTGCTTGTTCTCTGAGTTCATCTCTTACGAGCTCAGCATTGCACAGTGGAGATCAAACTGATGCATGTGGAGGATCAGTTTGCAGGACAGGGAGCCTCTGTAAAGGCTTCCTGATCTGGGATTTTGTATTAACAAGTGAATGGATGCTGTTCCTTTGATCAGTTTATTTCTTCTTGTTCTTATAAACCCTTGCATTTCTTTCTCCCCATCTCCCCATCTCCACATATAAATATCTCACTTTAATTTTTCCACATAAAACTCCAAGGAGGTAAAGTTGCAGCTGAAACTTGAATGAGTTTAACTGGCTTCCATAAGCCATTTGTGAGAGGACAGGGTCAGAATTAAGGACTTTAGAGATTTAACACCAACACCATTTTCACTCCAGTGCTCCAGTCATTTGGGAGGGCTTTCCTTCAGTAGATTTGCCTTATCTGCCTTTCATGAACTTGCTGTTTAGCTTTGTTTAGTGCAATCCCACAGTCTCCCTTCTAAAATTGTGTTTCAAACCACTGATTTTTTATGATCTTGTGAGTTTAATTCCCTTCTGTGCTATAGAAATATCCTGATTGCAGAGTCACAGAATGGTTGAGGTTGGAAGGGATACCTGCAGGTCATCTTACCCAATCTCTCTGTTCAAGCAAGTCCACGTAGAACTGATTATAGCCCACATCTGGATGACCTTTTAATACCTATGAGGATAGAATTCCTTGAGCAACCTATGCCAGTGCTTGATCACCCTGACAGTGAAAAATTTTTATCTAATGTTCAAAGAGAACCTCTTGTGTTTTGGTTTGTGTTCATCACTTGTCCTATCACTGTGCACCAGTGAAAAGAGCCTGGCTCAGTTGTCTTTGCACTCTTTCTGTGGGTATTTATACACTTTGATAAGATGATCCTAAACTTTTCCTTCTCCAGGCTGGACAGTCAGAGCTTCTCAGCCTTTCCTTCATGGTAGGGTAGCTTCAGTCCCTTCCTCATATTCAGGCCCTTCTTTGGCCTTTCTCCAGCAGGTCTCAGATGTATTGGGGACACATAACAGGACCCAGCACCAATACTGAGTAGAAGGGAAGGATCACCTTCCTCAGTCTGCTGCCAACACTCCTCCTAATGCAGCCAGGATATCATTAACCCGTGTTGTGGCAAGGGCAACTATGTTGTCCTGGTTTTAAGAAAGGTTTTGGGGATCTGTCTTCCCTCCTGAAGGCTCCTTGTACAAGGTCTGTGTTCTTAAATAAATTGTCTGAGCATCTTTTGACAGAAATATTTTGTCAAAAACAGTCAAGATGTTTAAAATAGTATTATAAAATTAATAAAACCTTTAGGGAAGTCTGGCAGAAAATAATTCCATTTTGTTTCTTAAATCTCTGGTTTTAATGATGCCTTAATTTCAACAGGTTGGGAGGCTCCACACTGTCTCAGTTTTCAGTAGGAAAAGATATTAGAAAAGTGCTTTTAAGGAATCTGTTTAAAAATAAAATAAACACAATATTTTTTTCTTTTTCTGAGCAACCAGAAATGGTACAGAGCTGCAGACTGCCAATGCCACTCCCACTACATGTAATACTTTTTGACTTTTCCCTTGCTTTAGCCTATTTGGATTTCATTTTTTTTCATTGTATAATGTTGTTTGGACAAAAATAACATGTAGCTTATTAGGGGAATTTTATTTATCTTTTGTGTGGCTGTGAAGGAGAGGACAGGACAAGAAGTTTCACTGTCAGTCCCTCAATAGAAGAGAGACGTAATATCATCCTTTAGGTCTTATGGAGTGATATACAGAGGTCTTCAAGAAGATTTTGAGATTGTATTTCTGTAGGGTGTGGTTGATGCATATTTCCATTGCATCATGTGTCTCTAAGAATGGACTCTGCCAGACTGGGAAATGGCATGGAAACTACTCCATTTCAGTGTTTGATTTTTGTTTGTATTTTTGGGGGAAAATATACCTATGTATCTGTGTCAGTGTAGATAAACCTCAGTGATGTAATTCTGAGGATTGAGTCCTCCTGAAGGTTTCTTTTTAGCCAAGGTGATTCATAGCTATGAATCTCCTGTGCCTGAACTGAAAATTGAGCACATCTGTGAAAATGACTAAGTGGAAGATGAAAGAAATATTTGCAATGTTCTGAACTTCTGGTTTCCCATAGTGATCAAACAAGGATCAGAGGTGAGTGTGAGGACAGAAAGAAAGAATATTTGGAAGGGAATTTTGGAATGAAGCACAGTTCCTTAGAGGCAATGGAAAATCTCTGTTCATGGAAGGCACTGCTGATTAGAAAGGGATGTCAGAGAAGTGGGGTGTGAGAAGAAGATGGTTTCCAGGTGTTTGGGGGGTGGGGAAGGTGAGGGTGGCACAAGAGAGCGCTGTGCAAAGTGGGAAAAATCCCAGTTTGGTTTGGAAACGCTCCTTAAAACCCAATGCTACTTCAAACTTCCTTAATCTGAATAGTCAGCAGAAAACCCCTCCCTCCGCCCTTGAGCACTTGTTAAGTCAGACCATGCTGACTCCAGAAAGTCTGATGAAAGACTGAAAACAACATGGCATTGTTGAATTCCTTGCAGCTAGAAAGAATTTCCTCAAGTTTTGGGTGAAAATTTTGAGATTGCTTCTTTTAGGTAGTGTCTACTCATGTGTACACCCCTGGAGCAGCATGAGTCCATGACCGCACACCTCTACTGAGCACCACAAACCGAAGCACAGGAAGCAGAAGAACCTGTATCCTATTCTCACCTCTGTTTCTAATTTGCTTCTTAATTTTGAGCAACAATTATATCTCCAGAGCTTGGCTTGTTTGTATGATATGTGCTAGCACCTCTGTGAAGGTTATTTCAAAACAGGTGGTACTCACAAAGGGATGTTATTGCATAGCATGGGGTAGAGTGAAATTAAGTGGCTTTAAGTAAACGGCTGATTTCTGTCAAAAGGTTTCCTATGGGAGCTATTTGTACTACTAATGTTGAATAAGAGCTTCACATTATAGGGAGACTTAGACTGATCTTTTTCTGTTTGCGTTTCCTTCAATTTTATTCCGTTGTTAAATCTTGATAGGCTAACAATACACTGTCCAGATTTTTATAACAAATAATTGCGATATACAACCCTGGAAAGCCTCGTTTAAAAAAAAAAACAAAACAAAAAAACCAACCAAGCTCTGAATCTTTTCAGATGCATTACTTGCTGCATGTGTTTTAAACAAAAGCACTGGATGTACAACCTATTGCTTTTGTATTGGAATTTACACCCTTGTTTTAAAATTTCACCTTGAGCTAAAAATTACACTTAGTTGTAACAAATTTTTAATAAAAATTGAATTTTTTTATAGCGATATAAGAATGAAATAGCAGAGGGATATAAGACTATATAAGTGTAATATGCAGTTTGTAGGAACTGCCACTTTTAATCACAACCATACACCTTGAAAACTCTTGATTCCAAATAATTTAATATAGCAAAATGGGTCATGAAAACACCTTGACTGAGAGTCTGCCAATTTAGAGAATGCAAAATCAGGCTAGGAAATATAAGTGTATTGAGAAGTTTTAGAATATAGTGAATAAATTGTGTTAAACTCACTAGAGCAGATTCGCAAACACATCAAGCCTATTCATACAGCTTTGACTGGATGCTTTATGCAGGACAGGTTTGAAACAGCTTTCTGAGAGTAAATTTCAGTGACTTATTAAATTGGCTCTCATTCAGTGAAGTGGGGAAAATTTTTATGTATTCAGATCTGGGCACTGTAAGGAGATCTTTCCTACTCTGACATTTGCAGTAGACACAGTGCAATATGAAAAAAAGAGCTTGCCTTGTTCAACAAGGGCTTCACAATCTCATTTGCATAGATTTTAAAGATTCGTTTTGTATTAGACATTTACTCTGCTTTAATAAAAATCATAGCCAGTAGTCATGGATATCATCACTGTATGCTCTCTTATTAAAAAACGTTATCCCCACGTGGTACATAATGTGGTACAAAACTAGAGCTGTCTAAAACCTGACTCAGTTCAAGGCTCACAATCTGACTTTGTGCTGTTGTGCACAAAGCTTTGTATTTCTTAGCGGGTGGAAGATTCTCATTTCTCAAACTTAATTTCCCATTAAGTTTCACTTTCTAACAGGATCAAGGAGGAATGATTCAGTTGTCTGTACACTTTTCAGAGGAAAAAGAATGACCTGCCCTCAGGAGAGGAAGTGTCTCATCAGTTTCTAGAACTTCCTGTTAACATCTTATAGAAAGTAAATTCATACCTTTAAGGCATATAGGGCAATGTCAGACTCAAGCAGGGCAGAATCTGGAAGGCTGATAATTACTGACAGTACTAGTTCTATCTTTTCCCACCCTAAGGATTGACTTGGCTCTTCCCATAAATGCTCTTGGATCTAATCTTCTTCACCGGCCATCCAGACTGTGTAATAATAAAGATTTGGGTCTATTTGTCTATTGAAAACCCAGGAAAAAATTCTCATTGCCAAATAGACGTGGGGAAAATGCAAAATGAGGATGTTCTTACCACAAAGAATACTTCTGACTCTGATTTCTAATCAAGACTTGGACTTAGATGGTGTTTGCAAGTTGCTTGCATTCATACTTGCATGTATGTTGCTAAGGATAGCCTCAATCATAATGTGGCTTCCAGTCCCCAAATTCTCTCTCATGTTTTTGTCCCTTCATTGTTTTTGGGAAGCTCATTCATTTGCCCTTCTTGCATTTCTCAAGTGTATAAATATCTTTATGAAAGTTTCTTATTCCAATATGGGAGATTTGGAGTGCTTAGAATTTATGCCATCTCTGTATTTGACTAATCTCTTTAATACACTAACCTTCATTTCAGCTTCTGCTCTCAAGGCTTGGAAGGACACAGTGCCTGGTAGTGCCTTTGAAATATACAGGGTAAAAAATGTACAAGTGATCTGTCATTGTTTGGATACTATTTTTTTAGTATTGAGAGGTAAAAAAATGGCTGTTCCACTGCATTTACCCATAACAAAGTTTCACAATGTACACAGGAGAAGGACAATATAAAACTTGTATGATTTAGTTACCTTTCTCCAGCCTCCTCATTTATCATTTCACTTTAGTTTTTAAATATTTCATTTCTTGATAATAAGCTTAAAATTAAGTTTGACATGAAACACATAACCTGTATTATTAATATCCCATTATTTTATGGTTATACAAGAGCAGATTTGAATTGTCACTTTAAATCAGACTATAAGTCAGAGGAAAAACTCTAATAGACTTCCAGATCTGTATCTTCACTGAATTAGACAGTAATTTGGCAGTCTCTTCTGCTAAATGTAGTGAAATAGCTAGTTAGTGTGATATGCCCAGGCAAATCTGTTGTGTTGCATTGATGGAGACAATTCCCTGTGGCAATTGCACTGGCAGTTGAGCTGATTCTCCTTGATACAGCGATTGAGCCTGCTCTTAATGTTGAGGAAGCAAAATGTGTTTTAGAGCCTCCTAACGTGAACACTAGGAATTGGGCTGAGAATCACTTGTGTCACCCAAGATAACCCTCCCATATTCTTATATTTGTTCTTTGTAGTCCATTAAAATGCCTTTACTGTGGAAGGTATCTAATAGAAAATTATATTTAAATTGTATGCTGTTGCTGAAAATGCTTAGTATTTGAAAAGAGCTCCCTGTACTTGCTAGGGAATAGATACTATACTTTATAAGGACATCTGAGCTCCATTATCTAGCATTGGTATCTTCAAAAACTATATATTTTTTCCAGATGTCTCACCATCAAGACTTCAGTACACCCAGAATATATATAAAATGCACATGCTTAGAACCTGAGCATGCTCACTGCAAAGAAAGTACTTGATTTAGAACTCCAACAAAGTAGTTTTCCTAGGAGAAAAAGTGATGTGTTAATGAAATTCTATCTTATAAACTAAGTGCTGGTGTTATTAATTCACTAGTAGAGATGTAAATGTTCAACCTGACTTGTCTTTGTGGTTTGCTGAAGAAAAATCTAATTTTTAGATGGTCAAATATGCTTGGACTGGAAATGTTAAGACTAGGTTTTTTTTAAGTGAACCTTCATTAAAGAATGTAAACTTTTTTGTTGCAGGTGAGGTGAATATTTACATGCAGAAATATTTATTCAGATATTAAATGAAGCAAAATAAATAAAAACTATCTTGCTGACTCCTATGTTCTGCTCAGAAGAGGCTGTCTTTTTTTCCTGTTCATGTATGTAAAAAACCGCTCTTGGTACTGAAAACTGAAGATTAAATTACTCTATGTAAATATAAGTCACACATTTCCTACTTTCCATGGGGTTTTTTAATCAATCTAGAGAAAATTGTGTATTGTCTGCGTTGCTGCACTTCAGGTGCTGTAAAATGTGTTCAGTGTGTGTTTTAAATTGTATTTCAGAACAGAATTATAGTTCTTCCAATAACATTGGAAAAGAACAAGGTGATGGTAGAAAGCAAATCCCTTAAGAGTAAGCATTATAGACGACTTTTGTCTCTTCTGGGAATAAAGTAGCAGTTTTTACCTTGGAACCTGAATTTTTCTGAAACTAAAACTTGTATTTCAAGAATTACTAATATTGGAAAGAGGATGATAAACCAATACTTTAAGCAATCATAAGTGACATGAAGAAAAATCTTACAGATAAATACACTGAAAGAAAAATTTAATGTGTTTCTCTTATTTTTTTTACTACTTGTTCTTTCACTGAATGTTACCTCAGAACTCCCAAACATTATTATCATTTCAGTCTTGCTGTCAAATTAAGAGGACAGCAAGGCAGAAAACAGGTATCATTGAAATGCTGTCTCTTAAAAGGAGAAACAGAAGCAGCCAGGTGCTTGTGTTTTAGTCTTCTCTAAGCAGTAGGCTTTGAACTTAAAGACTTTTTGCTTTCTTGTAGTGTAAGTGCATACTTTAAACCTCTTCAGACACCCTTGATTTCATTTACAGAGAAAATATTCAGCTATACTGATATTCTGTGAAAAACACTCAGAACCTGAATTTGTTAATTTTTCTGTGTTAAGGATAGTAGTGTCCCCATTTCAGTTGCCATGAAAGTGTGCTTAGAAGTCTCTTCTCTCAAAAAAAAAAAAAAAAGACGCTTTTTGTCAGTCTTTCTCTGGCACAATACCATTTCATAATTTCTGTGTTTTTTGCAACAGGGACATCTCTGTGCCTTGTCCCATGCTAGTGAGCTTCTTCAGAAACCTATATTGAAAAATAAAGGGATAAAGGAAAAAAGGAACAAGTCCCTGCTCATGCATTCATTGCATTCATTCAACTTCAGTTTAAACACAAGACTTTGTCATCTCCTTAGAGGTTATATCTCTGTTTCCTTCCACAGATTAGGTGGGATTATAAAAGAACTAATTTGCAGTTGCTTTACTGCCAGAAAGGACTCCAAAAATATGCACTTTTTTTCCCTTTTGGTGAAAATTTCTGTTTTCATAAAGTGTTTTTACATTTGGGATTTCCTAGGCTTTTGTCTAGGTTAGCCAACCACCTTTGAAATGTCACTGTTTTTGCAGTTCTGTGACCTTGAGGAAAAGAGAAAAGCAGAGCTACAGAAGTTAGCAGAAACATCAGCACACGGGTCTCTAAAGTACGGGAAGGTTCTTTGAGGAAGAGACCCCTGACAAGAAAACTGCTGTGTGTTCTTTAGGTTGATGGGATTATTTTGAACTGCTGAAAAGATACAAAGTGATCTTTAACCTGGCTAGAGCTTTGTGGTGGATGACCTTCCTTGCTCCCTCTGAAATACTGGTTTATCTGATGATAAAGGAAAGGACTGTGGAAGTAGCATGGGTTGACTAGGGTGATATGGAGCCACGTGAAGCCCAAATTACATTTCTGTAAAAGACTGTGTCGAGGCAGTGTCTTTAATGAATCTGTGGACCAGGAAAATGACACTTCTCTGTAGCCATCTTTTCCATCCCGCAAACATTTAATTAACAGTGTTTCCATATCTGTAAAATTGAATGAAACCTGTTTCCTTATGATTTCCTAATGATTTTTTTCTCTTTGATTTTGTCTAAGAAAATGTAAGCTTTCCCTTAGTGTGAGGATTTATGAGGAGTCACCTTCTCATGTGGGCATTTTCAGGGTTTCTCTTCTTTTCATGGAGTTAAGTCCTGACAGGTCTTTCTGACCTCAGTCTTTCAAAGTCTGTTTAAATCAGCCAGTTTACTTAATATTTATTGAGGGTGACAAATATGTAGGTGTGCACAAGCAAGAAGCACTATCACACTGGAAAAACCTACAAAAGTCTAACAGGAAAGCTTGTGCAAATGGAATATTTTTTGAAGTTTCATAATGTTGAATATTTGGCTGAGGAGAGGAGGAGAGCTGCAAGCCCACTGACAAGCATTTTGTGCATAGGACAGTCAGCATTGTTAGTTGGATTCAGTTTCTTGTAGGGAATCTGTCTGATGTGTTTCTTTCCTGTGAAATGGCACTTTTAAAGTCACTATTTTGCTTCTGGTGTTACCCTCACTATTAAGTTAATGTAGTTTATTTAGATGTTATTTATAGTGTATTAGAGGATAAGAAAATGACCTATTGACTGCTTTCGTTTTAGCTGAACACATAAATCTTGCCTAATGCTAGGATACTGAAAACATTTGTACTTTTTTTTATAGGACCTGCATGTAAACTCCAAATATGGATTTTTCTGAGTTGTTTTATAGAGTATTTAAGTGTTTAGATATTTTTTCGAATACAATGAAAATCAAGTACTTTTATATTTTTGTTATATTGGTTTCTGTTATCTTACAAGTGTAACAATAATCAGTAACAATCCAACAATTCTGATGACCCTCAGCCTTTTTTGAACTGCAGGTATAACAAATATGAACAAATGTATGTTAACAGCAGAGGAGGTTTTCATAAGCCTGTCTGTATACAATTTGTCAATGCAGTAGAAAATCAAATTTAATCTATGTATAATAAATTGAGCTGACATCCCCCAAACAAAGCTTATTATTCAAGAGTGGCAAAGTGCTGGCTGTAGAAGCAACCTCAGCTCTGACTCACTGCAAAAGGGGCTCGGTGCCAATTGCCAATTTTCATTTGCAAAGAGCCCTCAGAACCTCTTTCCTTCCTTGGAATCACCACTGGTTTGATCTGACTGAATGTGTTACAGTCCGGTTTCCTTTTCTTGTCCTGGGGTGGTTAAAATTTCTCCTATCTTCATGCATTACAGGAACAGATTGAATACAAAGTTAATGTAGCTATGGGGATATTTTCCCCTATTTTTTTCTGTTCTCCTCACAAACTTCCTTTAAAATCCATGGGCAAATACTTGTTGGCTCCAGGGCCATACTCCATTGCAGCTTTGTTTTCTGGTGTACAGTGCCAGAGACTCACTGCTTTTTCAGCTGGTGTTATATAGGGGCAAACATGAATTAAAATATAAAACTTTCTTAGGAATATTATGCATCCAAATTGTAAAAAGAGCTGCTTCTGACGTTTGTATATTGGCTAAATTGGGGGGTTTTTTCTGCAGAAAAGTTCTTAAGGCCGGTTTTTATCAGAAACGATTTTTTGCCTTTTATTTCGTTGTCCATCGAAGACTAGTCTGAAAAAGTTAGTCTCAATGAAATTCAAATTAAAACACCAAAAGTATCAGCTATATTTGAAATGCAGGATTATACTTTTCTGGGGAGTCAAAGTCCAGACTACAAAGTGTATAATGTGATCAGGAATGCCTCTGTATGTCAAGTGAGTGTGAGACTTCACTGATTAATTTTGTAATAGTTTTGGAAATGCTCATGGCATTGTCAACTTGTGGGAATAGTCTTTTGGGAAGTCACCTCAATTTTCATAATGATTATGTCCTTCAGCTGTTGTGGTTTTTAGTCACAACTAATCTAAACTGGCTTTTTAGTAAAACACATATCATTATAGAAGTTGAAAGCACCCTCCAGTCTAGGAGGTAAACATAACTCTAAAAGGTAGCTCATTTGTACCAATTTTTTGATACAGCAAGGATTTGGGAGAAACCTTCTGTGTAATATTTCTGGTGGGAAAAACTAACCTGAAATGACATGATATTGCATAATGGAACTTCTAATAGCTATGGTGAGTAATATGGTCAATTTTAACTTTTATTTATAATTCTAGACTTCCTCAGGATGACACATAATTTTCTTAGATGTACTTGTTCATAGGTATTATTTGCTTCTTAGTGCTATTATTTATTCTTCGAACTGAATAGCAGGCAAATTAAAAGTAGTATTTAGGATAATAGACAGACTCCTCAGTCATCAACAAACTTTTATTTTCACTCTTTGAATGAGCACAGATTTTTATTATTTTTTTTCTTCCATTTCTAGAGTCCTCACAGGTGAAATCCACTCACATTTGCCCTCTGATGTGTTACTTTCCTAGCCTTGGGGGCTCTGCTGAGGAATTTTTGGAATAAGGGCATCCTGTGATGCACTGTCCCATACACTATGTAAAATAATACCAGGTATGTGAGACTAATAGGTTACAAAGCTTTCATTTGCAAAGTAAACTTCTTTTCTCTGAGGTGCTTCAGTGGGTGGCTCATTGTTTTCCCCTCTGTGGGATTTCGAAAACGTTACCCACTTGAAATGTGGAGCACTGTTATGTACCAAACCAACTGTGCCACATAATCTCCTGATACATGATTAACTGTAGTTTCTTGCAAGAATGCTTATTTTTACCAGGTGCACTAGCATAAAATATGTCTCTGATATATCTCAGGTTGGAAACACTTTGCTGACAAGTGCTCCTTGTATTTGATATACACTTTTGAAATCTATCAAACCAGTTTTAAGTTTTATAGGGCTTATGCATACATTTTAACTGAAATCAAAACAAACATCAAACAAAATATGAAAAAGATAGCTTATTTCCTTTTCCTCTTTTCCCCTTTTCCCCTTTTCCCCTTCATAATACTGTGAGTTTGTCTTCAGATGGCTGATCTTTAGGAACATTCTTGAAATAATTTTTTGAAATAGTGTTCTCTGTAAAGACTGCACTTTTCATCACAAGCCCTTGCCTCTGAGAAAACTCATGCAAAAAAAAAAGGAGAGACTCATTGAAATCCTGCAGAGAGAAAATTCAAAAGGGGTTGGGTACAATCATTGTCTCCATTGTGCAATCACTGGTAATATGAATTTGAGTTAAAATTCAAATGAACACTTGCAGTAATGTTCATCAATCTCACACATTTTATATAAATATGAGATACATGTTATTTATATACATGATGTAAATAGCATCAGTTTCTGAACTCTTTTAAAATGACTTGAAGAAATGAAGTAATCGTTTCAGCTGATGAGGCTCTGCAACATGTAATTTGCTATGGGCCCCATCACTTCTGAATGTGCTCAGATTGTGTTTTATGTATTATTGAAAATGTGACTCTTTCATTTGAAACGCTTCTCAACTCTCAAACAATAAGAACAGTCACAACAAAGAAAAGAGTGTGGAAGAGGAATGAGAATGTCTGACAAAATAGCTAGAATAACCATCTAATAAACACCAGGGTAAGGTAATATTTGGATAGGCTGAAGCTATCCTTTCATTATTTTAACATTGCCTCCCTATGTCTTGACTATTTTGCATTTTTGTCCTCTACAGTAAGTTCCTAGAGGTTTAAATGTATTTTATTTGTATATTACTGTTAAAGTATTGAAAGAGTTCATCTGTACAGAGAGTTGTAACAACTTTTTTTCCCCCCACAGAACATTGGAATATCCACAGAGCACATAGCCTCTAGTTACTCTCTACCACATCAGTGAATGCTGGCGAAAACAGGAAACTTGCACAGGGAGAGGTGAGCCTACTGCTGCTTTTTTTTGCCACAGGTCATTCAGAATGGAAGAGCAGCCTAGGTCCCTTCAAGTGATCTCCATAGGAGTCAGTTTTGTTTCACTGAAAGAGTGTGTTAACCTTATTGTTATGAATGCTTCCCTTTATCACCTCTTACCACCTTATTGAACTGGGTCAGCAAAATTAAGTTACTCCTTTGATAACAGAGTTAGGACAGTTCTAAGAGCTGAACTGGGATTTCTATGGCTAAACAAGGTATGATTAGTCTCTTAATTTCTGTGTTAGGGTTGACTGTGGATATTTGGCTGGGGAATTCCTTGTAGGAGATAAAGATGGGTACTTAGCTCATTGCAGTTTGTGGCAAAGCCTGCAAAAGCATCCCTGATCTCAGGAGCAGCATGATTTCTCCTGGCAGAGAGCAAGTTACTTGCATTTATTCTGTACTTAATTTGTTTCTGTTTGGCTGTTTTGTCACTATTATCCCTGAAACATGAAGCTCCATCTCTCCCTCTATGATATAATGTAACAAATCATGACATCTAGCAGGTTTTACACTGCTGTACTAACTTATTGCTCGCTGCTGTCATAAGCAACAGTAGCAAAACCTTTAAAATAATGTTTGAAAAAAGAAAAGAGCAAAAATGAAGGTTCAGAAATAGTTTCTGGAAAGAGCACTTGAGAAAGACTGATTTCCCTACCAACATCTCCTCACTGACAGACCAGGAATGATCTAAGAATTGGTGGCAGGAATACAGCTCTGTAAATGATTGTAACTCTTTATTTTTTAAATTTGAACTTGACCAAGGGAAATAACCAAGAGAGTTAAAAGATAACGTCAAAGGAAAATGTATCTTTATTTTTCTTTTCCACAAAATTTGAACAAAGCTCCAAATTGTAGGTTGATTTCAGACTGAGTGGGACATTTTGCTTTAACAAAAAAAATCAAATACTACATTTAATTTTCATTTATGTTTAACTGTTTCTAAATTAGTAAAATATCAAAGTAAAACATGTCAAGAGAATAGTGCAGCACTAGAATTCTTAACAAATCTGTTTGCTGCTCATCTCAAAGAAAATAAAAAATTCCCTTAAAAGTCTCAAATGCTGCTTCTTGTGGTTACATTTTCAAAGAAAACTGGTCTAGGCAGAGATGAAATTCTTTTGCATTCTTCCTGTGCTCAGGCAAAATCTATTCTCTGGAAAGTGCATTCCTCTTAGTTGCCTTGTCTTCTTTCCCTTCTTGTTCTCTGTTTTGTTTCAGTCTTCTACAGGATCCTGTCTGGAAAACCATGGTGTAATGCATAGAATCTAGTGAAGTTGAACCATAATAAAAGTAATGAAGGTCATAATAAATGCCAAGTCTCTACCATGTTGAGGTTTTTTTCCTGATATGTTGCCATTATTTCATACTGTACAGGGTATTAGCATCCTTCCCAAGATATAATAGCCTTTAGACAAAGAGACGTTTCCTGTAGGGAAAAACCCCCCAAGAAGAATTAGTGCTCTGATTTGCAACCAGATATATCAGTTGATTTTACCTCTTTCTTATCCTTTCTTCTCTGGTATAAATTTTGTATGCATATATTGTACTTTATATGTTCCAGAAGGACTTTGAGATCTTCATCTTCATATAACCTTGTGTGCCCTCTTGCCTTTAGACCCCTTGTATAGAATGTGGTAATTTTGGTGTGACTGAAGTCGTGGGACTGTCGGTCATCCCAACAACAAGGTTCAATTCACATGAATTTACAGAAAGTATCACATCAGAAGCTTCATTTTGTCACGTCATCGAGCTGATCTGGAAATATTGATGATGCAGCAAGGCCATAGTTATGTTAAATTAATACACTGATGTTCTATGGCCTTTGTGAACAGTCTGCCATTAAATTAGAAACTTATTCTGTCTGTACTTCTATGCTTCTATTACTTCTTTTCCACCTTCTTTCTCCCACTGGGACATGGTAATAAATGAAAAGAGAACATGGTTCTGAAAAATCCTCAGATCTCCCTTTCTTGGAAGGCCACAGAGGACACTCATAAAATTCCAATTTTTCTTTTTTTCCTGTGAGCAAACCCATTAGTTTTGTGTTCATGTGGATCACAATCACTAAAAAATGAAGCTTCTCTATGGAATACTTAATTTGATCAAAATATGTCCTATATTTCTTAATATAACTGTATTTACATGGTTCTAAATGGGACAGAAGATGTAGAAGTCACTGGATATAATAAAAATAAGAAAAAATTTAGAAATATATCATGTATATAGTAGAACAAAGGAAATTGCAATCAAACAGAACACTCTGTCAACACTGAATTCAAGCCTACTAGGCAACTGGATGCTTATTTTTAGAAAATTATTTCTTTAGGCCCAAATAAGCATGTGCTTTAATATTGGCATTGACAATCAATACAAAATCCATCAAAATGTGAATTTACATTGAAGCTAGAAGCTCCTTCTCTAGGCTAAGCCACCCTGAGAAATTCACAAGAGCAGACACATTAGTTCAGAAGGCCTCTTCTGTTTTTTCTACTCTTTAATAATTAAAATAAATATTCGCACAGAATCAAGTAGTAAGCAGCAGGAATAATTGTTAAAAAGCGAAATGGTTGGACTACATATGGTATCCCTTCCATATCCTATTTTATTCTGCTAATCCTGCAGATGCAGTAGAGTGGATTTTTACAGGGAGAAAAACAGTCAGGGGAAATGGGCTTTCTAAAGAGGATTTGGCACCACTCTGGGTCTTAGATGAAGGTCAAATGTTCAGAAGAGGCCAGCATTAAGCAGCTCCAACCATGACACTTGAGCACAGATTTCTCAAAGAGGTCAGCATCTTGTATGCAGTGCTTGTTCTGATAATCTTATTTGTTTTGGTGGCAAAGCTGAAGTTAAGCTCTTCTGAAAATCTGACTGCTGTAGCCAATTATGTTGACAGAAGCCCAGCTAATGCATATTGAATTGTGATTTGGAATGGTCAGGAAAATGGAAAATTTTGTGTGTGTTTCATACATAGATTTTGAAATGTTTATTTTCAGGGAAAACTGATCAGAACCATGTGCTCCTTGTAAGTTTCTCGCATAACCCCCTGATGTTTAGTCAGTGAATTCTTTTCTCTGTAAAAAAATAAGCAGCATTTCACAGTTGAGTATAATTGTGCTCTTTTGAAGAATCATATATAAATTAATATATAAATAGTAGATATTTTGAGGCATGAGTGAGATGCAGCCCTACTTATATGCTGAGTGTTTTACCATTAATTTCAGCAGAAGCAGTATTGATGCCAATTTTACAGGCAAAATAATTAATTTAAAACAATGGGACACAAGTACAATTCTTCACCCAAACATAGTAAATGTTATTCACCTGCCTTTTCAAATAAATTATAATTACTGAAGGAAGTTAAGGATAACATTACTTTAAAAGTTATTCTTGTGATTTCTCCAATCACACTTTCATTTATATATCTTTGTGAGGAAAGCAGATGATATATATCTGGCCATGGCTACCTTTTCAACCATCTTATTTAAACCAGAATATTGAAGTATGTTGTGATGTATGAGTATGTACTTGATTACAGTAATTTTAAGAGCTTGAGATAAATTTTTTTTTCTCCAAATTCACTGAAGAAATACATGAGGTAAATTCAATAATGAATCATAATCCTAGCCTCCAGCAAGGTTTTAAGACTTGACTTCCAGGCATTGATGGGATTTTTTTTCAGAGTTAAAAGATGGTTAAAAATATTTCCTAATATCAGAGTTTAAAAGACCAACGTTTTAGAAAATTACATTTTCAGCAACTTTAAAGACATTTTGAAGTAAAAAAAAAGTGTGAAGGTATAAACACCTGTGCATACACATCCCAGAAACATTCTTTCAAAGAACTGCTGTTCACATTACTCTTTCAATCTGTTTTCTCTTCTTTGCAGCCAAGCAGAATGTTCACTGGAACGCTCAAGACTGGAACAGAGACACTGGTGGAAAAGTCAACAACACCATATAGGAAATATTGTTGTCCACAGCAATGACATTAAAGAGAGAAATAAATATACCTGTTATTTTTTTTATCTCCTACACTGTATTTTTTGTTTCTGTGATCTCTCTGCCTAAACCACAGGTTCCAGGGTATGCTTCTTTAATGTCACCTGGATGTGCATAAGCTCATTTACTGGAGGCAGGTTGGAGAGGATATAAAAGCATAAAAATGTCCAACTTTTTCCTGTTAGCCAGAAACAGAGATGACACTGTCTAGGCTTTATCTGAAATTTGATGGGTGTTTTCTTGTTGCTTTGTTTTGGGTTTTTCTTCCCCTATTACTGTTTTATTTCCTAGTGTAAGATAAGTTTTTAGTTATAGACTCAATTATACTCCCGTATATATGCATTTTGCTGGTTTCTAGGTAGTATGTGCTTCCACTGTGACCTATTTTCATGCAGCAAATTCGCTGGTTTGATTTCATTTCTAGGTGCAATGAGAAAACAGCAGCAATTCCAAACCTTGAGAAGTGTGTGTTCAGGTGAATTGATAAACAGTCACATGCTCCCATTTCAGCTGGTTTGTCATCTAGAATGTTACAAATGGGGATGTTGAATGTACTGGTATGACTTGAAAAACCTTATTTAACACAGACAAAAGTTTAAGTGGTTCATTGACCTAAAAAAAAAAAAAAGCGCCAAATATTGCAGGCTATGGATATTTTCTGTTTCTTACGGATAGACAAGCAGGAATTATTTGTTTCTGTGTGTCTTTTTGTGTCTTTCTCAGTAGTTTCTTCCTTTCCTTGCAAATTTTGGCTCATAGCTAGCCTGCAAATATGAATTTTAATGCATAGATGTTGACTATGGGGTATATGTCCTTATGTTTACTGTCTGCAGCATAAAGGAAAAGCTAAAAGATGTGCTAGAAACACATATTATTAGCAAATAAACCTTTTCCCCCTCCCTTCTACTACATTCACTGATTATCCCTCTTAATTTTCTCCTTTTTACTCTGCAAAGTAACCAGAAATGCTGATATTGGATGATTTGCCTGAACCTCAGCCAGTTATCTTAAGCTAATTATTATGGATTTTAGGCCTGTTTGCATCTTCACAGGCAATTAAACAATATTAGAGAGTAGTCATTACAAAAGGCATCAGACTCAGACTGAATTGAGGCTCTTCTATTTTTCTTCATCACTAGAGATATAGGAAAAAAGGACACAGCACAAATATTTTGAGCACACAGCACAAATATTTTGAGAACTAATATATTGGGTTTTTTCCACAATTCTTACTCAATAACCACCAAAAGGGGAAAGGTTATAAGCAGATAAATATATTTGGGTTGTGGATTGTATCTGTTCAGCTGATCACGTTTAGTGGGTTAGAAAAGCCCAATAAATTAATCCCCTCTCCAGCCACCATCTTCAAAAACAACAACCAGGGAGCAGTTTGAAAGAACAGCCATTGACTTTGAGTTTCATTTGCATATTCATCAAGGTCCAGAATAAACATTAAATAAGCCAGTTCATAATATCAAGATAATCCTTGCTTTCTGGTTACAAAAAAGATACATTTTTCATTGCTTATTTTGTAAAGGAGCCATTCTAGAATTGAAATGGAGTCACTGCTTCTTTTTTTCTTTACTTTGAAATAATATTTTTCGGGGTGTATTATTTCCCACCTTTTAAAAATAATCAGACACTGACACTGGAGCGATATTCTGCAAGCTTTAGTTCTGTTTTCCAATCATATATCTAAACTCTGATTGTACCTACCTTATTGAAATGCAGAAACCATTTAGCAAAGAACAAAGAGAATTTTTAGTATGAGTTTCGTATGAGAAAGAAAGAAGGCAGATTAAAAGGTCTTTTAATGTTTTGGTGTAGAAGATTTAAAAATGGAGCTCTCCTACGAACTCGTGAAAATTATATAAAAGACTTAGAGCATTTCACAAAGCAAAGAAGTGAGAGATGCTTTTTAGATCCAGCAAGCAAACTGTAAACAGTGCTTGACCATTTTATATTCTGGGGAAAGTAAGAATTGACTGAAAACGCTGTTAAAAATGTGAAAAGCATATCTATCTAAAATCCTTTAGAAGAACTAGCAGATGGACTATGAAGAATGACATCTGGATCAAACTCCTTGCTTCTAAACATAACCCATTCAAATACAGCTGGCTCTAACAAATTCTGATAAATATTTTAATCTCGGTAAGAAAATGAATGCAGTGATGTGCAAAATGAGCATATGAGTATCAATAAGATCTTTATGTGTTAATGCCATTCTTCTGGAGAGGAGTTTGGCAGGCAGACACAGTAAAGAGCCTGCCAGAGGTGTTCACATGAGGCACCAAGGGCTGCTGACAAAAATCAGACGCTAGCATGGATTGTAGGCAGGAAGAAATGGGCTAAATGTTGACATGAACCCCCAAAATGTCTTTATTTGTATTTGTGTTTGGGAATGATCAGAACTAGCTGCTGAGAGGGAATGCTGTTAACAGGAATGTGGAAGAACTCGAGTGGAGTGAATTGAGTGTGAAATGCAGGCCTGGAGACTGTGCTGGTGTGGACTGGGCTATTTTGGAAGAAATCACAAGACTTAGGTCTGACATGGATGGATGAGTCCAGATATTATTCATAGATCCTGTTTAAAATAGGATTGAAATGTGCAGGCTATTTTTTTCCCCTGTGACATATCACAAAGTGTGAAGGCAATCTGCATTTTCAGAACAACTAAACCAAAATCCTACTTGATCTACCTCTTGCTTATGCAGATTAGGTTGAATATTGAAGCGTTTTTACATTTAATGTTATTTCACGTTCTTCGCAATCTTTAAATAAATGGGGGGGGGGGGTGTATTTAAAAATATAAATAACTGTATCATAATTGTGGTTTCTTTTCAATTATTTTTACAGGTTTTTTTCATTTATTTACATATAAAACCCTAGATCTTTCTCCAGGTGCTATTTGTTATTCAGCTTTTTATTTTTTTAAAATGGTTTATTCAACACATTTTGACACGTGAACTATTCTTTGAAATGTATGATATATTTTTATATTCTAAGTTATCTGAAGTCTTTCACCTTACAAATGAAATAGTAAGTAGAGATTAAATTACACTGCAGTCATGTAGATAAAGCAAGCTTGAACTTAAATACAACAGAATCTCCAAATCCCTTTTAAAAGCTTCAGCTATAACTGAATAAACTAGTTGTTAAAATTTTTGTATTTTTAGGCAGTTTTTCTCTCTATTTTTACAATAGCTATTCAATTAAACAAAAGCACATATATGTCTGTTCAACAAATGAAATTGTGTATAAAGCATGTAAATGAGACACATTTTTTTACCATGTTCTTTACTTAAACATTCCTCTCCAAAGATAACTACTAAAATAGGTCACAATATAAAAATAGTACAGTAAGCAAGTTAAGGACTAGATTCTGTTTGCAAACTGAGTGGTCTAAATCTGCCCTAACTCCATTGATTTCAATGGTTTCACTTAGATTACACTGTATTGCTGCTAATGAATGTGCATCTACTGTATATGAGGTACTAATTCCTCAAAATCCTGACAGCAAGGGCCATGGTTTAGCTGGCAAAAGACAAGAAAGTAGAAGGAAATGCCTACCCTCTTTCATTCCATTGGCAGATTTAAGCCCTATACTGCAGGGATGTCTGACCTTCCAAGCAGATGGATGCCACGTGTCCTGTGGAGATGCACTGGGAGACACACTTTATCTGCCAGAAAACACAGAGTGTGCCCATCATGGATGGAGCTGCAACCACCCCTACACCAGGAATGTCAGCCAGACTCCAAATCCTGTTTCAGTTCACACACTCTCTTAGCTATGTGGGTGGGTGAGCACTCATGTAGAGGGTGCCCAGATTTCTGCAGCTGCATTACATAGAAGTCAGGACATGTGCTTTGGGGAGAGGGGTTAATAGACCCTAGGGGAAGTCAATGATTGCTAGAGCAGCTGGAATTACTTATTCCCTCTTTTTTGATTATGTCTCAGGTGTTCCTGAACACTAAGTCAAACAGTATATGAATTGATTATACAGAATGTATCAAATAAAAAGGCCATTGTAGGGCAACACCCTTGGACGCCACTAAGCATAATCCTGCTGGAGCACTTATTTTTTAATCAAACTCTACTTCTTCCCTAGTAGGCCAATAATGTAATAAAAAAATGGCTTTTAATGTTGTTTTTTTCTTGTTTGCAGCTGATGCCTTCTTCCAGGTTTAGTGTGTTTGATTACTACTGAAGCCATTTATTAAATATAAGGAGTAAAACCTAAGCCAAAGGTTTTAGTTTTGCTGAAATTGACTGCTGGAAAAACACCAAGGCTAGCAACTGCCAAGCAGAGGCCATTCTGAATAGAAATTTAAAACAAAAAATTAATCGTTGTCAACAAATCTTTCATAAATTATTTGGTTCAGGGCTGCTGAATCAAAATATTTTTCCCAATAGTTTTGCCAAAATATAATCTATTATTTAGAATTCCTTTCCCCTTAGAGAAAAATTCCAGAAACAAGAGAAAGTTCTGATTCTTAATACTTGTTACATTTAGTTGGCCTTGAAATTAAGAAAAGAGGTGCAGTACCTAATTGAGCTAATTTTTTCAAGAATCTACCTGACTACAGAGGATTGTGAGTGACTTCACTGAGCTTTCCCCTACCTAGAATGCATAAATGCAAGTTTAATTATTAATCTTCATTACACAGGTTTTCATAGTGATACAGTTTTATGCACATCCCCAGAATTTAGCGCAGTCATGTTATTACAGAACAGTTAATAATTAAGCCCATTTAGCACTTCTTACATCCTCTAAATACTGCTGAAGAACCCCTCATATAATTTGTCATTACCAGGAGCTTTAATGGAAGTGGACAGGTTTGAGTGGATCAAATCCTCCTCATACTTATTCTGAAGTTCATATGGAGGCAGTCAAAGCAGTAACACAGTGCATGGCAGACTAAGCAAAGCATTCAGGATATGTCTAGCCAGAAAAGTGAAATGATCATTGCACAAGAAATAGCTAAATGTCTGGAAGCTTTTTATGACAAGAAAGAGTACTGAAGTATGTGATAAATCAGATAAGCGCTTTTTTTTTCTTTTTTTTTTTTTTCTAATAAAAATGATCTCCCTGGTGCCTGCTTTCATTTATCCTTGTATTCTACCAGTGTGCAGTTTTTACAATCTCTTTGTTGCTGTAACACTGGTTGATTGAAATTCTCAATTTGTAGGTCTCCTTGAACATGTTTATTCAGGGAATGGGACTTGCACGAAACAATACACTTGTGTGAGGCAATCCCATCACATCAGCCTTCATTATCATTTTTAGACTGTCTAACTGGAGTACTTGTCAGTGTTGCAGACCCTGTGCTCTCACAAAATGTCTTCAATTGTTGTGTGCTGGTCTTTGATACTACATCAGGCTTAGCTTTACTGTGATATCTGAAATAGACAAGCATCTGATTGACAAAACTGTAACTTTTCTGCATTAGTACAATGGGACATTTTGAGCACAGGAGTTGAGGTCTCTCTTCATATGAGCTGTGGGGGTTTTTTCCTCCTCCATATCTCTTTTCTTTTTAAAAATTTAAATACCATCATTCCTAGCTATTTCGAGATCCTAAGTATATGTGCATGACGTAGCATAATGCATTGCTCTTCTTCAAACAAGGGTGAAGAGTTCTGAGATAATTTCATATTTTCCACAGCTGGATGATGTGTCTATCCATTCCCCACTTTGACACACTGCATGCCTTTAAATCCATCATGAGTCATTTTTCTTATATGGAGGCTAATTAACATCTTGGGAACAGATTGCTTGCTTTGTCTTGATATTTTTTTGAAGTAACCAGATGCTGTAATTACTGTGTATACAGTTATTTTTGCCTGTAGGTTGTTGGATAGCACTCCCCATCACTTTAATTAACAGCATAAAGTAAATTTAAATAGTAAAAGATGAGACAAATTTGTTTAGAACTCTTTGATTGTAATAGGAAGAAAGATTTGTCCTAAATAGTAAAAGCAAAATAAACTGGTTTCAATAATTCATGTTAGAACACTTAATTCCTTTCTTTTTTAGTGCTACTAATATTTACTTGGAATTCTCTAACTTTTAATGATATTCCTTTTTTTAAATTTTTGCCATGTACATGCTGGTACTCTGTGTTGATTTGCTGTAAAATAGATCTGGATTTTCCATTATTATATTCCTGGTGAAACCAATATTTATTGTCCTTCTTTTCTATCCCCATGTCTACTTTGTTAGCTCATTCCTACGGCTTCATTTCTTCCTATTTTTCTTGAGGAGCTGAACAAATTGGATTGGTATATTGGATTGGATTGGAAGAAAGATAGCTTATTGTTAATTACTTTTTAGGTGACAAGGGGAAAAAAGGTTTCTCTGAGATCTGGTTTAAAAGGATCCATATAAAGAAGCAAAGGAAAGGAGAGACAAAGTATAGAAGACATTTATAGGAGATGAGTCAAATCACTCCCCTCCTAGCCATTACTGGCTGCTTTTTCATAGCAGATTTACTTATCAACAAATCAGTTTGTATTTTAATTGATTCTGTGTACAATGTCCGCTGTAGTGCAGCTCAGATGAGAGAGACTTGTTACACCAGACTTTCATCAGAGGCCTTCTGAGATCCAAACATGCTGTGCCATGTTTTAATCATCAGACTGGGCTATAGCATGTTCCAGACAGCCAAGACAGATTTTGTCATGAGAAGTATTAAAGAAAGATAAGGAAGAAAGAATTCAATGGGATTTGTCATCAGCTGAAATACCAGACATAGGCACAATGAAAGGGCTTGAATTGAGGATGATACATCAAATGAAAAAATGAGACGGCAGACTTCCTTTATGGCAATACAATGTTTAATTCATGACAATTACTAAAACTTTTTTTTTTGCTTGTCACAATCTGTGAGTACTCAAAAAATATTTTTCTTATAGCTATTAAATTCTTATCAATGACATGATGATGAATATAATATACTTCTGTCCCAGCTTTCAGTAAGTTGTGTGTTGCACCGCTGTGGCTGTAACAATAAAGTGATACAAAAATATTATGTCTGCAAAATAGATATTTTTTTTTTGTCCAGCATTTTTACTAGTCATGGTAGACCACTAATAAATAAGAAGAACAATATCAATAAGCTTTAAAGTTTATGTGAACTGCTTGTTAGTGTCATAGGAACATCATAAAACCAGTATTTCCAATAGGCAATCCTGTTTTATACCCTGGTCTCTGAAATCCAGACCAAGTATAGCATCAATGTCACCCAGGAAACGATGAAAAAAAATGGAATAGTGATGGAAGCAACCTGAGATGCCCTTAGAAGTCCAGGTGTTATGAACAAGATTTGGTGTGTGCCAAGAAAATAAAATAGAATAAAAGAAAAGGCAAGACCTGTTTTGTTTTGAGTCTTGTTTTGAGTATCTCGTTGGTTATTTTTCTGCATTTCAGGAGGCTTTTAAATGAAGAAGCTAAGAACATACTTGTTCCTCTTACCTATTACCTCTTAATAGACAAACATAATTTTTTTATGAGTGAAGTCAGGCCCTGCGATGTGCTGGCACTGTCAGAAGAATGATGAGTTGTGGGAAAGTGTGCAGTTCCAACAGCAGTCTCCGCCTTGGGGATCACCCAACTAAAGACAGTTAAAGGAGGGTATTCCTTATTTTTCAAGTTTGCCGATGAGCTTGGTTGATTCTCAACACCAAAAACTCCCAAACTGTGGTTGCCAGACCATGTTAGTGGTCTGTGGATTAAACTACTAGACCATACGTGCTTAGGATGCCAGTTCCTAGGTTAGAGGAGTTGGTGGTGTGAGGATTGAGATACATGTGGACAGAACAAACCTTCTTATTCTTGTGTATGGGAACAAGAGTGGGGCAGGGAAATCATGCAGCAGGAAATAATAATGAAGTACAGATCAGTCTGGGGAAGTAGCTGGATCAAAAAAATCAACAGGGGAATATGAGAGAGGACCACAAACCAAGTCTCAAGGTGGAGAAGGAAGATGGGGAACAAGTCCAGAATATATGCAGTTTTTTCAGGCAAAGGAATAATCCAGTTAAGACAGAAATGATGAAAGGAGAAGGCCATAAAGTTCATAAATGGTTGAAGAGAGCTGTGTTGCCAAGGTCCTTGGTAAAGGGGGAGTTGCAGAGAAAAGGACCTTCATCCATCCCAGCTACATTTTCTTTGGTCACATACTCTTGCTGAGTCATCACCCAGCTTATTTTACTTATTAAAATGACACAGCCTTAACAGTAACTGAAAGGCTGATTGGTTTTAATTTTAAAATATCTTGTGATATCAGTAGGCAGAAACACAACTCACTCTACAGAGAATTTTTATGAGGTTCAGTTTCATTAATTTTTTTTTCCCCTGAAAGAGGCAGGAGCTTTATATGCAGGATATGCCAGATGGAAAGCAGCCAGCTGGAGACCCTGAGTTGGCCAAATTCCAGGTACTCTGACATGCTGCAAAGGAGCTGAGCAGGGACCATAAATGGCAAACAGGAGGTGTTTGAAATCTACCTCTGCTCTGAACAAGCTTCACAGGAATCTCTCTGACTTCATAAAACAATTCTGACAAATTAGCGATTTCCAAACAATAACAAGCAGCCTCTCACCCCCTCAAACCACATATCGCATTTAAAAGCAATTCCAGATCCATGCAGTTTCTACTAGGCTGAAGTCAGTATCAGTTAAAATTGATTAGTGCCACATCTGGCAGCCAGTACTGGCTGAAGTGAAAATCCAAACTACTGTAATGTGTTGCTGGAGTGTGGTCTAAAGATGATGAGATTATTTATCTTCTACAAAACTCTAAAAATGTAGCTGAGTGCAATTTGAACAATTTGGATGGTGCATCCCTCACAACCAAACCCCAGTGCTTTTTAGAGAAACATTGTGTTCTGGGTGATGACAGCCCTGTGTCTTGTTCCCTGTATTATGTGTACTGCAGAGGTTCAGATAACTGTTCTCGACAAATAGAATGAAGATGTTGTTATCTAATATTGGTATTCTGAAGGGCGAAGGGGTGAATGAATGTCGCTCTGGGAGCACACCTTATTTCTCTGCTGGTAAAGCAGAGTAATGTGGAAAATCTCATACTGCATTGCTTTTTCCCATATATCTGTCTGGATCTGTAGCCTTCTCTTTTACTGTCAGATTATTTTCTTCAATACTGACCTGAATTCAGTGATTATACATATATATTAGGTACATAAACATGAATTACAGAGAAATGTTTCATAAAGTAATTAGTATTTGTTATAGTTTTGAGACTGAAAAAAAGAAGGCATTTGAAAAATTAGACAGAACATAGCTCTTTCTTAGCACATTATTCTTCTAAGAAAGTAGTTGCTGGAAATATTATTTTGCTGGTTCTTACACATTTTAAATAGCGATAAAAGAAATAGCATTTTTTTTAATTTCATGAATGGGTGAAGAAAACTGCTGGGAATCGTAGTCAGTCACAAGAACTAATTGATCCAAATTTCAGCAGGAAAAGCAAGGTCAACCATTTTGCTTTTTCTCAATATTATTTTGCTTCATCCTGTGAATGGGTTACATCTAATATTCATATTAATACAGATTTTAAATATGTTTTCCACAGGTTTTAGACTAGAAAGCATGAAGGTGGAAACATTCCCAGTGAGTTTCCTGACGCACTCCATCCAGTCAGTATTGTCTATGTCAGACCTACCTGTGAAATGCCATACTACATCCCAGATGAGCACAAGATCACTCCCTTTCTCCTAGTCTGAAGCTGTGAGTGCTGCTCTACAGTCACAAACAACTGGTTTTGGTCCAGCTGAGAGACAGACAGCTGGGTAAAGGTCTTGCTGTACCAAGTTTGATTTTCTCAGTGAAGCTTCAAAAGTGACCAGAAATGCTGAGTGCTGTAACGAAGCAGTGCAGGGCTCCTTGTGGTTAACAGCATCCTGCCACTGCCTGGCCTGGAGTGCAGGTTACCTGGTCTCACCAATGCTGAAGTGGTGACCTTTCAGCTTGCAGACATCGGCCATCTGCCTCTCTGCTGTGCTGTGCCTTTTCTGGTCTTTAAAACAGTCTGCAGATAAGTTAATGTACCTGTCATCTTGCCCCTGGTGAGATTTGTGCCTGGTCTTTCAGCAATCTCTCCAGTAATGCTGCTCACATTTTATGGTTTTGATTCCCTCATACTGTAGATTTAGTTTTATTTTTCTGTATATATTCCCCGGGGCCAAAACAGAAGGAAGGGGAAATCTTGGCTGCAAAAGTCTTATATTTATGAGGCTTATGATGACAGGGACGGGGAAGATCCTTTAAAAAGAACTCCAGTTGTTTTTAAATCTTTATTCACATTTTAAAATGATCTGTAGAACACAGACTTCTGTCTCTAAAATAAACAAACAAAAAAATCTTGTGATGTTATTAATAAAGCAGGTGGCTCATCTTTCAAAATCCCATTTTAGCCCGGCAGTGATTTTCAATGAAACCTGACATGTTCCTTTTTGCCAAACTTAGCAGCCCCCAAGGCCTGTTGAAAGTCATTTGAAAAAAGCCTTCTTAAAGATCAGTTGTCTTTGCTGAAGCTGTAGCACCTCCTGTTTTTGTAAAGATTTGTTTATTTTGGGTCTGTATTAGTTGAGCAGCAGGCTTATGCTGGTAAAATAGATTAACAAAGTAGGCTGGTTATAAAACATTGAAGAACTATACATCCTGGGAGCCATTCAGTTAGCACCTTTATATATTGACAACTGTATTTTCCCTTTCCTATTTATTGTAGGGAATTAATACTTGTAAATCTATTGGCATAATTGATGTCAGCTGGGGAATTGGAGCCAGCCTTGCAAATATGTTAATTATAATCGCAAATGATAGAAAGCACAGGGACAAATCCAGATCTAGTTTGAATCCATTTACTTCTTTGAGTTCATAGAGTATGTTCCATGTTAAACACATGATTTTGTTCAAAAATACCTCCCAGACTTCTGGTTCATATTTTATTAAGAAAGACAGTCTGCTGGTTCCCCATTAATATACTCTGCTTGACAGAGTGAATAAGCAGTCATACTTTTTGAACAAGTGTGGCTATTTACTTATAGCTATGTTAGTAGAATAATAATGAGTTAAGAATTTTTGATGAAAGGCGTTGCTTTTGTGGTCTTGCTTCCAGTACAGAATGAGAAAAGAATGGTTTTGGTTGAGCTCAGCTTGGTTTTTATCTCAAAAAAAAAAAAAAAAGAAAAAAGGCATGGCTCTTTCTTTCCTCCTCTGTCTCCACAGTCTCATTTTAATCAGAAGGATGATCTGCAGATCCTACCTGCCTGTCAGCCTGACCTGACCTTCAGGTGCTGTGGAAGTCATGGAGCAAATCATCTTGAGTACCACCATGAGGCACATGCAGGACAATCAGGGGATCAGGCCCAGCCAGTGTTGGTTTATGAAAGATAGGTCCTGGTTGACCAACCTGATCTGCTTCTGTGGGAAGGTAACCCTCTTTGTGGATGAGGAAAAGGCTGTGTGTGTTGTCTACCTGGGCTTTAGTAATCCCTCTGACATTGTAGAACCTGTATATTTCCCCTATATGCGGTTCAGGCAATTGCCATGTGGGATGAATACAGTGCTGGTGTCAGCAGGAGGAGCTGAACTTTTCCCCTGCATCTTTTCAGATTTGGGGGGTGTGGGCATGGATTGAAGGGCTCAGTAGAGTCATCATACCCCTCCTTAGATCTATAGAGCATGACAGCTCTGGCTCTTGTTAGACGTGGCATCTGGATTTCTCCTCAAACTCTTGGTACTGCCAAAGTGAATTTTTTATGTATCCTACATGGTGGGTGGGAGCCAACAATGTGCAGAAGTTTTCCCAGTCAACCTGTTACTTGTAAGAGATGCTTACTAAGCCATAGGATGAATACTGATTGAACTTGTGAAAATCTTCCTCAGTAGGAAGTGGTCTCAACAGAAGCTAATTGGGTGTTTGAATTTGTCATATATTTGCCACAGACAGCAAATAATGTTCCTTTTTCAGCTGTAAAATCAATGTCTCTGAGCTTTGTATGGTAGGAGAGGACTAAGGTAAACTCCTGAGGGTTCATGTATAGGACTTTTCACTTGACTCATATGTTGCTCTGTCAAGAATAAATCTTGAAAATTGCAAATGTGCCTACCATCTGAATTAAACCCTAAATGGATCAAATGGCACTGAAAGCAATGGAATCTTCAGGGATATGTGATGTGAGTAGAGTGCAACATGAACTAGAAAGTAGAAAAAGTCTGGAAAGCTCTATTTTGAAGAAAAAGTGAGTCTTGGTGCCTCATAGCAAGTGCTTGAATTCACAAGTTGCTTCTGTATCAAATATACAGAAAAAAACATCTTCAAAGTGGCACTGTTTTTGCATCTGGCTTCTGAAATTCCTCATTTTGTGTCTAAACTTGGGTACTGAGTGCAGTGTGCATTGAGAATTTTCTTGCACAGTTTTCAGAATAATTATCATAATGAATTCAGTAACCCTCTCTTAATGTGGTTATCATTCTTCCTTGCTTTCAACAGGAAATTCTAAGTTAATTTGAGCAGAACTTTTTTTATATGTTAACATTGCATAAGAATTCCCATCTAAGGCTCACTACCTGAGGATTTTGGCATGACCTGATAATAAATGATGAGCTGGAATGCCCATGTTGAGGAACGAAACGCTTCAATTTGAAAATGCAATAATTTTCTCCTGCATGAATTAAGATGAGTCCTTTTTTAACAACATAATTTAGCTTGTGCTATGTCTGTTGGTTTCTCTTCAGATAAATGTTTACACCCTGTTCTGTTGTGCAGCTGTCTTTTGGTTTGATACTTCAGCTCTATAGGAGAGACTACCTATAAAAAATATACATTTAAGTAGAAGAGATCAATCCTAAAAAACTTTATTTTTTTCTATTGGTTTGCTTGTCTGACCTGTTTTTCTTTTGTTCATTTTTTCTGGTTTTGGTTTTTTTTAAAGTTATTACTCTGTGCCAGCAATTTCATGACAGATTCTCCCCTTTCTTGTTAGTTTATATTTAGTACTGAAAAATTTCCCACATAGATATGTGTAAATTGTGAAAAATAGCCCTTTTCTGCCAGGTATATATTTTAAGGTATCTTTAAGTAAAATAAAGATACTCTCTTTTCAGCACTTATGAAGCCATATCTGCAGTGCAGGATCCAGTTCTGGTTTCCCCAATACAACAGAGAGATGGAGCTGCAGGAGGAAAATCCATCAAAATGTCACTAAGATGATGAAGGAATTGGAACTTCTCTCCTTTGACTAAAGACTAAGACAATTGTGACTGTTCATCCTGGAGAGGATAACGCTTAGGAGCATCTTATAAATGTGCGTAAATACCTGAAAGGAGGGCACAAAGGCAACAGAGTCAGTTTCTTTTCAGATGTGGCCAGTGAAAATAGTCAATGATCACAAACTGAAACCCAAGAGATTCCCTCTGAACATTAGAAATCACTGTGAAGATGATGGAGTGCCTGCAGAGGTGTCCCAGGGAGTTTATGGGGTTCTATCCTGGGAGTTATTCGAAAGCTGTTTGCAAAGGATTCTGTGCTGCCCTGCTCCAGGTGGCCCTGCTTGAGCAGGGGGTTGGGCAACATGACCTCCCCACCTGTTTTACCCTCAGCCATTCTGTGATTCTGTGAAATGCCAAACTTCATGATTTTGGGTTGAAAGCAGAAGCTCTGGTATCTCAGAAATACAGTTCTACTGACTCTCTAATATATTTAGCATCACTGCAAAATTGCAGTCTTTTGTTGTTTCTGTTCCACTCTTCTTTCTCAGGGCATATATGTATATATTGTAGTAAATTCTGGATTTTTAAGCAGCAGCCCTTATATTCTTGATGATCCATACAGAAGGATATTTTCTTCTTCTCTTGCTTTTCATGCTTTTCATCCAAACTAGTTGGAACGATAAAGATGGTTATCAGATTCTTGGAGACAGATGTGAATTTACTGGGAGGTGCAGAGGCTACAGCCTTTCCTCTCCTGAGGTGCCTCTTCATAGAGCACACCTTTGCCTTTATGGGGAGGCTTCTTTGCACCTCCCAAGTCCAAACCAGTTGAATCCATCACATTACTTACGCTTAGCTACCTGAGACCTTCAGATCCCCAAAGTGCTGTCAGACACCTACAGCTAGTTGTTTATTTATTTAGAGTTATGGTAGTTGCACAAGCAAATGTAGCTCTTGTCTGAGAGGCTTTGCTGATTACAAGCCCTGCTTACTCACAGAAAAGGTAATTTACTGCCTGCAGGGTAGGACTCGGATATACCCAAGCTTCCTGGACAGCTAAATGGATCATTCCATTCCAGTGCTCATTCACTTGCTGGCCTCTCTCAGACTGTTTGCAAAAGCACTTATCCTGCAAATGCTTACTCATGTAAGCTATAATACTCTAATCAGAAAGTAAGTGGGACTTGGAGACATTAAGAATTTTTTTTTTAGTGAGTAAGCAATTTCAGGGTAAAACCCAAGGGCATCAGAAATGATGATAATTTTCTGCAAAGTACACTGTCTATCTTTATCTTGAAGTCTGGATCTTTACATAACTTTCTATTAAATTGTTTGAGATCTTCCCTTCCTAGATCAGTCGAAGCCCAATAGGCAGACATTCTTATGCTTCAAAGCATTTTCTAATGACTCCCTATAAAATGGAATGAAACATTAGCCTGAATTATAGCTGTGATCTGCTTCTAAGTTCCTTTTTAAGCACTAAAATATATCCTAGCAGTGACTGTGTCCTTTCTTCTGTCCCTCTGAATCTCACTTTAAGCTTATCAAATAACTGCTTTAACAAAAGTTGGCATTGAGGTTCATGACTTGTCCTTTTAAAATAAGATTGTTTACAAATGTCTTCCTAGCACATAACAACTTACATGAAAGTGCACTTTTTCATCTTCAAGGGTGAAGAAGAAAATGAAGATGTGCCCATGGAGGGGCAGCTTTGCTACAAAGACTGAAAGATAATCATCAGAGTAAAAAAATCACTAATTTGATGAGTGGAGGACTGTGAGCTACCCAGGCAGACATTAACTGGTATGTATATGCTTGACTTACTGCTGCTGCTGCTATTACCAGCCTTTTTAATAGTACTCTGACTGCCTTTAAAAGCAAGTTTCTTGTCAGAATGCTTTCATATCTCAAACAGTTCTGGTGATTTCACTCTTCAGCTGTTTTCTTCCTTCAGCAGTTAAACAGCCTTTACAAACTCGAACTCCAGAAACATTAAAGCAAAGGGTGATGTTTTGCCAAGCCATATGTTCTTAAATGGTGTGTTTTATGAAGCTGATAATAAATACTTCAAGGCATAGTAGCTAAAAAAAATTCCAACCTAATGTAAGCAGGCACAATTCCAGTGATTTCAACATTAACATTAGGGATGAATTTAACTGTCTATTTTCACTCAGGACTGGGTATAGTGTTCAAACTGTGTAGGCTTTATTGACATTATATGTTGGGCTGGAATCTAGTATAAAATTGTTCTTTTCTACTCTACTCACTTTAAGAATTACTCCACTCTATTTTGAGCTTTATTGCTTTGCAGAAGTACTAAAATGCTGATACAAAGTCTACACTAGGTATAAAATCTTGCCTGGTATTTGATCATTTTCCTATCTCAACAGCTTTTTAAAGAAATTGTTCACCTGCAAACATTTTAATCCTCTTTTACATGAATAATAAACTTAAACTTCTAATAGATGCACTATTCTACATAAAAACACAAACTGTAGGCTATAAAATGTCTGTTACTTGAATCATAACTTACAATACCAGGTAATCCCCAAGTAAGCAAAGCTTTTAGTCTTGCTACTTGGTATGCCAGGGAAATATAGATAACCTCAGATAGTAAAGTAGTGATTTTTCTTTTTTCCCTTGTAGAAATATGCTG
Organism: Petroica traversi; assembly: GCA_025920805.1. NCBI lineage: Eukaryota > Metazoa > Chordata > Aves > Passeriformes > Petroicidae > Petroica > Petroica traversi. Next base: position 7,977,644 of record JAHLSL010000044.1, read on the forward strand.
CACAGATGTTGCTTATCTAAGCTTTGGTGAGGAGAGAACAGATAGCTTGGACTGCCAGGCTGTGTGTTGGTCTTGCTCAGTCACTTTTTCCTCCATCTAGAAAGTTGTTTTGGAGGTGGCTTCTTCTGCCTTCTCTTTCCTTAGATGTGAGGCAAGAAGGTTTTGCATGTTGGTGGATTATAAATTGTTCAAAATTTCCTTTTGTTTTTATTCCTTCACAGAACATTTCATTCCTCTCTCCTTCCTAGACTCTATTCTATCCTGCACTCTACCATGTTAAATAGATATCTGAGGTGTGAGGTGATAATATCATCCTTAAATACTCTTTTCACATTTTTTGAAATTCTTTAGATTGGAATTACATTTTAAAAAAACTATTTATGCCAGGAAACTATAATCTCATCACAGCCAGAATAGAGAGAGTATAATGGAATCTTTCTGACTTTGTTTTTGGCCTTCAGAAATTTCTACGTAAATTGCAACATTTAAGAAAAAGTTTTAAAATCCTTGTAAAACTGCAGATTTTAAATTTCCATTCTTCCAAAGGATGTCAGCATGAAAGAAGAAAGAAGGAAATGGCCCCTACTGGCATTTTGCTCTTTAAAATAATACTATATTAAATGGAGTAATGTGCTAAAAGGCCATAAGCAGACAAATCCAACTCCTTGATCAAATGATAATTTTTAGTAAGTGGAGGGAATTTTACAGCATACCTGTCATTTTAGCAGCATTAAAGAAGTTTCAGGAATATCAAATCCTTAAGTAATTTATCTTTAAAAAGAAAATCTATTTTTCCCTTCAGATTCTTAAAAAAGGAGATTATAAACATGCTGTAGAATTAAAAATGAATTATTAAGTATTAAGTTTTGATCATTATCCTGTGACTACATAATATTTTGGTTTCTTGTCTCAACACTGAATATGTTTACTTGTGGTAGTGTATGCCAAGTAATTTCACGTTTCCATGGATTTGATAGGAAAGTTATGGTAAGATTTTGAAAAACAGAGATTGGCCCCAGTATTACAACCCTATTCTTCTGTTGAGAGATCCTTAAAAAATAGTTCTGGTCTAATTTTATCACTGGTGTAGAAATGAACAAGATATTAAGGAAATTATAATAGAGTACTGATATCTATGGACAGGAAGGAATTACAGGGGAAGCTAAAAATTATAAATATTGCTTGTAAGAGTAGCTAATGACTCCCTCCTAAACTAATCAAACGCATTATTAAATTTTTGAACATATAAAAATATTGTCCTAATTTGATTTTATCCTCTGAATAATGAAATACAGAGTTTTCCACAATGTCATTCAGTTTCTTAAATTCCCTGAACTATAAATCTATCTGTGCTACCTGTGTGACTCCAGAAGTCACACTGCGTGGAGTCAGAGAGTTTGAGAAAGGAAGTTGTGTTATAAAAGAGCCCAGAAAAGATTTAGAGAGAAAAATAAACACACAAAAATTAGGTGAAAGTTTATTGTACCTCTTGCAGATAAGAAAATTTTTAAGTGCAAGAAAAGAATTCTGAAAAATGTCATTAGCAATCAGTGCCAGTAAAATGCATTCAGGAAGGAAGGGTGACAAAAATAATTTGGCTTTAGTTTGTAACAAACGCAATCTTGGTCTTCCTTCTTGACAAATGGCAAAAATGGCATGGACACTGGCAGGGCTGATATTTTGCTCAATGTCCTGATGCAAGCTTGACCCAATAACCAACCAACTCACGTTGCATCCACTAGGACTTTTGTCACTGACTTCACTGGCAGTAGTGCTGGACCATTTGCCCTTGGGCCATGAGGCTGAAATCAATGAGATATCTGTTTTAAATTAGGTCATGTTGTTTGTTTGGGTTTTTTTTTTCTTATGACTACATCAGGATCAGATCCATACTATGGCACAGAAGTGGGACAATCAGATTTCAGTGTACACATTAAGGTATGCAGAGATGTGATGTTGTGTTACAGATTCAATCAATCTGAGCTCATTTTGGCTGTGATGTAATTTCCATTGGTCCCAGTGAAAAAAATACTAGAAATAAATCTGGCCTATTTTTTCTCTATCAGAGAAAATACAGGATTTTGCAAATTAAAAAAAAAACCAAAAAAACCCCTAAGGAAATAACAATGGGTTGATGCTGCTTTTCAGATTTGCTTTGAAATAGTTCAACTAATGTAGATAAGTAATCTGTTGTCAAAATTGGTGTTAACAAAGCTGAACACTTTCTTAAATATTGAAATAAAATCCTAGAAATTAAAGACTATCTAGTAATAATGTGAAATTTACATGAGAACATTATTTTTGTTTTGAAGTGAAAACTTTGTTGTAATAGAATCTCCTTTCAAGGGAAAATGTAGCCTAAATGGTGTGGATCACACTTCATTTTAAAAGCCAAGGAGAATGTCTCACTGAGATTCCTACAAATTATGATAATTTTTTAGAATGCATCAATGGAAAAGTACTAAAATACTGTAAGGTAAGAAAAATGTTAACATTTCTAATTGTTGTTCTTCTGTGCACATTTGTGTGTGAAAATTCACACAGAATCTGTGTTGTCCAACAGCACATTTTTGCAATATTATAATTCTATATTCATTTCTGTAGCTGCAATTGGAGCATTTTAAAAATATAAATAAGAAGCATTTTAATATTTCTGCTTTACTTTAAGGGCAATAATTGTCATTGCCATGGTTTTCGAAGATACATGGCATACATTATCAGTACTTAAGTGGTGTACTTTGACATTGTATGTGAAGAGGAGAATATGTAGTCCAATATGATAATTATGAGGAAAAAGCCAACCCAGCTACCAGTAAACATCTAATTTGCAAATGAAGACCCACTGGGAAAAGACAGACTAGATTGTGTGATTGGATTTTCATAGAAAACTTTTTTTAAAATTGCTTTTAATATTTATTTAGTTTGATTAGTTTATTTATTTTGATTAAACAGTCAGTGCTTGCAGATTGTTCTCCATTAGCAAGTGTAATTTTCATTTTTCTTTCTCTACTGAACCCGTTTTCCTCCGGTCCTATGTTTTGTATGACCTCTTTCACTTTTATTTTACAAGCAGTGGGAGAACAGATGAAATTACCTGTGTTTTCCTTAAGGACATGTTCACCCTGAGCACTGGAGCCTGATGCAGATCTCCTTGAAGCAATGTGGGTTTGAACAGATAAAGATGTACAGTGCAGCATTTTACCAGCACGCTGGCACAAAAGCTGTTTGCACAGCACTGCTGCACCACTTTGCGCCTCAATCCAGCCTTGGAAGTTGCTAGGCTGGGTCTCAAATTCCTTATTGCTCCTGGCTCATGGATGTGACACCAGCCCAGCTCAGCTCTAGCTCATCTACCTACTCTGAATATACAAAAAAAGTCGTAGGAAGCTCCCAAACCTGCATAAAATCTTGGTTCTTGTTGAATGAAGCAACGTCCAATACATGTCTTCCATATCCTACAGCAAAATTATCTTTGCAGAACACCACCTGTACTAACTTCACTGTGCAGAATAATTAAAACCACACTCATGTCCTACAGGCCTCACGTAAACCCATAAACACTTTAAATCCGAGGGATTCCTCTAAATCTAGTCATAAAAAGATTCTCTCTCTGCCAGTATATTCTAGAGGAGATTTCTCTTTGCTGAAAAACGTGGTTTGGCTTGAAGAAATTGGCGAAGAATGAAGTTGGGTGAGTTGAGACTCATTGAAACACTCTTGTAAAGAGAAAGATTAATGTACAGCCTTATTTAAGCCAAGGCTGGTTACCTGTTTTAGGAATATTCCAAAAGAGCTGAGAGTGTTGTTTTTCAGATTAATGTGTGTGTACTTGCTGCTCAGACACACAGATGTTTTGACATGATACCCACTGCAGATTTTGGATGGAAATCTCACAGCTTACAGGTGAGGGGTTTTTGGATGCCTGGTAAGGAATATACATTTTCTGGAATCTTAGACAAAACTCACTCCTTGGTGAGTTTAAGCCTGGTATTTGTGAAGCCATGTAAGTGACTCCTTGGCTTAAACTGTGGAAAGTAAAGAGTATTCTAATACAAAAGGAAACCCCAATGATGAGGGAAAAGGCATACAGAGCTCCAGCCTGGACCACAGCTGTGGAAAACTACAGGGTAAGATAAAGGCTAGGATAAGGAAAATGATAGAGGTATTGCAATGAATAACATTACTGTGCACCAATTTCAAAGATTTGGTTGACACACACACCATGAACCAAGAGAATGGCAAAATCCCTACCTCTGGGCATAATACCTAGGAAGAATGGCTAATATTGAAATATATGTTTGGAATAAACACCTAAAGGCAGAAAGTGCCTTTCTGCTAAAGGTGACTTTTTGTGCAAAGGCCTAAGTCAGCTTTGCAACCAAAGTTTTATGTGAGAAGCACCACATGAAAGTAGCCCCAGCTTCCCTGTGCAATGAATGTCTGTGCCTCAGTAGAATAAAAGGGTTTGTGAAAATAAGGGGAATTTATAAACCCTTGATTTTTTCTAGATTCTTTCACCCGCTGTCCAAGGATGCTCATATTCCACATGAAGGTATCTATTGCAAGGACGCCACTTTTTGTGGGTTTTCATTTCTCACAGACATGCACAACCAGAGTGTATTTGAACCACACAACTGAAAAAATTAAGCCCTTATTCAACCAAGAAGGGAATTTGATTCTTCCATGGGGATATCCCAGGAAAACAAGTTTTGCAATTGACATTAAGGCATCCTATCAACAGACATGAGAGGATGCGGGAAAATAGTTTCTTTTTAGCTCTAAGAAAATTTTCTTACAGCTTCTGTTTTAGAATTTACTATTTCTACAGCTGGAGATTGTACTGTTACTGACAGGTTGGGTCAAAGACAATAAGGGCATTAAAAAAAGCCTTTTGTGCTCAAGGGAAATTTATGGGGACACGTGTAAATATAGTAATGATATTCATCTGTAGTTGGCATATCAAAGATAAATGTCAACTTATCTATTTGTTAATGGATCTATTAAAAGCTGTGTTTATACTTCGTCTGTTTTTTTTTCTCAAGCACTTACACACAGATGGATTGTGCAAACAAATACTTCATTAATCGCAGGACTCAGAGCCAAGTGAAGATTTCTGAGTCCAGAATCATGTCAATTAACCCAATTTAATTGCTTTCTTGATCCACCCCCACTTTTTAAACAGTTCCTTTTAGGTTTTTGTACAAGACCAGAGGGACACTGAGTAATTCTATATGATTGAAGGACTCTATACATCCCATTTTATTAAGAAAAATACAATCTGTGCTCTCAAAATGGCACAGCACCATGGAATATAAAGAATAACACAAACAACAAATCCAAAAGCTTAATTAGAATGAGTCACTGAGGCAAAGTTGGCACAAAGAATCTAAGATTCTCAAGCTCAAGTGAGGTGGTGAGGGAAGAAGAATCCTTCCTAAATATGATAATCATTTTGTTTAAAATAATTTCTAAGATACCTTTCCCCCTATTATGAAACAGCTGCTTTTTTAGTATCAGGAGTTCAAAGAAATTTGTCTTTAATTTGAAATAATGATTGATTGTATGGGTAACTGGAACATATACCTGTAGTTTGGCCACTTAGACATACAAAAAAAAAGTTTGATTGGAGAGCATTCTAGAGTTATATAATGCAAAACAGAGTTTTTTCTACATCTAGCTGTATAACATAGAAAGAATTACTTAGCAGTTAATTATAATATTTGCAGTGCAAATGATCAGCCTGATTTTTTGAGGGGAAAAAAATTTCTTAGACCAGAAGCTAAATCTGAAAACAGACAACAACTAACCATTTTGTTATTTCTTAAAGACTAAGAATAAAAATGTGAATTTTCAATTTGATCTTGTATGGTCTTTTCTATAAGTGAAAAACCAAAGAGTTTAAGAAGATGCATTTAATCTTATATTTGTGAGAGCTTCATTGCTACTATATGGACAGATGTTTGTCCTCTGAACGAGATTCTATACAATATTTTCACAAGTTACAAGCCAGTAAAATATTACCTATAAAAACCTAATTTTCTCCTCTATTATCTCACTGGTACACATTTCATTAACCTTGGCAGGTATATATGACATTTTAAAGTCATTAGATGAAGAGGTTTTGCTATACATGTGTTTCTGGCATAGTGTAAAGGATTAATCATGTGAAGCCATATGACTTGCAAATGGATAACTGATTTTTTGTTTTCCCTAGGAAAAGAAGCCACACTTTAAATAATATTTACTGGGTATCAGTTATTGAATCTCTGAAAATGTTAAGGCTACAAGCATTTTTAGCCATGTTCTTAATTTTTCAAATGTTCCCAGATAAGAAAGAGAATTTTTAATAATAAAAACTTAAATGTGATGTTTATCCATCAACACATAAGGAATTTGTTTTTCATTTCAACTTTCTCAGACCCTCAACAGCCTCCTATAAATCCATGTCATATCTGTGAAAACCCCCAATTTGCCATTAATCAGGCAGAATTTGCCTCTGCTGGAAATTGTGATTGAGAACAATGTCTTCAATATACCTCTTTGAAGAAATATTTAATAGTTCAGTCCTTCAGAACAATGTTAAAATAATAACTTAGGCCTAAACTCTCATTTGGTTTTCTTATTATGCTCACTGAAGTTAATGGGACTATATGCATGCTTAGGCATGTACTCCAGGGCTTTCCCTATAGGCTGTAGTTCAGAATGGCAAGGGGATAATATTTAATCAAGGAAGCAGGTTTTAGTTCAAACTTCCACTGCACTGTTATGTCTAATAGTGAAGGAAATTATTTAAAAACTGCTGGCACTCTGTACTTATTCAGCATGATCTCAAAACCACAGAATGGTCTATTACATTCTTCTGCTGCTTGAAACTTAGAACGTGAAATTTACGGGGTTGTTCCCACAAATCCCTGGCTTGCAAGTACAAGCACTTACAGGATTGACCTGAAAATCTTGAAGTTCTTTCTGAGTTTTCTGGAAGCTGGGCAAAACGGGGGTCTTAGACTGCAGGCACCCAACTTGGCACCTGGTTTGTGTCTAAGCTCAGTCAGAATCCAGATCCACATCTGTTTAAAACCTCCTGTGAAAAACAATTTAGCATGATCTCTTGGGAGCATGTCTAATGAGTAATAAAGAGGTGTCTGCCTCACAAATGCAGCTTTATATTTAATTTCAAATTAAAATAAGGCTAAAAAGGAAATCTCCTTTTTAGTCTACAGCCTTTATATTTCATAAAATATGTCTAATATGACTTATGTCAAAAGTGCCAGTTTCTGGTTCAAAACCCTTTTCTGCCATTTAAGAATTAAAACTATATTTGTTCTAGGAACGGATATTAGCCATTGACCCTAAAGACTTTTCCAAGGATGGAGCATATTTTTAGTGTTTCAGCTGATTGTAGATCATAATTATTAGAAGATATATAAATTCTTACAAGATAAATATTTGACATATTTATGTAATAGGAAAAAAAAGTCAGCATCACCTCATTAGGAAGACCTGTGGCAATTTTTTCTTCTGCTACCTGCGGTATTTATCTATTTGACATTTAGAAGTCTTTAAATAGCTTTGTGGACTGTCACACTTTGATCCACCTTAAAGGTAGGTCTGCCTGCCCATAGACACATAGCATGGCACTACTGGTAGTGAAATGTTTATAATTTAGTCACTGCATTCCCTAATTTTAGGTAATAGTGCTTTCTGTTAGATATGTTGCATACATTAAGATTGTCTCCGTTGTCTTTACTGAGGCAAGTTTCCTGTTGACAGAGTTAGGAACTGAAATTAAATAAGGTAAGTTGAGCTTTGATCAAAACAGAGTTTCTTTATATTTGATATTATGATATAGAAGATATTAACTCAATCAGGGAATGGGAACACTAGCTAATATTTTGTGTGCCTTGGGCTTAACATAAGTAGTCCCTTTAAATTTAAATTTATTCATCTAATGCTGTGTGAACCTCAGTATTTTATTGTTCAAAATATTTTTTAAATATTCTGAATTCCTTTGAAGTCATTTGCCTTTATCAAGTCAGCATTTCACTTACCTTCTTTTTATTTTCTCTATTGAAAATTATGTCAGTGTAGCTCAAAACATGATATGTTTTAGAAAATGTTTCCTTCTTTGTGAATGAGTACTTAATATTGCTGTCTAAGTACGAGTGAAAGAAATTATTGTAGAACAGGATGCATCTAAGTCTAAGAGGATGTTGCATTGTTCTGTTGAACTTCTACAGCTTTTAATATTCGGACTTCTTGTCTCAGGTCTCTTAGAGCAGTGCTGCAGAGAATTATTCAATAGGTGAAGAGGGACTCTAGGCATGTGGACTTGACTTACCAATATTTATTTACTTTTGTGTGGGTGTGTGTGTACTGAAATGTTTCTTGAGCTTGATTTCTGAAAACAAATATATAGCCTGATTTATATGATTTACGAATTTGGTTTTGGCAAAACTAGCTTTTTATTCCTGTATTCTGAGGTCTGGAGTGAGCTAGAATGATCTTTTCTGCCATTATACATGACACATACCAAAGGAATCCCAAGGGTTTAAAAAACATGTTAAGAACAACTGTCTTAACAAATTTTAAGGCTCTGATTACTGATAGGAATCATTGTTTGGTAGCATAAATCAAGGAATAACTAAAGTGGAGATGAACTACCAACTATTTGAGAAACAAGTAAGTTACACACGACAAATATAACTCTGTATCTATATAGAGAATGCTTCTGAGAGATATAGGATTATGAAATCCTGAGAGATACAATGTATTCCTGTTGAAAATTATGAGTTAAAAATAGCAGAGGCAGATTTGAAACAGTTATGTGCATAGCATTTCTTAGTTTTACTGTAGATAAAGAGAAAAAAATAGGAAGACATGGATCTTATTACCAACTCTATTTGAGGTATTTTTATTTTTGAAAGTCAAGTAGCTCCATGGTGTGTATCTGACTCGTCATGTATTTCCATATCCCTTAGTCCTGTGGCTATTAAAGCTGAATTTGAAAAAAAAAAACCACCGCATTGGGAATTCAAAAGGTGTCAAACATTAAATTGTATTTTTATCTTTAGTCTGTAGAAAAGGCAGAGTCTTGTTGTGGCGGCCTAAAGCAACTGTGGAGAGGAATGTTGCTTTCCTGTGGTCATGAGCAGGGCACTGGCTCCCGGGAGCAGTGTGTTACACAGCTCAGCTTTGCACTGGGTAAATTAGAAGCTGCTTCTGTCTCTGGTCCCCATTTCCTACACAGGACATACATGTTGTTTTCCTGTTCTGTATTCATGCAGTACTGTGGAAATGTCAATGTTGACCAAGACTGAAAGATCAAATAGGTAAGGCCAAAATGTATCCATGAGAACTGTGCCTGGTGGTGAAGCCCCTGTTGCTGCAGAGGCAGCAGGGAAGAAGTGCTGACAACAACCCTCATCTCACATTTCACACAGTTCTGGTCTCTGTCAGCCTTGAGATGTGCCAATCAAATAGACAGCACACAACCTGACATGCATCATAATTGTGAACATTAGCAGTATCTGCTTCTGATTCCAAGATGAGATTGTTTTTCTGGTATGTGTAAAAAACCTTTCATAGAGAAAGGGGACATGTTGGACAGTCTCCTGAGAGGGTAGAAGTCATTCTTCCACCACTGAACCTTTCCTTCTGCAGGCCAAAAGAGCAAAGTTGCAAAAATTCTATTATTCAGAGCAAATAAGTTTCAAGGAGGTTAAATATTGTACTGTAGTGTGATAGTTTTTTCTATAGCACATCAAAGAATAAGGAAGCAGTGAGAAAGAGGTCTCGTGAGTAATATTGCAATAACCTAGGAACTTGTCAGCATTTTCTGTTGGATGGTCACACCATCAGTGACAGTACTGGAATTCTGCTACTAAATGTGACAGAGCTGGGCCCATCCTTTCAACTCTAAAAGTTCCCTGGATACTATATGAATCTGAAATTAAAAGAAATAGAAAATACCTTTTGAACAGAAATGGTTCCATTAGGGACTAATGAAAGCACCGATGAAACTTGAGGAATGATGAAGGCAACTATAAAGTTAAAAAGTTATGTGCAGACTAGCAGGGAACCAACCAAAGGAAAAAGAACCAGTGCCCATGATCAGGGATCTCCTGTGCACCTAATTCCAATATATTCTTTTTTGATGTTACATAGAAGCACTGCATAGAATGTTTTCTTAAAGTAGTTGTTAGATACCTATTTACACTTTAAATATTAATGTAGCAATTCTTTCAAGAATTAGGTGGTTATTTAAGTAGAGAGGGAAGCAAAGACCAAATAATAAAATTTTGAGACACATCTTTAAGAGTTTCAAATCTGTCTTACTCTGTTCTCTTTACCCAAAGAAATGCTTTTTGACTAAAAGCCAGGGAAAAGCCATATAATGCAGTTGTGGTGAACTTAATGGGTAATTAGAGCTCCACAAACAATGTTTAGTTATATTAACATGCTACCCAGTATGTAGCATAGGCTGTGTTTGTTGTGCTTTTGGCTACTGCAGTTAGGGCTCAATCCCAGACATCATATTCCAGCATAACTCCCATGGAAGAGAGAGTGAAACCCTGAATTAAGGTAATAGAAACAAAGAACAAACAAACTACTCACAGCTGCTAGTACCATAAAACCTGGATGAGGTTTCCTGCAACCTGCCATATGCCAGAGGGATGCTACAGATATTGTGGCTGTTGGCAGGGAGATGCACAGCCAGGAGAGGTAATGCTTCATTCAGCATGTTCCTCTTGCAGCCCCTGGCAATAGGTTTTCTGCAGTTTCCTACAGAGCTGCAAATAGAAACTAAAGCTGTGTCTGAGTTACTGAACCTTTAAGAAAGAGACAGGTGAAAAAGTGCTTGCCTTTTTTTTTTTTTTTTTTTCCTTCAGGGTGTGTTCCCACTGCGGGACAAAGGTTTTATTCTAGTTAGGATATGAGATGTACATTTCTGCTCACCACCATAAGGACTAAATTCTTAGTTCAGATTCTGTTGTGATATTCAGTGATATTAAACTGAATTCAGTTTCATTTTAAGAAGAAGAAGAAGCAGAAAGGAAGACCTCTTTAAACTTTTTAGGGTAGCTATTTCTTTCTTAAATTCTGTGGTAATTAAAAGCTGAATTTAGCCTTTTACAACTGACCTTCTAATTCTTCTCTCAAAGATCCCTGGGCATAATTTTGCTCTATATTTATTTAAAATCCTGTTCCTCAGGGTATCCAGAGGAGAAGCCCTAGTAAATACCTGAAAGAGGATCCCAATCCTCTTGGGATCCTGTGTCTTGCGCATTCTAAATATTTTCTGTCTTTTGCTCCAGCTCTTTAGTAGCATTTCTATTTCATTAGCTAACATGAGGGAGCAAGATGCACCCCTGCAAAAATTCCACAGCTTTGAAAACAGAAATTTCTTTTACATAAGCTATATTTTTCAGTCACTGAAAACAGAAATTTCTTTTACATAAGCTATATTTTTACAGCTTTTATTTAATTCAGAAAGCTCCCTGTTTATTTGTGAGCTACCAAGTTGTGGTACCTGGAAATACATACTTTTATCTCTCTAAATGTTTACTCATTGTATTAGTGATGTATTTGTACATGCAGCTTCCCCAACCTGCTTTAAGTTACATAGTGAAATATTGAAATATCTCATGCATCAATACTGGGACAAGTGAGATTGAAAATATTGTAGTTTTTCTGTATATTAGATGAAAAGACAAAAACGTGAAGACAAGTCTGTCCCGCCACAACATTTCAGAGACATGACTATGATTCAAGTAAGTCCCTCTGATCAGATTTGAATAAAAGTTTGGAAAAAATTGACTTTGGCAGTACTTTCAATATGTAATAGGATCATTTAAAATCTGAGCTTCTAGAATAGTAGCATAAATGCTCTAAGGTCAAAGTTGTATCCTGTGGGCTTTCTAAATTTCCATATTTATCTGCATGGTGGATCTATCCAGCACCCCCGATTAGTTGGGCAGATCCTTGATTGCTTTTTGCAGTGAAGTGGATCAAAGTCTATGCAGCATGAAACGTGTAGGTGCAGTTTATGAATCGTATCTTCTGTATTACCCATTGGAAATGTATCCCTTCACTTCCACTTGCTGGAAAACAACTTTTCAGTGTTGTGAGGAATAGCTGAAGAACAGAGGTGCACAGAAAGAAGTACAGGCAAGGGCATAGGGAACAAAAATGTCATAAATATTGCTTTGCAGTGTGACATTGTTTCACAGTTATCTATTTTTCCCCACCTTTCTAGGAGCAGAGAAGCAATATTACACTTAAAAGAAAGATTCTGGGACTTCTAGTGTACTTTAATTTTTGAATATGTAAACTAAAAATTCTACTTTGTAGATAGGAGCATAAGTCCCTATTTTTGCTTCAGTGAATGTGAAGCTGTCTTTTTTTGCCAGACTTCTGGTACTAAGATCTGTCATCGTTGCATGCTTTTTTTTGGCTCTAGCTAGCCCTTTAAACCTACCCCAGGACTGTGAAATAATCATGAGCACAAGAAGCCAAAAACATGACTTGTTTAAGATTAGGCTTGAAGCCTGCCTCGAAAAGCCCTGGCCAGCAGCAGTTTTATGGTTTTGGGCTGGTGGGGATCCCCGCCGCCCTGTGTGCAGGCACAGTATCCTCGCCAGGCTTGTGTGTGCACAGCTGCCCCTGGCACGTGAAAGAAGTAACTCAGATTATACAGATTATAAAGTTGTGGTAGGGGTGGACACTGCTGTTGTCAAGGCAAGAGCCACCACAGCCCAACTCCTGCTCTGTGCCTCGTGTGGTAGCTGCAACCCTACTGTTTTTCCAGTTCCTCCAGCACCAGGAAGCACTGGATGACCCAAAACAACGCGTGAAAACAGCTGAGGTTGCTGTGAAAGAGCAAGCTGGGGGATGAGTGCCAGTTCAGCTGCTTTACTGCAGCTTTGCACCTGCTCAGAGCAGAGTAGGGCAGCTGCAGACAGGTAAGTTAGTGCAGTACAAAAATACAGAAAAAGCTTGTTATCCAGCTTTTGTGTGGCTTGTACAAAATCTCTCGCAATGCTTCATAACCTTGAGGCATCTTCTGAATGGGCATAGATTCCCATGTGGAATGCCAAATGGTGGTCTGCAAGGAATCAGTATAATTTTGTAAACTGCTTTTCTATTCAACTGGCTTTTCTCTATTTGACCAGGTTAGGAGAAGTAGATGTCATCAGAACAAAAGTAATACTAAGAGTAAATTGATGCTAATGGTAAATTATGGGGATGTTGACACCAAGTATTGGACTGGAAGGTGGAAAGGGACAGAAAAGTCCAGGGCTTCTGGATTAGAGGTGAATTGTAGCTCGGTGTGAGCTGAAGCCTTCCCAATTTGAGGTCATATCCTCAGAGAGTCTGACAAGACAGCACGTACTGTGTATTCACCTTTCCAAGGGAAGCAAGTATCATAATTTCAGCACTGAGAACTGGTACTATTGGAAATGTTTCCATAATATTCATAGGTAAAACAACAGACGCCTAAGCAAAAAAGCAAGTATGGCAATGCTCCTCTTTGTGAAGGTCTGAATAAGTCTATTCAGCAAAAGCAAAATTTAGAACACGTATTCAAACCACCAGTCTGTTTTGTGCTTATGTGCAAAGAACATGCTAAACAGAGAGATAGGACACCCAAATCCTCATTTGCCAGTGGAAAAACAGCCCCAAGTTAATTCATGAAACAGTTGTACATCTCCAATGCTAAATGAGCAGAAAACACAAACAAGACCAAACAAAAATTAGCTTGAAACCTATGATGCCGTGGCAAAGAAATAACCATATGAAACACAGGTAGCTCTTCAATATAATCTTTTTATTATAGCTGTACCTTTTCTTTTCAACAGAGATTTCTCAAATTATAAATTCCACCATTTGTAGGCAAATGATGAAATGTGATAGTCTGTCAAATCACAGGCAATACACTGAATAATATTTAAGAAGACTCCTGTCTCTTTCACTCTTAAAAAAAAAAAAAAATTAACGTTGATAATAGAAAAATCAATCTTTCGAGGAGGGGTTGCAAATATGTTTTTTCAGCTGTGGAAGTTTCTGCAAAGTTAACTCTTTTCACAGTGACAAATTAAGTATGTACGATTGGTACAAGTCTTATTTTTCTTTTTCCTTTTTTCTTCCCCTCTCCGCCCATTTATTAAGGCTGTCCTGGAAAATTAAATCTGTATACGACTACTGCAGACTTTTCTTCTTCACTGAAACTTTGTTTCATATGGAATATATTTTTACATCATTTAAAAATATTGCTCTCTAAAAAACACTTTTATACTCTATTTTTCATTTGCATTCCAAATAATTGCTGTAGGGTTTTCTTATTCTTAGCAAAAGGAGATAGATCCCCAAATGTATTTTTTTTTGTTTTTCTCCCCTGTGTAAATACTTTATAAAAGTAGATTTAACAAAAGACCATTCACTATAAAAAACTTCCTCAGCAGTGACATGATGCACCACACACCCACTTGTGTAGTCTTTATCAATAACAACAGAAACAGTGTCAAGTGATAAAAATATATGTGATTTAAATAAGCCGTTTTGGGAGTATATTTATTCAAGACCCTTCAAGCGGAGATGAATAGCAGGTTTCTAAATGTGATATTATGAGGGTAAGCAAATGAGTCATTATTTGTATTCTAGAGCAATAGAGTCAGGCAAGAACAACACTGCAAGAGGGAATAAGCAGTCAGATCTAACTGTTTATTCTATTGCATTCATCACCACAGGGTGCATCTGTGCATGTGAGGTCAAGGTCAGCGATCCTTGTTCACATGAATCATTCTCAGCGCTAATGAAAACACCCCCTATGCAGCGTGTTGGGACACCAAGAGCTTCGGCAGACTCCTGACACTCCCGGCTCACTTCTGCCAGCCAGAGCTCACAGGTGAGGCAGAACGGCTGCAGTGGGGACATCCAGGGCTTGGGATGGATGAGAGCCTAGCAGGGGCTGTTGGTGGAGATTGGCATTGAAAAGGAGGAGAATTTTTAACTGGCGCTGCTGTGGGCCAGCTATGGCTCCTTTACACCTTGGCTGTTTGAGTTTCAAAGCTGAAGAGTCTTTCAAAATGAAATATTAATTAAAAAAGCCCAACCCGGATCTGAATTAGTTTCCAAATAATTAAGTTTTAAAGTTATGATAGCAAATTCTAATTATCTTTCTCCACAAGTTTCTTGAAGTCAAGGAAACAGAGATGGAATAGAGTGGTACATGAAGACGGGTTTTTCTTCCCTCCCCCTCTTTATCTTTCAATCAGTGCTAATTCTGTATATATTTTCTCTGCATTTCAGTGTCCAGATAGAAAAGAGGATACATTTTGAGGTGCTGATAACATATAGATATATGCACATGAAAAATTAAAAATCAATCATGGAATAACTTTTCAGGGCTGCTGCAGAGTCTACTATAATTTGATATGCAAGTGGATTTATTACTAAGATTGCTAACAAAAGTTACGTTTCTTGCACCGCAGTGATCCTTCTACAGAAATTTTGGCGGCCCCTCGCCAAAGCCGGGGAGAAACTCGATGGCCCGAGGAGTGCCCGGGACACTAGCGAGGAAGAGGGTGCTCCGCGGAGGTGAGGGAGGGAGGCAGGCAGGCTGTTGTCTCACCACACATGGTCTTGTGGGAAGTGGGAATCTCAGGTTGAGTTACTCATCGGTGTGGAGTCAGGAGTGTGCACAACCAATGATTTTGGTGGCAGGAGGTAACGTACACATGTTTTTCAGGGAAGGTGCTGTAGGAGGACTTGCCGGCGGGCAGGAGGAGGTTTGTGCCGAGGGCTGTCATTTCCCAAGCGCGGAATTCTTCTGATTCCAGGAGCCCATCGCCGCCGCCTCCGATGCTCTCCCTCCCTCCGGTACGAGCAGGGGGCCGGCGGCGCACGGCCACAGCAGGCAAAGGAATTCCGCGCTTGGGAAATGACAGCCCTCGGCACACACCTCCTCCTGCCCGCCGGCCAGTCCTCCTACAGCA